>OX123190.2:65567959-66263883 GCA_944739405.2 Euclidia mi
GAAGAAAAAGCGTGAGCGATAACACGGACCCCTGAGGCACACCAGCATTCACCTGGAGAAACTTCGATGATTCACCGTCACAAAGGACTCGTATACGGCGCTCATTCAGGAAGCTGGCAACTCAGTTACACAATTGAGGTGGCAAGCCGTAGGCTTGGAGCTTGGAAAGAAGCGCACGATGCCTGACTCTATCGAAGGCTTTGGAGATGTCAAGACTAATAGCCAACGACTCCCCATGCCTGTCCATCGCCTCACCCCAAAGGTGAGTGACATACGCTAGAAAATCACCCGTTGATCGTTTCGGTCTGAAGCCATACTGACGATCACTGATGAGAGAGTGATCTTCTAGGTAGCGAACGAGTTGGTTGTTGATTAGTCGTTCAAACACCTTGCAGAGGATAGGGGTGATAGCAATGGGTCGATAGTTGCCCGGTTTCTTGGGAATCGGTTGTACGTTCGCCTCTTTCCAAGCCTGCGGCACTACGCCAGAGGCATATGATAGGCGATACAGGCGTGTAAGCATTGGAGACAACTTGGCTGCGCATTTCCTAAGCACAACCGCTGGAATTCCGTCAGATCCACTGGCTTTCCAGACATCGAAAGATCGCAGTGTCGCGCGAACATCGCATTGCCTGATTTTAATATCAGGCATGGAGTGGCCGCAGTAGGGAATCGAAGGCGGCTGCGCACTACGATCATCGATTCGGGAGTTGGCCGCAAAGAGATTGACAAGCAAGTCAGCTTTCTCTTGCGGCCCATGGGCCAGTGATCCATCAGGGCATCGCAACGGCGGCAGTGAAGGCTGGTGGAAATTACATTGCATGGCTTTGGCTAATCGCCAGTATCCCCGGCTGCCCGTGGGGTGCGACAAGAGTTCTTGACCAAACCGTGCAATGCGCTGTGCATCCGCTCTTATGTATGCCCTCTTGCAGACCTTGGTGGCTCTATTATAGGCTGCCTTGATGAGATGGACATTCGGATCGCGACGAGACCGAGCCCTGATCCAAGCGCGGTAAGCCGACTGTTTTTGTTTAACAGCATCGGCGCACTCGCGATCGAACCAGGGCCGTAATCCGCTGCTGCTGGAGACGTCAGTGGATGGAATATAATATTCCATACCCAACATAATTTCCCCAGCAACAGCAGACGCACTCTCCGACAGATCCCTCCCACCAAAGCAGCGTTGAGACCACGGGATGGACGCATAATAGTCTCGCAGGCCATCCCAATCCGCTGACGAGTAGTGCCACAAGCGTCGCTTTGCCTGCACTGGTTGTGGAGGTGAAGCGAATGGCACTGTAGTGCGAACCAGACAGTGGTTGGAGGAACCCAAAGGGGCTTGTACCGTCACACTGTACTAGGCCGGGTTACTCGTCAGCACAAGGTCTAACAACGAGGGCGCTTGACCCGATATATCTGGTATCCTGGTGGGCTGGAGTACCAGTTGAGTCAGGTCCTGCGTTAGAGCGAATGCGTGAGCAGCTCGTCCCGCGTGGTCTGTTTTGGAATAGCCCAGCCAGGTCTCATGGTGGGCATTGAAATCTCCCAAAAAGACCAACTCGGCGGTCGGGAACTGCTAGTCAAACAGTCGAGTTGTCTCGGCATCTCCGGTATGGGAACGGTAAAGGCACACGTAAATACGGGCCAATGAACCCAGACTTACGCGTACCCAAAGGACAGAAAAGGACGGGTCCTTTAGGCAGCGTAGACGTCGACAGCAAATATCCGCTCTGACGAACAAGCATGCCCTGGCTTTTGCGTGGAAGTTATCTTACAGTGCATAACCGGGATAATGCAAATAAGTCGTGTCGTCAGGACGGCGTATTTGAGTCTCGGTCAAGAAAAGCATGGCCGGTCGGGCCATCTCGAGATGATGGTGGACGGCGTTGAGGTTCAAATGGAGTCCGCGGATGTTAGCGGACTCCACCTCAAAAAGTGAGTTGGTGGGGAACGAAGACGTCGCTGTTTGACCGGATCCATTTCTTGGAGCTGCCATAGAAGAAAAAAAGGAGGCGTGAAAAGAGGAGGCAGTCAACGCAGCAGCGCGTGACAAAGCGCAGAGTATTGTATTGCCATTATACTGTGAGGTATAGCGGTGGCCGACCCGCCGGACCGAAGGGCCCCCATACCCTCCCAGAAGTGGTCGCCGGGTCCCACCGTCCGGTCACCAACCGGCACGACGAGCCACCCCGAGATTATGCGCGGCCTGGTGGGGCAGCTTCCCGAGATGGTTAGTCCCAGTTGGGCCCCTATAATATGCCGCGGGCGGCCAGCGGCACCACCGTTTCTACGGGCCTCCCTGGCCGGCGAGTCGACCCACACTACCCACACAATGACTCCACGGATACTCTACTGGTCCCACGTATGCTGCGGTAACCGCCCCCTCAGCTAATCCTCCTCATCCTCTCCTCCTTCCCCATATGGGCAATGAAGAGAGGATGGGGAGGGTATGGTTGGGCCTCCGGCTCTCCCACTCACCGAACGAAACGCAACAGCATAGAACATACAGTTACTTTACGTCGATCTTCTGTGGGAGGGTGGTACTGCCCCGGTCGAACCAGCTCATTCGTGCTGTAAACAGCGTGGCGCTACTACCATATTGTTGAAGGACATGACATCCTAAATATCTGATATCCTAAATATCTCACTAAAAGTACAACTTTAGTGTTAAATATTCTTATAGTCTACAAAATAATGATCCCTATTATATATTTTTATTTTACAATCATTTGATTGATATTTGCTGACTTGCTTGTCAATCTCTTTGCGGCCAACTCCCGAATCGATGATCGTAGTGCGCAGCCGCCTTCGATTCCCTACTGCGGCCACTCCATGCCTGATATTAAAATCAGGCAATGCGATGTTCGCGCGACACTGCGATCTTTCGATGTCTGGAAAGCCAGTGGATCTGACGGAATTCCAGCGGTTGTGCTTAGGAAATGCGCAGCCAAGTTGTCTCCAATGCTTACACGCCTGTATCGCCTATCATATGCCTCTGGCGTAGTGCCGCAGGCTTGGAAAGAGGCGAACGTACAACCGATTCCCAAGAAACCGGGCAACTATCTACCCATTGCTATCACCCCTATCCTCTGCAAGGTGTTTGAACGACTAATCAACAACCAACTCGTTCGCTACCTAGAAGATCACTCTCTCATCAGTGATCGTCAGTATGGTTTCAGACCGAAACAATCAACGGGTGATTTTCTAGCGTATGTCACTCACCTTTGGGGTGAGGCATGGACAGGCATGGGGAGTCGTTGGCTATTAGTCTTGACATCTTCAAAGCCTTCGATAGAGTCAGGCATCGTGCGCTTCTTTCCAAGCTTCCAGCCTACGGCTTGCCACCTCAATTGTGTAACTGGGTTGCCAGCTTCCTGAATGAGCGCCGTATACGAGTCCTTTGTGACGGTGAATCATCGAAGTTTCTACAGGTGAATGCTGGTGTGCCTCAGGGGTCCGTGTTATCGCCCACGCTTTTTCTTCTGCATATCAATGATATGCTCACTTTTGGGGGCATACATTGCTATGCAAATGACAGTACTGTACATGGGCAATATCTCGAACACCCTGCGGCTAAGCAAGCCGATACTGAGGAGTATAGGCAAACACTTGTTGCTGAGCTTGACCGGGTTCCGAATTGCATCTCGCATTGGGGTGATGAGAACCTGGTCAAGTTCAACACCAAGAAAACACAGGTGTGCGCATTCTCAGCCAAGGTATCTCCATTCCTTCCCCATTCCTCTCTTCTGGACACTCCACTACCGATTCAAGACAGCCTCAATATCCTAGGTATGGACATACGCAGAAATCTCAACCAGAAGAACTACATCGAGGGTGTCATCAAATCCGCATCTCGGAAACTCGGAGTCCTGAACAAGGTGAAGAGGTTTTTCACGCCGGAGCAGTTGTGTCTGTTATACAAGACCCAGGTTCGCTCCTGCGTGGAATACTGCTCTCATCTTTGAAATGGCTCCGCTCAGTACTTATTGGAAGCCCTCGATAGGTTGCAGCGGCGTGCTGTCCGTATCATCGGGGATCCAGAGGCCACTAAGACTCTTGAGTCACTGCAATTACGCAGAGACGTGGCCTCAATGGCTGTCTTCTACCGTATCTATCACGGTGCGTGCTCCGAAGAGCTCTTTCAACTAATCCCACCCTCTCCTTTCCTATCCCAAACGACACGTGCTGGGTTGAGGTGCCACTCTTACACGGTAGAACAGATACCGTCACGCACCAAACGGTTCGGCGCCTCTTATCTCTGCCGAACCATTAAGATGTGGAACTCTTTACCAGTCCACGTGTTTCCCTCCACTTATGATCCCGGGTCCTCTAAGCGGGGCGTGAAAAAGCTTTACTCAAGGCTGTCAAGGTGAGGGCCATCATGCCATAATGCCATGCTGGCTGCTGGGATGATGGCCATCACTATGGGACTTCACTGACTGCTTAACATCAGGCAGCATGGAGTCAATTTATTCGGCGGAAGAAAAATAATGAATGTTGTTTGCTCACACATACTTGTGGCGAATTGGTGGTAGGATTATAAAAAAAACAATAAAAACAACTGCGTTTGCCTCAGTTGTGGGATGAACAACACAAAAAAGAGTATTACTTATTTATTTATAGGTACATCAACAATATACATACTAAAATGCGTTAGGATTATGGCACTGTAAATACAATCTTATATGTATATCAATTGGACCCTGTTAAGCAGAAAAGATCCAACCAACATTTTTTATGAAATCTAGTTAAATACATAACCATAATCTGCTCGTCAAGTTTTATATATGCACAAAAGATCCAGGCAGTTTGATGACATTTACCCTAGAATCCTTTTACCATGCCAAAGGTACCATCACATAATTGTAACTTGTGAAAAAATTAAAAAAGAATCATGTTGCTTGAATACATGTTTAGTATAGGATTTAAGGTTTTTATAAGATTCATGACGCAAGGATCTATTTTGCTTTTTTGTTTTTCAATAAAAGTCTATAGCTGGTGGAAAAATATCATGGCTCAAAACGAAAGAAATACCTACTCATAAAGAAAATAACATTATTTTCTTTGTTTTTCTATCACACATACTTTTCTAACATATTGTGTTAAAATAGTACACGGGTCTTTGGTAGGCGTACACGGAAACATAGGTCCAACGCGCAGAGGCCCTTTGAGAGTTTAATCTAGGATTTGATGTGGGACACCTAATGAGGAGCCTCTATAACAGCACTATGAAGTACAGCCACGGATTGGCCGCATTAGGTGTAGGAGTATTGCTACTTGTATGGCAATTTATTACTCTGGGCTACTGTGGTGGGGGTTCAATGTATTAGTTAATATGGAAACTATGGATGAAAACCAGGGTCTGCCTTAAGTACTCTTGTAGTACGTCGAAATGGGGCAGACGGTGACACGTCGACTCACTAGACAGATGGGCCCTCTCTTAATAGCCACCAAGGTAAACAAAGTCTCCTATAAAGGCAGCCAGAGGGCAACACCGTTGTGAGCGGCTACGGGTGTAGATCGGTGCGGCAGCGGTTTCGCCATCGCGGGTCTCGTGACCCGGAGCGGGTTTCCCCGTAATTACGCCCTTGAAAATGATACTTTCACCCCCGAGCTAATAGCTCTTGCGACTTTCCTCTGGCCGGCCGACTAAGGCAAGCCAGAGTTGAGAGTCCTGCGGGCACTCCTGGAAATCCACTCCAACCAGGCAGTAAAGGCAAGCCGGAGACGAGGCCCTGACCGACTCCCCGAAGTGTTCTAGACCACTGTGTTACCACACGTAATCAGCTCACCACAAAGCTGCCCTGCGGCTTGTAAACTTTCTTTTCATCTTGTAAAACTGTTTTTTGTTTATATCACAAAATGAAGGTGAAGTTTGAAAGCTACTTAGGTCTCCAAAATTGCGTTAATTTCATGTTGAGATAACAACTGCCCCAGAGGGGTTTATTTCTTTATTATAATAATTGATATTACTAATAATATCAATTATTATAATAAAGAAATAAACCAGATTATACCAGATATATTCATTTATTTCAACCTTTTAAAAAGATACCACTAATAAACTAAATATTTTCGTATTTTGCATAAAAGATCCAGAGGTATATTTCGAGTGATTACTTAAAGTATTCATATAAAAATGTATATTAATCTACATTCAAAGTAATGTTTATGTAATATTTTATTAGGAGGAGTTCCTACTCCTCCATTTTCAATTCCCCCTCCCTCTCCCAGAAGGCAGGGGGAGGAAATGCAGCCTGGTTCACGTCATCAATTTTAGTATAGACAGCGGTAACGACTTAATAGAAAACTGGAGCCGCAGTAAGTTGAGGGTGAAAAGATTGGCGACTTTATGGTTCTTTGTTTACTGTTGGAACAAATAACGTGTTTTTTGGTTCAGTAAAGCGATGTTTAAAACAAATTTGTTTATTAACTTGGTGATTTCTCATTTTGTTCGTAGCGTCACATCAATTTGTAATCTTGCGTTTAAGTTATTCCATTATTATTATAAAATTTTCAGCTATATTTTGTTAGCTTTCACTTGGCACTTTCCGTTTGGCTTTCCGCTTCGCCTCAGCAAGGCACGACTATATTATGAAAATCTTTGAAACTCATACCGTGAGTTATATTGTCCGGAATCTAAACAGAAATTAATAAAATAAGTTTTTATAGTTCGTCGATGCGGTAGACTCGATAGTAACGAAGTTTATTTAAAGACCGAAGAAGTTGTTACTAATATGATATTGTTAACCGACTTTAAAAGAAAAAGGAGGAGGTTCTCAATTCGGCCGGTATATTTTTTTATGTATGTACACCGATTGCTCCGAGGTTTTTTGAACCAATTTACGTGATTCTTTTTTTGTTTGATGCAGGATAGTTTCGGATTGGTCGCATAAAAATTGATTCAGGTAGGCCCAGTAGTTTTTATTTTATTAGCATTATTTATTTACCTTCACCTATCCCGATGTCTGAAATAAAATCTCGCAAGTTAATTTGCCGGTTACCGATTGAGCTGAAATTCTGTGTATTTATGTAAAATAGATGACGATGAAAAAGATTATGATATAGATCTGATCTGATGATGGAATCGAAAGGTGGCCATAGAAACTCAGTAAATAAATGACAAAACTCTATCGAGTTAGGGCTCGTTTCATTCGACTTAACGAGCACTTTGGTGCGGATGATAACTAGGATCCTCTAGGGTCTGATGAAGGAGCCAGAAGGTGGCCATATGAACACAGTAATTACAAAAATCAATTTGGCTTGTACAGTGATGATAATGATGACTTCGAGGACGTAAATCATGCGGGAAGGCTGTTTCTTGGTCTTGGTGATGCTTTATATACCGGCCACGCCAACATTTCTCGGGAAAAGTCGTCGAGAGCCGACATAAACTTGTGTCTGAAATTGAGACCTCCTTGGAGATGGTCTCAGATTGGGGAAGACTTAATTTGGTCCAATTTAACCCCACAAAGACACAACTCTGCGTTTTCACCGCAAAAAAACTGCCAATGGTCGTATATCCTCGTTTTGAGAGCACCCCCTTGACTGCCTCCTCCAGTATTGGAATACTTAGTGTCGACATATCGAGCGAAGCAGCAGTTCCGCGGTCACTTAGAGGGTAAGGCTAAGTTAGCCTCGAAGAAGCTTGGGGTGCTAAATAGATCGAGACGGTATTTCACTCCGGCCCACCGCTTGCTCCTTTATAAGGCGCAGGTCCGGCCGCATATGGAATACTGTTCTCATCATTGGGCAGGGGCACCCCAGTACTAGCTTCTCCCTCTAGACCGCATCCAACGGAGAGCCGCTCGAATTGTCGACTGCCAAGATATTTGCAATCGGTTAGACCCCTTGGCGCTGCGTAGAGATGTAGCCTCGCTATGCATCTTTTATCGCTTCTACTATGGGGAGTGCTCCGAGGAATTGTTCGGATTAATCCCTGCCGCCTCTTTCCGCCATCGTTCTACGCGACAGCATTTCCATCCCCATCATTTAGATGGTTGGCAATCCACAACGGTGCGTTTCTCTAGAAACTTTCTGCCTCGCACCTCTAAACTGTGGAATGATCTGTCACCTGCGGTTTTTCCGAACCAATACGACCTTCAAACCTTCAAAAAAAGAGCGTATTCCTTTTTAAAAGGCCGGCAACGCACTTGTGACTCCTCTGGTGTTGCGGGTGTCCATGGGCGGCGGTAATCGCTTAACATCAGGCGATCCGTCTGCTCGTTTGCCCCCTATGCCATAAAAAAAAAAACTATATTGTCTAAGGGGCGCAGCACCTTTTGTAGGTCAATATACTAAAAAGTGTTATATAAAAATAACTACGTTAAGAAAAACCGACATCAAAAAGTAAAAAGTAATAAGGATTTAATATTAATTAAATACTACCTATTATTGATATGTGCTATTTACTAATAGGTTTGAAGTCGGTGCCAAGCCACAAGTAATAATATTTTAATCACTTAAATGAATATGAGCAAATTAATACATTACTTCGTAAGTATTAAATTAGCTTGGCACCGACTGTAAACCTATTTTATTTTATTTTTATTTTATTTTATTTTAATCTTTTCGGCAAACTAACAGCTGTCTTAAAAAATAACAAATTACTTATAGAATATCTAAAGGCTAATTAAAAGTTTTCACATATGGTTCCTAGCTATACAATAAAAGATAAGGATACGAACATGCACAAATGGTGCACAAGAAAGAACAGCAATTTGTGCAATAATCGTGTAAATATGTTTTTGTGCGATACTGAAGAAAACGGAGAAACCTTCTTTGGATCTTCTCTATGCGATCTATATAGGTATTGAAACTTGGGTTCCACACTTGGGACGCGTATTCGAGGTGGCTACGCACGAATGAACAATACAGTATTTTAATTGTTTTAATTGATTTAAACTCAGTTGACATTCGCAGTACGAAACTTAATGCTTTTGACGCCTTTTTAATTATAGTATCGATATGGGCATCGAACATGAGTTTTGAATCGAAGACTACACCCAAGTCAGTTACACTAGGTACAGTGGGTAAAGATGAATCTCTTATTTTATAATTGCCCGAAATAAATATCGGTTTACGCGTGAACGTACACACATAACATTTTGATACATTTAAATCTAATTTATTAAGAGTACAGTATTCTTGAAACCGATTTAAATCGTCTTGAAGACGCTATGTGTCTTGAATAGTTCTGACGGGACAAAGTATTTTCATATCGTAAAGAATAATTTTGGAAAAATGAAAACAATTTGATATGTCGTGTATAAATAAAGTAAACAGAAGTGGACCAAGCAAAGAACCCTGGCTTATTCCAGATGGTATGCTCATAGGAGCAGATGAATAGCCATTGAGGACGACCGTCTGGCACCTGTTTGCTACATACGACGAGAACCACCTGAAGAGGTCACCTCTTATGCCTACCTGCTGAAGCTTCTGAAGTAGTATGAAATGGTCAATCCTGTCGAAACACTTACTGTAGTCAGTATAAATAACGTCTACTTGCGAGGGTTCCGACATGTACTTAGATATAAACTCACTACATAATACAAGGTTGGACGTCGTAGACCTCCCCTTAAGAAAACCGTGCTGTACAGGACTAAATGTTTGCTTTAACACGTGGTATAATTGCCTGTAAACAATTTTTGCTAGAATTTTGGCAAATACGCACAATTTGGATATAGGTCTGTAATTTTTCACGTCATTTTTAGTTCCTTTCTTATGAACAGGTGTAATAAAAACAGATTTCCAGATTGTGGGTACCAGTCCCTCCCTAAGCGAGCGCCTGAATATTATACTAAGTGGGACCGCTAGACTGTCCGCACAATTGTGAATGATTATAGGGTGTACGCCGTCAGGGCCTGCTGATTTGTTTAGGTCTACGGACTTAAATAATTTGATGACTTCAGTGTCTAATATTTCCACTGTGCTAATGCCAGCGCTGACGTCGGGCACTTCACAATTGTGTGACGCACTGTCCAGTGTGTGTGAGGAGGAAGACTGCAAGAAAGTTGAGTGAAAATACTGACCGAACATATTACAAATCTCATCACCTTTATCCGAAAATCTGTTTTCAAGCTTAAGCACTGAGGGATAGGAATTGGTTTGCTTCTTAGATTTGATATATTCCCAAAAGGCTCTCGGATTTTGCCTTATGTTCCCTTCAATGCTACTGATATAATCACGATACATGTCTTCCTCTAAGTGAGTTGCCCTATCTTTTAACATATTATACGAGTTTGAATCACTGACGTTTTTGTATATTTTATATTTCTTAAGGTATTTTGTTTTTTCTTTGAGTACCTTAATCAGTGGTGATCTATACCAGGGAGGGTACTTACGTATTGGAAAAATAGTTTTAGACGGAATAAAAGAATTACGCAGTTCGTTTAAAGTTTTATAAATGAAATCCAGCGAGTCATCTAAACATTTGTTGTGGATGGCTTTCGGCCAGTCTATTTTATTTAATTCTGTTGAAATGGATGTGTAATCACCTTTATTATAAAAATATTTACGAAATGTATGCGACTGAAGCGGCTGAGAACGATCGAAATTAGTAACTATACATAGGGCTTTATGATGATGGTCATCTGGGACTAAAGGACTTGAACAATGCGATACAGATAAAATATTAGTTGAGAATACCAAGTCTAAAATTATATTATTCATATTTAAAATTGCGTTATACTGCGATAAATTACACATAGTGACACTGTCAAACAAATCAAATTTACGACCACCTTGAACATTCTGTGGTTCATAAGATACACCATCATCAGAAAGTACCCACGTTAGATTTGGCAAATTAAAGTCGCCCAACACAACAAATCTGTCTAGTGGCCGAGCCAACAAAATATCGGTGAGGGTAGACGTAAATAATGATGTTTGTAATGCAACTGAGTTCCCTAAGTTTTGACGGCACATATATACGACTCAAATATGTAATTTGTAATCAACTTTGGAAGACATATTACGTAATGAGAGTGACACCCACAAGTCCTCGGCCTGCGTGCACCAGTCGGCACGTTCCTCGGCGACGAGCTCCCGTCGCACCGCGATCAGGACCCCGCCGCCGAGGGTCTGCTCGGTCGCGACGTAATTCCTATCTCGCCTCCACACTAAGTAACGGTCGTCAAATAATTCACTGTTATTAATGCCATCAAGTAACCACGTCTCTGTAAGACATATGATGTCGTAGTCGGTAAGACAAATATTTCTATAGAAATCCAGAGTTTTAGTTCGCAACCCGCGTACGTTCTGATAATATTTTTTTACAGTATCCAGTTATTACGGCAAGGTTTATGTAATTGTGTGATTAAAAAGATAAAAAGAAACTTTATTTTAAAAATATAGTCATAGTTGAACCTAATAAAATAAATTAATTGGGATAGTATTTGGTAACAGTTCAAGTGTTTGTCTTTGAGGGCGGCACTGGTTAACGAAGTAGTTTTTGAGAGCGAATAAGTTTTAATATATAAGTTTTTAGTGGAAATGAAACCACATAATATTACGTTATGCGAGTGGAATACATTACTTTGCAGTGTGCAGACATATTTAGTGGAAGAAAAACTTCGATGCATTGCACTGAGTTTTGATACAGTGTTCACAGCAATAAAATAATGGCGAATAAAACAATTATAAATATAAAGTATTAGTAGGCGGTAGATCGACTGAGCCCGAGCGACGCGAGAACATAGGGCGCGGCCGCCGCAATCGCTCGAGTGATGTGGCCAGCGCGCGCGTAGTGGCAGGAATGTGCAAGCGTTTCTCAAACTTTGCGCGCAGATATTATAACATAAATACTTACAGGCGTCATAGAGTTTATAAAAGTAACAATAATAAGAACAGAAAGTTAGAAAATAAAGACATTTATAAACAGCACTGCTTAGTTGGAAAGCTTTTTAGGTCGGCTTCGGACTTGATGGCTATAACGGGGGAGGTTGGGTTTTTCCGCATAAAGATCTTGCACCCTTTCACCCAATTAAACGCAAAATTTCGTTCCTTTGCCAGGGTCTTTGCCTTGTTGAGCAGCATCTTGTTATCAACAGTAAGATGATCATTCACAAATACCCTGGTATCGCCTTGTAGACCTAGGTCAGCTGCAGTGATTGTGCGTTTTCTGGCCGCCGCAACGAAATCATCTTTTAAGTATCTATTGTGTACTGAGACCAAGATTGACTTGATCATCTTATCGCCGCGCGTCGGCACTCTAGTAACATAATTGATGTGCTCCTTAGTAATAGGACATTGAATGAGGTTGCCTATCTTTGAAACCAGAGAGAATAAATTCTCCATCTTGGACATGGGGACGCCTTTTATCTCCAAGTTATTCATACAGGCTCTTTGATCCTGGTGCCGCATTATGTTTTTCAGATCGTTAACTTGCTGCTGTAACACAATGACGTCGTTTTTCGTCTTTCGGAGATCTTGTAGCTCTTTATCTATTGCAGTGACCTGACTTGCAAGTGAACTTACTGAATGTTGAACAAACTCCATGGAGGCTTTTACGTCGGCAATGTCAGGTTTCAGCAATTTTAATTCTGCTATGTCAGCTTTTAGGGTTTTGAGATCCTTGATATCGGCTTGGATTACTGAATACTTTCGAGTAACGTTGGTAAGGACGCCATCTGTAGGGAAAGGCGCTTGACACTCTCAAAGTGACACTCTCAAAGTCCGCCGGCACGGGTGACTTGGATATACCAAGTAATGGGCTACACCCACCCGCCTTACAGGCGGCACATTTCCATGTATTGCGCCTATCGCCTAGTTTTCGGTAGCCATTTTCTGAGATGCCAGCGCATGGAAAGTCAAAGTGTCCCTGACACAAAGTGCACTGCGCTCCATCTCTGAAGTCAACGTTACACCGAGTACATTTGAACATATTTAAGTTTGGGTAATTTTAGTTTAAACGACCAACAAAAGTTTTAGAACCGGTGGCACAAACTGATCGATGCGTAGATAACGCGAGGATTAGTACGCGTGTGCACGGATCGCGACCTCTGAGATTAATTATTAGTAAACAGCACATATAAATAATAGGTAGTATTTAATTAATATTACTTCTTTATTATTTTTTTACTTTTTAGTTTTTGATGTCGGTTTTTCTTAACGTAGTTATTTTTATATTTCACCATGTCAGCCTAGAGACGTCCACTGCTGGACAAAGGCCTCCCCCAAGGTTCTCCACACAGACTGATTTTGAGTCGCCCGCATCCAACCGCTTCCCGTGATCTTAACCAGATCGTCGGTCCACCTTGCGGGAGGTCTACCCCAGGCGTATCAAATATTTTATTTAACTGATAAAATATTTGATACATTACATAACCACTTTTATAACCACCACAAAGGGTTGGCAAACAGAATAACATTTTATATACTATAAAGCTGTGTCGGGTAACCTTTAGTACGTCCTTTTGTGGAATATTACTCAGCAGTAGGCCTTCAATGAGTCAGAAAGACATACGGATACTCTCAATAGAAATTCCAATACATAAGCCTATGCTAGTGCCGTAGTGTGGTTTGTAAATTATTTTCATAAAAGCCAAATATTCGCGAGGTGAATTTCAACAAGTTACAACGCATTATCCAGCTTTTCCGCTATCATATTTATATAACAAACATACCAACTCATTCGACACAAATGCCGCAATAAATATGATCATTGTAAACGTGCATGACCACACGCGCACAAGTTTCGGATAAATAGGACACAAATTATACGGGACAGTGTACGGTCGCGGTCTAAAAATGTTTACCACTTTTCAAATTACATTCTTTGTCACGCTGGTTTCAGCAAGGTCTAAAATGCCATATCTGAGTACTTCTTACTTTTCAATAATTGGTAAGGCATCGATTCAAACAAAAAGAGTAGGAATATTTTTAGGTCGATGAAATAATTTGACATAATGACAGAATTGCATTTATGCTGTGGCTGCTGAGGGAGGCTATATTCGTTATTAAAACTTTTATTAACAAAAAAATATGAGTTGAATTTATTTTTGATTATTTCTATTTTTTTATAAAGCACGATTCGCCTGGTTAAGGGCACACACTATCTAAACAAAAGCTCACTTATGTGATCAGCATGCGCCTTAACGTGACTAGCATACCATCCACTATCATTATAGCTCACAGTCTGACCGCGCCCTGATTTTCGCTAGATGATATCATCATCATCATCACCCTAGCATTTTCTTAGTTGCATCTCAAGCTTGCATGTCGGAGCCCAGGGTCTGCTATTTCTGGTCTACCGAGATTTGACTGGATATCAGTTTTTACACGGAGCGACTGCCATCTAACATCATTCTAAGGTTAGACCAGTAGTCAGTAGGTATAATTGAGGGCATTGACTTCCCACTAATGACTGCCATAGATCATGACAGCCGGGACTGCTTAAGGGGCTTTCTGATGCACGGGGGTGAAACACCGCCAACCTCGGGCTAATTATTAAGAATTTCTTGACAGAAATTCCTAATAAATTGTCACTAAGAAATTCTTAACAGAAAACCTTAGCAACATTTTCCGAGCCTGACCCGCGAAATGAACCCTAGACCTCATGATCAGCTGTCGTACGCACTTACGCTAGACGATATAAATAATATTGTATTTTTTTCAAAAAGTTTTTATATTCAGGATGTCGTAATTTCGCCATCCCTTTCATTATAATCTGTCAATGTAAAAGTCATTTGATAACCAAAATCGTAAATAGCAAGTTTAAAATAACATTATTTTAAGACTACAAATATTTTAGTTTTATTGTAAATATCACGACTGCCATCTAACATCATTCTAAGGTTAGACCAGTAGTCAGTAGGTATAATTGAGGGCATTGACTTCCCACTAATGACTGCCATAGATCATGACAGCCGGGACTGCTTAAGGGGCTTTCTGATGCACGGGGGTGAAACACCGCCAACCTCGGGCTAATTATTAAGAATTTCTTGACAGAAATTCCTAATAAATTGTCACTAAGAAATTCTTAACAGAAAACCTTAGCAACATTTTCCGAGCCTGACCCGCGAAATGAACCCTAGACCTCATGATCAGCTGTCGTACGCACTTACGCTAGACGATATAAATAATATTGTATTTTTTTCAAAAAGTTTTTATATTCAGGATGTCGTAATTTCGCCATCCCTTTCATTATAATCTGTCAATGTAAAAGTCATTTGATAACCAAAATCGTAAATAGCAAGTTTAAAATAACATTATTTTAAGACTACAAATATTTTAGTTTTATTGTAAATATCACGCTTGTAATGAACGTATATTATAAATGTGGAATAATAAATCGTTATTGACACCAGTTGCTACGCAACGCATGTTATCATAGATTGGTTGCCTAGTACAATATCGTCGTCCTTGTGTAATTGATGTGTTCATGCAATTATAAGCCTTAAGGTGGTAAACACTTTCAGACCGCGACTGTACATGATTATTTGTTTGTAAGTAATTAGTGGGGAGGACACGTGCCCACTGTGAACGTGGAATACTGCAAATGCCTGTCGTGCGCGACAATTAGCATTTTTGGAATAAAATCAACGACCGCGGCAGGTGCTTATGCCTTTAGCCGGTAAAGCTTTTTAGGGATCCATCCCGTTAAAGTAAACTTTTGCGTCAAATTCAAATCTTTATTCGCTAATATGTGTTGAATACATAGATGACAAATACAGTACAGTAGTAGTAGTAGTAACATATGTTTACCAACTTTTTATAATAATATTATTATGTCTTTATTATTGCTTGTAGCGAATGATTCCTTCCCCCAATGGTTATGAATTCACAAAATTACTCGAGCAGTGCTATGAAAATACATGCAAGGTGTTATCGTGAGGAAGGAAATAAACAGATAAACAAGAAATATAATTTAAAACAGCGAATTCCGTTTGCTAAAACATTGTTTTGTGATGAATTTGTATTCCTAGCTTAGCGAAATTAAAATCGAATCACACAACAGCAGAATCGAGGTCGTTCTGTGTCAGGCGTTTGCACCCCCTGCAGTCGTCCCCCTCTAGAGGAATTTCTGTCCAGAATTATTATTCTGCAGGTTTTGCACACAAGTTTTCAGTCACTCAGCAGTAAAGTCAGTAATGCAAGCTAAAACTTTATAAACTCCTGTTCAAATCTACGACATATTACAAAAGCACTGAGCAGAAATGCATCGCAGTTCCAAGTTTCAATGGATGTCATTGTTTCGGTTCCTGTTTTGACATCACGTTGTATAGTTCGTGGCAGACTTGAGAGTTTGTAGTGCAGTGTCGGTCTTAGACAACTAATTATGACTTCGAATTACAACAGCACTGGAACTCGTTCATTGCTATAGTTTAGCTTCTTAGAAAAGTGCATAAAATAAGTTATTAAACGTGATTAAAATATGTCCCAATAAGCCGCAATAGGCTCGCCACCTATTACGTGGGATCAAAACACTGGCGAAAAGTGGGCGTTTTATATGCCTCTGCCTACCCCTTCGGGGAAACAGGCGTGAGTCTATGTATGTGTATGTATTAACATATGTTATTGTGTTTTATTAGATAAACTTTTATTAAGTCCTAGAAGATGCTGGCAGCTACGCCCACGATATTATTTTTTATTAAACAGTTTCTGCCCAATTCCATGGGAATTTCGAGAAATCCCTGCTTAGTACACACCCACATTCCCCATAGAACAACATCAAACAGCTTCTTGCTCCCAACTCCCAAGAGTTTTCGCTTTGTGTTGTCTAGTACGAGTAGTTAGTCAGTAATGCAATAATTTTATTTATACAGATTATACAAGTACGATGCATTCAGCTTAATATTTCAAACATCAACAGTAATTTAAGTAGATCTAATAATACAGTAATTAATAAGCTATATTACCACAGGACCAGTACCAGTGCACAATAGCCTATGATGGGCTATGCTTTGCAATGCAATACTGTAGACCACACGCATGGCTCATTGCTGTTTTAGTGCAATACTTGCGATGGACGTGGAAGTAATGACGGCCGCGGCTATTTAATTATATACTGCATACAAGTATTACAGAAGTGTATGTACCGCCACAAAGTTATACAAAAATGGCGCGTAAGGCGACGGTGGTTGCTGACCATTCAACGTAGAGAACAAGGCTCCGATTGATATAAATTTAAATGAATCAACTTGAAAGTCCCTTCATTGCTCTACGATACTGACATTTTGGGCGATCAAATATTCAAGTACTAGCAAGTGACAAAAAAGTGCACTAACCCGGTCTGCGGTCGGTGTCGAACTAAACAATGGGCGATTGTGTGAACACCACAGGCCACCCTACGCCACGATTCCTTTGAAGTGTGCCCAAAAAACCGACAACATCCCGATTGCGCGTCACGATTGATCACAGGAAACTGATGCGTAATACTTGTATGCAATATATAAATAAATAATCACTGCAGTAATTACTTCCACGTCCATCGCAAGTGTTTTTCCAGGCAGCAATGAGACATGCGCCATTGTGTGAACACCAAGTGATCGTGGCCTACAGTGGTGCATTGCAAAGGATTGCCCATCATAGGCCATTGTGTACTGGAGCCTTTAGGTGTGAAAGCGGCCGCTCGAGTGGCTTCACACGAAAAACCAATGCGTGCGCGAATGTTGCGTAGGCGAGTCTCGCGCGTGATAAAACATTAAGTTTATCATTGACACGTACTCATTCAGACTGAACATTACTACTTATATTGTTATATGAAGGCTCATTTGAACTAGTAATAATTTATCTAGTCTCTGTGAATTGACGTTGAATGAACAATCTTGAACGTAATGTAGGACGCCCTCCGGCTAGGTGGAGTGACGATATACGCAAAGTGGCTGGCAGCGACTGGACACGAAAAGCCGAAAATCGGGATCAGTGGCGTGCCATTGGAGAGGACTATATACAGCAGTGGACTACGGCAGGCTGATGTTGATGATGATGATGAACAATCTTGTTGCTATGACGAGGGTCGCAGCGGTCTTATGGTGTCTACCCGAGTGTCTATACGGGCGCTTGGTCGGTGTTGGCTTAACGCAGCTCCTAGCTTTTTGGCATTTGTTTTGTTGTACTAAGATGACATCAGAAGTTAAGGTACCAACTTGACTTATACCAATAAAAAACAAAAAAAAGTAATTCTCCATCTGTCTTTTTTATTTCATTACCAAAATAAAAGTACATGTGTGGAAATTAAGCACAGCTTCGACAGAGTAAAGCTAAAATCAACAATAACATGACGCATAGTTTCTCTAACAACTATATTATGAAATATCGGCAAACATTTGCGGCATTACATATCTTAAACAGTTGTCAAGTACACCCGACGATCCGAGTCACGGTGGACGCTGTAATAGACATTTTACATGCACTGTGTGTGCTCAGTTCTAGCGCTATATGCACACTGTATAGGTACTGTATGATTACTTTATGGCAGTTGCATGTGTTGTATAAGTATCACGATGTATATCAACTATGTGAAGGTTTAGCGAGTGCTGTATCGGTTCCACCAGACACCGACGTGTATTGCGGTTTAGATGATTCGTGTTCTTTCAGCTTAATGATATACGGAGTCGGTTAGCCACAATCATTATTGGACATCAAAGCACATGTTTAATATTGACTATTAATTTGGTCCCAATCGTCACAAAACAGCGTTTGCGCTTGGAGACAGACGTTGGGAAAATTGTTACTGGAGCTTATATTTGAATAGCGATATGGGCTGGAATACTGTCATCCACATAGCAAGGGTAGCGCTCAGATTAGTTGGGTCAAGCGTAACAGGCGTTCATCTCTGTATGACGTGTTGACCTAGATCATATAAATTTGATGAGCACAATATTGATCCTATGAGGATGAAGAGAGGTTTTCTTGTTTATTTAGCAGTTAAAAGAAATTTGCAATATGTTTGAATTGTAGCTATACAAATATTGATGTGAACATAAATATAAGATTAGACGGATAAACTTTACTCAGGTAAATATAGCTTCAAAGCAATGACCCAACCTAAGTTAAAGGTACCTTTAATTTTACATTATATCGCGTTAGTATCCACTTATATAAATATTTATTTACTACAAAATTGCGGCAGCCATAGGTATCCCGGTCTATTAAAATATAGTTCATAAATAACATTACAAACCCGAAAAGAGAATATTAGTTGTGTGCACCAGGGGTTATTTCCCGAAAAGAGAATATCTGCGTGCACCGGAGGTATATCTTTTAGTTTTATTTTTTATGTATTTCGCCGTGGTATAACAAAGCAAGAGTCAAAACTACGTAGTGCGCCCTTAAACTCGGTGTGCATTTGTTTTGTTCGAGGTGTCTCCTCTTGTGTATCCCGTATCTCTATTATAGGCTATTGAACGACTGGCAGAAAGTCATTTGTGTAATACTCATTGGGGCCTGCTACACGCTCGATAGTTATCGAGAAATATTTGAGATAGCTACATATTTGATGAAAGAGTTACATATACATATACAGTAACATATACACAGTTTATCTGTATATATAAAATCCTTGCGTTACTGACTGGCTGACAGACACGCTACAGCCGAGACTACTGGGCGCTAGTAGGTGAAGTTTGGTAGGTATGTTCCTCGTGGATTAACTTCAAACTCCGGATATTGGTTCCTCAAGTGAAGTTAGTGAACACTAAGGAAATCCTTTTGGAAATTCTTACTCTAAGTCTATAAAAAGATGAGTCAAAATTTGTGTGAAACCTGTTTAATACTACTAGGGATTAACTTCAAACATCGTATATTGGTTCCTGAAATTTATGTTCATTGAGGAGTGTACGGGAGTTTGTAGTTACAAAACATTTTATCTAAGTGTTTACTCGATCGAAGCAGTGGGCAAGAGCTAGTCCATAATATAAAAATGAATCGCTGAATGTGTAGTCAAATCTCGAGAGCAGCTGAACCGATTTCGCTAATTCTTATTTTTTTATTATATTTCTTGAAGTACGAGAATGGTTCTTACGGAGAGACAAAATAAAAGATAAATAAAGAATCGACTGTTAGGCAGTACGAAGTTCGGTCATTCAGCTACTTATACATAATTATGTCGCAAAATTTTATACGCGATAGATATATTCAGTTAATTCACTAAGGAATGTGTTATGTGGTTTACTGGATTTTAGAAACTGATGTTTGGTTTTAGCGTTTCTCACTATACTTTGCTACATGGATAATAAATAAATATTGTAACGAAATCAAAACAACGAGGTATTCCCCGAAGCACACCCAAACGAAGCACACCCAGACGAAGCACACCTAAAGTATTCCACTTTGCACACCCGTAGGTGGGCTTCAAATAAAAATAAATAAATAATTAATTTCCTATTCCACGAAGCACACCTACAAATATCACTCGCATAGTGCGGGGACTAAGAAATAAAAATGTCGATACAATAAAATATTGTTTATTTAAAATACTAACTTACATTTCTAACGTCTTTCAGTTTCATTACAATAATGTGACACATTACTTGTCATTTTTGTAATCTACCAAAAATCACAGATGGTTTCATAATTGCAATAAAAAGTTGAAAAATATCAAAAACATTGTAAATATTGTTTTACATAGAGATCTATGTTGAAGTTTTCTTATAGCTATCTGTTTGGTGAATAATAAAATACTGTACTTTAACATAAAAAATCACAGATTGTTTCATAATTGCAATGAAAAACTTGGACAAATATCAAAAACATTGTAAATATTGTTTTAAATAGAGATCTATTTTGAAGTTTTCTTATAGCTACTTGTTTAGTGAATAATAAAAATACTCTACTTGAACATAAAAAATCACAGATTGTTTCATAATTGCAATAAACACTTGGACAAATATCAAAAACATTGTAAATATTGTTTTACATAGAGATCTATGTTGATGTTTTCTTATAGCTATCTATTTAGTCACTTAGAGAATAATAAAAATACTGTACTTTAACATAAAAAATCACAGATTGTTTCATAATTACAATAAAATCTTGAACAAAAATCAAAAACATTGTAAATATAGTTTTCTATTAAGATCTATATTTTCTTATACCTTTTAACTAATAATAATAATACACTCCAGTTTTATGTAAAATCGTTCAATTCGTTTCCTGTGGAGTCCGGACTTAACATTTTTAAATTGTGGCATACCAGTGCTGACTAAATACAATCCTCGGTCCAATATATCGTTAAGTATTTTTTTGAAGATTGTAGGAATGGGCTCCATGGTGGAAACAACTTGCTGCTCGAGTTCATGCATTGCTTCATTAATGTGGGTCTCCAAAACGTTCGAGGCACATTTATGTTCCTCTATTTTAACAACTTCTTCCATGCTACTTAATGTGAGTAAGTCATTACACCCTATTTTAATACACCGCCACAAGGCTGTACCGTTTTTATAAATATTGTGTTTGCTATATAGTTTATTATTATACACTAACACTTGTGTCCCCTTCCGGCCAAGTACGTAATTGATAGATGTTCTACTACTCGGACCTGCCATCGGCTCTATTATTTTGTTTGAAACACGAAAAACAGAAAAAATAACAGTAACAAGACCGGCGCACAATTGCACAGGTACACTCAGCCCGAGACGTCGCGATAGTGTAATGAGAAATACTAAGAATGTAAACAAGTTCCGGAAGCGCTCGGCTAAATTCGGGTTGGCTCGGGAATTGTGGCGGCCGCACGCGTTGACTATTAGTGCATTATGTTTACGTCTTATGTATGGGATTTATATATGAACATTATGAAAATGACAAGTATTGTATCACATAATTATAATGAAACTGAAAGATGTTACATATTTAAGTTAGTCTTTTAAATAATAAATATTTTCTTCTATCGACATTTTTATTTCTTAGTCCCCGCACTATGCGAGTGATATTCGTAGGTGTGCTTCGTGGAATAGGAAACTAATTATTTATATTTTTTAATTTGAAGCCCACCTACGGGTGTGCAAAGTGGAATACTTTAGGTGTGCTTCGTCTGGGTGTGCTTCGTTTGGGTGTGCTTCGGGGAATACCTCAAAACAACGAGGCGGGTCAGTAAGGGCTGATTAATCATTCATCAGATATTTATTCGTAAGATGAATTATAACGATTCCAAATTTAAAGCTACGAATATCTGAATAAAGTATGACAAATGATATTTAGTTTGATTAAAAAATAACTTTTACGTAGAACTGAGACTGCCTCGTTGGTCTCGCATAAATGTGCGCGTGGGATTGGGAAGGTCTCGGGTTCGATTCCCGGGTCGGGCAAAGTATTATTGGGTTTTTCCGTTAGGCAATTCTCAGTAGCAGCACGGAGTCTGGTAATGTACCCGGTATGGCAATAGGTTCGCCCCCTATTACATGGGACCTAAAAATTCATGGCGAAATGTGGGTGTAATATTACACCTCTGCCTACCCCTCCGGGGATGCAGGCGTCTATAAATAAAATAAAATTGCGTGGAACACAAATTACCTTGTTGTTTAAAAAAAGGAACGTATTAAATCACTCACTATTCAACTAAGAAGCGCACATGAGGAAATAGACAATTTGCATAGTGAGAACCTGCGCCTAAAAACGGACCTCTAAGACTCATTGAAAACCATTGATACTTACAAAAAAATATGTCTGACTCCAGAGAGAAAGAGTGCTACACCAACATCATCACGTAAAAAAACATCGCATCACGCTCATGGATCAGATACTATAAACCACAAGTAGCTTGAACTATCAGCTATCTTGATCTTAATGAGGACCAACTTGATAAACTTGAGCGTCTCCAAAACTTCTGTATTAGATTCATTTTTGGTTTACGCAAATATGATCATGTATCTGAATTTCGATCCAGGCTCAAGTGGCTCCCAATTCGACTTCGCCGGAATAGTCATATTCTTATGTTAATGTACAACGTGTTGTTTAATCCTAATACCCCCACGTATCTCAAAGAACGTTTTAAGTTCCTTCATGACACACATTTAAAGACCTTGAGGTCGTCGGTGGATCTGAGACTGCAGATGCCAACACATTCCACCAACTTCTACGATAAATCCTTCACTGTTCAAGCTGTCCGTTTGTGGAATGCGCTGCCGGTCGATATTAGGCAAGCTAAATCATTGAACATTTTCAAAAATGCACTAAAGAAACACTATTTGTCATTGTAAACTAATTATGTCACTGTATTTTGTGTTCATATTATTATATGTATGTATATGCATTATATTTATGTATATGTATTATATTTATGTATAATATTATATATATGTATGTATCATATTATGGATTTCTTTATTTATAATATATTTAGCATCTATCATATCTATTGTATATATGCCTGCGTATGTATGTACAAAAAATAAAAACAATTTATAGTACCTAATCAGATACTTACTGTGACTACACATCAAAGTCTTTCGTCTCTTCAGTCTGTCCATCCTAAGGTTGCCTGGAAGAGATCGCACTTTGCGATAAGGCCGCCCTTGTGCATTTGGTATGTATGTAGTACACTTGTCATTTACACCGAATTTGTATTAACATTTGCACAATAAAGAATTATCTATCTATCTATCTATCTTGAACGGCAAAACGAGGAAATTTATTTGACCACCAATACCTACGACAAGGAGACGCAAACGAGTCCAAAATTGAATATACCTCAGACATATGCAAAAGAAACATTGACATCGTATAATAAAACAATAAGTAAAATTCGCGAAGAAACCGTAAAAGGCATAGAACGCAGGAATAAATTATGTACCCTGAGTACCAACAAGACGAGTGGATCTTTATCCTGAATAGAGGAAGTCTTCTCAAGCTACTTTGATTACTGTCACTACATCATACCAAACAGTACTAAAAAAAAACTCACACGCGATTTACGGTGTAAACTCTAAGATTTCACCCTGAACGACTATTGCGTAATATTAATGGGAGAAAATGATGTCAAGGAGGAAGATAGCTTTATTAACCTGGTGACGGCGATAAAGACGTCACTGCGAAAGGTTACCCATACCAACAAGATTATCTGTTTCCCTACATATATTAAAGGCGCACTGATATATAACTATAAAGTTGAAATGTTTAACAACCTTCTCTATTTAGACATACTGAATGATGACTACGCATATATTTTTGACAGCAACTGCTACCTATTGCATGACATGTTTTCATACAGGACTGGAAAAAATAACAAATATTGAATAAAACATATGTACAACCAGCTATTGGATAATATGCTGATTGACCAGATTGACATATCTAATAATGACATATCTAATAATAATAATATGTACAGAACCTCTGACTGCTGGGAGCGAAACACAAGTCCTAAGGCGAGTTCTAAGTTTTTTCGTCTATAATAACATTTACGTCCTACACCAAAATATTGCCAGACTATTTAGTTAAAAGTGACATTCTTACTGTTTGTCTGAAAGAATTGAAAAATTATGGAAAGTACCCTGATGTCTTATGCATAACGAAGCATTTTATGACACCGGAACAAGAGGAATTATTAAACATACCGAACTACAAATTAGCAGTAAGTTTTTCTAGAGGTTGCAGAAGAGGAGGAGCTTATATTTTAACTAGAACTGGCCTTCAATACAAGGTTCTAAAGTAATTGTGTCAAAAAATTAATTGAATTTTTTGTAATAGAACTAATCGAACATAACATTATTATCGTCTGTATATAGGGTCCTAAATAGTGACTTAGATGTTTTTTTTTACAAATTAAATTATATTCTACATATAATATGTATAAAATTCTCCAAAAAGGTTATGGTATGTGGAGATTTTAACATCAATACACTATTTAAAAATAAACAGACCCTAGATTTTGTATGTAACCTTTTAAATTACAATTTAAAACTACAATTCACTCAACCTACGAGGCTAAGTAGTGGGACGTATCTAGACAATTTCGCACATAACATAAATGGCTGTAAAGAGGAAATCATCGAATTTGGGTTGTCAGATCATACTGCACAGCTTCTTAAATGTCCTGTCAAAAAAACATGCGCACTTAAGTCTTGGCGTATAAGGCAAAGCAACTATTGTCAAAAAAATATAGCAAAATTTAGAAATTGTATTAAAAGCCTCACATTTTCTGACCTGTACGACATGTCTGATCCAAGCGATGCATCCAATTATTTTATGGAACTTTTTAAATGTTTTTACAATCTCTGTTTCCCTATTGAAACAACTACAAAATGTGTTACTCGAAAAGTAAAATGGATCTCAAATGGCATTAAGAAATGTAATAGCAAGAAAAAACAGTTACTATGGCAATACAGAGCTAAGCTACGAAGAATAAGCGCAAATTCAAAAAAGTATTCCGCACGGTTTAAAAAAATACTGACATTAACACAAAAGTTTCCGAATAATTATTATATTAAAACATCACAAAATAAATCCAGAGCGGCATGGTCAATAATAAATAAAACGAAAGTATCTTTACCTAAAGAGCCAATAACTTGTATAAAAATTGACACAACAGAAATAACAGCCCCTTTTGAAATAGCCAATTATTTTAACGACTATTACATTGACTAACCCACTGTATAACGTATCACCAAAAGCTTCTTTGGAGAGTACAGTGAGATCCTTATTTATGGAACCAACCCTACCGCAAGACGTAATGAACCATATAGGTAGTTTGAAGAATACATACATACAGTGTTGATGGAATATGCACAAATGTTATAAATGAAGTATCTCAAACTCAAACTCAAAATCCTTTATTCATTTAGATCACAAAGTGACACTTATGAACGTCAAATTTAAACATTATTACTGTATGCTTCTACATTTACATTTACTGCCACGTTCGCAAAGCAAGGGCGTAGAACCATGAGAAAGAACGGGCAATAAAACTCACGGTCACTCTTTTTCATCGCCAGGTTTTTAATAATACATAACAATTAAACTTTTGTAAGGTGCTGCAACTGTTATACCTTCTATGTTACTTGTATATATTTACTTTAAATGATACTCAAGCATAACCAAGTAAAATTTTGATGTTCATTTAGTTAGCCTCCTGAACATGGACATGGTGAAACAGGAGCATCCACTTACATTATGCACCTAACAATGCAGGCAATCCGCGCAAATGTTCAGAACCATGATGGAAATGATGAAGTTAAATATAAATAAAAAATTATACTCTTTCTCCTCAATATCTACACCTTAGTCACATTATTAACCTTAGTATATTAAACGGAGTATTTCCTGACAAGCTGAAAACTGCAAATAGTCCAGCCATTGTACAAAAAGCAAGACAAAAAACAAATGAAAAATTATAGGCCTATTACTTTGATACCCTTATTTTCTAAACTGTTCGAAAAAGTAATTTATAAATCACTCTATACTTATCTGGAGAAGTTTAATTTACTAGCAAATGAACGAAAAAGCTTCCGTAAGAACATGACTATTAATATGCCCATATATGATTTAATCAAACCAATAATATCAAATATGGACAACAGAAATGCAATATGTGCTATTTTTACCTTTATGAGACATTTGATTATGTAGATTAGAAAAGACTGTTAAGCAAACTTGACAGATATGGTTTAAGAGGTCAAACTACTTGAATCCTTTCTAAGTAACAGAAAGCAGTATGTAGAAATGGTACAGGTATGCCAACTCACTGGTAATGAAAGAAAATATCGATCTTACAAAAAATACGGAGTGCCGCAAGGTAGTGTCTTGGGACCTCTACTATTCTTACTTTATATAAACGACTTGCCTAGCCACATAAAACATCCTATGGTGCTCTTTGCCGATGACAGTACAGTAGTTACGACGATGTGACGACTTTAATACATATGAAACTGAAATAAATATGCCATTGAATAAAATAGTAGAATGGTATAATAATAATCTGAAGATTAACTTAGAGAAAACAAAAATAATGCATTTTTATCAAAGAATTCCGAATGAAAACATTGTAATTAAATACGAAGACACCAAAATAGAGACAACAATAATTAATTAATTTCTAGGCGTAATCCGAGATAGCAATTTGTCATGGAAACCCCAAATAGAAGAGACTTGTAAGAGAATTTATAAATTTGCGTACGTTCTGTACAAAATAGTAAAAATTGTTAATTTAGAATCTGTTCTTACGGGTTATCATGGCTATGTTGCGTCCATATTAAGATTGTGTTTTTAAGGCTCGAAAAAGGTGCGTTAGAGCTATGTGTGGATTGCGCAGCACAGAGAGCTGTCAACCTTTATTCAAAAGTCTGAGAATCCTAACTGTTCCATTCTTATAAACTCTTAAGAAAACTCTTAAGAAAAGTATATTGACTTCAAAAAAAATACAATATATAACTAAAATGAATAAATCAGAAAATAATACTATGGCAATGTGGCAGGTAATTAAAGAGCGTACTAATAAATTAACAAATAAACCAAGAAACAATATTATTTTAAATGTCGATAACAAATTATGTGATGATGCTTATAAGATCGCGAACACGTACTTGATACTTGATACTTGATACTTGATGGCACGGGCTGTTTCCGCAACTCCACGTCTTGGCGTGTATTTTGCGTGCAGGTGGGAATGGTGTCTTCATTCGAGCCACCCCAGCTCTTCGAGGAAGGCCAGCAGACTCTTGATGTGGCCCACTGCCTCCCTCAGGGTGCTGTATCTCGTCAGGTACTGCTGCCTGTACTGTGCGACCTCAGGGCAGTCGAGGAGCAGGTGGGCTGCCGTCTCGTCCGCTGCCATACAGGCCCTGCACAGCGGGCTGTCGGTGATACCTATAGTAAATAGGTGTTTATTAAAGAATCCGTGTTCTGTGTAGGCGGCCGTGACTGTCCGCAGTTGTTGTTTGGACAGCCGGAGGATTTGTTTGGCTATCTTACCGTCTACTGCGGGAAGAGCCTCCTTGGCCTGCCTACATGTTTCAATACCAATCCAGGACTGGTTGTGTTGGGTCCTGGTCCTATTCCTTACCAGGTTGCGATAGAAACCAGAAGGGAGGGGAATAATGGGCTCGGGTCCCACCACCTCTAAAGTGGCCCCTCTTCTGGCAAGTACGTCGGCTGCGTCATTCCCTCTTGAGCCACTGTGGCCCTTGATCCATTGCAGTGTTAATTTGTTTTGTTTACCTACCTCTGTTAGTTTCTGGTGGCATTCAAGCGTGAGTGCCGAGGTGATAGTATGGCTTTTGAGGGCTGAGAGGACAGCCTTACTATCTGAGAGGATCCTAATGGATCGTTCCCTTACCTCACGTGCCATGATTGCTGTGGCAGCTAGGATTATGTCAAAACATTCGGCCTGGTAGACCGTGTTGTAGGCTCCCAGCGGTGCTGCGATGTTGATGTTAAGGTCCTCGGAGAATACTCCTGAACCCGTACCTGTATCCGTCTTAGACCCATCTGTGAAGATCGTGAGCTCGTTGTGGCCAACCGCTCCCTCGTGTAGATCCTCGTACAGTTGGATTTTGTATTTCTTATCGAAAACAAATTGTTTCGGTATTCGGTCGCCAATGGCTTGTGTGAGAGGAACTTCTTTAAAGAGTGTGTTTAAGTTGCTAGTGTGCAGTGTGTTAGTGTCTTTCCAGAGCTTCAGTGCTCTTAGCCGGATCGCCGACATCGTTGCTTCCTGTTGTATGAACAGGTGCAATGGAGGCAAGTCCAGCAACACTTCGAGTGCCGCTGTAGGTGTAGTTTTCATGCAGCCCGTGGCCGCTAGGCATGCAAGTCTTTGAAGCTTTTGAAGCTTGTTGGCGGCCGTTGTTAGGTTGGTCCAAGGCCACCACACTACTGCGCCGTAGCTTATCATCGGACGTATTATTGTCTTATAGAGCCATAAGACAATTTTGGGGGATAGGCCCCATCGTTTACCTATCATCTTCTTGCACTG
This sequence comes from Euclidia mi, assembly GCA_944739405.2. Taxonomy (NCBI): domain Eukaryota; kingdom Metazoa; phylum Arthropoda; class Insecta; order Lepidoptera; family Erebidae; genus Euclidia; species Euclidia mi. Next base: position 65,596,809 of record OX123190.2, read on the forward strand.
CCAGAAGACGATGCTGGCTTTATTGAGCTTATTTTCCATGTGGCTGTTCCATGTCAATTTGCTGTCAAGAGTGACTCCCAGGTACTTTACCTCGGTGGACAGCTTGAGCTCTGTGTTGAATAGCCTGGGCAGTCGGTAAGTACCCAGCGCGCGTTTGTGTGTGAACATAACTAGTTCGGTCTTGTTCGGGTTTACTGATAATTCGTACTCATTACACCACCACTCTACTATGCGTAGAGCCTGTTGAGTAAGGTCGTACACTGTACTAGTTACCTTACCTGAGGTGAGAATGGTCAGATCATCTGCATATCCTATTGGGTAAAAATATCTCGCGTTGAGTTTGTCTATGAGTTCATTGATGACTAAGTTCCACAATAGCGGGGAGAGTACACCGCCCTGCGGGCAACCTTTAGTTATCAAGGCTGTCTGGGAGTCGCCGTGCAGGCGCACTACTCTTTTGCTGAGCATGTTTTGGATCCACTGTATGAGCATCTGATCCACACCATGTCTGGCTAGGGCGTTGCTTATACTGGAGAAGTTTGTCTTGTCAAAGGCTCCTTCTATGTCAATGAAGGTGCCCAGACAGATGCTTTTTTGTTGTATAGCAGCTTCTATCTGGTTCACGACCTGATGTAAGGCCGATTCCGTCGATTTCCCTGAGCTGTATGCATGTTGATTGGCATGTAGGGGTAGGTGTTTAAGTGCCCCACTTCTTAATTCCCTCTCGCATAGTCTTTCCAAGGCTTTAAGCATGAAGGAGGTCAGGCTTATTGGTCTGAAGGACTTTGCATTTGTGTAGTCTGTTTTGCCTGGTTTTGGTAAGAAAATTAGTTTGACTTCCCTCCAATTCTTCGGTACATATCTAAGGGCCAGGCTAGCCCTCATGATTGCCAGAAGTCTTTTGCGGACCGGTTCACCCCCCCATTGTAATAACCCAGGGAAGATGCCGTCCAGTCCGGCTGCTTTGAAGGGATGGAAGCTATCGATGGCCCATCGGAGTTTTTCTTCTGTGACCACGGTGTTTGCGTGTCTCCACTCGTGTTCGGTCGCCACTGTTAGTGTATCGTGCCACGTTATTACCGGGGTGAGGACGCAGCCTGGGAAGTGTGTTTCTAGTAGGACGCGTCTTGTCTCCTCCTCCGATGTGGTGTATGTGTTATCCGGTTTACGGAGAGTACCTGGTGCAACCAACGGTTGCTGAGCCAGTAGTTTCCTTACCCGGTTTGCTTGTTGGCAAGATTCAATGCTCCCACAGAATTTCCGCCATCCCATGGTGCGTCTGAATCTGAGGCATTTCTTGTAGCTTGATTTGGCCGCTTTATAAGCGTCCCAATCTGCGTCCGCGCTTGTGTTCATTGCCCTGTTAAGGGCCCTTCTTACCTTCTTGCGCTTGCGTTCAAGCTCAGCGCCCCACCAGGGTTGTTTACCTGGGGTTGAGGGTAGAGTGGTTTCTGGGCATGCTGCGTGGTAGCTGTCTAGCATCGACTGCGTCAGTGTACATACCTGCTCGTCGATCTGTTCATTGTCACCCAGTACCGTCGGCATAGCAGTAAGGGTAAGTTTCTCTTTAAGTAATTGGACATACTTTGCTTTGTCAGTGTTGTGTGGTTTCCTGCGTGGCTGTGTAGGTTGTATAACGACTTCCATAGAGAAGCTGATCCATCTGTGGTCTGAGCACGATGCCTCTTTCGAGACGTGCCATCCCTTGATGCGTTCAGCCGCTCCTTCTGTTGCGAGAGTTAAGTCGATAATTGTCTGACTACGTCTTGTGACGAAGGTGGGCTCCGTACCTGTGTTTAATAGGGTAAGATTAGTGGTGAATAGGTATTCAACCAGTGATTTACCTCTGTTGTTATTGCAGTTCATGCCCCACATTTGGTGGTGGGCATTGGAGTCCGTTCCTATTACGACCTCCGTTTTGGTTCTCTCGCACTGGTTAACCAGACGCGTGAGGTCAAACGGTGGCGGGTCTTCGGCCTCGGGCATGTAGACCGATGCGAAAACAACCGCTATACTCCTTGGCTGCTGTGTTATTTCAATTTGTATCGCTGTGATGTCTCTGGAACAGAACTCCGTTAGAACTTGGGCTCTGATGTTTTTAGTTGTCAGTATGCAGGTTCTTGGATGTGTGTGGTCAGTTGAAGAATAAATCTTACCTCCCAGGCTGGAGAGGCCTCTGATGAGGCCACCCCTTATCCAAGGTTCCTGGATGAGCACGATGGCTGATTGTTGGACCTCCATCCATTTGCGCAGTTGCGCAGTGGCCGTTTGGCTGTGATGGAGGTTGATTTGGAGGCAACTGACGTCACTAGGCAGAGGGTTCATCTTTGGATGATGTCCCCACCTCCCCGACCGTCAGCTGCGTTAGGCCGGCCAGGATGTCGCCAGCCTCCACCCCGTCGTCCCGCCGCACCAGGCTCAGGAGCAGGCTCTCATCTTCCGAGTTACCCTCGGCTGACGGGCCAGCCCCCGAGCCAGACGCGGCCGGCTCTGACGGGCCGGGTTCTGCGTCGCACCCTGGCTTGGTGTTTGAGTCCTGCTTGACTCGTGTGGAGTTGTCGTCCGGAGGATGGTCGACAAACTTACCTGAGGGGTCCCGGAACCTGACGTAGACGGCACCTACCCCCAACGCGAGGCGGCGCTCGTTCTTCATCAGGATCGGGACTTGTTCTACTGGGACGCCCACTACTAGGAACCACCCACCCGACTGCCTTTCAGAGTGCAGCATCGACCATTTGTCAACCTCCAACCAGGGGTTCTGAAACTCCAGAGCGCGACCCACGTCGCGCACGTCGTCTAAGACCCCCTGTTCGTCTGGTACGACAATGCCGCACCGCACTCTCTTCGGGGTCTCTTCCTGGCCCCTGACCTCCAGTTCGAAGCCCGGTGGTGGGACCAGGAGAGAGACTGCCTCCGTCAGCCAGGTACGCGTTGCCTCGTCGGCGCACCAAAGTTTGAGGACCCCGTCCGCGTGCACAGGTTTCCCGGTGAACGCTGGAGCGGGGCGTTTGGGGGTTTTGGTCGACCAGGCATCACTCAGGATCTTCATTTGGAGCTCCCGGAGTACCTGGTCCCCCAACTCCTTCCGCAAGTTCCCTGTGCGTTTGCATGTTACTGCAACACCCAGGGACGCCTTGGAGGCCTGTGCGTAGGACTTACCTTGTATCCTGGAGGAGTCGAGGCGGGGCTTCTTGTGCTCCCCTCGAGGCGAGCTGGTCTCGTTGAGAGCACGTTTGGCCTCACCTCTTTCCTTGTTTTCGGCAGTTTTACCTGCCGCGTTTCCCGGTGGTGCTGGGGCTGGATGCCGTCCAGGGTGGCCAGCCCGCCGCTTGGCGGCAGGCGGCTTCCCCGTACTGCCTCCGGCCTTCGTGCACCCCTCGCTATTGAGCGTGGGCTGCGCGCTGGTCACATTGCTGGGACCTGCGACGGCAACCTGCTCAGCTGTTTTAGTGGAGGCAGCACCGGCAGTAGCAGCGGCTTGTTCAGCCTTCCGCCTAATTGCCATGCGCTGTCTCTTGCTTTTGTTGTTCCTCTTTTTCTTCGTGGAACTGGTAGCAGCGGGGCCACTCGGTTGTGTGGTGGGCGTGCGTTGGACAGGACCGGTGGTCTTGCCCTTACCCTTACCCTTACGGTGACTCACCACTTGCCAGCCCGCGAAGGAGGAGTCATCTTCCCGCTTGATCTCAAACGGGCTGACGATTGTAATGACGGGACCAGTACTAGCGTTAGCCAGCGCTGAAGTCACGTCCTTGGGGGATGGTTTGACACCTGCAGCCGGGGCCACGGCGTCGACCATCTGTATGGTTTTGGTTGTGGCGGCGGGAACAGCTTTCGCCGTCCCCGTCGCGGTTGGGGTAATAAAAAGGATTTCGGTATCCATACGTTTACTTAAAGACTTCATCCCTCTGGCTTCCCACCCTCCATGGAGCCCGCAACAGGGAACGTCATACCGGACGTTAGGATTACCAGAGGGATATAGGAACGCAAGCTGGCTTACAGCACGACATCGGGCGCCCGCTCGGGTCAAAGGTCGGAGCCGAGTTACCAACTCCATCCGTCTTCCCTCGCTTGCGCCTTCAGTATAGCCTTCACCCACCACATCAACAGCCGAAATAAATTCCAACTGCTGATGCGGACCCCACGTCCCTAGCCTGTGGCCCTCTGACGGGACACGATGGCCATTTCCCCCGCTGCGGCTCACAGCGGGGGCTACCGTTTAGCGTGAAATCGGGACCAAAGAGGGCGTGTTGCCTCACGGTCGCATTACCGCCAGCGCCGCTCGGCTCAACCCCCCAGGACTCCGTCATCCCCGCGTACGGCGCTCGACTGCGCAGGTCCTAGCGCAGGTGGTCAACTTCTTTTACCCGTGACTGTTTACTACGGGCCCAAGCCCACCCGGCCACGAGGGGGCGTGGTGAAGAGATGTGTAAGTGAATGTGTGTGTGTGCGCGCATGTGTGTACGTGTGTGTGTATGCGTGTGTAAAGTGCCTGTTATTTGTGTTTCGGCTGGAGGTTTTGGTTGCATCCATTTCTGAAGGAACTGGACCAAGAACGGGCGGCAACCTCGAGAAGGATAGTCCACCAGCCTTGCCTTAGGGATCATCGCGACCTGCGCTACCCCTGAGACCATTCGCCACTCCCTGCACCGGACTCAGGTGCAGGGAGTAGAAGTCAGTGCAGCTCAGTGATGCTAAAGATGAGTTGACCTGCACGGGCTTCCGCCCAACACGTTTAATCATTATTTTGCATCAGTAGGAACAGCAGGCATTCATAATTCTATACAAAGCGTTAATATCTCATCCGGACGCCTAGTATCAACTTCAACTGAAAATAGCATCTATTTAAAACCAGTCGATCCAAAAGAAGTAAAATATATAATCATGCACTTAAAGAATAAACGCAGCTATGGCCATGATGAAATTCCACCAATACTTGTGAAAGCCTACTCAGATGAACTAATAATACCTCTAACTGTTTTGATTAACCAATCTCTTGAAGAAGGTATAGTACCAGATTTATTAAAGGCATCAATAATAAAACCAATTTTTAAAAAGGGTGATAAATCTGATACTGGCAACTATAGACCAATAGCGCTACTGCCCACCTTCTCCAAAATATTTGAAACAGTAGTATCCAAACGCCTATATAACTTTTGCGAAAAGTATAAAATATTTAATGATAGTCAAAACGGATTTAGAAGAAACAAGTCAACAACATTAGCCGTGTACAAATACATAAAGGAAGTACTTAATATATTAAATAAAAAGGAATATGCTATTGGTATCTTATTAGATATGAGTAAAGCCTACGATCGAGTGTCTTACGAAATACTACTGGCCAAACTATACTCAATAGGCGTACGAGGAACAGCGCATGATTGGTTCACTTCCTATCTTAAAAATCGCATTCAGTACGTAGAAATAGAACACCATACGCAGGCTGGCCAGATTACTCATGTTAGGTCACAGAAAGCAGACATCACTATGTCCATACCCCAAGGTAGTGTATTGGGTTGTGTATTGTTTCTCATTTACATTAATGATCTGCCTAAAGAAATTGATACACAAGCAGTTCATTTCGCTGATGACATATCAGTAATATTTCCATGTAAGGACATAACTCAATTAAATATAATTTTAGACAAATATCTTTCACAAATAGTAAACTGGATGACTAATCACAACTTGGAACTTAATTTTTAAAAAACCAAATTAATGCAGCACAGACCCTATCAAAAACAAGAAATTAAAATAAACTATTCGTATAAAAATACAAAAATACAATGTGTCGAAGAGTTTTCGCTACTAGGATTGACTGTGGATACTTTTATGAATTGGAAAGCTCATGTACAAAACATTGCAAACAAACTGTCTAGATTCACATATGCATTGTACGAGCTTAAAAAAGCAACAGATTTGAAGACAGCCATGACAGCATATTATGCTTACGCCTACTCTTGGCTAAATTACGGTATCATACTGTGGGGCAATAGTGTCGACGCACAAAAACTATTTATTTTGCAAAAGAAATGCATAAGAATAATATCAAATGTAGATAACATGGAAAGCACAAAGCCTCATTTCATTAAATTAAAAGTTCTAACATTAACTATGTGACGTCACATCGCGCTCCTGCGCCGCGAGCCTCGCTACGAGTGACGCACAGCAATGGGCCGTTCCCTCGCGCCCCTCCGCGCCGGCCCTATAAATACAGCGGTCACGAGGCTTCGTCCCTTTCCTTCGGCCAGCACCGCCAGTTGAGTACAAGATCATCCGAAGACCTGTGAAGTGCCAACGTCGCCCACGCCCTGGATAATTGTCTCATCTGCTAATCTTAATTGTCAGTTTTTTTATTTATAACTAAAGCCATCGAATAACTGGAATTATAACGCGAGTTTAAACTTTCCTGGTGATATTTTTTATTTACTTCCCGTAAGTCAACCTAATTATCTCTCTTTAATTGCTCGGCGAGTGATCGATCCCGGCTACCCCGTGGAAATCAATCACTCGTGCGACAACTAATATGTACATAATGGAAGTGTGCAAGTTTGTAAGAAAACACCCAACATTATTCCCACTAGCAAGTGACCAACGCCCCCAGCAACGCAACCTACGCTATAAAAATAAACTTGCCATACCTAGCTCCACATTATCTAAATTCCACTCTGGGCCATTTGCAATGTGCGTTAAAATATATAATAGAATCCCTAACGACATTAGAAATATAGAGTATGAAAATAAATTTAAGAATGCGCTCCAACAGTACCTCATAAATAAATGTTTTTATAGTATTAATGAATTTTTAGCCGATAAATGAAAATGGTACTAAATATCCATTAATTAACATAATTTAGAAAGTGGAACTAAGTTGCATAAAATTATTAGTTTTGCTTCATTTGTTTTTATTTTATATAGGTATATTTTTCGTCTTTAAGTACCTAGATATTTTTTCTTCTCAATAATTTTATTTGTATACTTAAATAATATTCCAAAAATGTTTGTTTTGTAAATCCAAAGTTCTAACATGTATGCGATTTGTATTTTTTTTTAGCAATAAGTAAAACTTGCTATGCCCAAACGGGGTCCATAATGTACGTACTCATAAGTCCATAACACCTGTAAAAACATTGTGGAATTGCAATTAAATACTGAATATATATTAATGAAATAAATGTATTTGTTAAAACTAACATCACACTATACAATGTTGCTTTTAAAAGCCACTATAGGCAGTTGCGTGACAAAAATAAATTAGAGCTGGAAATTCCACGTGCATTGACGGCTTTAAAACGAAAAAGCTTCTTTTGTATGGCCCAAAAAATATATAATAAGTTACCTGACGCTCTAAAAGCCAAAGATTTAATACATTTTAAGAATAAACTGCACTCTATACTCATTGAGAAATGCTACTCGTATTACAGTATTAATGATTACTTGAATGACAATTTATAAAGACTCATGACATGATATTTACTTACCTACATTTAATTTTTTATATTTTACATGACATTACAATATCATATATTAATTGCTACTACTTTCTTAATCAAAATTTAAAAATAATTTTAATATATTATGCTGTTTCAGCTGCCCTGCTAAATTATGCATGCAAAATTTATAAAATTATATTAAAATCTCTGTCGGCTACAAAAGCATGTTATAAATTGTAGTATTATTGTTGTAATGTATAACCTAATATTATTGTACGCCGCTCGGCAAAACATAGTGATACTAACTCTTTTGTAACACCTAACATGTAATTAACCTATGTTTACAAATAAATAAATGATTATGATTATTATGATTATGAACAAAAGAAATCCAAATTGCTGAATAAAATATACCTCGTAGAGCTTCATTTGAAATATCAACATTTAGTTAGTTCAAAATATAACCGTTATTTATTATGTTTCAGCGTGAAGGCAAACGCAATAATTTAATTTTAGATGACGTGCAACTCGCTATTGGTGGCGAGTACAGCTGTTTCGAGTAATGTATTGTGTTTCTTCTAGAAACCTGCTGCGTGAGGAAACTATCCACTAAAAGCAACGTTGAGTAAGGCTAACGGAAGTGATACTATATTATAATTATTTTTCATAAATGTCGTAGTTGACTCGCAAAAGCAGCCTAGAAGTTAAGTGGCTCATGGATGTCACCGTACGGTGACATCTTATAAACTGTGTGTGTAGGCGTTGTCCACAGGATTAAACTCGTTACAAACATACACACATAGACAGCCACGCAAACGAGCACGCACTGACGTAAAATGACCCACGCTTGCCCGAAATCATCGTGGTCGTCAGGGAAAGGTTTGTCCCGGATGGCAATTGAACTCACAACTTAGGCAGTCAGGGTCACTAACCGCTAGGCCAACAAGTGTGTATGTATCAATAAGTGTCTGAAATTAAACTCTTCTGTCTCTATATACGCGTTATCCACATATTTCTGATATAAGCAGCCGTATAGTCGTGTCCGCTTGTATTGCTGTGTCAGCGACAGTTAGAACTAGCCGAAGTTAGTTTGGGTGAATATAAACCAATGCAATGTAAGGTGGCGATTCATCTGTTTGTGTTCCGGTCAAATACAATTACTAGCTGCCTATCCACTGGAAAATATACGTGAAGAAAAATAAATAAAATATATACTCTGCAGTTAATTACTACAATACGCTACGATAGGGCTAGTTTTGTCTTCGCAATGTCTGTCATCTGCTACGAGTATGTTCACGTTACAAAGACTTAAAATATTTTGTAGTTGGAAAAATATTGGTTGGAAGTAAATAACTGAAAGCAAAAAAATATGTTTTGCTATTATGTGTGGTGTTATTTGTGATAATTATCTACCTTTAAGGGCCTGTGCAAACCACGTATTTTAAACGCGCAGTCGACGCGCGTTTTAGAAACGCGCATCGACGGCGCGCTTTTATCCTACAGAGCAGTTTGTTTTTGTTTATATCGATGCAAACGCGCGTCACCGGCGCGTCTGTATCGATACACACGCGCGTTAGTATAGCGTTTGCTCAGATTATTATAACAAAAGGCAGATGGAGCGCATTCATCAAAGTGAGGCACGTTGACAGCTATGTGTGTGTGACATTTGGCGACTGCACTGTGCAAAGTTGCCAGATTATGAATAATCTCCCACTCATCATCATCAGCCTTTAACAGGCCACGGCTGGACTAGGACTCTCCTTTGAAAGAAGGAATTGTCTACCTATACCACAATGGCCAAGCGGTTTGGTATAGGGATTGTATCAAGTTTTCCTTCTCTTACAGTGCTGTTCTCTGCATAATATGCTCCCTCCTTCGGCTCTTACGACACTCATGGGATGATATGGGGTGGTGACATTCCGTATTCTTAATCCGTCACCACACGGACAATCTCCCACTCTTTTGCACATAGTTATGTAATGTTTTTATGGAAGTTTAGATATACTGACATTAGTTTGCGGTCTTGAATAATTTACTGTATAACTGTAATAAATTTCATTAAGTATTCATGCACCGGAGACAGTGAACATTAATGAAAGCGACGTACACTATACAAGTGAATATAGACCAATTCTCTCACCCTTGTAAAGGTATTCATAAACAGGCGAAATTTTGTCAAGTACACAATAAAGTATAAATATTATGATTTGTAGACAAAACTAATTTTACTCTTTAAAACAATATAAATATTAGAACACAAAGTCATGGATATGATTGTTTATTCTGACCATTCCAACGTACGGTTATCAAGCCTGGTCACCTACCCAGCTTCACAGGTCACGCCTAGGGGTCTGCCAAAGAGCCATAGAGCACAGCATCCTGGATCTTAAACTTAAAGACAGGCGTATCCTGTCTTTAAGAACACCGAGCTGCGTTCTAGAACAGGCATCAAAGACGTGGGAAGTAAGGCTGCCAGTCTCAAATGGAACTGGGCAAGCAGCGTCAGCCGTATGTACGAGGCTCGTTGGGCAAGAGTAGCAACACTGTGGGTACCAGAGGATAGACGAAACAGGTGGCGAAATGACCTAGACGCCTACCACAAGAGCTGGCTTGAGATTACGTGCGACAAGCAAACCTGGAAAGATTTGGGGGAAACCTTTGCCCAGGAGTGGGACAGCTTAAGCTATTAAAAAAAATGAATGCCTTAAATCAATAATTTCTGTTTCTACACATTAAGTACATGAGTATTTGGATCGTATAGGGATCGAGCCCAAAACAATGTGGAAAGCCTATAACAATATTTGCTAATAAAGATATATCTAAAATATACTTTTATAATATGTTAATATATTTTTCATTAACATGACAATTCTTATTACATAAATCAATTGACAAGTGCATTTTCCATAATACAGGGAAAACGGCGTCGACCTAAACTGGCAACACTTACACATTTTTTGCAGAAATACGAATTTTATCGAAATTAAATTATGAAACAGTCAAATAATCCATAGATAACTGTGAAAAGATATTCTATCTTTCTGTTTTTGCTTTTGGAAACAACTTTTACAATGTTTAAAAACGCATGACGGCATTTTATGAATTTAAAAGTTGAGTTCATCGTTGATGCTTCGTTTCGCACTGAGCCGGATTTGTATTCGCTTTTCAATTTGTATTTGCTTTAGTGGCCTCACGCAACTGTTCTGCGTGCTCCATCTGATACTTGTTCTATAATCTGAGAGCGTCTGTATCGCTACACACGCGCGTGTGCATCGCGTTTGTATCGCTTCACACGCGCGTTTGAATTTATACAGGTGTGCAAAGGTCTACAGACTGCGTCTGACTTGCGTGCGTATCGCGTCTGTATCGCTTCAAACGCGCGTCGACGGCGCGTTTAAAACAAGTGGTTTGCATAGTCCCTAACTAAAATCGCGGCTACAACTGGTAAACCAAAAGTTTTATTTATTTATTATTATGGTTCACCAACAATTGTTTTCATAAATACTTAAGAAACTAAACTAATATAAAATACAAGCGACAATGTAACAATTACTTATAGGTAAACACCGCCGTAAGGAGAGTTAGCACCAAGGACTGTTCTTCTTAATGGTGGATAGAGTGGTGTTATTGAGTTGCGAGGCAATCTAGTAGGAGCACGAAACTTAAAGAGCGCCAACATCTGGCGGCAGTCAAATTGCTGCTTGAGGATTTCGTCATTTAGGCACCTTTTATAATATTCATGTGTGTTCATTTGTGTCTGTTGATTGTATGTTTTTAAATTCCCCGCAATACAGGATAAGTGGAAAGGGAAAACTGTCCATAGTTCTCGTATAATTGACGTGAGATGCTGGAAAATAATAAGAATTTTTTTCTTTCTTGTTTAAGTTGGTAAAGATAGAGTTACTATCTGATAGTTTCAATGGCTGCTGAGATTGCCAATAAATGGATTTGCATTGTGCTCAAATAGATATCTTCTGTATGTTTATCAATATAATTGTCCATCCCTATCCATATATAGGGTCCATAAGTAAAAGCGCTGGCTGAAGATAGTACTACATGGAATAAGCTCTAACGACAAGAAGTAGTAAGTTGACTTGAATTTAATGTTAAATCTTACGGAAACTCTCACAATAAATATACATTTTAAAAACCACTCTACTAACCAGGCTTCTATGCAATGAATATTCTCATGCATTTTAAGAATTAGAAAAGTACGTACGGAAAGTTTACGGCTATCACATAATATGGCAATGTAAGTCACATTGGATAAGTTATCATTTTGGCATAATATTCTCGATACACATTTAAATAGTGCTGCATGCGCATTGCACGATTTTTTCGCATTTAATAAACTTAGGGCTAAGCTTTATTCTAACATATATATAAGATTAAAACCAGTAGGTGAATTCTCGTAATCGTAGTATTGCCGAAGAGAACGAACTGCGTGCTAAGTACATTCCCATCGCAATAACTTTTACATTCCGATGAGAGGTAATTTTTCCCGTGTCTGTCTCTGTCTCTCTCTCTCTCTCTCTCTCTCTCCTATAATATTTAGGTAGATATCAGATCCATCATTGAATTATATTAGCGGCGGCTGATCAATGTCGATGATTGGGCGCGAGGCTCGTTTGGCTTCCATTCGCGAGGAGGTTTTGCTTCATTAAAGAACGGGGCGAGGCGAAACGGAGCAGTGATCTATATCGAGATGGGCGAGAAGCATTCTACTAAATGAGACTTGGCTTAATTGATGAGTGAGACGAGGTGAAAAGGAATGGAGCGTAGCTGTATTTTGAGATGTGAGGGGAAGCATTTGCTAAGTGAGTTCGGTTGAGTTCTATGAGTGTTGTTTCTGCGTAACGAGGAAATTCAATTAGATTCATTGAGCACATGGTCTGTCAAATAATAATTTAAAATTTTTTGTACTTAAGGACTTATGATACTAAGTTTTCAGTTCGTCTGTTTCTGCTTTACAGAGGAGGAGGAAGGCAGAAGTAATTGGAACGAAGCAACGCTGTCGGCCCTTTTACTAGTGAAGGTTTTAAGCATAAGCCATTTTAATCGCAGGTTGTTAAAATGTTTGTAAAGGAGTATTCCCGATAGCGGGAACGCTCTTTTACAAATATCCTGCCGTGACTTAATCTTTTTTGTAAACATTACGAGCTTATTTCATTTAGGTTTTACTAAATCAGGTTAGTGTCACAGTTGTTTAAGCCTAAGTAGCATCTAAAAGATTTTCTTCTTTACACTATGTTTCCTACTAAATTGGCTCTAAAAACAGTTAAGAATTCAGCTTATTGAAATTTGATTACAATCGACTGCAAACTTCTCTATTTGATACACTCGATTCCATAAGTTCTATTGCAGACTAGGTTCTGCCAGCGACTTCGCAAGTAAAGGGGCAGCATCGGAACAAGAATAGCCTATATAGTATTCTGATGCATAATCTATAATACTACAAAGTTTCATCAACATCCATTATATTATTTTTATATTTATTTTATTAAACGCCGTTCTTGAACTTCAATAACAGATTTTGCGTGCATATTTAAATGCATAGCAAACAAATATTCAACCAATTAAGGAATTACTCGAAATACGTTGTAACTTTGCTTTTCTTGTCACTTATGACTTATCAATTGGCTTGTTATTTATACCTATATATAAGTTTAGCTCAGCCTAGCTTGCATTGGTTTGGTAATATATTACGTGTTCCGCCCCCTATTACGTGAGTTCTAAAAATCTTAACCAGGTGAAATTTGGGTGTAATGTTGCACTTATGCCTACCCTTTCAAGGATACAGACATAAGCTTATTTAGACTTTCTTTCTTTTGCCATCACAAAGGCATATTTTACTCTTATGGCTTATTCTGCGTCTACTTTGTTCAGCGGATACTTGACTATAACATTTACCTACTACGTGGATGGCTCAAAGATTTTAAGGCGGTCGTTCCATCACTTAATATTGCACCAAATGTGGTATTGTACGTTAGCTTCTAACACGGAACAAAAACTTAGAGCAATACACTATTAATGTTTGTGTTGAATCTGGGTGTAATTTGTTTTTATTTTCCAATACAAGAGTTATTCCTTGAACGTAAGGTTTCTTTAAAACAATTTTAAAATATGAATATACTTATATCTAACTGCTTTAAGTCGGTATCTTGTCTTTGGCCAAAATTGGTTACACCAAATTATATACTGACTTGATTTGGTTTTTATTATTTAAATCGTCAGAACCTAATTGTTAATGTTACCTCTTAGAATTAATATATTTAATTAAATTTATTGAAATGTTGGCTTTTGGGGTGGCCTAAAAACCCTAAAATGTATAATTAAAAATCAAAAGAAAACGTTGAAAGTTTGAATGAACACTTTATTGATCGTGCACTGCAAAGTTTAGTTTAGCTGCATACTATATAATAATAGATTATTAGGAGTTCAAACTGGCCATCAACAATTTTGTGTCCTCCTCTTAGCGTTATCCCAGATTCAATCTGGGGTCCGCTTTCTAGTCTAACCGGATTTGGCTGAATATTACCTTTTCCACAGAGCGACTGCCTGTCTGACCTCCACAACCCGAAGGGATAGCGATATTCCATGGTTTAGACTAGTGTTAGTTTATTTAGAAGGTACTGACAACCTGTAACGACTGTCAAAGATCTTGATGACAACCGGGACCGCCGGCTTAACGTGCTCTCCGAGGCACGGGACAAGCGATAATTAACCATTCAATACGCACATAACTCCGAAAAATCATTGGTGCGCGCCGTGGATTCGAACCCGATACCCTCTGCATGGCAGTCTGTAGGTATATCCACTCGGCTATCTATTATATATGTATTTAGTGTAATTAAGCCTTAATGTAGCGTTTGTGCAGCCTACTGTACGAAGAACTAATTTCCTTGCCATCGTGAGTGGACACAAGATCAAGGAGCTAAAACGCCTAATAGGCCATAATCGAGTTGTCAAAGGACCGACGGGATAATGGTTACGCTTTAGTATACTCGTAGGTCGTTAGGTAGAAACGTGTCCCAATTTGTTAGTAACAAACAGAACTACACGCCAATACTTTGAGCTTTTACGGTCATCTGCTAAAATGACTTGTCGTTACTAGAAAATATTGAAAATAGTTTTGAAAACTTTCATGGCCACATGGCATGGTTAAAACTTTGCGAGATATTTATATATCTAAAGTGATAAACAAGGTTAAAAACTTTCGTGGTTATATTCTGTGCACTGAGATTTTTTTTTAATGTCGTATTGGAAAATCCTCATGGAGTCCCTCCGCCCTGGGGGTAGGCCGAAGGGGACTGTCGGACTCTTACCTACTAAATACAACCCGTGTTCCTCATGTACCCGGGTCTCGGAGGATCGGGTGTCACCGAAGCATTCCTTGCTACCCCCCGACGGGCATTGGCCCCCCTTGGCGGCGAATGAAGGTGTTGGGCTCCGCCGCCAAAACACCGAGCGGCCGCAGAGGATAGGGTGGACGGCAACGCAACAACGCATCTCCTCTTCCTCTGCGGCCCCGAGTGACGCAACGATGGTGCGCCCCCATTTGGTCGCGGGAGATAGGGCGCGCGGCAACGCAACACCAACACGCCTCTCCTCCCGCGACCGCGCCCGTCTGTGAGGGACAGAAAAACTATCTCTTGCACCCGCACCTTTGAACGCATCCTGCGCAAGCCTCCGTCAAGCCTACGCGGAGCGTCCACTCCCGGGATATCGCTTAGTCACCATGGGTGACCTAACCACGGGTACTGAGCTCCCCCACCACGACAACGTGGAGATCCCACGGGATGGGGGTGGGCACTGAGATAACACAAGTTGACAGAACTTTATATAACTAGGGGTCTCCGTAATGGAGATATACTCCTTTTGTTTGCGATTGAAAAAAATATTGGTATTATCATAGCTGGCAGCATTGTCTCCCTGATGGTCATTGCACAGATACATACTTACAAGTTCAGATTCTTAATTTATAATTCTTCATCCTTCATAATAAGTAATGTACCTATCCATAAAGAAAACAATTTAATTACCTTAAATTGTTGAGTAAATCTGCCAAATCAAAGGAGATGTTTCCTTTTTGTATGGAACAGAGTTCCATGTACCGCTACAACATGTACCGTATTAAAAATCGTAGGAAATTAACCCATAAACATAATTAAACTAAAAATATCCACTTTAAAATAGTTTTGAAGATGTAGAAAATAAAATAAAAATATATTTGACGTCTGTCGTAACAATCCTGGCGGAATATTATGACATTTGCAAATGACGTTTTATGACAACACTGATATAAAATAATTGTCAAGTGTTAACATCAAAATGTCAAAACGAATATTTCGTTCCGAAATGCACAGGACCTGTAAGATCAGTTCAGTTTTATAGCTGTTTTTTACCTTAAGATAGGTTCATAATGATTATGCAAAATTATTTTTATTGTATTCGCAGTATGCTGCAATTGCGGTATACGTATAAGTATTTTTATTTTTTTTATTTTACATCTTTGTGTTACTTACGTTCTGTCATTTCATCTCGTACAATTTCTGAACGCATTAGGTATCATGCTACAATCCTATAAACCGCCGCCATCTTGAATATGGCAAGAACATAAAACTATTTTAATTTTCTATGAACTCAAGTATGAGTAAATTCTTGAAATCATATTTTTCCCTGATTTCTGATATTTTTCCCATTTTTTTAAGGTATGGTACGTTTTGTAGCCAAAAATGAAACATCTCCTTTGTTATGTCAGACTAATTGCAAATCAAACCGGAAGCTGTCGGTCATAAATATAAGTACAAACTTATGCTTCAGACGGACGCCAAATAAATAGTACCTAATTTAGAAGTCAAGTTAGTTAGAAGAAGAAACTCTCTACCCTCAAGCTATGTAATCATGATCTTGTTCTCGTATAGAAAATATTGAAAACAAAAAATATTTTTTGCGCCTGTTTGTCGAGAGCTTACGCTTTCAAGGCTAGGCCCCTGAACAAATATTGATATATTTTGTTGTGTACGATGGATTGAACGTAAACACTTACAAACACTCTCTTCTAAAAGGTAAATGGTATATTTAGTGCCGATGAACAAGTCACACATTTAGTATCTGTGTGTGTGTGGCCAACTATAGGCAGCGATAGCCTAGTGGAGATACCAACGGACTGCCATGCAGAGGGTATCGGGTTCGAATCCATGGCGCGCACCACTGACTTTTCGAAGTTATGTGCGTACTGAATTGTTAATTATCGCTTGTCTCGTGCCTCGCAGAGCACGTTAAGCCGTCGGTCCCCTTTGTCATGAAGATCTTTGATAGTCGTTATAGGGCGTCAGTACCTCTAAAATAAACTGACACTAGTCTAAACCATGGAATATCGCTATCCCTTTGGGTTGCGGAGGTCAGACAGGCAGTCGCTCCGTGGAAAAGCTAATATTTTCCTCCAAATCGCGTTAGATTAGTAAGCGGACCCCAGGTTGAGACTGAGATAGCGCTAGGAGGATGATGGTGTGCGTGGCCAACTCTGGTATAGACCGCTAGGTACTCCAATATGGCCGAGGCACAGTAGCGCTCCACGACCTCTTATTATGGCTCAGTAAATTCCACAATAAGCGGTCAACCATCCAATGGTGACCTTGACCAAGTGTATTGTTGTGTGTGTCAGCATGGCGCTCGGTTCACTTAGTCTCGAGTTGAGTCAGCTGCAGTTGTGTTGAGGTGGCCCTAAATAAGTCGGAGGCCATAGTGTTTCATGGCCCCCGACGGGCGCCGGCGCCAGGATCACACATCGTGGTCAGCGGAGCCCGGATAGCTGTCGAGTCCACCATGAAGTATCTGGGATTGGTGCTAGACAGCCGATGGGAATTCGGGCTCCACTTCCGGCGGCTGGCGTCCAAGCTCATGGGCGCAGCAGGCGCGCTTTCAACGTTGCTTCCCAACTTGGGGGGCCCGAGCGCCACTTGTAGGCAGTTGTACGTGGGAATCGTGCGGTCCACGGCCCTGTATGGGGCCCCTGTGTGGGCGATGGACATGACGGCCAGCACTCTCGCCATACTGCGCAAACCGCAGAGGGCGATGGCCGTCAGAGTCGTCCGCGGGTATCGCACGATTTCCTACGAGGTGGCTTGCATCCTGGCCGGATCCCCGCCCTGGGACCTAGAGGCGAAAGTACTCGCGTCATTATATCGATGGCGTGAGGAAGAGCAGACACGGGGCTCGAGGCTGGTGCAGCGGCAGATCGCGCTGCGCCGAGAGGAGCTCCGTCAGGTCTTGGTGGCGGAATGGCGGCAAAGGCTTCTGCCTTTCTGTCGAGGCGATCCGGCCAGTACTCGATGACTGGCTCGGGAGAAGGCATGGCTCCCTATCGTTTAGGGTGACGCAGGTGCTGTCGGGGCACGGCTGCTTCGGCAAGTACCTGTGCCGCATAGACAGGGAGCCGGATGCTTGGTGCCACCACTGCGTCCATTGCGGGGAGGACACGGCGCAACACACGCTCGCCGAGTGTGTAGCTTGGGAGGAGCAGCGCCGTGTCCTCACAAATAAAATAGGAGGCGATCTGTCGCTGCCGGCCGTAGTGCGGAGGATGGTCGGTAGCGCAGAGTCGTGGGACGCGGTGGTTTCCTTCTACGATGACGTGATGTCACAGAAGGAAACTGCGGAAAGGGAGAGGGAGATCTCGACTACCTTCCTCGGCCGCAGAAGGCGCACCGGGCGCAGGAGAAGGGCGGACAACGCCCTTTGCCGGCCCCCATGAATGGGTCCAGGGGCGAGGGACTTGGGGAAGTCCTCGTCCCCTATTCGATAGACCCGAAGCGCAGGCGCGCGCGGTTGTCGGCGCGTGCCTCTGAGGCGAAGCACGGGGCAGTTCAACACCTCACTACCTCATGCAGGAGCCGAGGCCCGGACAGACCCGGCCAGCACTAGTGTGGGGCTGCGGAAGAATTTGGATTCCCGCGGCCCCGCACGCACGTGCGAGGAGACACCGGTTACGCTACATGAGCCGTAGATCTTGACTCTATCTAGTAAAAATGCATCCCATAACAAACAATACTTGTCCAAAAACAAAGTCTTGCTACCGTAAATTGTTGTGAGATCCGTGTAATACCATGTCGGTTAATTAAAAATCTTTAATGTTATAAATAAATAGATTGTTTTGGCAATCGCACTAAACAATCTAATTTATATATTACTTATGAGATATATTGTGTTTTCTTGCGATGGCCGAGTCAATCTTGTTATTTAAAACATTAAAGATTTTTAATTAACCGACTTGGTATAACATGGATCTCACAACTTTTTACGGTAACGAGACTTGGTTTTTTGACAAGTATTGTTTTTTATGGGATCTCATTTCTTTTTGTAGATAGTCCTACTTTTTCATTTCTGGTACCTTCTACTTATTGTCCACAAACAACTAATTTTCTTAATTAAAGCCTTAACTGCATATGTAATTTTGTAATCTTATATGTTTATATGGGATTACAAAGTTATTTATGCAGTTCATGTCTCTCGAAAACTGGACCGAAATTGAAAAATATTTTAGTTTTTCCTTGATTTATACACTCAACAATAATTATTGTTTTCTAAATGATTGAATTGAAGAAAAAAATTGAATGAAATTTCAAATATACCATATTTATACATTGTCTGCTTGGTTACTTAAAATTCAGGTTTCTAGCTTTATCCAAAACGAAGTTATAGGGGGTCGAAAATGGCCTGAATTGCTTCGAGAAAAGGATGGTACCTACGGTCGTGCCGCTTTTTTGCTTGACTTGGCGGGGGCACTGCAGTAGTATCATCATCCTTTTAGCGTTATCTCAGTTTCAATCTGGGGTTCGCTTCCTAGTCTTACCGGATTTGGCTGAATATTAGCTTTCCCACAGAGCGACTGCCTGTCTGACATCTGCAACCCGAAGGGATAGCGATATTCCATGGTTTAGACTAGCGTCAATTTATTTAGAAGGTACTGACGTCCTGTAATGACTGTCAAAGATCTTCATGACAACCGGGACCGACGGCTTAACGTGCTCTCCGAGGCACGGGAAAAGCGATAATTACAATTCAATACGCACATTACTCCGAACAGTCATTGGTGTGCGCCGTGGATTCAAACCCTCTAATACCTTCTGCATGGCGATCTGTTAGTATCTCCACTAGGCTATCGCTGCCTTTTGTTAGTATAGATTATTATGATAGATAGTAATATGTACTGTGCTGTGTTTGAAATTACAGATTGCTGAATTCAACCTTCTGAGATGTTTTGAAAGCGTAATTATATTACTGTTTGGCATGTCTTAAGACTGAACCGAACGCATAATTTTCCTTTCATTCCCATACCCGTTGCGTAAGTTCGCAACGGGAATGACAAGAAAGAATTAGCGATTGGACAAGTTAGGGCCTAACCTTCGATAGCTCTTAAGTATAGCCCTAAGCTTGCACGTACCTAAACCTAGACTTATCCTAATTTAAGCCTACTGGTTCCTATATCTAGCCTAACCTACCTACGATAAACCTATCCCTATTTTAGATCTAACTCTAACCTAACTCCCTAGTCTACCCTAGCCCTGTTAGGTATAGTGTATAGCGAGGTCGTGTACACTGTGGTCACACAGACTGTCGCGTATACAACCCTAATCCCTAGTTCCCTAGCAGTCCCTGGGATCCAATCTAACACCTATCCTACGTATTATGTCGTAAACCTAGGTGTCCTATGAACTATTCCTACAACCTATCTAATTCCTACAAAGGCGTCGTTGTTGTGGTCCCTAAACCCTAATGTCCCTATCCCCCTAGCCCTACTATATCGTATTTTATAAATACTTATATATAATAGTCCAGGATATCTGCCACCGGGAGACCTAAGGCGACAGATGGAATTGGGTAGGATTTAGGGGTGGTGGAAATGGTTTTCTCACTGCCGGTCGAGCAGACTCACAAGACCGATCATGGTGACGGCTAAAGGTGTCTTGGCCGCAGTGAGAGGTTTGGGAAGGGTAATGAGTCAAAGTCAGGAGTGAACAATGACTGGTTTATTTCTTAAAATTATAATCTTATATACTAAACTTATTCTATGTACACATATACACGTATTTAGTTGTGTGCCGTCTGTGTATTGTGCCGATGCAGCATGTCTGAGCCGACCGCCGTACGTGATAAATTACATGATCTTAAAATATCACGCATCTTCCTCGGTGATAAGTTGGATGTGTGTTGGAATGCCAAGAATGTCATGTTCATGTTTGAACAGCGATGTCAGAGTAAAGATCATTATAAAGTTTTAAAAAGGACACAGAGAAATAAAAAATAATTAGACAATATTTATAAATTAACTGTTGTTTAAATAATAGGTTGTTTACTTTTGTATTAAATAAATAATATATTCATCTGGTTTTATACGCGTTCGTTTGCTTTACTGACCGTTATTTGTTGCAAAAATTTCAAATTAAATTACGATTTATTTGGCTTTTCGTATTTATTATTTGTATCAATATGTACGTATATATTATATATACGTACTATATATATAACGTACGTATATATGTATATACCGTTTATTAATATAAGGTAATATATAATATAACCTTATATTAATATACGGTAAAATTCTACTTTCACTTGAAGGTTATAAGCTATGTTCCTAAGGATCGCAGCATGATATTACATTGTAATATCATGCTGCGATCCTCAGGAACCGATAAATATGTAGAAAATAAATAATGTTATGCGAAAAGAATAGGTGAAACCTCGGGTTACAACTTATATCTTATATTGCTATTATAAGTGCGAAAGGTTTCTTTTTACTCTTTTACGCAAAAAATACTTAACGGATTTTGATTAAACTTTGCAGTACAATAAGTTTTTCGTCAGAATAAGTCATGACAGTATTTTATAGGAATACACGTCCTAAAAGATGTGAACAAAATATAAATAGATTGAAACTTTATGTCGGAACATTTATATTTAAGCATGGGGTCTCATTCCTTAGAACGTTTTCCGTCATTCTTAACTCTCTCAACAGATGGCTTTACTAGTATCGATTGTTATTGATGACTTTCATGCATAAATGATAAATAAGAAAACAAAGTTCTAAAATATGATATTTATTAATTCAAAAATCCCTTTATTACGATTAAATAAAAAAATTAAACATTTAATTGAATATGAATATTTTTGAAAAATATGATGTGCACTTCGTTGCTCTGGTGGCCAAAATACGTACTAGCTTGTAGTAAAACGTTACAATGAGTTAACTTTCACTCGGCATTCATAGATGGCGCTTTTACGTATGTATATATTTATTTTTATTTAATTTGGTATTAATCTGTAGATGGTAAAATAAATAAATATCTATTAAATAAACATCAAATATTTGAAAAAGTAAGATATTATGTTAACCAATGAACGGCCATGAGCATTTATTTTAAAAAGTACCTGTATAGGCACCTAGTCGAGCGATTGCGTTTTGTTTTTACATTTAAGTACGTAAAAGTATTGTAATTTAAATTTTATACATAATAAAAACTTACTGTGTTTGTAGTAGTATTATATAATAAATTTTCATAAATTATGTTAATCAATATGCGTCTTACATTTACCTACCTATAGTCTGTTCAAGATACGAAAAAATAAAATGTAAACAAACCATAAAACGGTTCTTTTAATGTCGCCTTCGCAACAAAAGTAGATTTAAGTTAAATACTCCAAGCGAAAGATGCAGTTAGTTTTACAAAAATACGCCTGTCCCTTCCATTCATAAATGATACTGTATATTTTTTACCTTTTATTTTTTTCGTAAGTATCTTGAACAGACAATAGCAACTAATAAACAGTTGATGTTGAGTATGTTGTAAATCAAGCTAATGAAAAAAAACAAAACGCATTTTCAAACTTTGAACCACACAAGTATTTTAGTGTTTTGTGCGATAAAGTTCCGTAAATGTATGGCAGTAAGGAATATTATTTCATTAAAGTATCTGTAGGGTAAATACGCCATACGTCGGCCCCTCCCCAAACTTCGGCTTTCTGCACATTTTCGGCTTGCGTTCATTTAAAACGTATTGAAGTTACAAATTTGCCACTCGAATTACAATCTTAGTTCTTAATCTATATGTACAACCGTTACTTTCCGATTACGTTACACACTCTTCGCACACTGAGCGTCAGTAGCGATTGCGCCGTCGAAGCGTCAATTTCATATTTAAAGTACCTTACTTGCTGTGAATACCCACACTTCGGGGATTGATATTAGAACGGTCAGACATTCCTTTTTATTGTTTTAAGCATTATTATTAGTAATTAGTGATTTTTACTAGATTTTGAGATAGATTTTTCAATGTTTAACGTATTGTTTTAAGGGAAAATAGGAGGCTGCCAATAGAATACCAATTTTGAATTAAAACCGGATTCTCGGCCGTGGCCGACTAAAAGTAAATGCAGTCTGTTTTATAATTTCCAATTGTACTAATTCCATTGCCTTAATAAGAGAATTTGCAACGCATATAGGCAAATAAATCTATTTTACGTTTAATCGCCAAATACCGGCTGGGGTGATATTAGTTGAATCTCGAGAAATAATGTACACAAAATAGAGGCTGGCTTTAGAAACATTAAAGATCGTAATGTCGACCAGCCTCGAATTCGAGCCCAACTATACAGGCTGATTACTTTTCTTATTTTCTCAAAATTAAATATTTATTATACGTTTATTTATTTATAATATAAAGAGTTAAGTTTAAATGTAGGAGTTGATATTATTGAAAACATTTATATTAGCTTATTATGGTATGGAAATATAAGATATAAATTGCTCTTTGGAACTTGCTACCTTAACCCATGTTAATTACGTAGCTTAAAAATATAAATATATTCAATAATGATACTCTGGGCCAAAAATGGTATGAATTATTTTTGAAAAGATATCCAGAACTAATTATAATCATTTTGATGTTTACTTTGTTATAAATTGTAATACTTACCTAACGTTATTTAAGTGCAAATAAAAAAATACTTTACCTACTATTAAACAAATACGATTAATAACGTTTACTTAGTGAGACTCCTGCCAAAATAAATCATATTAATAATATTTATCCGTCTTAATTTAAAACATCCTATACCCGGCCGATATTTGGGAAAAACGCGACCGACCATGGCCCGTGAATGGCAGACTTTAGCGATTTTTCGTTCTCGACGCATATAAACCTTAGTACTTTTTCCTTGTAGTAGAAATGTCAACCTTATGCCCATAAACATGAAATAGATTTAT
Source organism: Euclidia mi (assembly GCA_944739405.2). Lineage (NCBI taxonomy): Eukaryota > Metazoa > Arthropoda > Insecta > Lepidoptera > Erebidae > Euclidia > Euclidia mi. Next base: position 65,620,506 of record OX123190.2, read on the forward strand.
CAAACTATCCAAAACCGCATCGGAAGCTATCTTTTCGTTGCAAATTGATGGTGCCAGACCGATTCCAAAACAGAAAAACCGTAAGGATGCCGACATTTAGCGTATTTACCCTACTACGTTACGGTCGGGAGTCGGTAATACGCGAAACGTGTTCGCGTACGTTCAAGTAAAAAATACTTTGAAAGTGTTGCAAATATTTTAGTGTTTTGCGCGACAAAGTTCCGTAAATGTATGGCGGTAAGGAATAATATCCCATGAAAGTAAATGTACTCCGTTACGATCGTGGATCGGCAAAACGCGAGACGCGATCGCGTACGTTTAATTCAAGTAAGAAATAGGTACTTTGAAAGTGTTGCAAGTATTTAAAAAAAATCGTTACAATCAGCTTCAAAATTACGAATCCTACAAAATAAATGATTTTATAATAGTTAAATTTAGTTTTTTATCTAATTCTGTTTATCCACTTTAATGGAGGAATAAAAAACGACCTAATTTATCAATTTAAAAATATTCATTTGCCAACATCTGGATTTGAGTTAATTATCTAAATAACTAACTTGCACGTTTGCATAACTTGCTTGTAAGGCCGAATTAATAAACCAGTTGTAATGACTAGCTTTTGCACGCGACTTCGTTCCCGTGAAAGTTGAAGAGAAAAAATTCCAACGTTTTTGCAAGATTTTTTGTTAGTTGACGAGGTATCATGGTTTCATAAATAAAAAACTAAAATGAACTGTTGTTTCACTTCTACATTTTAATAGTTACCTACCTATTCCCCTTTTGCAATCTCGACGTTCGCTTCGCCAGGGGTTCGCCATTTAGGTTACATTAATTTCGCCTGAATACCAATAGGTATAATAATACAAATAAAGAATAACAATTTTCACGAAGCAGAACTCAAAGGAAAGCACCACCTAGTATAGTAATGTACCTATTATATTATCTGTAGCATGCACCACAGACCCTGGGACCACCGACCATCAGACCAAGGCAACCTCACAAGGTCATAGGTTTTGTCAAGTCTATTCAAACTAGCCCAAACACTACTAGTTTCTCATGTGTAGTTAGGAGTTTCAGTGACCACCTGCCGGCTTCATCATCAGACCAAGGCAACCTCACAAGGTCCATAAATTTTGTCAAATCTATTCAAACGAGCCCAAACACTAATAGTTTATCATGTGTAGCTTAGGAGTTTCTGTGACCACCTTCCGGCTTCATCATCAGACCAAGGCAACCTCACAAGGTCATAGGTTTTGTCAAGTCTTGTCAAACGAGCCCAAACACGACTAGTTTATCATGTGTAGTTTAGGAGTTCCTGTGACCACCTTCCGGCTTCATCATCAGACCAAGGCAACCTCACAAGGTCATAGGTTTTGTCAAGTCTATTCAAACGAGCCCAAACACTACTAGTTTATCATGTGTAGTTTAAGAGTTCCTGTGACCACCTTCCGGCTTCATCATCAGACCAAGGCAACCTCACAAGGGCATAGGTTTTGTCAAATCTATTCAAACGAGCCCAAACACTACTTGTTTATCATGTGTAGTTTAGGAGTTCCTGTGACCACCTTCCGGCTTCATCATCAGACCAAGGCAACCTCACAAGGTCATAGGTTTTGTCAAATCTATTCAAACGAGCCCGAACACTACTAGTTTATCATGTGTAGTTTAGGAGTTCCTGTGACCACCTTCCGGCTTCATCATCAGACCAAGGCAACCACACAAGGTCATAGGTTTTGTCAAGTCTTGTCAAACGAGCCCAAACACGACTAGTTTATCATGTGTAGTTTAGGAGTTCCTGTGACCACCTTCCGGCTTCATCATCAGACGAAGGCAACCTCACAAGGTCATAGGTTTTGTGAAGTCTATTCAAACGAGCCCAAACACTTCTAGTTTATCACGTGTAGTTTAGGAGTTCCTGTGACCATCTTCCGACTTCATCATCAGACCAAGGCAACCTCACAAGGTCATAGGTTTTGTCAAGTCAATTCAAACGAGCCCAAACACGAGTAGTTTATCATAATATGTAGTTTAGAAGTACCTGTAACCATCTTCCCGGCTTCATCATCAGACCAAGGTGCATTCACAAGGTCATTCATCACGGCACCATTTCAATGTTACCGTAACATAGCCACCAAACTTACGTAAGTATGTCAAATATCAGCTTTATGGAACAGTGTACAAAGTGCATTACAAATTTTGAACGGAAAGAGACGAAGTCATAAAAATATCGCTAGATGTTTTAACGCCACCGGTACATACGTAAAATAGGTACCTACTAGATCGGTTGATCGTGTTATAACCTTGAAATGAGGCACACTTGGGTGACAAGGTGAAATATCATAATAATTCTACATTTTAAACAGAATGCTTTTTTATTATAGCGCCATCTCTTCTTTTTAATTTAAAATAACATTGCTTACAAAATGAGACGTAAGATGTCGCTACCATCGACTCCCATTTTTTCGTCGCTAGCGCCATCTGTTATATTATTTACGGTATTAACAAGTATTTATAAAAATAAAGGTCTAATATTAAGGATCTAACGTGGCCAATTTTTATGGACGACTTGCGGCATCTGTACTGTAAAGTATTATATTTATCTATGATTTAAGTGGGCTTTCGATTTCAACACGTTATGCTTTGAGGCGATCGCCAAACCTATCTAGATCATTTGTGACTCGTTTGTAACTTGTTTGGCAAGCTTGGTGTGCGGAAAGGCGAGTGTATGTCTGTATATGTATATAATAGAGCATACAGAATACTCGGTCGTCTATTGTACCATTCTCATATGTATACAATGAAAGTTAGTATTCGACAACTTGCATGCAACGATGAAAACACGACGAAGCTCTCAATTCAAAAATGAGTATTGTTGTATTGATTATTTGTTTCTACACTTGACATAGAACTGTCCAAACCTTAACGACTGTATTTCTCAAAGAGTAAAATAAAATTTTACAAGCTAGTGGTTTCGTTTCCAAGATATTAAAATCATAAGTTTCTTTTATTGTTTAGAACGCTGAACAACCTCCATCGTTTTAAATGCTACGACTGGGATTCAGAAGGGAAGAGAAACTGGTTTGATTCTTTCGTTATTTAAAAGAAAATTTTGTGATATTAATTTTGTGTATAATTACTGTAGTTTTATTTTTATTATCTGTTGATATTTAATGGATACGATATTCATTATGTACGAGCTCTAGCTCGTAGCAATTAAGTAGCCGATATAAACAATTCCTTAGAGGGTGTATCGTTTGCTACGAACACGCACACATTTCTCCTCGCTCCTAGAGCAGTGTCTTTGAATAGATGACACGGTGGATACAACGTTTCTTCCGTAGTGCTTTATAAATCGGTTTAAATCATTTATTCCCAAAAAGACAATTTACACCACTTACATGAGAATACAAAATAACATTTAGTTTAATTAGGTATCTAATTAACCGCCACCGAGATAAGTAAGTAAAATGAACTGTTTACGTAACACAATTGTAACATCACTAGAGACTTAATAAGTAATATCATTAGCCGGTAGGGTAGTTTAAAACAAGAAAAGCGACAAAATGCGTAGTGTTATATAGGTACCCGCTCAACATTTTTATTTTTTGTTAACCCCCCCACGTGATTACAGCACGCACGGTCGTGCTCTAATTCAAGTGGTCCCATGTGTTTACAGCACGCATGGCCATGCTCTAAAAAAGTCGTCCTATTGGTCGCGGATTTTTTACGTTTTGTTTTACTTAAACCAAGAAACGAACCAGTGAAAAATAACAAACTTCTAAGTTTGTAAGCTTGTTTTGCCGGAAAGGTGAGTATTAAGTAGTAATTTATGTTATTATTATCATAGCTGATTTTATAACCAACACAATGATATGCAACTTATGTGATATAATTATATTAAGGTGTCATAATTATTTTTTTTCCGGTAACCTATGCCAATGAAAATTTGCATCAACGTGACCCTTTGCACTTGTGGCACTTTGCCTTTAGTTTGATCGCACCTCAAGGGTTAATCGACTGGATTAATTTAACTTTGGATAAGAAAAGTTTTGTATTATATATTTAGACAGTTGAGATTTAAAAATGTTGAACGAGCTTACATTTTTATTGTTAGACGGTATATTATTATAAATATTTGCTCCTTCATAGGTGATGTTTCTTTTCGAATAATTTGTACGAGGTCTTGGTAATACAAGTAAACTAGGGCGACGCCTGCTACGTTTAGATACCTCCGAAATTTTGGTAAATGATAAATTGGTTTTAATTTTTTTGTCTAAAATTTTTCTTATCAGAATACAAGTGGTATACATATAAAGTTGCTTAATATTCATCAATTTAGTTTCTTCAAAAATTTTATAACTAGGTGTCAAATGTGGATAGCGAAATAATATTTTAATGATCTTGTTTTGTACTCTTTGTAGTTCTTGCAATTTTGTTTTACCTGAGTTGCCCCAAATTTCTATTAGCTATAGTAAATGTGATTTAACAAGAGAGTGTGACGTCGCTGTGACGTCGAGAGGACACCACCTCTCGGCCGCTTGCACCTCCGCCCCCACCGCACTGCGAGCTCCTATAAAAGCGGACGCGTTGGCTTCGCGCTCCCCTTTTTTTCATCTGGCGGCGAGACGAGTTAAGTGACCTCTCCTGGACGAACCGGCAGCAGGGATTCTCAACATCAATCTCTCCCATCGCCGAATCACGCGACCCTGTGTATTTTTTTATTAATTCCTAATTTTTTCGCTTGCTAAATGATGTCTAAAATTAATTGAGCATTAAATCAATTTTTATTGTAACATTTAACCACGTTTCTCATTTAAACACACCCTAAGTAGGGATATTGTAACAGTGGACACCCGAAAGGTCTTTTTTACGTTACAGTGGCGCCCACGGGAATATTATAGGTAGGGTTTTGTTGAGAACCCGCTGCCGGTGAGTTTTTTTTTATTTTTTGTGTATGTGTGAAATCTTTCCAAAGCAGTGTGTAATTATTTTAGTGGCATATATTGTTTTTTGTTTTATTGTGGACGGAAAGTCGGTGGTGTTATGTCGGCCACAATAGACATTTTCTCTTTTTGTTCTGTTGTGCTCGGAAGGTCGGTTTTGTGTTGAGCCGGTCACAACAGACAAATTTTGTCTTACTACGCATGGTAAGCATTTTATATTATAACTATTTCTGTTGCCGCGTGTGATAATTAATTTTGTATCAACCGCATAAGTAACAAGTTATAATCGTTTTGCTTGCGACCACGTGTCAACTAAATGACGCGCTGTAGTCACATTCCTTGATTGCATTCTTTGTATTGCGATTTATGACCTCACGTCCACTAACGACGTGCTAAGGTCACCTTCGTTGATCGTTGCTTCGCGATTAGCTTTTTTAAATGCCACTAAGGTAATTAAGTGCTACTGGTAATTATTGCTAATAATCTGCTTTGGCTGACTTATGGAACGAATTCACACCCTTCTCTTTTTCATTTCTTTCTATTTTCTACTATAACCTTCTGCTAGTGATTTTGTACGGCGATATATTTCTATAAAGTCGGTATTATTTAATACTTTTACCGCCTACTACGGCGATTATCTTTTAAATTAACTATTTTTCTTACTAAGAAAGTTGCATCTTTGTTATGCCACGTTTACTGATTATAGTTGGACTGGCTGAGAATGAACGTACCTAAAGATGCTATCGTATTATATACTAGGTATCTAGCTAGAATTCCGCGTTCATTTATTAATAAAATGTACATGTGTCACATGCAGGTTGCTCACTAACAATAATGAACGAATGTAATTATTGTCTATTTGGTATAGAAATACGAATATCATCGTAGAATTATTAGTTGTTGGTTTTGTCAAATGTTTATTATGCTACAATCGTTGTTTTTGGTCTTCGATTTTATCTTCTTGTTACTGCCTATTGGCTATGTTATTTGAAAATGCATCTATTTATGCATTTACTGTTCATTGTGAACTCAAACATTAAATTCCTGCGTCGCAATTATTGAATTATATTTTTTTTTTGTAAAGTTTTGTGTCGCTAGGATTGTTCTTTCAATGTCTGGTTTCTATTGAAATATATAAAACATATAATGATTAAAAAATGATAAAATTAAACCGTTGACAACCGGAAAAATACTTAATTATCAATATGTAACTTGTTTCCTTTATACAAAATGCTATAATAGTGCTGGTTATAATGTATTCTTGTGTTTACGCTAAAGTTATTAAATCAAACTGAAATTATCAAACTTAATTCAATTGAAACTAACTTTAACTAAAGTGGGTATTTGCACATAAATTGAATCAATAACTTCTTTTCTTGAATAAATAAGTGCCTATTTACATATGAATCAAATAAATAATATTTATACCTCATTAAATAACTAAAGTGGTTGTTTACACACAAATTAATAAATAATTTCAATACTTAAATAACTAATGTGGGTACTTATACATAAATCAATAATTTATATACTTTAATAACTAAAGCGAATTAATTGATGTACAAGTTTAAGAATACCCTTTCGTATTTCTCAATCAACTATTTTAACCTAAAAGCTGAATAAAATAATTAAATCTTATTCTATTATAGCATAAATGTGTTTATAAACGATTGGTTACAGTGTCATTTACAACAATGTAAGACGCATAGGTATGCGAAGTTATAATTACCTACATATTTGTTGAAGCCAGCAATGGTTCTTTTGTTTCCGAGTTGAAGCTCGCAAGATAACGCATTGTTGTGTTAACGATTTATGTAAACATGCTAACATAAAATGAAAAAATATTTCAGTTATAAACTGTCGCAGAAGTTTATTAAATGTAATATTGTTACAAGGAATTTGTTATTTATCTAACTAAATATCGAAATATCAGATAACTATCTAACTATATAAATATCAGATATGTTTCTCTTGGTGATTTCTATATAAAAGATCTTAAATTAACTCACTACAAAGTTTAAGAATGTAATGATTAATGCTCATCACTAATGATCTAATCACTTAAATAACTTAACACTTGGTTGCAAATAGTGTATAAAAATCTTTAACTCCTAATTACAGCTAAATCATGTACCCAAATATCTTGTTACATATAACTTTGGTAATGACTGATCGAAATATAAAATATTTTTTTTCCCTTATGGCTCAGTGGCTAAAAGGTTGTTGTCGGATCAGTCTGTGGTTCGATTCTCGATTGTGTTTTTTTTTTGTGTTTTTAACTATGGTAGTGTGTACTATGTCGTCGACAGTCTCCTTCGACGATGTACTATACATTACATCTTGCCGCGAATATTTTTTTGTGTTTTTGGCTATGGTTGTGTATACTATGTCATCGATTGTCTCCTGCGGTGATGTACTATAACATTGCAACTATTCCGAATTGTGTATTTGCCGTTGTCGATTTTGTATCATAATCAGAAACCAGTTATTTGTCCGCGAGAATGGCATGCGGCCGGCGCCAAGCGCGCAGTGATGACTCACTTGTTTACGTCAGCCGATCACTCGGCTCAAAACATTGTATTATACTTTATACTTAATTATAATGAACACTTTTTTATGCTTTTACAATTCGCATCGAGCGCGTTAATGAGCAATTTGTTTGTGATACTGCCAACTAATCGTATGATTGTTAGTATCGTAATATAGTAAGATCGTAATATTGGTTTACGACTTATATTCTTTCAATTAATTTCACTTATCGAATATGGGTGGTCAGGTGGTGCCTACCAACATAGACTGGGTGGTTATTTGCTATAAAACTCACGTATAATACCTCTTCGCGCGTCGTGTATTATAATGAATACGACTCGCATCGTCAATGAATGCTGGCTTGTTCATGCGTATAATTGTGTGGGCCTTTTGAATGTGATGTACGTCAGGTAATAGGAACGTTCAATGCTTGGTGACGTATGAATGGCCGAGGGTTATACTTGTTTTTTTTTCCTCTTTCAGGGTTAATAGTTGCCTCGTATTTAACCTACTGACACCACTACCACTCATCTGTTTCAGGGTCCCGGAGTGCAGTTGCCGCCTACCAGCCACAGAATTTTCCCTCTGGGAAAATTCTGGCCTAATGGGGGGAGTGTGTGACGTCGCTGTGACGTCGAGAGGACACCACCTCTCGGCCGCTTGCACCTCCGCCCCCACCGCACTGCGAGCTCCTATAAAAGCGGACGCGTTGGCTTCGCGCTCCCCTTTTTTTCATCTGGCGGCGAGACGAGTAAAGTGACCTCTCCTGGACGAACCGGCAGCAGGGATTCTCAACATCAATCTCTCCCATCGCCGAATCACGCGACCCTGTGTAATTTTTTATTAATTCCTAATTTTTTCGCTTGCTAAATGATGTCTAAAATTAATTGAGAATTAAATCAATTTTTATTGTAACATTTAACCACGTTTCTCATTTAAACACACCCTAAGTAGGGATATCGTAACAGTGGACACCCGAAAGGTCTTTTTTACGTTACAAGAGTTATAAATAGTAAAACGAATATTGTTGGGTATACAATTGCTTAAGTTGTAGAGAGAACCAGTGAGTGACGAGAGTTTATCTTTAATATAATCTATTTGGTTGTTCCAATTAAGATTGCTATCAATTTTTAAGCCAAGGTATTTTTCACACTGTTTTTGTTCGAGCGGAATGTTATCAATAGTTAATGGTCTATGATCTGGAATCTTTTTGTTTTTAGCTTTGAATATAATAAAACATGTTTTTGAAATATTGATAGATAGTAAATTGTATTGGAACCACTCGAATAATATATCTAAATCCTCTTGGGCTTGTGGAATGATATTATGTATGTTTTTTCCAAAATAAAATAAGCAAGTATCGTCTGCGTATAAAGTTATATGACCATGAAGATTAAGTGCTGCAATCTGATTTATGTAAGTTAAGAATAACCGTGGTCCCAATATGGATCCCTGGGGTACTCCGTATGTGACGGGTAGAGCACTACTCTCGACGTCATTTATCTTAACTATCTGTTGTCTGTTAGTTAAATAAGATTTTAGCATTTTGAGTGCGTTTCCTTGGATACCAGCATATTCAAGCTTGTTTAAAAGTAATGTGTGGCTTACAGTATCGAACGCTTTTTTTAAATCTATGAAAACACCCAGAACAATGTTCTTTTTATCTATATTGTCTCTGATTTTTGTTACTAGATCTATTGTCGCTACTGTAGTATTATTTTTAGGTCTAAATCCATATTGGCGATCTGATATAAAGTTAATGGAATCAAAGTAATGTAATAAGTGACTATGTATAAGTTTTTCTAATATTTTGGACATGACTGGCAGTACAGAGATCGGTCGATAATTACCAGGGTCGGTCTTAGGTCCAGATTTATAGATTGGTGATACTTTTGCAACCTTAAGGGAATTGGGAAACTCCCCGTCAGTCATAAGTTTATAAAAGCATTTTGCCAGCACATTTGAGATTAGATTTTGTAAGTTTTTTATAATTTTAATGCTGATTTTATCTATACCACTACTAGAGTTGGCATCAAGGTCTTTGATAATTTTTATGATTTCTTCAGCATTACAGGGCTGCAGTGTTGTAAGTGAGTGACTTTTGGCATCGTATTGTTTATTTAATTCTAATATTTTAGAACAATCATGAAATTTTCTAGGTATTTTCTCCGCAAGTACTGACCCTATGGTTGAGAAATATTTATTAAAAAGTTCACATATTTCCTTTGTGCCAGTAACAATGTCAGAATTAACAATGAGTTTTGAAGGAGCGCTATTTTGATAAATTTTATTGTTAGCTAAATTGTTTATAAGGGTCCACATTTTTTATATAAATAAAAATATAAATAAAAAATTAAAAGAACAGCCAAAGTTGTGCTGTTAAAATAAATTTGATAGGTGTATTTTGAACGAAGTGTTTGTGTGTGAGTGGTATAAAGCCTCTCATATACATAAATATAAGTTTAATTCAGTAAGCTCGAGCGAAGATAACGGATCAAAGAAGTGCAACAAGGCGCACAGTTTCGTGAGGTGCATTTTGACGGAGAATATTATTGGAAGGATTTTCTTGACCTCTCTGAACGGAATGAATCTGGAAAGTTGATAACACTATACAACAGATGGAATAGCACGTATAGCTGACGCAGTAGGGCCCATTTCTGTTAGCCAGAGGCTCTGGATAGGGGGCCGGAAATTTGTGTTAATGCCTGCTATGGGAGAGTCACATGCGGTAACTGTTTTTAAAGGTAATTTTAGCACGAATTGGCCGTCGCAACCAGGAAAGTACTACCCTCTCAGAGAGTATAGACGTAAAGTAACAGTATCTACTTACTGCTACATTTTGCGGTGATTAAGTCTTAGTCTTAGTCCCCGTCCCCTTTTACAAATTAAATACAAATATTAAACTAGGTTCATGATCAGGAATCTGATGAGTATAAGAACGGTTTACATACAAATCCTAAATTATGATTTCATACCCTCATTAGGACGAGAGAGAAAATCACATAGTCGATTGCATTTTTAGTTTTCAAAACTTGTACATAAAACCGGTACAAAGTATTCATATTCTAGCTTCTGACGACCACAAGTATGAGAGAGACATGGGTTAGGATCACGCCAGCCCACGTACCTAATATAAACGTTGTATCTTGCAAAGGTTTATTACTTGAGAACTTATTAAATAGTTCTGGACCGGCTTATATAATAAATTAATAACGTGCAACATAGTCGTTTATATCAAGCCTGTCTGTCATCCTTTAAGGCTCTGATATTTCAAAGACAACGTGGATGAGTAGGCTGAGGTCTTGTGTAATGAAAACATATTTGGTACTGTAGCGATCAGCTACGTAACACATATCACAGCGCCATCTACCCAATGACAACGAAACTACTACGACAAACTACAAGTAGACGACTACTAACAAGGCGGGAATTATTCAAACGATCCTGAATCGCGATATCAACTTTCGCAAGCCAAGCGGCATAAATACAACTTCGATAGTATGTCCGTCGGCCTGCAGGCCACCAAGCACGACCACCTAGCTTGGTTAGAGGCTCCTCCCTCTAGTTGGAGAAACACCACACCTTTCTTCCTCCACAGTACGATATTCTAAGCCTATTTTAAAGTAGAAGGTTAATAAACTAATAAAATTTACTTCCCATATTACGAATTAGCAAAGTTGTATGAGTTAAATTCTATAGTGATTAGAAACTGAATACAGCATTTTTTTCGTGAATCATGAACTGACATTGCAACAATGGCGGATGATGGTGGTAGACGATGTATTTGCGACGTATTTATCATTCTGACAAAACAATAATAATTATCAGTTGTAAAATTAAATGTATCGAATTTAAATAATTGGTATAATATATTACATCTTTTCCGAAAAATAAAATATGGGATTCGATGTATAAATGACGGTGTTTTGTAGTAACAGGCATAAAAATATAAACGTATTGAGAACCTACTTCTTCTCCGGAGACGGTTGAAAAAACAAAATAATACTTTGACAAAAAAGTAGTCACTGCTATTGAACTTGTTCCGTATTCTCTAACAGAATTGATAACATAAATTCATACCGTGCTAATACTCAGAGACAATCTGGGAGCATGCATAAAAAGTGACACCGGGGAGCTTTACATTCAATATAACAATGTTCCCGAACACCGATTGCACATATTATATGAATGTTATGACACATTTGTTCTCTTCCTTCGCTCGCCTTACGTCTATAAGGCAGCGAACATACTAGAGATTGCGATATAATATATGTACATAGCTAAGTGTTTTGTTAGTTAAAACAATCTTCGATAGGGTCTCTTTTTTATAAAATAAGTGAAGTAAATGCGTGGGCTACCTGCCTCTAGGCTACCTGTTAACATTCAGTTCACTGACTTTGGCCTTTAGACACTAGTAATGCTAACAAGCCATGACTAGCGTGTTGCCAATCTTAGATAAGTATGAAACGATACAAGGTATTTAATTTAACTTTGAACTCAACTTTGGCTTCGCCCGCGTGAATTATGACCCAAACCTTCCTCAAGAATATCACTACACATTGGTGAAAATTTAACAAAAATCCGTTCTATAGTTTTTTATGTCTATCGTTTTCATACCGACTTCATTTTATTTATTTTTTTATTGTCAGTACCCTCTTTTCATTTTTGTTGGTGCCGTAAAAGGCGACTAAGGAAAACACACGTAGCAATTAGTATCTTTGGCTAGATTAGGGTATCCATCTGGCGAGCGTGGGATAGGATTAGAGGCCAAATCAGCCTTATATAAAGAAATAACGAAAAGCGTTTATTTCTGTAACAGACGAGGTCCATGAAACATATGAGTCGCAGTGCTATTGACTAATGTCCAGCAGTGGACTAGGAAAAGGCTTTATGATGACTTCTTTGCACATTGCTCAGCTGACTTTAGTGGATACACCGCCTTAGATCCGTATCTTTGCTCATCGAATGATTTCATTTTATTGGCAGGACGTGCACTAGTCACTGGACGTTGTTTTAAAGAAAATAAAATTTAACTGAAACGTCTTGGCCTCCAATAAAACGAAGAATGTTTGATTTTGTCGGCAGGAACAAAGTTAGATTGCCGAACGTTCGTATTAAAGTGGAGTGAAGGTATTTTATGACTCAAGTAATAACTACGTGATCGTTACATCACGTTACATGGAAGGTGTATCACTGGTTTTTAAGGTTGAATTCTATCTTTATATACAACTTGGTTTGCGCCCAGGCGAAGATCGGTTATTTACATAATAGGCAGCCCAATTGTTACATAAATTACAGACATGTGTGTGCAAAGTGTTTACCTATATCACTTTTTGGGGTCTCTAGTTCAACGCACATTCTTTGTCACCTGGGCAGCTAGGTTCAGGACAGTGACCATTCATAACAACTAGTTTTAACCATCATGAAATAAAACAATAATTGTACTAGGAATACTAATATTATTGAATATAATATTAATATAATTGAATTGAAAATTATAGCTTGTGTCGTGCCTTGGAGAGCCGTCGGTCCCGGTTGTCATGAAGATCTTGGCAGTCGATGGCGTCAGTACCTTCTAAGTAAAGTGACACTAGACTAAACCATGAAATATCGCTATCCCTTTGGGTTGCGGAGGTTAGACAGGCAGTAGCTTTGTGGAAAAGCTAATATTCAGGCAAATCCGGTAAGACTAGTAAGTGGACCCCAGGTTGAAACTGGCATAACGCTAGGAGGATGATGAATACGCAACATACTTAAAATGAAGAATATAGGCGGAGATGGTAATTAAATTATATCAAATACATATCTAAAGTAATATTAATATAATTTTGGTACCCCACACCCCACTTAATATGTAACAGTTTCCAATTTATGGTTTATTTAATGTTTGTATTTTGTGCGAAGCCTACTAAAATTAATCAGCGTATTTGTTAACACAACGTGCGCGTTATTAAAGCTGGCAGCCGCAACATGTTGCGGCGACACTTTGTCTCGCTCATACGTAGAAAGCTGTCTTTGTTTTCACATATAATATTGTTACTAACGGAGTAATGTATGATGCTAATTTCATTGATATAGGTGGCAGGTGAGTGCTTTTATAATAAGAAGTAACCAAGACTTGGAGTATTAGCTCTTAGCAAGTATTGAAAAGAAAAAGCCTCGTACTGATCCTTACCAGCTTTTACAGAACCGGACAGTCTTAATGTCGGATGATGCAGATGATGATGATGGATGCAGATGACTGAGGTACCACAGGTCTCAATTGGCGGTTATCTACATAATAATATACAGTAAAGAACCAGATAGGCTGTTATTCATTTAACCCTTTAGTACAGTAAAGTACAAATATGTGTCGGGATCGCCCGTTAAAGTACCGGGTGGTTTTAACCCTTGATGTGTAGCAGACACAACACCAGCTGTTTTTACGGATTGCTTTTGGTTGTTTTTCCTTTCTCTCTAATAGTAGCCAAACCCGTAGATAGATAGAATATTAGAAACATAAGTAAGGTTCACAAATTGTTTCGAGTCTTTGAGCCAGGCAAACCATTCGTATAACAAGACTGAAAATTTTAGTTATGCTGACTTAAGTATGAACACGTTTATGTAAAGTAGCATATCGGATGAGAGACACCAACATACAAATGTGGCTTGCCAGTGAGAGCCCTATCTATACACAATTGGAGTATCTGTTTGTAATATTAAAATAACCGCTTTTTTATTAAATGCATATGGATGTATACACGGTACATAATTTATGATACCGAAATGACATTTTTTTTCAATTTTTGTCTGTCTGTCTGTTTGTTTGTTCTCCGTAATCTCTGAAATGGCTGGGCCGATTTTGACGGGACTTTCACTGGCAGATAGCTGATGTACCAAGGAGTAACTTAGGCTGTACATTAACCGAGTACGCGATGTAGTTCCCTCAGGATGCGGATGAAACCGCGGAAAACAGCTAGTAAGCATATAAAATTGTACATATTTGAGCAATACAACCGCTTAGTCTATTAATCAGTTGCTTCGAAATGCAACTTCGGCGCGCTGCACCTTGTTGCAAATATATGATTCATATTCTACACTACTAGTTTCTCATGTGTAGTTAGGAGTTTCAGTGACCACCTGCCGGCTTCATCATCAGACCAAGGCAACCTCACAAGGTCCATAAATTTTGTCAAATCTATTCAAACGAGCCCAAACACTAATAGTTTATCATGTGTAGCTTAGGAGTTTCTGTGACCACCTTCCGGCTTCATCATCAGACCAAGGCAACCTCACAAGGTCATAGGTTTTGTCAAGTCTTGTCAAACGAGCCCAAACACGACTAGTTTATCATGTGTAGTTTAGGAGTTCCTGTGACCACCTTCCGGCTTCATCATCAGACCAAGGCAACCTCACAAGGTCATAGGTTTTGTCAAGTCTATTCAAACGAGCCCAAACACTACTAGTTTATCATGTGTAGTTTAAGAGTTCCTGTGACCACCTTCCGGCTTCATCATCAGACCAAGGCAACCTCACAAGGGCATAGGTTTTGTCAAATCTATTCAAACGAGCCCAAACACTACTTGTTTATCATGTGTAGTTTAGGAGTTCCTGTGACCACCTTCCGGCTTCATCATCAGACCAAGGCAACCTCACAAGGTCATAGGTTTTGTCAAATCTATTCAAACGAGCCCGAACACTACTAGTTTATCATGTGTAGTTTAGGAGTTCCTGTGACCACCTTCCGGCTTCATCATCAGACCAAGGCAACCACACAAGGTCATAGGTTTTGTCAAGTCTTGTCAAACGAGCCCAAACACGACTAGTTTATCATGTGTAGTTTAGGAGTTCCTGTGACCACCTTCCGGCTTCATCATCAGACGAAGGCAACCTCACAAGGTCATAGGTTTTGTGAAGTCTATTCAAACGAGCCCAAACACTTCTAGTTTATCACGTGTAGTTTAGGAGTTCCTGTGACCATCTTCCGACTTCATCATCAGACCAAGGCAACCTCACAAGGTCATAGGTTTTGTCAAGTCAATTCAAACGAGCCCAAACACGAGTAGTTTATCATAATATGTAGTTTAGAAGTACCTGTAACCATCTTCCCGGCTTCATCATCAGACCAAGGTGCATTCACAAGGTCATTCATCACGGCACCATTTCAATGTTACCGTAACATAGCCACCAAACTTACGTAAGTATGTCAAATATCAGCTTTATGGAACAGTGTACAAAGTGCATTACAAATTTTGAACGGAAAGAGACGAAGTCATAAAAATATCGCTAGATGTTTTAACGCCACCGGTACATACGTAAAATAGGTACCTACTAGATCGGTTGATCGTGTTATAACCTTGAAATGAGGCACACTTGGGTGACAAGGTGAAATATCATAATAATTCTACATTTTAAACAGAATGCTTTTTTATTATAGCGCCATCTCTTCTTTTTAATTTAAAATAACATTGCTTACAAAATGAGACGTAAGATGTCGCTACCATCGACTCCCATTTTTTCGTCGCTAGCGCCATCTGTTATATTATTTACGGTATTAACAAGTATTTATAAAAATAAAGGTCTAATATTAAGGATCTAACGTGGCCAATTTTTATGGACGACTTGCGGCATCTGTACTGTAAAGTATTATATTTATCTATGATTTAAGTGGGCTTTCGATTTCAACACGTTATGCTTTGAGGCGATCGCCAAACCTATCTAGATCATTTGTGACTCGTTTGTAACTTGTTTGGCAAGCTTGGTGTGCGGAAAGGCGAGTGTATGTCTGTATATGTATATAATAGAGCATACAGAATACTCGGTCGTCTATTGTACCATTCTCATATGTATACAATGAAAGTTAGTATTCGACAACTTGCATGCAACGATGAAAACACGACGAAGCTCTCAATTCAAAAATGAGTATTGTTGTATTGATTATTTGTTTCTACACTTGACATAGAACTGTCCAAACCTTAACGACTGTATTTCTCAAAGAGTAAAATAAAATTTTACAAGCTAGTGGTTTCGTTTCCAAGATATTAAAATCATAAGTTTCTTTTATTGTTTAGAACGCTGAACAACCTCCATCGTTTTAAATGCTACGACTGGGATTCAGAAGGGAAGAGAAACTGGTTTGATTCTTTCGTTATTTAAAAGAAAATTTTGTGATATTAATTTTGTGTATAATTACTGTAGTTTTATTTTTATTATCTGTTGATATTTAATGGATACGATATTCATTATGTACGAGCTCTAGCTCGTAGCAATTAAGTAGCCGATATAAACAATTCCTTAGAGGGTGTATCGTTTGCTACGAACACGCACACATTTCTCCTCGCTCCTAGAGCAGTGTCTTTGAATAGATGACACGGTGGATACAACGTTTCTTCCGTAGTGCTTTATAAATCGGTTTAAATCATTTATTCCCAAAAAGACAATTTACACCACTTACATGAGAATACAAAATAACATTTAGTTTAATTAGGTATCTAATTAACCGCCACCGAGATAAGTAAGTAAAATGAACTGTTTACGTAACACAATTGTAACATCACTAGAGACTTAATAAGTAATATCATTAGCCGGTAGGGTAGTTTAAAACAAGAAAAGCGACAAAATGCGTAGTGTTATATAGGTACCCGCTCAACATTTTTATTTTTTGTTAACCCCCCCACGTGATTACAGCACGCACGGTCGTGCTCTAATTCAAGTGGTCCCATGTGTTTACAGCACGCATGGCCATGCTCTAAAAAAGTCGTCCTATTGGTCGCGGATTTTTTACGTTTTGTTTTACTTAAACCAAGAAACGAACCAGTGAAAAATAACAAACTTCTAAGTTTGTAAGCTTGTTTTGCCGGAAAGGTGAGTATTAAGTAGTAATTTATGTTATTATTATCATAGCTGATTTTATAACCAACACAATGATATGCAACTTATGTGATATAATTATATTAAGGTGTCATAATTATTTTTTTTCCGGTAACCTATGCCAATGAAAATTTGCATCAACGTGACCCTTTGCACTTGTGGCACTTTGCCTTTAGTTTGATCGCACCTCAAGGGTTAATCGACTGGATTAATTTAACTTTGGATAAGAAAAGTTTTGTATTATATATTTAGACAGTTGAGATTTAAAAATGTTGAACGAGCTTACATTTTTATTGTTAGACGGTATATTATTATAAATATTTGCTCCTTCATAGGTGATGTTTCTTTTCGAATAATTTGTACGAGGTCTTGGTAATACAAGTAAACTAGGGCGACGCCTGCTACGTTTAGATACCTCCGAAATTTTGGTAAATGATAAATTGTTTTAATTTGTCTAAAATTTTTCTTATCAGAATACAAGTGGTATACATATAAAGTTGCTTAATATTCATCAATTTAGTTTCTTCAAAAATTTTATAACTAGGTGTCAAATGTGGATAGCGAAATAATATTTTAATGATCTTGTTTTGTACTCTTTGTAGTTCTTGCAATTTTGTTTTACCTGAGTTGCCCCAAATTTCTATTAGCTATAGTAAATGTGATTTAACAAGAGAGTGTGACGTCGCTGTGACGTCGAGAGGACACCACCTCTCGGCCGCTTGCACCTCCGCCCCCACCGCACTGCGAGCTCCTATAAAAGCGGACGCGTTGGCTTCGCGCTCCCCTTTTTTTCATCTGGCGGCGAGACGAGTTAAGTGACCTCTCCTGGACGAACCGGCAGCAGGGATTCTCAACATCAATCTCTCCCATCGCCGAATCACGCGACCCTGTGTATTTTTTTATTAATTCCTAATTTTTTCGCTTGCTAAATGATGTCTAAAATTAATTGAGCATTAAATCAATTTTTATTGTAACATTTAACCACGTTTCTCATTTAAACACACCCTAAGTAGGGATATTGTAACAGTGGACACCCGAAAGGTCTTTTTTACGTTACAGTGGCGCCCACGGGAATATTATAGGTAGGGTTTTGTTGAGAACCCGCTGCCGGTGAGTTTTTTTTTATTTTTTGTGTATGTGTGAAATCTTTCCAAAGCAGTGTGTAATTATTTTAGTGGCATATATTGTTTTTTGTTTTATTGTGGACGGAAAGTCGGTGGTGTTATGTCGGCCACAATAGACATTTTCTCTTTTTGTTCTGTTGTGCTCGGAAGGTCGGTTTTGTGTTGAGCCGGTCACAACAGACAAATTTTGTCTTACTACGCATGGTAAGCATTTTATATTATAACTATTTCTGTTGCCGCGTGTGGTAATTAATTTTGTATCAACCGCATAAGTAACAAGTTATAATCGTTTTGCTTGCGACCACGTGTCAACTAAATGACGCGCTGTAGTCACATTCCTTGATTGCATTCTTTGTATTGCGATTTATGACCTCACGTCCACTAACGACGTGCTAAGGTCACCTTCGTTGATCGTTGCTTCGCGATTAGCTTTTTTAAATGCCACTAAGGTAATTAAGTGCTACTGGTAATTATTGCTAATAATCTGCTTTGGCTGACTTATGGAACGAATTCACACCCTTCTCTTTTTCATTTCTTTCTATTTTCTACTATAACCTTCTGCTAGTGATTTTGTACGGCGATATATTTCTATAAAGTCGGTATTATTTAATACTTTTACCGCCTACTACGGCGATTATCTTTTAAATTAACTATTTTTCTTACTAAGAAAGTTGCATCTTTGTTATGCCACGTTTACTGATTATAGTTGGACTGGCTGAGAATGAACGTACCTAAAGATGCTATCGTATTATATACTAGGTATCTAGCTAGAATTCCGCGTTCATTTATTAATAAAATGTACATGTGTCACATGCAGGTTGCTCACTAACAATAATGAACGAATGTAATTATTGTCTATTTGGTATAGAAATACGAATATCATCGTAGAATTATTAGTTGTTGGTTTTGTCAAATGTTTATTATGCTACAATCGTTGTTTTTGGTCTTCGATTTTATCTTCTTGTTACTGCCTATTGGCTATGTTATTTGAAAATGCATCTATTTATGCATTTACTGTTCATTGTGAACTCAAACATTAAATTCCTGCGTCGCAATTATTGAATTATATTTTTTTTTTGTAAAGTTTTGTGTCGCTAGGATTGTTCTTTCAATGTCTGGTTTCTATTGAAATATATAAAACATATAATGATTAAAAAATGATAAAATTAAACCGTTGACAACCGGAAAAATACTTAATTATCAATATGTAACTTGTTTCCTTTATACAAAATGCTATAATAGTGCTGGTTATAATGTATTCTTGTGTTTACGCTAAAGTTATTAAATCAAACTGAAATTATCAAACTTAATTCAATTGAAACTAACTTTAACTAAAGTGGGTATTTGCACATAAATTGAATCAATAACTTCTTTTCTTGAATAAATAAGTGCCTATTTACATATGAATCAAATAAATAATATTTATACCTCATTAAATAACTAAAGTGGTTGTTTACACACAAATTAATAAATAATTTCAATACTTAAATAACTAATGTGGGTACTTATACATAAATCAATAATTTATATACTTTAATAACTAAAGCGAATTAATTGATGTACAAGTTTAAGAATACCCTTTCGTATTTCTCAATCAACTATTTTAACCTAAAAGCTGAATAAAATAATTAAATCTTATTCTATTATAGCATAAATGTGTTTATAAACGATTGGTTACAGTGTCATTTACAACAATGTAAGACGCATAGGTATGCGAAGTTATAATTACCTACATATTTGTTGAAGCCAGCAATGGTTCTTTTGTTTCCGAGTTGAAGCTCGCAAGATAACGCATTGTTGTGTTAACGATTTATGTAAACATGCTAACATAAAATGAAAAAATATTTCAGTTATAAACTGTCGCAGAAGTTTATTAAATGTAATATTGTTACAAGGAATTTGTTATTTATCTAACTAAATATCGAAATATCAGATAACTATCTAACTATATAAATATCAGATATGTTTCTCTTGGTGATTTCTATATAAAAGATCTTAAATTAACTCACTACAAAGTTTAAGAATGTAATGATTAATGCTCATCACTAATGATCTAATCACTTAAATAACTTAACACTTGGTTGCAAATAGTGTATAAAAATCTTTAACTCCTAATTACAGCTAAATCATGTACCCAAATATCTTGTTACATATAACTTTGGTAATGACTGATCGAAATATAAAATATTTTTTTTCCCTTATGGCTCAGTGGCTAAAAGGTTGTTGTCGGATCAGTCTGTGGTTCGATTCTCGATTGTGTTTTTTTTTTGTGTTTTTAACTATGGTAGTGTGTACTATGTCGTCGACAGTCTCCTTCGACGATGTACTATACATTACATCTTGCCGCGAATATTTTTTTGTGTTTTTGGCTATGGTTGTGTATACTATGTCATCGATTGTCTCCTGCGGTGATGTACTATAACATTGCAACTATTCCGAATTGTGTATTTGCCGTTGTCGATTTTGTATCATAATCAGAAACCAGTTATTTGTCCGCGAGAATGGCATGCGGCCGGCGCCAAGCGCGCAGTGATGACTCACTTGTTTACGTCAGCCGATCACTCGGCTCAAAACATTGTATTATACTTTATACTTAATTATAATGAACACTTTTTTATGCTTTTACAATTCGCATCGAGCGCGTTAATGAGCAATTTGTTTGTGATACTGCCAACTAATCGTATGATTGTTAGTATCGTAATATAGTAAGATCGTAATATTGGTTTACGACTTATATTCTTTCAATTAATTTCACTTATCGAATATGGGTGGTCAGGTGGTGCCTACCAACATAGACTGGGTGGTTATTTGCTATAAAACTCACGTATAATACCTCTTCGCGCGTCGTGTATTATAATGAATACGACTCGCATCGTCAATGAATGCTGGCTTGTTCATGCGTATAATTGTGTGGGCCTTTTGAATGTGATGTACGTCAGGTAATAGGAACGTTCAATGCTTGGTGACGTATGAATGGCCGAGGGTTATACTTGTTTTTTTTTCCTCTTTCAGGGTTAATAGTTGCCTCGTATTTAACCTACTGACACCACTACCACTCATCTGTTTCAGGGTCCCGGAGTGCAGTTGCCGCCTACCAGCCACAGAATTTTCCCTCTGGGAAAATTCTGGCCTAATGGGGGGAGTGTGTGACGTCGCTGTGACGTCGAGAGGACACCACCTCTCGGCCGCTTGCACCTCCGCCCCCACCGCACTGCGAGCTCCTATAAAAGCGGACGCGTTGGCTTCGCGCTTCCCTTTTTTTCATCTGGCGGCGAGACGAGTAAAGTGACCTCTCCTGGACGAACCGGCAGCAGGGATTCTCAACATCAATCTCTCCCATCGCCGAATCACGCGACCCTGTGTAATTTTTTATTAATTCCTAATTTTTTCGCTTGCTAAATGATGTCTAAAATTAATTGAGAATTAAATCAATTTTTATTGTAACATTTAACCACGTTTCTCATTTAAACACACCCTAAGTAGGGATATCGTAACAGTGGACACCCGAAAGGTCTTTTTTACGTTACAAGAGTTATAAATAGTAAAACGAATATTGTTGGGTATACAATTGCTTAAGTTGTAGAGAGAACCAGTGAGTGACGAGAGTTTATCTTTAATATAATCTATTTGGTTGTTCCAATTAAGATTGCTATCAATTTTTAAGCCAAGGTATTTTTCACACTGTTTTTGTTCGAGCGGAATGTTATCAATAGTTAATGGTCTATGATCTGGAATCTTTTTGTTTTTAGCTTTGAATATAATAAAACATGTTTTTGAAATATTGATAGATAGTAAATTGTATTGGAACCACTCGAATAATATATCTAAATCCTCTTGGGCTTGTGGAATGATATTATGTATGTTTTTTCCAAAATAAAATAAGCAAGTATCGTCTGCGTATAAAGTTATATGACCATGAAGATTAAGTGCTGCAATCTGATTTATGTAAGTTAAGAATAACCGTGGTCCCAATATGGATCCCTGGGGTACTCCGTATGTGACGGGTAGAGCACTACTCTCGACGTCATTTATCTTAACTATCTGTTGTCTGTTAGTTAAATAAGATTTTAGCATTTTGAGTGCGTTTCCTTGGATACCAGCATATTCAAGCTTGTTTAAAAGTAATGTGTGGCTTACAGTATCGAACGCTTTTTTTAAATCTATGAAAACACCCAGAACAATGTTCTTTTTATCTATATTGTCTCTGATTTTTGTTACTAGATCTATTGTCGCTACTGTAGTATTATTTTTAGGTCTAAATCCATATTGGCGATCTGATATAAAGTTAATGGAATCAAAGTAATGTAATAAGTGACTATGTATAAGTTTTTCTAATATTTTGGACATGACTGGCAGTACAGAGATCGGTCGATAATTACCAGGGTCGGTCTTAGGTCCAGATTTATAGATTGGTGATACTTTTGCAACCTTAAGGGAATTG
Organism: Euclidia mi; assembly: GCA_944739405.2. Taxonomy (NCBI): domain Eukaryota; kingdom Metazoa; phylum Arthropoda; class Insecta; order Lepidoptera; family Erebidae; genus Euclidia; species Euclidia mi. Next base: position 65,643,392 of record OX123190.2, read on the forward strand.
GGAAACTCCCCGTCAGTCATAAGTTTATAAAAGCATTTTGCCAGCACATTTGAGATTAGATTTTGTAAGTTTTTTATAATTTTAATGCTGATTTTATCTATACCACTACTAGAGTTGGCATCAAGGTCTTTGATAATTTTTATGATTTCTTCAGCATTACAGGGCTGCAGTGTTGTAAGTGAGTGACTTTTGGCATCGTATTGTTTATTTAATTCTAATATTTTAGAACAATCATGAAATTTTCTAGGTATTTTCTCCGCAAGTACTGACCCTATGGTTGAGAAATATTTATTAAAAAGTTCACATATTTCCTTTGTGCCAGTAACAATGTCAGAATTAACAATGAGTTTTGAAGGAGCGCTATTTTGATAAATTTTATTGTTAGCTAAATTGTTTATAAGGGTCCACATTTTTTATATAAATAAAAATATAAATAAAAAATTAAAAGAACAGCCAAAGTTGTGCTGTTAAAATAAATTTGATAGGTGTATTTTGAACGAAGTGTTTGTGTGTGAGTGGTATAAAGCCTCTCATATACATAAATATAAGTTTAATTCAGTAAGCTCGAGCGAAGATAACGGATCAAAGAAGTGCAACAAGGCGCACAGTTTCGTGAGGTGCATTTTGACGGAGAATATTATTGGAAGGATTTTCTTGACCTCTCTGAACGGAATGAATCTGGAAAGTTGATAACACTATACAACAGATGGAATAGCACGTATAGCTGACGCAGTAGGGCCCATTTCTGTTAGCCAGAGGCTCTGGATAGGGGGCCGGAAATTTGTGTTAATGCCTGCTATGGGAGAGTCACATGCGGTAACTGTTTTTAAAGGTAATTTTAGCACGAATTGGCCGTCGCAACCAGGAAAGTACTACCCTCTCAGAGAGTATAGACGTAAAGTAACAGTATCTACTTACTGCTACATTTTGCGGTGATTAAGTCTTAGTCTTAGTCCCCGTCCCCTTTTACAAATTAAATACAAATATTAAACTAGGTTCATGATCAGGAATCTGATGAGTATAAGAACGGTTTACATACAAATCCTAAATTATGATTTCATACCCTCATTAGGACGAGAGAGAAAATCACATAGTCGATTGCATTTTTAGTTTTCAAAACTTGTACATAAAACCGGTACAAAGTATTCATATTCTAGCTTCTGACGACCACAAGTATGAGAGAGACATGGGTTAGGATCACGCCAGCCCACGTACCTAATATAAACGTTGTATCTTGCAAAGGTTTATTACTTGAGAACTTATTAAATAGTTCTGGACCGGCTTATATAATAAATTAATAACGTGCAACATAGTCGTTTATATCAAGCCTGTCTGTCATCCTTTAAGGCTCTGATATTTCAAAGACAACGTGGATGAGTAGGCTGAGGTCTTGTGTAATGAAAACATATTTGGTACTGTAGCGATCAGCTACGTAACACATATCACAGCGCCATCTACCCAATGACAACGAAACTACTACGACAAACTACAAGTAGACGACTACTAACAAGGCGGGAATTATTCAAACGATCCTGAATCGCGATATCAACTTTCGCAAGCCAAGCGGCATAAATACAACTTCGATAGTATGTCCGTCGGCCTGCAGGCCACCAAGCACGACCACCTAGCTTGGTTAGAGGCTCCTCCCTCTAGTTGGAGAAACACCACACCTTTCTTCCTCCACAGTACGATATTCTAAGCCTATTTTAAAGTAGAAGGTTAATAAACTAATAAAATTTACTTCCCATATTACGAATTAGCAAAGTTGTATGAGTTAAATTCTATAGTGATTAGAAACTGAATACAGCATTTTTTTCGTGAATCATGAACTGACATTGCAACAATGGCGGATGATGGTGGTAGACGATGTATTTGCGACGTATTTATCATTCTGACAAAACAATAATAATTATCAGTTGTAAAATTAAATGTATCGAATTTAAATAATTGGTATAATATATTACATCTTTTCCGAAAAATAAAATATGGGATTCGATGTATAAATGACGGTGTTTTGTAGTAACAGGCATAAAAATATAAACGTATTGAGAACCTACTTCTTCTCCGGAGACGGTTGAAAAAACAAAATAATACTTTGACAAAAAAGTAGTCACTGCTATTGAACTTGTTCCGTATTCTCTAACAGAATTGATAACATAAATTCATACCGTGCTAATACTCAGAGACAATCTGGGAGCATGCATAAAAAGTGACACCGGGGAGCTTTACATTCAATATAACAATGTTCCCGAACACCGATTGCACATATTATATGAATGTTATGACACATTTGTTCTCTTCCTTCGCTCGCCTTACGTCTATAAGGCAGCGAACATACTAGAGATTGCGATATAATATATGTACATAGCTAAGTGTTTTGTTAGTTAAAACAATCTTCGATAGGGTCTCTTTTTTATAAAATAAGTGAAGTAAATGCGTGGGCTACCTGCCTCTAGGCTACCTGTTAACATTCAGTTCACTGACTTTGGCCTTTAGACACTAGTAATGCTAACAAGCCATGACTAGCGTGTTGCCAATCTTAGATAAGTATGAAACGATACAAGGTATTTAATTTAACTTTGAACTCAACTTTGGCTTCGCCCGCGTGAATTATGACCCAAACCTTCCTCAAGAATATCACTACACATTGGTGAAAATTTAACAAAAATCCGTTCTATAGTTTTTTATGTCTATCGTTTTCATACCGACTTCATTTTATTTATTTTTTTATTGTCAGTACCCTCTTTTCATTTTTGTTGGTGCCGTAAAAGGCGACTAAGGAAAACACACGTAGCAATTAGTATCTTTGGCTAGATTAGGGTATCCATCTGGCGAGCGTGGGATAGGATTAGAGGCCAAATCAGCCTTATATAAAGAAATAACGAAAAGCGTTTATTTCTGTAACAGACGAGGTCCATGAAACATATGAGTCGCAGTGCTATTGACTAATGTCCAGCAGTGGACTAGGAAAAGGCTTTATGATGACTTCTTTGCATATTGCTCAGCTGACTTTAGTGGATACACCGCCTTAGATCCGTATCTTTGCTCATCGAATGATTTCATTTTATTGGCAGGACGTGCACTAGTCACTGGACGTTGTTTTAAAGAAAATAAAATTTAACTGAAACGTCTTGGCCTCCAATAAAACGAAGAATGTTTGATTTTGTCGGCAGGAACAAAGTTAGATTGCCGAACGTTCGTATTAAAGTGGAGTGAAGGTATTTTATGACTCAAGTAATAACTACGTGATCGTTACATCACGTTACATGGAAGGTGTATCACTGGTTTTTAAGGTTGAATTCTATCTTTATATACAACTTGGTTTGCGCCCAGGCGAAGATCGGTTATTTACATAATAGGCAGCCCAATTGTTACATAAATTACAGACATGTGTGTGCAAAGTGTTTACCTATATCACTTTTTGGGGTCTCTAGTTCAACGCACATTCTTTGTCACCTGGGCAGCTAGGTTCAGGACAGTGACCATTCATAACAACTAGTTTTAACCATCATGAAATAAAACAATAATTGTACTAGGAATACTAATATTATTGAATATAATATTAATATAATTGAATTGAAAATTATAGCTTGTGTCGTGCCTTGGAGAGCCGTCGGTCCCGGTTGTCATGAAGATCTTGGCAGTCGATGGCGTCAGTACCTTCTAAGTAAAGTGACACTAGACTAAACCATGAAATATCGCTATCCCTTTGGGTTGCGGAGGTTAGACAGGCAGTAGCTTTGTGGAAAAGCTAATATTCAGGCAAATCCGGTAAGACTAGTAAGTGGACCCCAGGTTGAAACTGGCATAACGCTAGGAGGATGATGAATACGCAACATACTTAAAATGAAGAATATAGGCGGAGATGGTAATTAAATTATATCAAATACATATCTAAAGTAATATTAATATAATTTTGGTACCCCACACCCCACTTAATATGTAACAGTTTCCAATTTATGGTTTATTTAATGTTTGTATTTTGTGCGAAGCCTACTAAAATTAATCAGCGTATTTGTTAACACAACGTGCGCGTTATTAAAGCTGGCAGCCGCAACATGTTGCGGCGACACTTTGTCTCGCTCATACGTAGAAAGCTGTCTTTGTTTTCACATATAATATTGTTACTAACGGAGTAATGTATGATGCTAATTTCATTGATATAGGTGGCAGGTGAGTGCTTTTATAATAAGAAGTAACCAAGACTTGGAGTATTAGCTCTTAGCAAGTATTGAAAAGAAAAAGCCTCGTACTGATCCTTACCAGCTTTTACAGAACCGGACAGTCTTAATGTCGGATGATGCAGATGATGATGATGGATGCAGATGACTGAGGTACCAAAGGTCTCAATTGGCGGTTATCTACATAATAATATACAGTAAAGAACCAGATAGGCTGTTATTCATTTAACCCTTTAGTACAGTAAAGTACAAATATGTGTCGGGATCGCCCGTTAAAGTACCGGGTGGTTTTAACCCTTGATGTGTAGCAGACACAACACCAGCTGTTTTTACGGATTGCTTTTGGTTGTTTTTCCTTTCTCTCTAATAGTAGCCAAACCCGTAGATAGATAGAATATTAGAAACATAAGTAAGGTTCACAAATTGTTTCGAGTCTTTGAGCCAGGCAAACCATTCGTATAACAAGACTGAAAATTTTAGTTATGCTGACTTAAGTATGAACACGTTTATGTAAAGTAGCATATCGGATGAGAGACACCAACATACAAATGTGGCTTGCCAGTGAGAGCCCTATCTATACACAATTGGAGTATCTGTTTGTAATATTAAAATAACCGCTTTTTTATTAAATGCATATGGATGTATACACGGTACATAATTTATGATACCGAAATGACATTTTTTTTCAATTTTTGTCTGTCTGTCTGTTTGTTTGTTCTCCGTAATCTCTGAAATGGCTGGGCCGATTTTGACGGGACTTTCACTGGCAGATAGCTGATGTACCAAGGAGTAACTTAGGCTGTACATTAACCGAGTACGCGATGTAGTTCCCTCAGGATGCGGATGAAACCGCGGAAAACAGCTAGTAAGCATATAAAATTGTACATATTTGAGCAATACAACCGCTTAGTCTATTAATCAGTTGCTTCGAAATGCAACTTCGGCGCGCTGCACCTTGTTGCAAATATATGATTCATATTCTACAGAATAGAGCTGGGTTGAACATGCATTTATGTACTTGCGAAGATTTTCAGAACTCAATATATACGAAATACTCCGATACATTTTTTTAACGTTCACTTAGTTTTCTGTTCATGAAGCCCTATGATAAAACCGTTTGAAAAGTTAAATAATAACAAGAAAGCGAATAATAAAAGGTGGTGGTAGCCAGTGCTACGGGTTCTACGAAGTAGTTCACAGCAGCTACGATAGTGCTACGAATTTATACCATAAAAATATTTATTTATTTACTATTTGGAAAACCAACAGCTATAACATTAAAGACAAAATGACCGAAATTTGTAGCAGTAAGCCAACTACAGGTTCTCACGGATAGTCATAGAAAAGCACTATTACGAGGCAACAATGCTATAACATTAAGATAAAACTACGAGTCGAAAAATTTAAGATTTGCTCTCTGCGTGCCACGATGCATTTGGCATTAAATGGGTCAAAAGAGTATTCCTTTCATATTTTATTGACATCTTTGATTGCTCACACAATATACGTATAGGCGGTTTTTTCGCCTAAAACCCTGCGAGATATTGAGAATAATAATTATTTGAAATGATAAACTATTGGGTTAACAGCAAATTAGTCGATACTTTTGAAACTAATGAACGTTTGACAATACTCACTCAATCTCCTCATCATATCCACATCACGTGAATGTATACCGACTCAATTTACTGACTGTATATATAGAGTGGTTTGACAAACAAGTGAATTAAAATTTTCCAGTGAGTGCGTCTCCCGTTCTCGCTTAATCCTTCATGGCGACGTGCTTGCGTCTGTCATGCTCGTCACTCACTTGACTAGAATACCGTGATAATACTTCGCATATTAAGACACGTTCAACATCACGGCAATAGATTTATGAGTGACTAGATTATGCCCGCGGTTACACCCGCATTATTTAAGGCTACTGCTCCGCTTTCCGTGGCTCATAGCGTGATGTTATATAGTCTATAACCTTCCTCGATAAATGACCTATCTAACACTGAAAGAATTTTTCAAATCGCAGCGGTGCGGTGGTTCCTGAGATTAGCGCGTTCAACCAAACAAACAAACAAACAAACTCTTCAGCTTTATATATTAGTAATAAGATATGAAGTATTATTGAGTATAAAGGCGTCCTTGGTTGGATTTAACAAAGGAAATGTTTGGGTAGTGTTAGTATTACATTTCAATTCAGTATTTATGACATACGGTAATAAAAGTACAATAATTGTATTATAATATAATTTTTGAATAATATTTGGTGATAAGTTGTGTGAGTCTATACAATTGACTATTCTGAGTGACGGATTGAATATAGTTAGAAACATGCAGCAATAAACTAGTGGTGAGAAAAGCAGAGGGTTAAGAGCCAACGCGCGCACCGGTGACTTTTTAAAGTTATTTGCGTATTCAATTGTTATTTATTTATCGCTTTCTAAGAGGTTCAGGATAACGTCTTGAAAAACTCATACGCTTGAGAGTTTAATATAAGTAATATTTCTCAAATAGATGTGAAGCCTGTGAACCTAAACTTGGCCAGCGCGGTGGACTATGGCCGAACTCTTCTTAAAGTGAGAAGAAGCCTGTGCTCAGCGCCGGGTGGTTTATAAACAGGTCAACAATTATTATTGAAGAGAAGAATCCATTGTTTTAATTAAGATGACCGCTTTTCAAAAACCACTCAACAACTGCGTTTAAATGCCTTATAAAATACTTTAAATTGTTTAATGAAAATAAAACCGAGTTACTCGTTCGCATTTCTCTGAATGATAAAATTACACGAAGCCATTTGGGTAACCGGTTAACCGATATTTAATTCCGATAAGTGAAAATCCATAAAGTTCTCGAAAGACAAGCGAAGTCTGCCAACCCGCACTTGGCCAGCGTGGTGGAGTATCGCCTTACCCTTCTCATAGTGAGAAGAAGTCCGTGCCCAGCAGTGCGACAGTGTAAAGGCTGATGATGATGATGAAGTGAAAATTCGTGTCTGTGTTCTCCGTGTCAATGGAAATAATAATGGAATTAAACCCTAGAGTGGTCGCGCATATAAATAAACCATAAGAGGTCGCGCGGATGACGTGTGTCATCCATTTGCCAATGATGATTTATAATAATAATACCAATATTTTGGGTGCATATTTTTATTAAAAGTAACAGACATAAAATCAGCTACATAATAAAACAAAAAAAATCAAAAAGAAGGGTTTTAATTAAAATTAGGAATATATGAACGAGTAATTATAATTTATTTGCTTCTGAGAGCAACTTTTGATATTAACAATAATTATGAGAGACTATAAATATTCTTAGGTATGATTTTCATAACAACTATTGCACATATACTTGCAATGGTCGGGACAAGTGAATTCCCCGCATAATTGGCAAGATATACGCATGATTTTATTACGTTTTGTTCCACGCGCACCTCCACGAGGATTACTCGACGCTTCTTGTGGTAGTTCTTCGAATGGAATACCCAAAAAAGCGCTTATTTTCAGCTTGAGAATCTTGGGTATACAATCAATACTCATTCTTCTACTAATCAAAGGTTTCATCACATCCAAATGTCTTCATCTTCCTCCAGTAACCATAATTCGATGTGCTGATCTCAGTTTGCCATTTTTAGTTCTAAGATAAAAATTAAAAAAAAAATAGTAAAATAGGTATAACAAATTACTATTTTCATTAAATAAATATTATTTATAATAAAAGGCGCTACAAATATATCATAATAAATATTAAATCGTTAAAAAGGTTATAAAATGGTCGTCATAAAATACTTACGTAAACGGTCGCGCGGATGACATATGTCCTCCACCCACAAATATGCACTTCCCCTGACTCTAGCGAACCACTCAAGCGCACGGCAGTTACTGACGTCACGCAGCGTACTATACTAAACTGGGCGCCAGCGATGTGTTGCCATATAAAAATCAAGAATTCCTGGCCATTTAGTTAGTGTGGATGACTAATGTCATCCACGCGACCACTCTAGGGTTAAATGTGTAAACTTAGTTTTTCATCTTAATACATCATTTATGTATATAACAAAAGATAAACATTGCTTTACAACGAGGCATAGCTGCCAGTCTTCTGGGCTCGCTTCCATTTGACTGCGATGCGGATGACTTTCATTACGCCTTCTAAATTTAATTTTAATATATTTTTCGATCCTTGTATATATTATTATGCTAATATTAATTTTAAGACATACTTAAGCTGCTTTTAATATATATGTAATTATTGGTTTTATTTGGAAAAAAAAATATAATATGTATATTAGTACCTACACAATTTATTTCAAGATATCATGTTTTAGGCAATTAAATATAGTTCAATATGTTCTTCAGTTCTGTTATTTACGGTATCAAATAAGTGTCCTTGCCTGAAATATAGAGGGTTACGATTTCACATCAAGTATAAAATTGAAATCTTATCGTCGTGAGATAACTTTCAAGCTTTATATTTGTTAGATAACAATTCTAAAGTAATAAAAGTTATTTTATATGTCGGTAGAATCGAAAGCTCAGCGACAAAAGGAGATAATAATATGTTTCGGTGTGTAGTAGATAAATTCAATACAGATTATATTTTAGGTATTTTACAAAGCAAGTTCCCACTCACTGAGCTACACGCCGACTCTAAAGTTAGTCACGACTATATCACGTTACAAAGAAACAACAGAAGCATTTTGCCTCTTTTTGACAGGCAGTTGAATAAGCATAGACCATTTTTAGGTGGTCTGTGGGAATAAGTAATGAGAATACACAACGCTATGCAGTTGTTAATTTAAATTAGTTTTTTCCTGGACGTGATTGGCAAACGAGTATATAAAGGCAATTAAAAGCTCCCGTTATGTAGAATATTTATGCCAATGTGCCGTTTTGTTTAGGCAGAGCACTAGCTAAACCAGATTGTGTGTAAAGAAATGATACTATTTACGGTCGTGGCTACATTAAAATTTAAACTTAAGGATACGTTTCTACAGTTTGCCTTGTAATTGATTAAATTATTCTACAAATCTCTACACAATGCTTTGAATTAATGTCAATTAGCTTTTTTAATTACATTAGACAAAAATATGGACAAGACATTCTGATTTTAATTGTACCAGTTGTATCTAGTGATGTTGTAAATTATAAGCATGAACTTAAAAAATATAAACAGTATAAATTTGTGATATCCCGAGACTTCACATTTTCGCTCTAGTTGGACTAGACGCAATAAAAATCTATTAGAATATAGAAAGATTTTTTCTTGACGTTTACAACTATAACACAATGTCCTAAAATATCCAAATTTCAAACGTTATCGCCACACGTCGAAATAATGCGAGCGCCAAATTATTCAAGTGTTACGTTGAGTCGTCGGGCCGTTTCGCTTCTTTCAAATTCAGGGGACGTACGGCCCGTGTCTTCAGTTAGGCCTTCGTCTGCATAAATAACACGAAAACTGTAAGGAATCATTCCAAACATTTCCACAGATAGCATCGTTCTTCACTGATTCCTTTAGTTGTTTGATCGACATTAAATGTGAAGGGAAACATGGTGAGTAAACCTGCGTATCTGAGAGTTCTCCATAATGTCTCGAAAGGCATGTGATGTCTGCCAACGAAGATTCGTGTCTGCAGTGGTATCTAATACTAATGTGATAAAACTGAAAATGTTGTTTCTTTGTTTGGTTGAACGCGCTAATCTCAGGAACTAGTCCGGTTTGAATAATAATTGGTGTGTTAATAATGTAACCCATTGATTGAGGAAGGCTATAGGCTATATAGAATCATGAGCTACCAGTGCGGAGTAGAAGCCCTAAATAACGCAAGTGTAACCACGGACTCACTTGTGATTATTTTTTTATTTATTTATAGTCTCACGCCTGTATTCCCGAAGGGGTAGGCAGAGGTGTAAATATTACACCCACATTTCGCCATGAATTTTTAGGTTCTACGTAATAGGGGGCAAGCCTATTGCCGTTACCGGACACATCACCAGACTCCAGTCTGCTAATGAGTATTCGGAAAAACCCAGTAACACTTGTGCCCGACCCGGGAATCGAACCCGAGGCCTCCCAATCCCACGCGCACATTTATGCCGCGAGACCTACGAGGCAGTCATGATTTATATACAGGGATAGCGATGATGATGATACTTATAATAAGAAATCTAGAGTACTTATTCCATAGCATGAAATAAATCTGCTGGCACCTTTCACGGTGCAATTTGTGTAATAAAGATTAAATTACACATCTGGCAGCTAGACCCCTGCAATTTATTGCCAATGAATTCTGGCATCTTGCAGACATTTGCTGTGACTGTAGTCATTAGCGCGTAAGGTTAGGGTTTCAAGTTTTCGTTGAATAATACGAGAATTTTCTCGCCGCTTCACGTGGTTCTTGGTTTTCGCGCCAGCTAACCTATATGGTACTCTAATGTATAAGCTACATTACTTTTTAATAAGTACACACAACACTTAAAAAATGTACTGTATAATGCCATGTTGATGTGCAATAATGCATATATATCTATTTATCTACTGCCCTGTTTCATAAAATTCTGCTCAGAAGATTTTGCCTGAAAGCAAACAAATCTATTGACACAACCTTTTGCATTTATAATAGTAGTAAAATATATAAGAAACCTGGCACCAAAATGATGCCAAATACCAGTTCACCGAATACTTTGTATAGCTTTTGACTTTTCAGCTGCACCCGAAGACATCGCAGCTAAGTGCACTTTTGTGTATTCGTGAACTGATGCCAGTTTCCTTTTACGCCTACCGCCTGAACTCTAATTGGCTCGAGTGTCTCAAATTGTTTGGATTCTGTTCATTTAAATATTTACAGGAAGCTTTCTTCATGACTTTTCCTTTACCGATTAGCAAGCAGTCATTAACAATTTTGAACACACACAAGATATCGAAAAATCAATGTTGCGCACCGTAAGCTTGGATTTGGGACCAACTGCGTGGCAGTCTCGTGGTCTCCTCATTAAACTATCATATGCATTTTTATTGCAATTATATTAGTGAATAAGTAGCAAAGAGTCTGGAATTTAAAACAAAAGCTAGGCTGCGTATACCGGACACAATATAACTGTGTTACTCAATGTCAAGCAACCTGGTTATAAGGGTACTAGTAAAACGTGTTAACTGCCAGGCCCGGTTAACTAAGTACAATCGCCAACATTTTCTTGGCAAATGTACAAATGGTAAAGCGTTATACTTACTTATTTATCAACAACAAAAATAAATCTTGCATATCCAGGGTAAGGCTGGTGGTAGTAATGAAAATACCGGTGCGCTGACAAGTTTTACTGCCTCCGGAAATACTGAATTCTCATCTCTGCAAAAATGTTTAAAATTTACAAAGTTAGTTTAAAATTACAAAAAGGCATTCGTAAGTAAATGAGATTACAAACAAAGCTCAACCTAATACAATAACGACTCCACATCGCTTCACAAAAGATTATAATTCAAACGCAAGTACGTTAAGCGTGTAATTAAATAACTACCTAAGCGGATAAAAGCGTTAACGATACAAAGAAGCATACACACGTCCGTGCATATACGCACACAATCTCACACCCTACTCACTCTGCCACACGTACAGACACACTCTTTCACAAAGGTACGACTAACCGCGGAGTTCAATTATATAATTCAAGATTTTAGTCTCATTTTTGACATAAGCTCCATACGAAATATGTCAGACACAGACCTCGAATCTCAAAATCCATGGATCGATCGAATATTGAAACCGACCGTAAGCCGCAAGTAGCAAGTCCAGGTTACAAAGTATTCCAATGCGCGTCAATGCGAGTCTCGCTTTATGTTTTTCGATATATGCTACGACCGTGCTACACGCGCCACGTTTTACGAATGGCTAAATCGTTAAAAAGACATTATAAAATTATATACGCAGTAAATGTGCTGCACCTCTTCGATTTAATTTTATCTTTCTGGGTATAATACTAAATTGCTTAACTGTGGAATATTCTACACTAAAAACGTATTCATAAAAAGTCTCAATTAAATTTTGTAGCCGTAAGTCTGGTCTGCGTAGTCAGCTACTACAATATTCAATGATTCTTGCGTTGCTGGCGTAGCAAATTTTCTTTTATATGGCGGGCCAAGGACTTAAAGATGCGATAATACATTCAAATGTGTAATCAACTAAAATCAGCTACTACAATATTCAATGCTTTTGGCACTGCTGGCGTAGCAAATTTTGTATTGGATGGCGGGCCAAGGACATATAGGGACGATAATAAATCTCTCTCTCCCCCTCAAAAAACGTTATATAAGATATTTATTACAGAAATGTATACTGTTAGTTTTGGAAAAGTAGTCTACACAGTGATACATAGAGAATAACTGTGTAGATTTGACCTTTAGGTTTATCAGTCAAAAAGCTTGATGTTATGACAGGATCGATAAAAATATTGTTTAAAAAGAGCTATTATTAACACGTTCACGTGCGTGCACCACAAATGGGCCACGAGTCTACATCAATGGAATGCTTTTTTTGAGTTTGCACGTACCAACTGCGCCAGTTTTTATGATATACACGTCTGAACAATGAACCATGTAATAAAATTGTATGTCCAAAAAACCCACCGAAATTTCGTCAATGTTGCCAAGCAATCGAAGTTGGAAATGAAACCGATTTTTTATAGAAAAAGTTTAATTAAAAGATGAAATAAGAAATGAACTTATTATTGTAACAGCTATATTTTTAATGACAACATTATAACACAAAAGGCTAAAAGCGTTATTGCATTGGAGACATTGAGTTTCCGTTTTCTTTGCTTTATTACCAACGTCGATGCTGTACGTCCTGCTTCTACCAAAGTCTTATAACAGCCAGTGCAACGTTTCTTTATAATTTTATTCGATTGACGTGGTATTTTTGTTAGGGAATGTCCGGAACTGGATGTATATGTTGCCATCGATAATCCAGGAGAAGGCGCCGGATCCTGGATGTTCAGAAGGTGTTCAATAATAATTTCATTACCTTTTAACACCAACAACTTATGGCCATTATGTATGTCTGTTTAGATTAGTACAGCGTTAAACTCACCAGACACATTTGACTCCTCCAATTGTTCTACAACATCCTCTTCACCATCGCTTTCCTCCAACATCCTCCATAACTCCTCTTCCGTCAAAGGCAATGAAGATATCGACCTCGCACGTTTCATAATGAACCAAGATGAAAACCAAAATAAAAGAAATCGACAACACTTGCTATGACCGGCGCGTCACGAATACGTAAAAACTTACTTCGTTTTGAAAACTTTTTAGTCATACCTGCGTTATCGTTTAATGGGTCGGCATAAATGCTAGATTCGACCCACATCTTTACATCTGTTTTTTAAGGTGCTGTCCTAAGCGACTGTTTTGGTAAATGAGGGGGTGAAGCAGGGGAGGTGAAGGGAGCTTAGCTCCGTCTACTGCGGGGCGCCCCCCTTCATTCTCGTCGCGTGCGGCCGTATTCTGGCGACATCCGTATTCCAATATTTCAAAATCGCAAGCAAAACGTTTAAGCATATTGAATTGAGATACTGATATTAAAATTTATATTAAATACATCAATCTGTTTGTACAATATAGGCATAGCGCAATTTTTGTTCTCAGTGCAGCCTTGAGCAAAACTGGTTTACATTAGACGTTATAGGTATTAAATGTTGACGAAAGTAGGTAAATACCTACGTGCCGTAAGATGATAAAAATAATTAAGTCAGTTCCATGCATGGAGAGGCCATTATTATGTTTGTTTTGTTTTTGTATAATAATAGTGAAGCAGTTCATAGCATACCTTCATCTAATTCCATTCCTGCCAGTTTTCAAATCTGTTTTGCAATAAATTGGCTGTGACATACGGGCGGACAGACAGACAGACATTGCGAATCTATAAGGGTTCCGTTTTTACAATTTTTGGCTACGGTACCCTAAAAAACACAATACTGCTCTACTAAGCGCAAAAGCCGTATCTCAACTAAAGCGAGTTACGAGATAATTGAAGTTTAGTAAAAGTTGATTTCTTTTATTTATTTATGGATGTTTATTGTTATTATAGGTATAATTATTATGGCAAAGGTTTCGAAATACGTCGCCGTTTTTAGGGGTTGTCAGTGATTGGAAAGGGAGCAGGGGAGGTCTTGACACCCTCCTCACCATTTTCACTTGCTGGAAATACTTGGTTTCCTCTGAAAAAACAATCTCCAAACATCGGTGTGTATGGCACTGCCAACTTCCACATTCATCACACTAGTTTAATAAACTAAGGTTGTCGGAGCCCTGCGAAGGGCTCCTATTTTCGGATTAAGGGTCAAAAGAGAACCTAACATAACCTATTTATTTACTTATTACAGTCGCACCTAACCCAAGGCACTCGAAAGCAATGACGCACAAATTTGACATTAGCTGTCAATATGATCATTCCAAGATGGCAGTTTTGCGTTTCGTTTCACGTTTTTCACATAAAACCTAAAAATTACATTTGTAAAACTGTAAATAAACTACCTTTTTGCATAATTGCCGAAGTATTTATGAAATTTGGGAATTTTGTATAAAAATATTTAGACGCAACTCCGGCAGCCAAAATTACTTTTAGGGGATTAAAACGAACTACCTTAAGCCCCCTACACTACCAATACCCTCAAATTCAGGCGACTCGTTTCGAAACCCAACCCATTATTATTTTTCAAAATAGATGAAACATCAAAAATATATGTGGATATACCTTATTCATGAGATACTGCTATGTCGCTTAGAAAATTATACAATTAGAATTTGAGTTACTGCTTTTTCGTTAGCTCTCGTCATACATGTTTGTATGGAAAATATAAAAAATTTCTTTCGCTTCAAATATGTGTTGTTTCAAAGAAAATAAATATTAAAAGATATTTATTTATATTCATTTATAATTTATTAACGAAATACAGAGTTTACAGCTCATCAAAAGTTAGCTGTCTGCTACAACCCGGCAGGTTTTCTTTATTCTAATCGAATGTTAAAGGCAGTGTGTGAGGTGATAAGGCTTTAATAGTTATTATTTGCTGTTGTTCACGAGGCACCGTTTCATTAACTTTCCTTTTACGGCTTGGTATTGTAGAAATTTCAAGCACTGATGAAACATTTTCCTCTCCGTGATCTCACAATGCCATCCCTTGAGCTTGACGAAAATCAACAATTTCAGGCAACTGCCAATTCATATAAAACGCCACAAGCTTCTCCCAGAAAACATCATCTCTTTCTATAATTTCTATTTTTAGTGGTATACTTTCGCCACTCCACACAGCAAATAAACACTTTTGTTTGCGTGTAACGTGGCGTTGCCCCTGAATTTGGTAATAACAATTACAATATTTGTTTAGACTAGTCAGTTCACTTTTTTATCATGTTTCCATATTTGTATTTTATTTGCTCTTATACTATTCTCCAGGCCTTTCTTATAGGCAAATTTAGAACATTAAATTTCCACAATCGTGTTTGGACCATCTGGCGTGGCACCAATAATCGAATAATCCACAAGGCTCGATTGTTACATTTTCTTGCTTTGCCAGTTGTTGCAAAGCCGGTTGTTCATTTTAGATTCCATGCGCAACTGATTTTACATTGCAAATATTTTATTTGTACAAAATATTTTTTACTAAGTTGGCTTTACTGCTGTTATCTCTTCTTTTTACCACTATACAAAAATTTCAATCTGTCAACATATTCTTACGCAATTCGAACCAGTCACTGCTATCCCTCTTGTAATTTTTGCTTATCACTACGGAATTTGAGTCAAATTTGTTAAAAAAAATGTTTGGCATTTCTTAGCTAGCTCTTGAACAGATCGTGTTAGGAATGACTGAAGTCAAATGTGTGTAAGACGTTGCAGAACTGTTATATTTAACTTCACTGTAATTACAATAATGATAATTAGTTACGTACTTTATTATTAAAAAAATACTATATCTTGTGTTATAGCAAACAGAAAAGCTACCTTCTTACTTATAAATGATTGATTTTAGAAATTAAAAAGATATTAGATGTACTGAGACATACCTAATAGTTTATGAATAATCAAAGTTTTACCCGATGTACCTAAAAAGGTTTATGTTCAAAACACAATAATACAACATTCGTTACCGCTTGTGTGCGGATTGCGGAGCGCCATATTAGCGCTGTCATCATTATTGTTCGCCGTGGCGGCATCTTAGCACTCCAGGCGCTCTGACAAGCTAATGAATTTGAAATATAGGTACATAAAATGATTCGATTTTATGTTATTACTCTTTCAAAAATTGAAAACTGTGGCAGCTATGTATTTTGAGAATAATTTATATAATTATATTATGCATAATCGATACTATATATGTAACATAGTTAGTCATAAAAGACTCTTATGAAAATAATTTGTGTAAAAATGTTACATATTTCATAATCACTTGGCCATGGATGAATTTCTATTTTATTACGACGCTTTCTTGTACAAATCCTTCGTAGAACTTCATTTCTCTAATTGTCCATATTTTATTCTTCTAATTATATATTTATAAGCACAGAAACAATAACACATTAAATGCAACAAGAGTATAAACTTAGGTCCTAATTATATGTGCCCATAGTTACATGAAAAGCCTATTTGATTCAAAGTATTCAGTCTATAACATAAAACATGAAATTACGAACTCAAATCGGCGTATTATAATAACAAACAGGTTTACGTAAAATTTCGTGCAGCGGAGACGCAAGCGACATGACCTATCTCTCACAGGGCTCATAGCCGAATGATGAGGTCTGGGCGGGGCGTAAACTAGCAACTGACACTCAGTACACCGCTTATGCTAATAAGGTTTAAATTGCTGAAGCGTTTGATATTGATGGGATCTACCGAGCGTCAAAATCATAGACGTTTGGCAGATTTTATTTAATTTTACAAAATATACACGTATAATATGAAAATAAATAGGGTAATTCTTTAGTTCATTAGATTTCCTACAATATTATCAAAAAAAATATGACAGCTTACGATCAAAATATTGCAAACAGTGAGACGAAAGATTATTTTCTGCCTCGATTTTGTGATTTTTTTACCGTGATTCTATTTTACGTACATGAAAAATTCTTTCAAAAGCCTTTTGTTCAGACTTTTGACTTTAAGCTCTAATTTTTGCTAGTTTGTAATATGTACCGTTATGGCTAGATGCGCGACGAAAAATTAGGTGTTTCACGGCTTCTGACGTATAACAGCGCCTTAATGAAAACAAAGTACACGTGAGTGGCAAATATATGGGGCAAGAAATCTATAGCGTGCACGTGAGTGCACCACATGTGGCCCACCTGAAAAATACAAAAAAAGATAAAGGGCATTCTATTTTTTCTTTTTCGTATGTTATATGTCATTACCTATGCTTATCTTATCAAATTTCCGCAAAACATATTTGCACGTGAGGGGTATTTTATTAATTTATATCTGCACTGTTAACGTGTTAAGTATATGACGAGAATATCATACATAATATCATACACACTTATCCAGGCTAATAATAAAGTGCTTTATAAGGATCATTTCTATGAATGACAATAAAAACGGAATATCATTAGACCTCAAGAATCTAAAAGTAAATAAAAGGATTCCTTTGAATTTGACGATCAGACGCAATCGCTCTGTGGAAAAGCTAATGTCGTCATATGTGGCTTCAAGACGAAAGTCTAGGATGCAACAAGGATAACACTAGGACGAAGACAATGCGATTAGCGACATGTGTGTGCGTATTATTTTACGTTTTTATTATTGCCTGAATATTGATTTTATTAATGTAATGCACTTATAATAATATGAAATACCTAATGTATTGAGCTAACTTGTTTCATAGACAAGTTTTCATGACATTATTAAAGCTCTATTTACATGTTTAATTGTAGTTACCGTGCATTTTATAAGAGGTACGATAGTATTGTTTTTAAGTGGCATTTAAACTCACAAACTCTGATGCGTGCCAATCGACAAACAACTAATTAAGCCAAAAAGAAGGTGAAATGGAGGAGAATCTGTAGGAAAGCGAAATCTCAGATCTAAGGCACGTGTCTTGGATCTGATGATGACGAATATTTAACCCGGGGTCATGTGGGTGGAAAAGTGTTACACGGACGTTTGGGTGGGTCTCGCAGACCCATACATATACTCACGCCTTTTTCCCGTCGGGGTAGGCAGAGACAACAGAACGCCACTTGCTGAAGGAAGCGCGTGAGGTTTTTAAGGATGGCCTTAAAAACCTCACGCGCTTCCTCTACACTCATTACTCTTTCATACATGCTCACCGGTTTCGGGTACTTCGGACCTTGCCGTCTTGAAGGACGTCCCCAATTTATTTGAGGAATGTCCGACTAGGTCTGCCGCGACCGACTTGCCCTCACAAAATAATATAAATCTGATTCGTCATTCTTTCTTCACTCATTCGCTCCACGTGTCCAAATCACTTCAGCATTCCTTTGTCAATCCTAGTCACGACATCTTCTCACAGACCCGTTTATTAGATATTAGTTATTTCAATACTTTATGAATGAAAAAAATATATTCATTAGTATTTAGTTTTTTAGGTATTGATGTAAATAAATAAAAGAAAAATATTATATTATATCATGTTTTAATCAGATTTATTAGACCATTTAAAAATAAACGACAAATGTTAACAAAATCATTCCCTTCTACTTAAATGTCACTCTATTATTAAATAAAAAGCAGTCTTAATATTTTAATGTCACTTTTTGTAGTAAACTTGATTATCAATTAAAAAAAGGCCGTGTAAAAAAGACTCTTGTAAAATCAACAGTATATGCTGTCTTTCTTTGTCTATGTCTTGTCCATCTTTTACTAGGTACCTACAAAAAACACAAATAAAATACTTTGAACTGTATATAAGCAACTTAAATCGTAAACAAGAACAGAAAAATCAAAGATAAAAGCATAAATACATGGTAAACAATTAAAATAATATGCATACAAATTGGCGCGATATTGTAACACTATCTACGGGGATGGGTCTCACATACCTTTTTGAACTTGGTGCAAGTATAACTCCCACTGCCGCTGCCTCACGTCTAATGTGTTACCTGCGACGCATAGATCAACTCAACAGTTCTAGCTACTGTGAAGAGCGCCAAGGTCGCACGCATAGTAAGTGAACTACAAGCGAAATAAAATGTTACGGGTCTCACAGACCCAACCCTCATGACGCCGGGTTAAGATTTCAAGATTTCTATAAAAAAAAAACAATGTGCTTCAACAACAATAATGTGTTTATCACAAAAAGTGCTGGGGGAGAGCCTACAACACTCGGCACAGCCGTTCAGGCCCTTATATCATCCGTTTAAATATAAATGAGTCTGATAAACTTCAAAATATAACAAAATAAACCTTCTCAAAACATGACGAGATACAATATAAACTGGAGCAAAACTTTGTTAGACAGGTGTTTGTCAGTCGATGGCCTTCGGGACACGTTTTGACTGTTTATAGCACCCATTGGCCGATGTACAAGAGTAATAATTAAATTAAATATTTCACGAAAAAGTTTCGACTGACACACGCCTTGAACAGTTATATCATCAGCCTTTAACATTCCACTGCTGGACCAGGCCTCTCCGTTGAAAGGAGGAATTAGCCCTGGCCAAACGGGTTGGTTTAGGGTTTGTATCAAGTTTTCCGTCTCTTACAGTATTGTTCTCTGCATAATATGCTCCCTCTGTCAGCTCCTACGACACCCATGGGATGATATGGGGTGGTGATATTCCTTATTTTTAATCCGTGATCACACGGAGAGAACACGGACTGAACGGTTTATTTTGTAATAAATAACTTGTAACATTATCATAAGGGTTAAGGCAACATGTATCTATGGATCACTAGGCTACATGGTTGATTCAATAGTGATTCCATTTATACAATTTTAGGATGTGCTTTGAGGTGTATTTCTATATACTTTTAGTATTAGTATAATATTATATTATCTGTGCTTTCAGGTAACGTTGAATGAGAAAATTGGAGTTAATAGGCATTTGCGTTTTTATATGTGAATTGTTAGCGATATAATCATAAGTCAACCACTGTGTAACAACATAGTGCGTAACAACATAGTGGACATAGATGCGTACCAAATTTTATTGTTATTATAACATTGTGTGCTTCTTATGAACAATTATAATGATATCTCATATAATTACAATGTTTATATAATGGATTGCCTAAGGAAGCTTAAAATGATATATGTAATAATTCACGTGGCCTCCCACGTGAATTACATACATCCTATCCTATGTTATATAGCCGGAGGCAAAGTCTAGAGAATAATAAATATACTACATTGTCTTACCAAACCTTAACGAGTAAACACAATTTATATTCGTTCTTACTTACATCACTATTTTCTCACACGACTTACATAATCAAAAAAGTATAATCTTCAAAAGGTTCTTATGATTAGGATAGTGCCATGTAGGTGTTCTGTTATGACCCATTACAATAAAAAACAACCTTGCGAACCAGCTAAAACAATAATTTATCACCTACTAACGCTTGAAAACTTAGATAATTCTGGCGTTATTTGTGCAACAACAACAATATGTCGAAACAATTGTTCAAAATTGTTTCCGATATGTGACAGCTTTGTGCACTGGCACATATGGGCTTATATTCATTAGTTCAAACAACAAAGTGCAGCGGGCGAGAACACAAATAGCAAAAGCTAGCTTAAAACATTGTGTGAAAACAGATGTTGTCACACAAATATGCTTGAAAGGATTCCTCATTTTCATACTAAGTGTATTTATGGTCTGCGTACAATTCGACTTGGGAATGTATATGAGTTAGAATGTCCGTTTTCTGTCAGTTGAACCACAAGGTTGTAAATGTTTCTATTTAAAAGACAATTCCATCGCTAGGAATAAACGCTGTATCGCGGTGAACGTCACAAACATTTATAAAAGGATACAAAATACTCCTAGGCAAAAATCAATAGTTGGTAAGTGGACACACAACGTGGTCGGTGTGGAGATCGAACCCACAAAACTTGGCAGCAGTCAAAAGGCTAGGTGACCGCTTAAACCACTACACTCTCCATGCATTGCTGATGACATAGACTGAAGCAAATGTGACTTTCCTCACATAGGATGAAAATAAGATAGGACTGATTATTAAGCTGCTTATAACGTCAAGAACATGAACTGCCATTAGTAATTTTATCTCCGTTCATTTGACTACTGACATGCGCCTACTACTAACACTAACTAAGGAGACAAGGTGCACGGAAAGTTAAGTACGCTACAAATTCTTGTCCTGTCATGTTTTGTATAATACTATAAACAGCAAACAAACCTGTACATTTTATCTCGGTGTGCGTGCTCTATCTCGCTCTAGCGCTCATCATGCCTCAACTGTCCTTCTACTGTTGTTATTGTTATTCGACTGCGCTTCAATACTGTTCATGCAGCTGATTGCACTCGACACTTGGAACAAACAACGCTGTGAAACCAATGACAAATCTATCATACGACTGTTTGTTCTACATGGATACAAGTTTACGTTTTAATAATTAGGATGCGTAAATCTGATGTATGATATTTTAAATATTTTCTTATTTTAGGTTGATGTTTATAGATGGTTCTCTGTTCTAGTTTCTCACAATACAGGATGTATTATTGACGTGAGGGTCTTTATTAAACAAGAGAGCTCGAATAAGATAAAGGAAAATACACACTACACTCCAATAGCAATATTTCAATATTTTAGTAATAAAGAGTATATCTGTTGCCATTCATCAAGACTTAAACGAGTGGCCAAGATTTTCCTGAATCATGAAACTAAAAATTCTATCAATGACGTCAGTGAGCATGCTGCAACATGTATGTATAGTAATATCAGCTATCAATGTTACTGACAACTTAGCCAATTTACTTTAAGGCCCCGTAAAGCCAATTTTACAGCTGCTCCTAAATAACTCCTCATTCAGTTCATAAGTGCATTAAAGAACTCTGCATTGTGTACTAGCTACATCACCTTTTATCAGCAATATTGCGGCTCTCTGCGAAGCCAGTCATACTGGAAGTATAAATCATCGGCTCTATAAGCGAAGCAAACTTTTGCAATATGCACGCCAGCACGCCCCTGTAACTTAGCTTATGGATGTGTTCAAACTTCAAGCTAAGATGAAAATAAGATTTTTATCTGGATGATAGCATAGCGGCTTTAGAAACAATCTCATCGCCTTCCGATTCGTTCTTTATTGAATCCACCCGCTTATAAATTTTATTCTTTTCCTTAAAAATATCTTTTAATAATATAAAAATGTCTTATCAAAAAGATCGGAGGAGACTCGAGTAGGTAATACTGAGTGAGTAATATTTCGATCTTGGAGCCAAATCCGACTCCGCAAGTTGGATAGATATTAACTTGCTATCTTGTCTCGAATTTAATCCAAAATTTTCACATAGTGTAGTATGCTTTTATACCATAGTTACATTACTACTAGTTTGTGTCTATTACATATGGATAAGATGTAACCGTGCCGTAAGCCATTTATTAATAAACAACCATACGATTTACCAATTCTATCAATATGCGGATCTTACACCCAATATTCGGACTTAATACAATAAGCCTAATCAATTGTACGAGCTTGTGAGCTGATTAAGTGGTCCTCAGTTTCATTGTTGTAGCGTCTGATTTCTAGCAAGGAGACGACATTGAGAAGTAAGTAGTTATACTTGAAGTAACTTTACCACTACACGATTAAGAATGCTTTGCAAAAATGTTTGAAAACCAATTTGTTCACTGGCCGACTTTGTTTGCAACCTTAGACTATATATATGACTTAGTTGCAACTGATTGAAATTTCGAAAAACATATAAGATTAAAGCAATGTCATGAACTTCTCGATTAATACACAGATAAAAAACATTTCTTTGCATAACCTTTGTTACACCTTAGTACATTGCATAAACTTTCTTGTTGACTGTTAGTTATTGAAATATATTAACATTCATTAATAATCTGTTGCAATTACGGTTGGTTATCCCAGTACCCATATTAAAGAGATTATGTCAAATCAAATGATCTAGCTATCAAATGATCTATTCGTGCCTACAGCCCGATATATAGGCCGTAAGCCGATATACGATTACTATGAAGTATATCATTTCATGTAGTGTAATGTATTTATAGTGTTGGTGACAGGTTCAAGAAGCACTTCTGTATAGTAGTGGCATCTGATTACCAGCAACTGATCGTAAGTAAGAAAACTTAATACAAACGCAGTCCTTTATCTCAAACTAGCTGACCCAGCGAACTTCGTATCGCCTTTTTAAGAGTTTTTATTTTAATTCCCTTTTTTCCAAGCTCCTTTTCAAAGTTATCATTGACTTAGCGCTTAATCTCTGATAATTTCAGAGTCTATAAATGATGAACACACAAACATAGATTTTTATAAAATATTGAATTCCCCATTCCTTAAAATATCGGAGACGATACCCATATCAACATTAAAAAAAATCCCGTCCGCCATCTTTGATTTCCTATCCGCCATCTTTGATAACGAAATTGATGTTGTATTTGGATTCACCATCCCTTAAATCATCAGAGATCGTCTCTGATGATTTAAGGGATGGAGAAAACAAATAAATACAACATCTATTTCGTGATCAAAGATGGCGGATAGGAAATCAAAGATGGCGGGCGAGATATTTTTTTAAAGTCGATATGGGTATCGTCTCCGATATTTTAAGGAATGGGGAATTCAATATTAAATAAGCGCTAAGTCAATGGTAACTTTGGAAAAGGGGCTTGGAAAAAGGGAATTAAATAAAATCTCTTAAAAAGGCGATACGGAGTTCGCTGAGTCAGCTAGTCACTTAATAAATTTCATATTATTAATCAGCGTCCCGAAAATCTTGAAAACGATACCCATATAGATTGTATCCTATTCATTTAGCCTTTTTTTGCTGTTGACCCAACCATCCCCCTTCTCGTTTGACCATTTTATTATTATTGTCTGGCCCGTAAAAGTTGTGGCGTAATTTTATACAGCCTTTCGGAATAATTGGGCTATCATAAGCAATAACAATTTTTAAAATCCGAGTGCTAGTTCCTGAGATTAGCCAACATTATCTTTTAGTCTTTTTAGCCTTTTGCCTGGCCCCTGTCAAGTATGACACAATGTCAGACATGCGCACTATGTTCTATGTTCGATTCAAAATAAATATCAGTTCGTTACTAGCAAGCAGTCGTTTCACTTGGTTATCTCTCATATTTATCATTGGCGACGAGGAAATCGGTAACTAAGGAAAAAACAATATGGCTACCGGCTCAGTTTTTGGCCTTTTATCGGTATTTGACCACAATATACAGTCGTGGGAGACATATAAGTGCAGGATTAAGCAATGGTTCCTGGCTAATGATATCACCGGGACGAGTGATCCTACGGGCACAAAGCGACGAGCAATCTCGCTGAGCGTACTCGAGGATGGCACGCATAAGCTGGCGGCGGATCTCGCATTGCCAAAGCAGCTGCAAGACGTACCGTACGATGACGTTCTTCGCCTTTTGGACGAACATTTCACACCAAAGCGGTGTGGGTTCGGGTAACGGTACAGGTTTTACGCGGCTATGCAACACGAGGGGGAGACATATGCTCAATGGGCCGCGAGATTGCGCGGTCTGACGGCACACTGCGATTTCTCCAACGTGGAGGAAGCTCTGCGGGACAGATTTGTCATGGGCATGTTGCCTGGATCCGACAGGGAGAAGCTCTTCACCAAAGATTTCGTAGGTCTTACCCTAAGCAAGGCGATGGAGTTAGCGGAAAACGCGCGGATCGCGCGGGAAGCTGCGAGCGCCGGCGTGCACGCCGCGCCGCGTGATCAGGTGTTCAAGATTACGCGGGCCACAGCGACGGGGATGCCGCCGACTCAAGAGGCTACGCTTTCGGAAGCGAAAGCGCAGTGTCTAGTGTGCGGTTATTATAATCATAAAACATCACAGTGTCGGTTCACCAAATCGAAATGTAGGAAGTGTAATGCTACAGGGCATTTGAGCAGGATGTGTAAAAAACTAAATTATGTTAACTCGCGACCTGCGGATGGGAGCGATGACGATGGTGAGTTTTTTAACATTCGTTCGGTAAATGGGCAACCGATGACGGAAACGTTATCAGTCGCGGGGGTTGAACTTAAATTCGAAGTAGATAGTGGTTCGGCCGTCACAGCTATATCAAAAAAAAACGTACAACAAATATTTTAGCAATGTACTATTGTCACCGACTAAGAAACAGCTGTTTTCTTATACAGGGGATAAAATTGTGTGTGTGGGAGTAGCACAGCTATTAGTTAGTTATGCAAACTCAACACATTTACTCTGTGTGTATGTTGTGCAAGATGGCGGACCGCCGATTCTGGGCCGCGATTTTATTTCTTAGTTCAAATTAGAATTGTTACCCATAAGATATTGTACGCAATTAGATGGGGATGATATGTTTACTACGTTACAAAAACGTTATCCTTCGGTCTTTTCAGATAAATTAGGGTTATTTAAGAAGTTTAAAGTTAAATTACAATTAAAGGAAGATGCGAAGACCGTTTTTGTTAGGGCTCGACCAATAGCTTTCGCTCTAAAAGATAAAATAGATAAAGAGATAGATCGCTTAGTCGAGTTAGGTGTTTTGAAACCGGTGGATCACGCGCGATTTGCGTCACCAATCGTGCCAGTGTTAAAGCAAAATGGGTCTATACGTTTGTGCGCCGACTATTCTACCGGTGTAAATAAACAGTTAATTATCGACCAGTATCCCTTGCCTACAGTCACTGAACTGTTTGCGAAGTTATATGGGGGGCAACAGTTTACTAAATTAGACCTGTCAAATGCTTACAATCAATTGATGTTAGATGACGAGTCACAAGAAATAACTTGCATAAATACGCACAGGGGACTTTTCAAGCACACGCGTCTTTGTTTTGGTATCGCAAGCGCGCCGGCCGTGTTTCAGCGCGCGATGGAAGGCGTGCTCGCTGGCGTGCCCGGCACACTCTGTATGCTTGATGATATTTTAGTTACGGGGAAATCTAGATCGGAACATCTGGATAGATTACATCAAGTGTTAGGATAGGTTACAAGACGCGGGACTCACATTGCAAAAAGAAAAGTGTGCATTTTTTAAAGATGAGGTAAACTACCTTGGTTACGTAATAAATAAAGATGGGTTACATAAATCACCACAGAAAATAAAAGCTATGGTAGAAGCACCGGTGCCGACTAATGTAAGTCAATTACAGTCATTTTTAGGGTTAGTGAATTATTATAGAAACTTTGTGCCTAATGCGTCTTCGATTCTAAACCCTTTGTATGAGTTATTAAAAAAGGGTAGCAGGTGGTGCTGGACACATGATCACAATAAAGCGTTTACCACCATTAAAAAGTGCTTAGCGTCGGATCAAGTGTTGGCTCATTTTAACCCAGACGCAACCATAATTCTGACGGTGGATGCGTCACCGTTCGGACTTTCTGCAATATTATCACAGATAGAACCCGATGGGTCGGAGAGACCGATTTCTTTTGCCTCGCGGACTCTTAACGCTGCTGAGAAACGTTATTCGCAGATACAGAAAGAAGCGACTTCAATTATTTTTGGTGTGAGGCGTTATCATCAATATTTATACGGCAGGACGGTTCCGTTTATTCTCCGTACCGATCATAAGCCATTGTTGTCAATTTTCAGACCCCATCAAGGGGTCCCAGAGGTCTCAGCAAACAGATTACAGAGGTATGCATTATTTTTAAGCGGATATAATTATAAAATAGAATATGTACGTAGCGCTAACAATAGCGCGGATTTCTTATCTCGCGCCTGTTTGCCCGAAGAGACCGCGCGTTGCACAGATACATCGATGCCGTATCTCGACCGGGCGTCGTATACATATTAATTTTGTAGTCGAAGGTAATTTACCTGTAACGTTAAAAGTGTTACGTGAGGCGACGGATGCAGACAAGACCTTGTGTAAGGTGCGAGATTTTGTTTTGAAAGGATGGCTTATGGCTGTTGTACTATATTTACTTATTTAGTTTTAAGAATTTATTATATATACCTACTTATTTGGTGTTATTGTTGAGTAAGAAGTCTTTGTAGCTTAGTTGTTTATTTGTATGCCTAAGCTAAGGGGAGGAATGTCAAGTATGACACAATGTCAGACATGCGCACTATGTTCTATGTTCGATTCAAAATAAATATCAGTTCGTTACTAGCAAGCAGTCGTTTCACTTGGTTATCTCTCATATTTATCAGCCCCAAAGGGTCAAAGCGTTATGTTATATAGCCTATAGCCTTCCGGACTATCGTATACAAAAAGAATTTTCCAGATCCGACCGGTAGTTCCTGAGATTAGCGCGTTCAAACAAACAAACTCTTCCGCTTTATTATATTAGTATAGATTGAAACTAAAACAGCAACACCATGGCCACAGCTAAGCCCTATACAAGTGCAAGCAACATTATATAAGTGCAGATGTCAGATATCAAAATAATTTTATAAAAAATTATGAGTTAATTATGCAACATATTAAGCGTATTAGGCATAGAACAAAAGCTACCAAACGGTTTGATAACTGTGAATCAACATGCCGATCTAGCGCCAGTTATTGACTTCGTTCGGTCGAACTTGTGTTCATTTCTTACTTCTGTCTTCATAATTATATTTTTATTTTATACTAAAGGACGCCAGCAGCTACGCCTGCATTTTTTTAAATTTACCTGTTTTGGCCGATCCCGTGGGAATTTCGGGAAATCCCTTCTTAGTGCACCCCTACGGTCCCCAAGGAACATACATGCCAACAGCTTCCTGCACCCAATAGTTTCAGCTATAGCGTGTCTGTCAGTCAGTCAGTAACGTAAGGATTTTATATATTAAGACTAGCTGGTACCCGCGGCTTCGCACGCGGAAAAAAGTAACGTTTTAAAAAGTTCTATGCCAAATCTTATCTTTATACAGCCGCCGGTATACCAGATTTCAATATGACTGACCCTTTGCTTTTATATATAATTATACAAAAAATAGTGTCACAACAACAGCGCTACCTACCGAGTCAAATTGTAGCCTATATGTACCGCTATAAAATCCTCTATCTTCCAATTAAAGTCTCATTTGAATCGGTTCAGCCATTCCAGTGATAACCCCAAACAAACAGAATGACAGACAGACAGACAGACAAAAATGTTAAAAAGGGTTGTTTTGGATTTAGAATCGTGTAACTTACTATATGCACTTGAAAAAACATGGTTATTTTGAAATCACACACAGACACTTCAATTTTATTTATATGTATAGATGAGCAGAAGAAGTAAAGACTTGTTATCGCGACAACAGCGCCAAGTACCGGTTCAAATTATAGCCTATATGTAGCGCTATAAAGTCCTCTACCTTGCAGTGAAAGTCTCATTTGAAGGTTCAGCCGTTCCAGAGATTACCCCGGACAAACAGAAAGACAGACAGACAAAAATGTTAAAAAGGGTTGTTTTGGGCTTAGAATCGTGTAATTTACTATATGCACTTGAAAAAACATAGTTATTTTGAAATTACAGACAGACACTTCAATTTTATTTATATGTATAGGTGTATAGATGAGCAGAAGAAGTAAAGACTTGTTATCGCGACAACAGCGCCAACTACCGGGTCAAATTATAGTCTATATGTAGCGCTATAAAGGCCTCTACCTTGCAGTGAAAGTCTCATTTGAATCGGTTCAGCCGTTCCAGAGATCCCCCCGGACAAACAGAAAGACAGACAGACAGACAGATGGACAGACAGACAGACAAAAATGTTAAAAAGGGTTGTTTTGGGCTTAGAATCGTGTAACTTACTATATGCACTTGAAAAAACATAGTTATTTTGAAATCACAGACAGACACTTCAATTTTATTTATATGTATAGAAGAGTATAGATGAGCAGAAGAAGTAAAGACTTGTTATCGCGACAACAGCGCCAACTACCGGGTCAAATTATAGTCTATATGTAGCGCTATAAAGTCCTCTACCTGGCAGTGAAAGTCTCATTTGAATCGGTTCAGCCGTTCCAGAGATTACCCCGGACAAACAGAAAGACAGACAGACAGACAGACAGACAGACGGACAGACAGACAGACAAAAATGTTAAAAAGGGTTGTTTTGGGCTTAGAATCGTATAACTTACTATATGCACTTGAAAAAACATAGTTATTTTGAAATCACAGACAGACACTTCAATTTTATTTATATGTATAGATGTATAGATGAGCAGAAGAAGTAAAGACTTGTTATCGCGACAACAGCGCCAACTACCGGGTCAAATTATAGTCTATATGTAGCGCTATAAAGGCCTCTACCTTGCAGTGAAAGTTTCATTTGAATCGGTTCAGCCGTTCCAGAGATCCCCCCGGACAAACAGAAAGACAGACAGACAGACAGATGGACAGACAGACAGACAAAAATGTTAAAAAGGGTTGTTTTGGGATTAGAATCGTGTAACTTACTATATGCACTTGAAAAAACATAGTTATTTTGAAATCACAGACAGACACTTCAATTTTATTTATATGTATAGAAGAGTATAGATGAGCAGAAGAAGTAAAGACTTGTTATCGCGACAACAACGCCAACTACCGGGTCAAATTATAGTCTATATGTAGCGCTATAAAGTCTTCTACCTGGCAGTGAAAGTCTCATTTGAATCGGTTCAGCCGTTCCAGAGATTACCCCAGACAAACAGAAAGACAGACAGACAGACAGACAGACAGACGGACAGACAGACAGACAAAAATGTTAAAAAGGGTTGTTTTGGGCTTAGAATCGTGTAACTTACTATATGCACTTGAAAAAACATAGTTATTTTGAAATCACAGACAGACACTTCAATTTTATTTATATGTATAGATTTCTCTTTGATTTTTTTATTATTATCATGTTCATTTAATGATGTTTTTTTTCATTTTGTTAATATTAATTATGCACCTAATAACGGTGTGGAGTCAAAAATAAGTTAGATTATTTTTCGCATTATTATGAATGTTTTTATTTAATCATTTTACAAAATATTATATCGAAAGAATTCTCTAAAGCAAAGTCTATGAACCCAAAATGAAACACGACATTAAAAATAAACCCAGTGAGTATACGATGTGTGGACACAGCAAGTATGATAGAAATCTGACTAGAGCGTTATCAATTGCTGCTACGAAACCTTTGGAAATTGTACAATAGACCTCGTCATCCCGCAGATAATAATATTCATGATATTTCATTTCATTTCGGGGAGATGGGCCTCGTTAGCCTTGGTTGGCAACCTGTCTAGGAGAAGGAAAACTCCGAAATTAAACCAAACGTTCGGGGAGATGGGCCTCGTTAGCCTTGGTTGGCAACCTGTCTAAGAGAAGGAAAACTCCGAAATTAAACCAACTTTCAGGGAGCATACCCGACACAAAACCCCGATCTAAGGTTTAAACCGACCCGTGCCGAGAGATTCGTGGCCAGAGGGTAAGCTGGTCGCAAACGGAGGGTGCCTGTGTTGGTGGTCACAGGGCACACGTGATATTCCGCCTTACCCCCGTAAAGGGCTCTATGGGGATGGACATTTAAAAACCCTAAATCTCGTGGGAATGCAATGGGAACAATTAATAATATTTCCTCACACGGCGGCGACGCGGTTCGCAACCCATCACGTCTCGCTTCCCGCGAGGGCGAAAAGCGGCCTACGGAGAGCAGGTTTGCAACATTGAATGTTGGAGGAGGAATGAACGGCAAATTGGATGAAGTATGTCAGATGATGGATGATAGAAAGATTGATGTTCTTTGTGTGAATGAAACAAAAAGAAAAGGGTGTGAAACCACCAAGCATGGCACATATACGGCGTATTGGTCTGGGGTAGATAGTACCACCAGAGCCTGTAAGGGAGTTGGTGTAATACTGTCTGCGCGAATGAATGAGTGTGTAAAAGAGTTTGAATGTGTAAATGCTAGGCTACTGTGGATGAGAATGAAAGTAGGACTTACTCGTCTCTTTATTGTGGGGGTGTACGCCCCGTACAATATAGTTACGGGTATGTCACATCATGAGCAAGACGAAAGGCAGGAGTTTTGGGAGAGTTTAAGAGAGATTTTGAGGAACTGCAAGGATAATGAAAGATTGATCTTGTTAGGGGATTTCAATGGATGGGTGGGAGTAAAGCGAGACGGATTTGAAAGGGTGTTAGGTGCATTTGGTGATGAGAGTGTGAACGAAAATGGAAAAGTACTGCTTGAGATTTGTTTGGAGTGGAGCCTTTGTGTGACAAACACCATGTTTGGTCATAAAACGATACATATGTATACGCGAGAGGCGAAAAATTTTAGAAGAAGTATGATTGATTTTGTGATAGTAGATGAACGATTGAGAAAAAATGTGTTGGATACAAGAGCATATCGAGGGATCGGCATCCACACAGACCACTTCTTGGTGTTGAGCCGGATAAGTGGGCTCTTCAAAGGATGGCGACACCGAGAGCGTAGTGAAAATAGGGTCTTGGAAAGAATTAAGGTAGAAAATCTACAAGAGAAAGATGTGAAAGATGAGTATAAACGAAGATTGATAGCAAAATTTGAGAGGTTCGATTGCATAAATGATATGGAAGAATTATGGCAGGCCTTTAAAGAAGAGGTAGTATGTGTAGCGTTTGAAGTATGTGGTGTGATCAAGAGAAGGAAAATACGAAAGGTTAAGAATACATAGGGACAAGGATGTACAATCAGCAGTGTCAGAGAAGAAGAAAGCTTGGTCAGATTGGTTGGCTGCCAGAGCAAATGAAAGAATGGGAAAAGCAACGAGTGTAGACATAGATGAAGCAAGAAAGGAGTTTTTTAGGTCAAAAAGAATAGTGAAAGAAATGGTTAAAAGGAAAAAAGAGGAAAAGAAAGATGAGTTTGATAGCAGATTATCTGACGATTTCCAGAGGAACATTAAGTTTTTCTGGAAATCCGTTCGTGCAGTTCGAGGAAGAACTCAATCCTCAGAACACACATCCATCAGAGACGAGAATGGAAAGATAGTAAATGATGAATCGTGCCTGCTGAAGAGATGGAAAGCGTATTTTGAAAGTTTATTTGAAAGATCGGCGATAGAGACACCGATAGCTGAAATTAATGGTAACGATAGCAATGATGAAAGCGTTATTGGCGTGGATGAGATCGTGAAGGCACTGGGAAGTATGAAAGTAGGTAAGGCTGCAGGATATGATAGGATTACAGTCGAAATGCTGAAGGCTGGACAGGGCATCATAGTTGGTCAGTTGCAGCGGTTATATAACTTGTGCTGGAGCACCGGCCGAGTACCTAATGACTGGGCCACAGCTGTAGTTGTGCCTCTTTATAAAGGAAAAGGCTCGCAACAAGATTGCAAAAACTATAGAGGCATTAGCCTTCTCAGCATTGTTTGCAAATTGTATGCAAAGGTACTTATTGAAAGAGTTATGGAAGTAACCGACAAGAAAATATGGGATGTACAAGCGGGATTCCGAAAGGGTATGGGATGCACGGATCAGGTTTTTTCCTTACGAAGCATAGCCGAAAAGTTTTTGGCCAAAGGTCAAAAGGTCTATTGCGCATTCGTGGATTTGGAAAAGGCTTACGATAAAGTGGTGAGGAATGAAATGTGGTCGGTGCTGTCAATGAATGGGGTAGACAGCAGCCTCATTCGAGCTCTGTCCCCCCCAATCCCTTTATGAGGATTCTAGAGCTTGTGTGAGGATAAACGGGGCATACCATGACTGGTTTACCATCGAGAAAGGTGTTAGACAGGGATGTGTAGCGTCGCCGTGGCTGTTTAACCTCTTCATGGACAGTTGTTTGCAACTGTTTGCATGGGTTACTCGTCAAATACCTCCTTTATGCTGATGATCAGGTAATACTTGCATCTTCAGCGGAGGAGTTGCAAGAGATGGTAGCAATCATGCATGGTGCGGTAGAGAGGAAAGGAATGAAAGTGAATGTAAGAAAAACGAAAGTTATGGTTTTTGAAAAGGAGGAATGCGTTACGGCTTGTAATGTTTTGATCGATGGACAGCGAGTGGAACAAGTGAATGAGTTTGTTTACTTAGGTACGTTGTTTACAAGAGATGGTAAGAATGAAGGAGATATTGAAAGGAGAGTTAATGCAGGTAATAGTGTGAATGGAGCTCTGAAAGCGTTTATGAACAGTCAAAACGTGTCCAAAAAGGCACGTTTGGCTGTACATAGAGGTGTGTTAGTGCCTACCCTTATGTATGGCAGTGAAAGTTGGGTATGGCAGAAGAGATTTGAAAGTAAAATAAATGAGAGCACTGAGAAGTATGTGTGGTGTGTCTTTGACCGACAGAGTAAAGAATTGTGTGATACGAGAGTGGTGTGGGGTAAAAGAAGATGTAGTGACAAGCATTGAGAAAGGCATGTTAAGATGGTTTGGGCACATGGAGAGGATGGATGACGATAGACTGACAAAGAAGATATATAAGGCAAATGTGAATGGAACAGGACAAAGGGGAAGACCTAGGCGGACGTTCTCTGACCAGATTGGAGACATCCTGAAAAAAGGACAAGTCAGAAGTACCAAGTGAGTGAAGCAAGTGAGGTATGTCAGGATCGTTGCAAATGGCGTTCCGTAGTCTCTGCCTACCCCTCCGGGAAACAGCCGTGAGTCTATTTATGTATGTATGTATGTATATTTCAATCTTATTTTAATCAGATGAATAATTTTTGAAGTCTAAGAATGCAACGTACGTTTTAAAGTCTGATTTTCTGAATCTAAATGTAAATCTTAAACCAATCGTTACGCAAACACAGATTGTTAGCACATTTATTCGATATTTCAGAAACCAATAGTACGGGACTATGCATTGATTAAGTGGAACTCCCGTTAACCGTCTATGTCGGTTGTCGACAATAGTGGAGCTTAGTTTCGGTGACGGACTTAAGTGGCTCCTTCACATTGTTGAGGCGCCTGATTACTTGCGACGAGATGATAAAGGATTTTTCTAAGTAATGAAGTGAGAATACCCGGTGGAATTTATTTGCTCAGGGCGTGACCGAAACTGCTGTAAAGTGATCGAAATGTCGGGTAATATGTTAATGGCAAGTTTTTGATTTAGATAAGACAAGAGAAAATCTGTAATAACTATTGTTATATTCAGGCTTTACGTATAGATAGAAGATCTTTAATGAAGATGTTGTCTCGATTTTTATGCATACAGCATGTACAGACTCTCACATGAAGATGTTATTTTTTAATACCAGTAATCGTTTTTAATGTTCATCCAACGAATCTTTTGGTTTCTTGTTACTCTAATATGGTTTGTAAGTCAAGCACTTCAACTCAATAAAGTTATTTAGATCGATTGTGCGCACAGCGCCAAGTTATGTTTAACTATTGCAGCACGATTTTGACACCTATTGCTTACCCCATAAGAACGTTCAAAGATCAAAGTGTCTAGTTTGACGAGTAATCGTGTGTACGAGTGTGTGAGCTGATTAAGTGATGCTCAACTCAACATTTATATTGATAGTCAATAACAGTAAAGCGCTTAATAGTGATGACTGGTAGTTTGTGGCGTCTGATTACTTGTGACGAGACGACCATGACTGTACTTAAAGTAACGAAACCATTACATGTATTGGACGCCCTTTGAAATTGTATTCGTCACGAGTGACCTTGGCTGCTGCAAAGTAATCGAAACGTCGCAGAAAGTATATATATAGTTATGAAGTTGGGAAAAAATGTTTAAACTGATCTGACTAATTCTTATCTTTATATACAATTTATCGTAAAAGTTTCACATCACAATGGTCATAATTATTGATATTTTTTTCAATTTTACAGTCTGTCATGTGTATTATATAAATAATAAACATGTAATTTATACACAAAAAGTTGCTCAAATTATAGTCGAATTGACAAATATCATTTTATGTAAAATACGTTCGCAATAAATAAAGGGTAATAAAGTATGCAAAAGATATAATAAAGTATGTAAAAGTTCCTGTAGTAAATTTTGCGAACATATAAAGTGTCAGTTATAATAACACTCGGGCGAGCGAGCTAGATAAATGGCTATAGGTATTTACGCCGACACATTTGGGAACTCAACACCGCTGCCAAAAAAACATTTATAACATAAACGTAATTTTTTTCTCCTTTATATTCGTGTAGGTATTATGGTAATTGCGTGACTACAAGCAAAGCATTAAAATTAAATTCGCCTTTAAATCATAGGCTCACGCCTTTTATCTAGGAAGAGGTAGATAGAACGGTTACATTACATTGTTTATTAATTCATAGCGAAAGTTTTAACCTTTCGCTATGAATTTTCAGATGTAATATTCAGACAAACTCAGTAACACTTTGCCCGGGAATTGAACCCGGAACATCCCGATCAGTAGATGTATACTCTATTCATTGGACCACAAAGGCAATCATATAAACCAAGTCATGGTAATATTTGCGAATGCTTTATGCGAAGTTAAAGCGACAAAAGGTTATAAAATAAAAAAGGGCACGTTGTAGACTTTAATGGTATTACAGTGAGTGAGGGGAAGGTAAAGGGGTGAGGGACGCGGTACTTAGTCAGCCTCTTTGAGATGAGATGTTTTTCAATATCTTGTGTATAGAATAAATTCGCAGGAAATCTTTGTGGTTATTTCAATGTAATGACGAATATGAAATTTGCGATCTTTTTGTCTATGTTTTCTATGCATGATTGATTGATTGTAATTCGAATTTATTGTTGTGTAATATAATATCAGTACGTATTGAAAAGTATTTAGAGGCCTGTAATAATAATATGACTTTTGATCTGTATTATACAGATGGCAATTCAGTGATCGTAGCTTCCAACATCTATCTTCCAACATTACTAGTAAGAAGCCTTTGACCATAAACTCGTACGCGGATGAAAAAAATAGTGGTAACAACATCAAAAACCCTAATAAAACACAAAATATTGTTGGTTCTTTGATATAAATTTGTATCCATTACATACATGGAGATATATTGTTTCCCCTTCGTAACTTTCACCTCATATTTCATTTGACATGAACTACCTTTCTGTTGAAATAAATTCAACAGAAAGGTAGTTCATGTCAGTCGTCAAGGTCTATTTTTATATCAATATTCATCAGATTTCGATTAGCTGCTATGACGTGATAATAGACGAACACAAATTTTATTTTTTTATTTATGACACTGGTAGGTATTTATCCTTTCTGTTTACGCATGATAATCCAAATCCAGAACATAATCGCAAATATTGAATCACCAGGATTTCTCCATTGTTTTCCATTTTGCGGCTAGCAGAGAATAAGTTTACGCAACAAAGCCTCTAAAACAAAGTGCTGGAGTAAGAGGAGCGTTACCTATAAATCATTTATCAATGGAGTGAACCATTGTGGGGCTTGTATTGAATCTAGTATACGGTAGCATCGGGCCACTTACCAACGTTTTATGGATGAAAACTGGTTAAGTGCGACTCGGATGCTTGCACGAAGGGTTTCATGATATTGAACCCTTTCTACATGTTAGCTATTCATCTGTCGGTCTTTTAGGGAGCTATTAGAACCGTTGTAGGTAAGCTGTTCAAATTTCAAAGGAGTTTCTTATATTTTATGAGTAGGTATGTAAATTATTATACCGCAATTATGTTAAATACAACATGTACCTTTTGTTATAACTACTATAGTAGCAATAGAAATAAACACATAAAATAATTATATTCCCAACCTATTGCAAGTCATGAAAATATACGGACGCATAAACATAGTGTCATGATCACACGAGTACGGAACCCTGAAAACTACGTACTACATGACACGAGAAGGGTTCCATTGAAAGTGCCGAGGTGGCGAACATTTTGGCTCATTATAGACCGAGGCGCTGCGAGCATTTTCTTAATAAACAAACTTTTTTCTAGGTAATTCGATTTTGTGATGGCCTTCACGCGTACATCCTAGAATACGGCTGGCTTGAAATATATTTTTGCAGGAAATCGAATTTTCCAATATAGTTCTTCTGCACAAAAAAGGCGAAAAATGCAACATCGGCAACTACCGACCCATAAGTTTAATCTCTCATATTTACAAAACATTTATAAAGGTTATAGAAAATCGAATCGCTGACCAATTAGACCAACATCAACCCGTCGAGCAAGCAGCATTCCGACCCGGTTTTTCCACTATAGACCACCTCCACACCGTGAACCAAATCATAGAAAAACATTACGAATTTAACAAACCTCTGTACCTAGGATTCGTGGATTATTCCAAAGCCTTTGACAGCATTACTCATAGTGCAATAGAAGATGCCTTACGGAAACAAAATATAGAAGAGCCCTACATAAACCTTATTAAAGCCATTTACAATAATAGTACAGCAGATGTCAAGCTCCAACTTTCTGGTCAGTCATTTAAAATAGAGAGAGGCGTCAAACAGGGTGACCCGTTGTCTCCTAAACTTTTTAATAGTGTCCTGCAACAGGTTTTCGGCAGTCTGACGAATTTGTGGCAATCCAGAGGCATTGTGGTCGGCGGCAAAAGATTAACAAATCTTCGGTTCGCCGACGACATTGTTCTCTTTTCCTCATCAGCCTCGGAACTCGAGCTAATGCTTAAAGACCTCAGCTCTGCAAGTCTTCAAGTTGGACTTCAGATGAACCGGGCCAAAACTCAAGTAATGACCAACAGCACGAAACGTAGGGTCACGGTAGACGGGCAGACTATACATTATGTCGACGAGTATATATACTTGGGCCAGATTGTCTCTTTCAGCAACAGGCAAGACAAAGAAGTAGGACGGCGAGTCGAAAATGCCTGGAAGAGCTTCTGGTCAATGAAAGAGCTACTGAAGGGCAACCTTCCACTGACACTCAAGCGAAAGCTCGTCGATATGTGTATATTGCCCGTCCTAACCTACGGTGCCCAAACATGGTCCTTGACGGAATTCCAGAAGTCCAAACTGAAGATTTGCCAAAGGGCTATGGAACGTAGCATTCTCGGGGTAAAAAGGACCGACCGTGTCCGGAACACCACGCTACGTTCCCAAACACGCATAGCCGATGTTGGTTTAAAATCTGACAGGCTGAAGTGGGACTGGGCTGGTCACCTCTGCCGTATGCACCCAGAAAGGTGGGCTTATTTAATAACCAGTTGGGTGCCTCATGATAGTCGACGACGACGCGGCAGACCTAAACGGAGATGGCGGGACGACTTAGATGCATTCGACAGCGACTGGCCGAACATAGCACAGGACAGGGATGAATGGCGGTCCAAGGGAGAGGCCTTTGCCCAGCAGTGGGACACATGTACAGGCTAAATAAAAAAAAAAAAAAAAGGAAATCGAATCCATTTCGAATATAATTTGATTCTACTCGTTATTTTGTACATAACGCTTACTGTTTTATTGGATTTCGCAATGGATAAGCAAAGTAAGGCATTGCTTGCAGAGGTCACCTCCTGGAAGAGGAACCAAAAATAATAATAGAAGTAATTTATATTATATTGTAACTCTGTTTCACGTAAGAAACATCGGTCCCGTTTATTGCCGGCGGACAGGAATCTTTAGGCCATGTCGGAGGTCTTCAGGTGGTCTGTAAACGCCGGCACCAGAGTAGGCCACACACACGAAAAGAAGAAGACATTTGATAGTTTTCTGACATTTACTATTGAAAATGCAATTGAGTTTAACAATTTCAAGTTAAAAATAAATTCAAATCTGTGTTAAACTTTCTCATAGCATTCATGTTGGCCCTTTTTTGATCTCCGGGATAGTTTTTCGGGTTAGATAACGAGCGCTGTGTCATTGAAATCCGTCAGCAAAATTCGGTGTGCAATTTTGGGACGTGTTACTTCGGCAACGCATTGCTTTCGTTAGGGATTTGTAAATTGGAAGTTCATGCGACAGTGGCTTGATTTTTGCTAATGGGCATGCACTAACAAAAAATACAAATACGAAGTATTGCCTGTAACAACGTTGTCATGCGGTGTTAATGGGTGGTAGTGTCTATGGCGTGGCGGTACGCTCTTGCGAAAAGAATTAAATTTTAAAAAAATTGCGTGGTTAGCTGCGGGTATCTTTTAGTTGTCTATAAAATTTGCCTACAATTACATCAACAAAACAATGAGATTGTATAATACTATGCCCGAAGGAAATTAAACAATCTATTGCACATTGCATCAGCCACAGCACATGGTGTAGTCCCGACGCTTTTAGTTTCACTCTGTTGTCTACAAATTATGTTTACCTATAATGACAAAATATTAAACTTATGTCTCCATTCATGCTACCGTGGACGAGGTTTACAAACTCCCGCTTACACATGCAATTAGCTCCCGTTAATACGTTAACGTTCAATACGTTAACCAAATGGATATTCACGAAATCGGTTACGTGGACGTCAGCCTCAAACAATGCCGTGTGTTCCGCATAGTGTGGTTTAGTTCATCAGGAGTAAACTAATGTCAAAGTGCAAATCAAAGTTCACGCGAGCACACCTCGCGCTGTGTACCCATACTATTTTGTAGGTTCCAGTATTGGTCAGTTTGGTATTCCGTGTGATGACTTTGATAGTATTATATCGGGTTTACACGAATGTTACACATCGAAATCAAAGTATGGTTAACGGATTCTATCGCTATACATATTTTGGTTTTATTGACATTAGATTTAAACCGAATGATCAATAGACTACATTATTTGTAACTATCAGACGTTTCGATTACTTTACAGGAATCGTGGTTATTCTTAAAAAACATGTTAACATGTGTCACGTATTTATTATTTAACTCATTGTTTATATGTAAGTACAAATAATTATATTGCTCAACTCTTCCAAATTTGAGAAGAAAACACGCCGTCACGCGGATTATGCAAATCGGTTTAGTTTTAAACGGTTAACGGATACTATCGCTATACATATTTAGGTTTTATTGACATTAGATTAGTGTGTTGTGGGTTCCCCACGAGACAACACTTTGTGTTATTCAAAAAATTGTTATTTCAAGTCTGGGTAAATATTGTTTCCGTTAGTTGTATGTTTGTAAAGTCCCCCGCGACACAGGATTTAGTCCGAATGCGGGAAGGAAAAAAAGAACTGACCCCATTGTTTCTCGTCCATCAAGCTCTGGCCGCTCTCCGCTGCCATTGTTAGGTTACGACCAAAAGATTGCACTCTTGTCGCTAAATTTTAGCACATCCAAACGAGTCGGGGTAAATTGGTTATATCAGATGTCAAGCGGTACACCGCGATGTGAAGGCGCCCAGGTACAGGGAGTAAAGGGGAGCACGCGAGTACGCGGCAGATTATTTCTCATGTAACTGGCAGCAAACAAGCGGTCAGATTGCCTGATGGTAAGCGATTACCGCCGCCTATGGGGACAAGCAATACCATCACGAGTGCGTTGCCGGTCTTTGGGATGGGAAATGGAAAAGGAGGAAGAGTGGGATAGTTTTCTGTGCGCTGGACTGACCAGGTAAAACTGCAAATAACACATCCCACCAATGCACTAGGAATGCAGCAGGAACGATAGTAACGGTGGAAAATTGTTAAATGTGCCACCAGCGTAGGTGTAATCGACCCCTCCGTTAAGGGTGTAGCAACGAAGAGCACAGTTGCTCATCGTAGGTGAGACTGTTACAGCAATTATTTACTAGCAAAAGCACAGAAAAGTACTGCTGTTTATCACAATAATAATTATAAAGGGAAAGATTGGCGTATTTCAGCGCAGCAGTTTTCGCAAGATACTGATTGCCTATACAGGTAAAAATGATGCCTTATTATACTATTGATATTATTTTTAAATTATTGATTGTGACATTATTTCGAACAATGTAATTATTGAGTAATTTAATTTATACACTTAATTTGCATGCTTACTGAAGGCAGAATATAGCAGATCACTATTAATTGTAACATCTAATGTATGTACCTATGTTCTTTGCAAATAAATGGATTATTGTTATTATTATTATAATTGGCAACCGCATCAGGTTTTTTAATATTGCCTGACTGAATAACACGCGCGTTAGTTTTATGTCATCTAATCATAGCCTCACAGTTTTACGAGCGATTTATTAAAGAATACGCTCAACAGAGCATAAAACGCCCGAGCAGTTTGCGTACATTAATCTTCCGTCAATCAAAAAAGCATTACAGTGTAGCCCTTAGCATATTTTTCAGGACGGCATTTTCTATTGAACATAACATAACTTCACGTCTCTTATCCTCGAAGGGGTAGACAGAGATGTATTACATTTACACACCTATACTTCGCCAGTTATGTTTCGGTCCCAATGTAATAGGGGGTGAGCCTATTGCCATATACCGGTTACATCTTTAAGCGAGCGATAATTAATTTATAATGCACAAATAACTTCGAAAAGTCAGATGTGTGTGCCCAGGGTACCTGGGGATCGAACCCGAGACGGTCTCGGCAGTCCGTTACGTACACCACTGGGCTATCGCCGCTACTTGTTTAGGTCAACTCTTTAGTAAAAGTTTACTGGCTTTGCGTAACATAGCTAACTGCTTACTATTGCTGTACTCTGCATTTTATGGTTTCACGTCTGTGTTGAATGTCTTTCTTAGCAATGTATTTATATAACGACGTAATAAAATGCTGCTGTTCCGTGTAGATATGCACCGATTCGTAAATATGTGTTTGCAGATTTATGTCAGATGTATAGGGGGCTGTTTTCAGGTGAGAGTCGATTCTGGGAATAATATTGAACCAATAAGAGTCTGGATTGACATTGCACGCGTAATAGCTTTTGTATGTGGCTTCGTCTCTACTACTCTCTAAAAATCTTGACTACACGGTTGGCGTAGTGGTTTAAACGGCCGCCTCGCTGCTTGACACTGCGCCGAGTGTCGTGGGTTCGATTCCTGCACGAGAAAACACTTTGTGTGATTCATAAATTGTTGTTTCGAGTCTGGGTGTTCATTGTGTCCGTTGGTTATAATTATAAATGTAAAGTCCCCCGCGACACGGGATTTATTCCAAAAAAAATTTTTATGCAACATTTCAACAAAATGGGCACATTGGTTTAACCGTGAAGCGTGACTAGCAAACAGACTATCGAATTTATAATCTATAACTATAATACATCATAGTCCTAGTGTTCTCCAGGTTGTATCCAAGACCTTGGAGCCTGGGGTAAGTTCACTAGACTAATTAGATTTGACAGAATACTAGCCTGGACTTTAAAATATTAGTAGGTAAAATATAGATAGTAGTCACATACCTCTGCCATAACAAAATAGAACCCTCACAGATTTCCTGAAAAGCCGACGCATATTTCCTAAAAATATAGCGTCTTCTCACACACCTATTTTACTTATAAGTGAGTTTACACGTCGTAAACTGGATGTCAATACAGATATTGTATCGTGACATCGTGTATGAACGACGTGCGGTGTGTTAGAGCGTAGTGCTGCCACGTAATCGAGTTGCAATACCTTTACCTATAAATATACCTTTAAATCACGAAATACCTTTATCTGTCACTACTGATATGAATAAAGCATGTCCATAGTTAACCGTGCTTGAGCTTTAGCTCTCACCATACATTTCAATACGAGCCAACAATACGGACGAATATTCATTCGAATAAATCAAAGGGTATGAGCGAGAGCTGAGTAGCCGCCGGATGAGTGCGGTTGGTCTATTGAGTACTAGTCTTGTTAACCTAACTTGGATATAATTGGAATTTGAAGTGGATCTGTAGACGGAATTGTTTTTTTTTAATATTACTATTTGCATACTTTAATGCTGAAAAGCCTAGTAGAGAAATAGGCATTTAATAATACAAAGAATAGATGCAATTGATATTAAATAACTTAAGCTTTACTACATTTCTGCCAGTAACATCGTAATTAAAAGATTCTCTTACATATTTATTTTATACCTTGAATAAAGATGATGTATATTTAAAAGACATTCAATTACGATTTAAACAACTAACAACGCATCAATTATCGTGACCCATTGTTTTTGAAAATAAGACAATATGTATTAAAATATACAAAGATACTGAACAATATCGCTTACACGGAGACTTTGTTACAAGCTCACGTAACCACTGGTTATTGTGTACTCTATGGCAGCCTGGTGAAACATCGATTAGATATCGTTGCAAGACCGGAAGGTCTACGATATACAATTCTTTATTTATCATTTGATCGGCCGACCGCGCGGTCGAGCGGTGCTCTCACCGCCGCCCCTCCGCGCAGACGTCCGTGCGGAGGGGCGGCGCCCAATACACGGAACGCCGCCTAACCGCGCGGATCATCGTAAGTGCAGGACGTGTTGCAATCATTTACTCCAGAAATTGCTTTCCTTATCTTTGCTTACAAATAATGAAATGAAAAAGTGGACTGTCGCGTATGGTAAAAAAGGTATTTTCGTGTTTTTCCCAGTTTTATGGAATAAAAGAATTTCCCATTTAGAGTTCTGCTTCGTAAAAATGGATGAATCCAGTATCTTCTTATTTTTTCTTTCTTCGTCATAAAAGCCAGATTACTGCCACCACTTTAGCATCCATTCTTGCCAGTGTCTTTAATCAAACTAGTCAAAAGCACGTTAAATCCATCCGCGCGAACAGGCGCCTAAACAGCCCTACCGCGCGAGCAGTGATGCCAGGTTCACTGTAATTACAGTAGATTTGCTGTAATTTAGCTGCTTTTTTTCCGTTTTACTGTATACTGTATTACAAAAATACAGTGTATATAAATCACTGTATTAAGTTTTAATGTTTAAAAACGATACATCCGTCAAGTGTTTGCGTAAAACGAAACGCAATTATGCTCTTACTCTAATACACAGTGATCGGGGAATAGTCTTCTTTCTTTGAATGGTGTCTCTGTGACTCTATCAGGCAAAAGACAATAGACAATTATTATTCGACCAAATGTAAATGTGTGTTTTTGTACATATTTTCTTAACTGTAAAGCAATTTTGTAACTTGGTGGATATCCGAATAGTGCCACATGATTTTATGTTGAATTTGTAAATAACAAAATAATATCAGCCGCTGCAATTTGTTATAATTAATAATACCTAAATTATTGTAATGTAAATTTTGTACCAAATGGTACCATGCTTGCAGGTTTCACTGAAAAAATCTATGATCAAAACGAACCATCTCTGAGTGAAACGGATAGTGATTAATAATCATTTTATTAAAAATATATAATTTTATTACATATACTTAGGTGTATTTAATTTTTATTTACTGTAAAAGCGCTGTATTTATCTTTGTGATTTACTGTATTTTTATTCCAAACTACTGTATTTTTATATCCAAAACACTGTAATTTTACAAATCTGACCTGGCAACACTGCGCGCGAGGCACCGCCACTGCCCGCCGCGGCGGTGCGCGGTGCCGTGTGATAATCGCCTAACTAAGTACACAATTTGATCTAGTTTTATGTTATACTTCGAACGATATTGT
Source organism: Euclidia mi (assembly GCA_944739405.2). NCBI lineage: Eukaryota > Metazoa > Arthropoda > Insecta > Lepidoptera > Erebidae > Euclidia > Euclidia mi. The sequence continues at coordinate 65,688,074 of OX123190.2, forward strand.
AAAGGCAAGTGCACAGTACAGGCACCGTTGAATTTTTCACGCTTCTTAAATGATTTGTTGATTTTTTTGGACGACAGTGAATATTATAAACGTTTTTTATAGGTGTTAATACTTCAATGTTATAATTATAGGAGTGTTAAATAATATACTTATCACGTACCAGGTAGCTGGGTTAGACACTATGTGAGCAAGCGCTTGTGTCGCATACAGTAAACACACATTTTGTTCACTTAAATTACGTTAAATATCTAAGTTACAATCTGTAAAATCACATCAAGTAACATCACTTTATTTCCTCTTGTAACTTCACTACAAATCGAACACTATCGTTGCCTGTAAACGAGCGGCCTATTTACATAGATTAATTAAGGGACTATTGAAGTGCAGGGTTAATAGTTTTTTTCTTAGTTTAATTATAAGATTGTAAGAAATTAGGAAACAAAAAATCTGATCATAAACTTATGTCTTAAATACCTAACAAAATTCATTATTCACATATTGGTGTGTTTTGTATATGCTCTTTCGTAGCAACATACAAGCTAACTGTTTCATATTTATCTTATATACAGAACTAAAGACGTGAACTGAGACATATTTCCAAAGAATCAGCGTAATACAAACGTACCTAATACTAAGCTGGGTTTTATACATGATGCCTCGGGGTTCAATCCATGTGAGCTACTGGAACATGAACGCAAGAAGAACTCTTACCAACGTTTGTGCAGATTGATTTATATGGTGAAGCGTTTTGGTCATGGTTTGTTAATTCAACACCGTAGGCAATGTTACTATATAATTACACGTAGAAAGGAATCTTAAGGCGTTACCTCGAAAAGTTATGCCCTTTTTGATTACAGATTTTGAAACAGTAAGACACACCAGCAAAGAGAAAATTTTGTATATTATTTATCAGGTCTTTATCTAGGGACTGCTCGGACAGGTACACGATTGGAAGATTTTCGCTCGATAGAATTTTAATTTTAAAAACATGCTTACTTTAAATAATTTTTAGGATATTTAAAAAAATACTTAACTTTTCGTCTTGAAATTGCTACTCACCAAAAGAAGAGCTAGTTTATTAGGGACTGGTCAAACGATTTTTTTCTTAAACGATTATTACTTGAGTTATGAACGAAATAAGATTTCAGACAGTTTCGTGATGGCATACCATGTCAAATACCGTGCGACATACAACTTTATGGCTAACACTTAGCGATGACCTCTGCACGATTTATTACCTTCGAGGTAGCTTCTTAATAAGTAAGAAAATGTCATGAGATGAAAGCGCGCGAATTGAGATGAGATAAGGAAGCGTGCTCTTATCAATGTAGCAGGATTACAGGCATTTCATTGAATAAAAATGAATAAAGAGTAAGATTAACTTTAAAAAAGGGCGTAATTCCGATCAGTTCCTCAAGATTATTGAATTACATCTCAGACGTCTATAATCAAACTATTCAAGTCTGATTATAGACGTTTGAGATGAAATAAAACACAACGAATTTAACACATTGAAGTAATTATATTTTAGCCCAGGGCGCTGTCAGGTTTAAGTTGTCAAGTTGTGTGTTACTACATAATAAAATATCCAAATGAAAAAAACAGTCTCACAGAGATACAGATTTCCTTATGATGATTTTTTTCCAAACACGCATACCTAAAAAAAAAGTCTGTGGTTCGCATCTTGAATTGGAATCCTATGAGAAGCAGTCTAATGGATAGAATCCAAAAAATCTTTATTCTTTAATATGATCTTCAACAAATTTCTTTAAGATTACTGTCACATGTACAACGACTGTTGCTGTATTCACATTGTACGACAAAAACTGCGTCTGATTCAGGCAGGATTATGTACATATTATGTACACCAAGGGTCGTGTTAGCAACGGGCGCGTGTAGCGGGAAAGCCTCTTGCGGTCTTACGTGTCAACATTACGCACAAAGAGATAGGCTTGTGACGTTATTCGTGTATGTGTATATAATATGTGGGCATGTGTGCGTGGCTAAAGGCTGAAAGCGTCTCGTGACATTAAATAGTTGTGTATATTTAATTAGGGGCGTCTATTAACGTACTACCGGCGACGTAATACGACATTATTACATTAGCGTTATTCGCTCCGCTTCGGTGGCAGCGTCGACTTGTCAGTCTCTTTGGCGTGAATATGTACAAGTTTGTCCCATGAAAGTGGAATTGCTAGGCACATCCCGAATCCAACATAGACTATTGCACTTTTATTGTTATGAATCTTTAATTTGCTGACGCAGTTTAGACAAGCGAATAAAAATAATTCCGGCAGTGTCCCGGTACCCGGTAACTAGTCGGTTTTTATCATTTTGTAGGTTTCTACCAAAAGAATATTGAAGTTTGAGAATTGCAATACATACTTGATATTATTTCGTATAATTATAATATGAACGCTGCTCAATAACTGCAATGGTTGCAAAACTATACTACAATGAAAGTGTGGTGTGCGAAAATTTTGTGGAATTTCGAGGTTCTGTCACTAAACTACGAAGCTACCACATTGTATTGGTTTGCTTATCATATTGCTGCGGATAGCTGAACTGTGAGAGTGTTTATTTGCTTAAATATTTGAGTTAATTATCTCGCGATATAGTCCATAAGCGGCGATGAATTTAATGAAATAGTAAGTATTTTGGCATATTACATTTACTGGGACTCAGAAACCCCTACATGACCCAGTACCCGGCAATATTATACCCTTTTTTACCGGATACTGGTACACGAGTTAACGTCGTACTACCCGTTGCACCGGCACCCATTGCTGCACCTTAGTGCCTTGCAATAAGTCTCATTATCCTTTGAAACTGTAGTAGTGGTAGTAGTAGAGTATTAATTATAACATTATAATTATATTCTGCCTGATGCTGAGACGTACACTACCACTTGATTCTAAACCCTATCATATGCAAGGGCTTGATGTTTATATTTCAAAACGTATTTTATTACGAGGCATAAATACTTATTTATAATGAAAAATAAAACGGTGCTCTGCTCGCATTTCTTAATTTGTATAGAGTACTCGCATGATGGAGCTGGAAAGTGGCCATAGGAACTCCGCAATAAAACGACACAAGCCCATCGAGTTTAAACTCTTTTTTTTTTTTTTTTATACTTTATTTCGTGTAAACTTTGTATAAAGTGCTTACGAAACGTCAATTTTAAATTTATCAGTTGTACAAGTTTATATTTTTAAACATGTTGAATTAGAGCAGCTCAATCCCAAGCATTCTAAATTTGTCAATATTCTTGTGGACATATAACAGATTATCGTATATATATTGCGATACAACAGTTAGAATGCCTATCTCACTGAACTTTCCTCTTAGAGAAATACGAGGACCGAGGTTGTAAATTCCCCTTATTGCTCTTTTCTGCAGAACGAATATCGTGTTAAGGTCTGCAGCATTCCCCCAGAGAAGAATCCCATAAGACATGATACTATGAAAGTAACTGAAATAAACCATTCTAGCTGTATCTATATCTGTAAGGCGTCTAATTGTCCTAATTGCATAAGCTGCAGAACTAAGTTTGCCCATAAGTCTTTCTATATGCGGGCCCCATTGGAGTTTGGTATCAAGCATAATACCTAGAAACATAGTTGTCCCGACGGGCTCATTTCTGGATTCCTTGAGTTGTACATTAGTTTCCATCTGTTTAACATTGGGCATTGAGAATTTCAATAGTTTGGTTTTCTTATCATTAAGTAATAAATTATTTACATTAAACCAATTAACAACTTTAGAGAGTGCATTGTTTACTTCGTCAAAATTTATCTATTGTCGTCTAATATTAAAAATTAAGGAGGATCATCCGCGAACAACACAATCTCATGATTCTTTTTTACATAATAAGGTAGATCGTTAATATAACTAAAAAAAGAAATGGTCCGAGGATTGACCCCTGCGGGACTCCCATTTTCAAGGCAGAACCTGGAGATGTCTTGTCATTGATCTGGACCTTCTGGATTCTTTTGCCCAAGTAAGAAACCAGGAGATCGAGAGCTTTGTTCCTAACGCCATAATGATACAATTTTCTGACCAGAGTGTCATGATGTGACAAGTCGCAAAAAATACCTAATGCATCTTGCGACTTCTCCCAAGCTGCAAATATGCTTTTGAGTAGCTGAACTCCTGCGTCAGTAGTCGAACGACCCCTCGTAAATCCGAACTGTTTCTCGTGGAGTAGATTATGTCTATTAAAATAACTAAGCAACTGACTAAGAATTAATTTTTCAAAAATTTTACTAAGTGTCGGGAATACAGAAATAGGTCGAAAATTAGAAGGGTCGGTTGTGTCACCAGATTTAAATAAAGGTATAACTTTACTATATTTCATTAAGTCAGGAAATATTCCAGAAGCAACGCAACCATTGAACACCGCTGCAAGATGTGGAGCAATTATGCTAATAATAGATGAAGTAGTCTTCACTGACAGTCCCCACAAATCCATTGTCTTTTTCATATTTAAAGTTTTATATTGTTTAAGAATATCGTCAGTAGTAACAACAGTGAATTTAAAGGCTGCATCACATTCTGGCACGCAGTCCCTAAGAAGCATTTCAGCAGACATGGAAGATGAGTTGAGCGACTTTGTTGTCACTATAGGTATATTAGCAAAGAAATTCTCAAATTCTGTCGCAACTTCCAGATCCTCTGAAATACTCACATTATTGATTTTTAAAAGGTAGTCACAGCTGCGTGCTTTGGCTCTGCCAGTTTCATTGTTGATGACATTCCAGGTAGCCTTTATAGTATTTTCTGATAATTTTATTTTGTTTCTCAGATAAATAGATTTTGCCGTGTTACAAGCTTGTCTAAATATTTTGGAATATTTTCTTACGTAATTAATAAAGGTCTGACTATTATTATAAGACTTTTCATTATACAGTTCATATAACCTAATCCGGCTTTTATGAATACCTTCAGTTGCCCAATCACTAAACATCAGACGGTCAGTTACATTTAATTTTTTGGATGAAAATACGGTCTGAAATTCGTCATTAATTAATTTAAATAAAGAATTATATAACTGATCCGGATGGTCATGATGACGCAACCAACGCATTTTTCGAGATAAATTGTTTTTAAAAGTTTTAAGTCGATTCTCATTTATTGGTATATATTTAACAATTTTTCTCTGGTCTCTCGGACATTCTCTAGGACAACAGGTTAACTGCCCTCTGTGATCTGACTGAAGCATATTAATCAAAGATTTGTGTATTGGTTTTATACTAGTAAATATATTATCAATACAAGTACCACTTGTGGCAGTCACTCTAGTTGGTTCATAGAAATTGTGACATAAATTGTATGACTTAAATAAATTTAAAAAATTTATAGTTGAAGAGCATTTTTCTAATATGTTAATGTTAAAGTCTCCACAAATAGCAACCGTTTTACGGCAATTACAAACTTTGCTTAGAGCATCCTCCATAATAACTAAAATACTTTCAAATGGTGCACATGGAGGTTTGTATACACTCATTACAATGAACTGCTCAAACTCAACACATGTAATCTCTACTACTCGCTCAACAGAGAGGCTCACAATGTCAGTCCTTTCTTTAAATTTTAGAAATTTACTTGCTATGATTAACGAGCCACCATGGATAAAATTTTCTCTACTGAACGAGCTTACAACCTGGTGGTTATTAAAATTGAATATGAAATGGTGGCTTCTTAGCCAATGTTCTGTAATGCATAAAATATCAATATTGTTACAGTTCATAAACAATTCCAATTCTAACTCCTTGCCCATCAACCCTTGTATATTTTGATGCACCAGGTTTCAATCGTATTGACAAATACTCTGATCCTATATGGCAACCAAAGTTTGATGATGTCTTGTCAAAGATTTCAAATCATAGTTGAGTTCAACTGAAAGAGGAGTTCCAATGAAACATGAGTTCAACGTGACAGACCAATTGGGCGACCACAGAGCCCTCGAGGTACTTCACCGAAGTTACCTATCCCGGATGTCAAACAGAGTGAGGTACGGATGGCATTTGAGCAAATTAGGAAAAATAAAGCTCCTGGTGATGACGGAATCACTGCAAAACTCCTCTGAACATGTGGAGACACAACCTTGAGAGAGCTAGCAAGTCTTTTCAATACCGTCATCCACAAAGGTTCAACTGGAGCGGGTGTGTGGTGATTCTATTCTTAAAAAAGGTTGCAAAACTTTATTGAAGAATTACAGATCCATTTCACTCCCGAGCCATATCTAGAAGTTGTTCTCGAGGGTTATAACAAACGACTCGACGACTTCCAGCCATCAGTGCAAGCCGGGTTTCAAAAAGGCTTCATCACTGTTGACCACATCTATACTGAAGATCCATGAGTACAACCAGCCGCTGTGTATGGCATTCGTGGACCACCAGAAAGCATTCGACTCTATCGAAACCTGGGCAGTTCTTGACAGCCTGCAACGTTGACGCATTAGCTGGTGATATATAGAGGTGTTAAGATACATAGAGTTGCGTAGGGGAGTCCGTCATGGGGATGTAATATCTCCAAAGCTGTTCATCAAGGCACTTGAGGATGCCTACAAGACACTGGAGTGGGTTCAACGAATATCAACGGTGAGTACATCTCTCACCTTCAATTTGCTGACGACAGCGTCCTAATAGCAGAGACGTTGGAAGAGCTTAGCGGAATGCTATCGACCTTAATGAAGCCTCTCCGGTGGATTGATCTTGGCATGAACCTGGCTAAAACGAAGGTAATATTCAATGAACACGTCGTGTTTAGACCGATCTGCATTCACGGTTCCTTGCTCGAAGTTGTGCAACAGTGACATACTGTTGTTGACATACCTGGGGAAAGTAATACAGTTGGGTAGACACAGCTTCGAGAAGGAAATAGATAAGTGGATTCAGTTGGTGTGGGCAGCATTCGGTAAGCTACGTCGGATTTTCTCGTCGCCTATCCCGCAAAGCTTCAAGACAAAAGTCTTCAACCAACGCTTCCTACCAGTAATGATATACGGTGCTGAAATCTGGACACTCATGGTTGTGCTGGTCCATAGATATAAAATAGCTCAGCGTACTATGGATCGAACTAGTCTCTCTAAAGGATAGAATTTGCAACGAGCTCATCAGGAAGAGAACTGGAGTCACCCACATAGCTCGCCGTATAAGCAGTCTGAAGTGGCAATGAGCTGGCCACGTCTCCCGAAGGACCGACGACCGATGGATCAGACAAGTCTTAGAGAGAAGGCCCAATTTCGGCAAGCAAAGAGTGGTTGTTGAGCTGACTGCACGTTTGGCGTCGTGGTTTAAGAGGCCACCTCGCAGCTTGGCACTTGCCTAGTGTTGTGGGTTCAATACTGGGTGTTCATCGTGTCGGTTGTATGTTGGAAAAGACTCCCGCGACACTGGGTTTATCCCTAGTGCGTGAGTTGTGCTATTAAAGAAAGGGCCTTGCGACGCTATAGATTCTACCTAAATTGTAATTAAACCAAGCGCATACGAAATTTTCTTGTACCTGTAGTTAATTGTTTTTTATCTTTGATTTTGATATTTTTTCAGAAAACTACATAACAATTTTGTTGTTTAGCTTAAAGCCAAAGAAAATTACTGTAAGAATTTACTTCTTACAGTGATTTTAAAAGTTCAAAAATAATGTGATGTAGGTATACTTTTGTTTGTTTTTAGTTTATTTAAGAAAGCAGTTGAAAAGATATAAACATAGTATTACGACAATTTTAATTCTTGCTTGTGATTTCCTTTGAAATACATTTCAATAAAAATCTTTTCTTTGACCCCTTTAGCTACATAACAATTACATACACAATATTTAAAAATAAAAAGTTCAAATATTATAAACTTTAACATTAAGCAAATAGGGTTTAAATTCGCGGTTAAATTTGCCGGCATCTGGGACAATTTACCGTTTACTAGGACAAATCTACCGGATACTGGTACAAATGGGTCTTTTCAAACTTAATTTAAATTAAAGTATTCTTACAGTAATATATATCAAAAGCTATAAAATTGCTCGAAAACTAGAATAAATTATCTATAAACATCCGTAAATTTCATTTTTGTCAGTCTTTTAACCTTAACATAGCAGACCTGCAAAGTCAGCGAAGTTCAGAATTTCACGGCTATTGGGACGTTTACCTTACTTTCATTATGTGTAGGCTCAAAAATAGCATTATCATTAATAGATAGCCTTTAAATACGGAAAGCTATCTCTGAAAAATATTTAATAATATATTTTTGTTAACAGAATGTTATCCTTGAAGATATAGTAGGTACTTTTATTTTTTTTATCCGTCACTTAATCTCAGACCAATCTGCCTGAGATATTCCATTCAATTTGGAGAAGGAGGCTTGAAATATGTTTAGCAACCAAACCTTCTTCTCATAAATAATTGATGGAATGCCTACACTCTCATAGGCCTGTTTAAATTATTTCACGAAAAAGCGACATCTGGTTATTATATAATTATTAGGAACGTGATCGAAAATTAAAATGCTCAAGTTCAATGGCAGCCTTCAGTGCCTTAAATGTGAGCAAATTCTTAGTAGTTGGTCGATCATTTTATTATTATTTCTAGTCGTTAAGTAATCTTTAAATCAATTTCCCTTTTGCAACACATACTACTTGCAAACACCTGAACAGCACCAGGTTACCTTATTTTGATGATGCAGCGTGTCTACGCCTAGACCAATCATCGTCATGTATGACGCACTTTCGCATTCCAGCCAATCAGCGAACCTCAATATCGCGCGATACTGTGCCCCGCCAATGCGGTTACGTATCTGACAAATAATCGACCATTTTTATTATTCACATTTTTTTCACGGCTCACAGAGCACCTACATTATTTTGTCTAAACAAATTGTAATATTTCTAACGAAATAAAGTTTTATAAGTTCAATCACATATTTTGTTTGGTTTTGTTCCATCGTGAACAAAATTTGGCGACCGTGACAGGACTGCAATCACTAAATATACAGTCAAATTAAATCTAGAAGAAACCAACTCGTGGCTCGACGGAAGTCTTCGAGAAAGTTCCAGCTGAGCAACCTAGAGGATACTGGAGCAGCGTACACCCCGGAGCAGCCTACATCCCGGAACGCCCGACGCCACAACCTTGCTGAATGCGTCCAGGAACCGCGCCGCGGGCCTATTGCTACCTGCTTCACACGATCTATCGATTTAACTGTGAGCCCGTTCCTATAACGTTCCTAGATCTTTCCACTTCTATCTGAGTTTACGCCTAAGCATTACTTCGAGTGTTTTGCGATATAATAAAAAATATAAACTAGTATAAATCCATAGTGCTGCCAATCTGCATTCATTTCACTAAGTGTTGTGTCTAATTAACCTTAAAATTCGCCTTCATTCAACGTTAATTTCCATTATTAGAACTGTTACATATATGATTCCATAATTTACATAAAATCTTTTCTATAGAAACCTTCATTTTACGTTGAATCATATCATTTGCAAGTGCTTAGCAAGTGGCTAAAATAACTATCTAAGTATACTTTGGACACAATAGCATATCGCCCCGCTCGCACGCTTGTTGCTATCAGCTATTTAGTCGTTTTTAACGGTACATTCCAGGTAAACGGTGCGCTGAGAACATCGCAGCTACGTCACACATTCATTGCGTTGCGACAACAGCCGCCTAATTACCTACTCATCAACTGTGTGACTGCGTCTCGCTTCTCAACATCTTCGCTGAACCGGCCTCCGCTGCCCACCGGACTACGAAACGAGGAGCGTATCGTATTCTTTGATATATTATTATTTACCTACCTACTTTGATAAATAATCGCGATGACTTCTGAACCAACGCTTAAAGATTTAGTTATTAAACGTGGTTCCATTAAGGGACGCGTAACTAAATTCAAAACCTATTTTGATTCACTAGCTACATTAGAATCGATTTCTCCTGTGGAAGTAAATATGCTTGCAATGAAGTTATCGCGATTGGAGGCGTTATTCGTTGAATTCGACGAGTTGCAGGGCCAAATAGAGGTTCAGAATGAAGCTAATCAAAGTAACGAATTAAATACTCGCGATATGATTGAACAGGAATTTGATACCTGTATTTCGTTAGCGCAAAATTTTATACAAACGCATAACTTGCCCCCCAAAAAGGAAGAGGTGTCCAGTTGTTCTCATGTCAATGAGTGCCATCATCATGATAATTGTAATAGCCTAGGATTTAAATTACCTATTATTCACATTCCAAAGTTCGATGGCACCTATTATAAATGGTTAGAATTTAAGGAAATCTATTGTTCATTGATTCATGATAACCCTAAAATTAAAAATGTTCATAAATTTCATTATCTTGATTCTTATTTGGAGGGCGAGGCTGCGCGAGTATTGGGTAACCTAGAAGTTTCAGACAAAAATTATTACGAAACTTGGTCTATTCTTTGTAGCCGTTATGACAACAAAAGACAGTTAATTAATAATCATTTAAAGTCTTTATTACACATTGAGTCCGTTCGAGAAACAGACAAATCCCTAAGATTTATTATTGATCATGTAAATAAAAACTTACGTGCCCTCAGCACCCTAGGACTGCCTACGGATAAATGGGACGTCCTAATCATTCACATTCTATCGGCAAAGTTAGACAACAGTACTCTTTTCAAATGGGAGGATCATAGAAGCACCTTACCTGAAATACCAGCTCTTGAAGACTTCTTTTCATTTCTGAAGAACCGAGCTGATGTTTTGGAAACGGTTAATCGAAATAAGTCAGATAGAATCGATAAGAATAAGCAATTAACCTACACGCCTCATACTAAACAAACAAAATCATTTATTGTAACTTCTAAAGAGACTACTCCTTCTTCACAACACAAATTTGAATGTGCCATGTGCAAGGGTAGTCACCGCCTTTATGAATGCACGGCGTTCAAGGCAAAATCACCTGAAGATAGGAACTCTGTAGTTACGACTTTGAATTTATGTTTAAATTGCCTAAGACCTGGGCACAACATCCAAACTTGTAAGCTTCCAGGCTCTTGTCGTATATGTAAGAAGAAACATAATTCTTTGCTACATTTGCCCAGTACTCGATCGACTTCTACTCCTGGCAGCTCATCTATATCTATGTCTGCGTTGTCTTCACCAGAAATATTATTATGTACCGCTAGGGTACGCGTATCGAATCCACAAACAAATGCAACTATTACTGTACGAGCCTTACTTGACAGCGGGAGTCAATCGTCCTTTATCACGGAAGGTGTAAAGCAAAGACTCAATTTGACTCCTCAGCCATCAAATGTCGGTATCGTCGCTATAGGTAACAACCCTCTCAACTTGAGCACAGAACGCTGCGCTCTCCAATTACAATCTAATGTGAACTCGTTTCAAGTTTCCATGTTTTGCCTCGTTTTGCAGACTATAACCGATAATATACCTAAACTTCCTTTTGATACTAGTCATCTTAACCTAAGTGAGTTCGAGCTAGCAGACCCTGGGTTCTGCGAGCCATCTTCAATTGATATGCTTATTGGTGCTGACCTATTTTGGGATTTGATAGGTAATGAACATCATTCCATAGGGGCAACCAACACAAATCTTCGTAGCTCTAAACTTGGATGGCTCATCGCCGGTCCTATGCCTATTTCTAATCGAACTTCATGTAAAAAACCTATCATTTGTAACTTTTTACTTAAGGATGAACAATCTATAGCCGTAGATGAACAATTAGCTAAGTTTTGGGCTTTAGAGAATGTCCCTCAAGTTCAGCCGTATTCCGAAGAAGAAATCCTTTGTGACAGGCACTTTCTCTCTAGTACTTCCCGCGACGGTGAAGGTCGTTTTAGTGTAGGTCTTCCACTAAAGGATGAACCAGATTGTCTGGGAGAATCCTATCACATAGCAAAAAAACGGTTTTTTAGTCTTGAGTCTCGCTTTAGAAGAAATCCTGAGCTTAAAAAACTCTACTCTCAATTTATACAAGAGTATGCTGACTGTGGCCATCTTTCTGAAGCATCTGAACCTAAACCTCCTAACTCTTACTTTCTCCCTCACCATCCCGTTTTCAAGGATAAAAGTGAGTCTACCAAGCTCAGAGTTGTTTTTAATGCCTCCGAGCCCACTACCTCCGGCTTATCGGTTAACAATCTTCAAATGGTAGGCCCTACTATACAAGACTCACTATTTAACATCCTGTTGCGTTTTCGTCAATACAAATATGTCTTGTCAGGAGACATCGAAAAGATGTACCGACAAGTGCGGTTAAGAGACTCTGATCGTAACTTACAACTCATTTCGTGGCGCAATAATGAAAATGAGCCTCTACGCACACTAAGACTGAATACTGTCACCTACGGTTTTGCCAGTGCAAGTTTTCTTACCACTCGATGCATTTGGCAAATAGGTGAAGAATGTGACATCCCTAAAATTAAAAATATAATACAAAAGGACTTCTACTGCGATGATTGTCTCACAGGCGCTGATACGGCTGAAGAATTATGTTTCATTCAGCGCTCAATTGCTACCGAACTAGCCAAAGGATGTTTTCCCCTCAGAAAATACCGATCTAATTTACCAAACCTATTATGTCCCAAATCTATAAATGGCGAACAATCCAATTTAATAATTAGTAATGCCACAAGCACATTAGGCATTGGTTGGTGTCCCACCTCCGATGAAATTCATTTTCCTATCAATTATTCCGAAAATCCTGTATGTACTAAAAGAACAATTTTGTCCACCACCTTCAAAATATTCGATCCTCTTGGGCTTATATCTTTATGCACTATCAAAGCTAAAATTATTCTTCAAAGGCTGTGGATTAATAATTTAGACTGGGATGAGCCAGTTCCACGAGATATTCAAAACTTTTGGTTGAAATTTTCCAAGCAAATTAATGGCCTCTCGTCATTAAGAATTCCAAGACAAGTTCTAATTAACAACCTAGCGTCTGTTGAGCTCCATTGTTTTTGTGATGCTTCCCAGCAAGCCTACGGAAGCTGCGTTTACCTAAGATCTTTAGATAGGGATGGAAATGTAGAAGTCAAATTATTGTGCGCTAAAGCACGCGTAGCTCCAATTAAGGCTTGCACTATTCCCAGATTAGAACTTTGTGGTGCCTTGCTAGGCGCCCAGTTGAGTTCCGCTGTTAGTAAGGCTCTAACTTGCAAGGTGGAACGTAATGTGTACTGGACTGATTCCAATGTGGTGCTAGGTTGGCTTAGATCACCCGAAAAAACCAAAACGTTTGTTGCTAATAGTGTTGCCACCATAGCTGAGCTAACCGATACTTCAGCTTGGCGTCACGTGCCTACAGCTGAAAATCCTGCGGATCTCGCGTCTCGGGGCGTAAATCCTCAAGATGTCAACGAAGCTGATCTGTGGTGGTTCGGGCCTTCTTTCCTCAAACAGCCAATGTCAACATGGCCTGTTCTCTCGGTTTTAAATACAGAATTACCTGAAATAAAAGCGATGCCCGCTATGGTAGCGGAAGAACTCCCTACGATTAATTTTCAAATGTTCTCAAAACTTTCTAAGTTACAGAGAGTATATGCTATGGTCATGAGGTTTGTTCATAATTGTAAGAACCCTAAAAATAAAATTACAGGAACCTTACAAGTTCAGGAACTTGAAAGGTCTTTGACTCTTCTAACTAAGGTAGCCCAAGGTCAATCTTTTCCTAAGGAGTTATCTTTATTGAAATCAAAAAAGCCTCTGAAAGCTAAGGCTAACCTTTGCTCTTTAAATCCATTCCTCGATGACGAAGGGCTCCTTCGTGTTGGAGGTCGTTTAGACAAATCATCATATTCCTATGAGAAAAAACACCCTATTGTTTTAAAGGCAGAACATTACCTGACTAAATTAATTTTCCAAAGTGAGCATTTACGCCTACTTCACTCAGGGCCTCAACACCTCTTAGCTTCTATTAGAGAACGCTATTGGCCTTTAGGAGGCAGAAAACTAGCTCGAAATATCGCGCGTAATTGTTTTGTATGTCGTAGATTTAAGGCAGAGACTATGTCTAACATAATGGGTAATCTGCCAAGTGATCGCATCGAACCCGATTTCCCTTTCAGTACTGTTGGTACTGACTTTGCCGGTCCCTTTTTAATTACCGATCGCAAAGGCCGGGGAGGCAAGATAACAAAATGTTATCTTTGCATTTTTGTTTGCCTCCGGTATAAATGCTTACATCTTGAACTTGTAAGTGATTTAACTAAAAATGCATTCATACAAACTTTAAACAGGTTCATTTCTCGCCGGGGAATGCCTACCACTATTTACTGCGACAATGGTCGCAATTTTGTAGCTGCCGCTAAAGAAATTGGCAGTTTCCTTAAATCAAATTCTGAGCCTTTAGGAGATTTTGGGGCTCGTTGGGGCATTGAATTCCGTTTCTCCCCCGCGTACGCTCCTCATTTCAACGGTCTGGCTGAGGCCGGCGTGAAATCCGCCAAGTTTCATCTGAACAGGGTGTTAGGTCAGTCTCACCTAACATTTGAGGAATTGACTTCTGTGTTTACTCAGATAGAAGCCATCCTAAACAGCCGACCTCTCTATCCTCTCAGCCCTTCACCAAATGATTTCCAGCCTCTTACCCCAGCTCACTTTTTAATTGGTAGATCATTGACGTCGCTTCCCACACCGAGCATCGTGGACTCCAACATGCATCGCCTCGATCGGTTCCAGCGCATCGAACAATTGCGGCAACATTTCTGGCGTCGATGGGCGTCCGAGTACGTCTGTGAGCTACAGCAGAGGAATAAATGGCGAGCGAAGGGCAGAGATCTTCAGCTGGATGATTTGGTCCTAATAAAGGAAGATCAGACGCCCCCTCTATGCTGGCGTCTGGGTCGAGTCAGCAAACTGTTTCCTGGATCCGATGGCGTACCTAGAGTGGCTGACGTAAACACGACCAAGGGTATAGTTCGACGAGCACTCAACCGCCTCTGCCTGCTTCCTGCAGCCGAGGAGTGACTATGTTGAAAGCTGGACCTAGAGCTTTCAACGGCCGGCAGGATGTCTACGCCTAGACCAATCATCGTCATGTATGACGCACTTTCGCATTCCAGCCAATCAGCGAACCTCAATATCGCGCGATACTGTGCCCCGCCAATGCGGTTACGTATCTGACAAATAATCGACCATTTTTATTATTCACATTTTTTTCACGGCTCACAGAGCACCTACATTATTTTGTCTAAACAAATTGTAATATTTCTAACGAAATAAAGTTTTATAAGTTCAATCACATATTTTGTTTGGTTTTGTTCCATCGTGAACACAGCGTATTAAAAATAACGATTAAAACGCTTCAGCTTTTATTAATTCCCCCTGTTTCAATTTGTTTCGGGTGATTGTATGGAAGAGGTCTACCATTTTTGATTACAGAGATTCAATATACGCTCGACACTGCTGTTCTGGAATACCCGTTTGCCTCAGATATTGCACATTGAGTTGGATTCGTTCGTTTTTGTGCTAAGTTTGTTTTTGTTGAGCTTTAGTTAACCAGTGATAGTTTATTGAGGTCAGGAGTGGTCATGACTGGTGAGTTGACTTTGACTTATTGCTAAAGGGAAATGAAGAAAAATGTTTTTTGGGCCTTTCCATTTTTCAAACGGAGACTTTGGGCCATCTTCATTCCCTAAAATCTCTTAAACGGTATCATCAGCAACAACAATATGTTATGAGGATTCCCGAAGTATATAGTTCGCTTTAAAATTGATACATTACTGTTCAAATCAGGGCGTTGCAATCGCAATGACTACAATTGTCAGCACATCGGTAAATCTGTTTTCAATCGACAATCTGGGCACAAAATAATTGACATACTACGGAATTCAATATTCGAATTATAGATAGATCTGTAGATTTTAGATTCGTTTTTAACAAATTTTGACAAAAACTCCATACAAAATATTACCAACACGAATCTAAAATCTACAGATCTATCAATAGTTGGAATATTGAAAATGGCCGCTAATCACTTGAATCTGCATTCACTCCACGTCCAATACGCTCATTACTATGTAAAAAAGCGTATTCGAACATTTCAAAGCAATATAAGGAATGCTGTAAAACTTCAATCAAACGGGTGAACGAACGGAATGCTATCACGATTCGATATTTAATATTCAACGGGAATCGACACCAGTGAGTGAATGAATTGTTTAAGAGTAATGAAATGACTTTTATTTTATTTTTATCGGCCGCTTAATCCCTTTGTATAAGACTTCGTTGCCGAACGTTCGTAACGTCCTAAAATGGAATTTCATCAGTTTAGCGTATGAGGTTTTCCCAGTAAACTCGGATATTACGTGGGACTTAAAATATAAGGACTTAATCTCAAAAATCGGAGTAAGTAGCTCTGGCTGAAGTCAGCAAGAAACGATTTCTTTGCGTGTACCTTTGTGACATTCAAGCGTGAGTTATTTTCTATGGGAGTAATATTTCGTCGTGCGGGCACGTATTACAGGTCTTACAGTTGAGTTCAAAGTAAAACATCAAAAAGATCCTCGTCATGTGTACAGTATGTAGCAAAGCGTGCGTTGTACCGTAAATTGTCCGGAGCGGATTCAAAGCGCCGCTCCGATTAAATTCATTGTCGTATTACATTTTCAACAATATCGTTCCAGTGTCAAACTAAGGAACTCTATTGCGCCCATTTTTTGCGTTCCAGAAACGAAATGGAAAAGCTGCGGCTCGATATGCGTATGTTAATATGCTATTGAGAGCTGATTGAGCGCGTTGAAGTGGATGAAATCATAATTAAAATCGAGCGCGTACAGCAGTCAATATGAACCGAAACGAAGTTTTATACAATCATTTTTTTTTGAGGTTTGATATAAATTTTAGAATGGTAAAACAGTTCTGTCTCGTCTTGAAAACGCAATTCTTTATCGCTTGGAAGTCTAAGACGTAAGGTCATTTGTAAATATGACCAAGTAAAATAAGGTAGCTTTCCTTGCGTGTAACTTAATTTAAGTTTAATCGATCCACACAAACGATTATTCACACCTCGACTGCATTGTTCTGCATTGCCCAGCCTCGAGTGTATTGGCTTATCCAGTCACTCCAGTGTCGTGGGGTCGAGTCAGACGCGAAATAACACTGTGTGATAAAAAAATATTGTTTCGAGTCTAGGTGTTCTTTGTGTCCGTTGGTTGAATGTTTGTGATGTGGCTCGTGGTAGCTTGTTTGTCACTGTAAGAAAATGTAGTTCGCATCTGACACACACTTTTACAATTCATTTAACGAATGATATCTAAAATCAAAGGAATATATTGCTGTTAATTGCAAACATAATACTCGTTAATTACCTACTAAATACTACTGTCAGTTTCAAAACTCACTAACGGGTAGCATAAACCGACATTACCGATTATGCGATCCTTCATCTCATTTTGGTTGCACAAATCTAATATTAGTTCATTAATCGGTCGGGCATTTAAACTTACTGAATTGAACTACTGAACGTTGTTTATAAATGTTGTTGTATAGTAATATACTTATACCAATATCAGTTTAGCTTTTGTGCACTGGTAATTTTCTTTTTATATACTTCTATATAAATGATTTAGCAGGCCCCAATGAACTGATGTAGCAACGACATATTTTTATGACTTTGTATGCCTACAACATACATATGAGCAGCGATAGCTGAGTGGAGAGACCGACAGACTGCTACGCAGAGGATCTTGGATTCGAATCCACGGCACGCACCAATGACTTTTCAAAGTTATGTGCATATTAAATTGTTAATGATCGCTTGCTAATCGATGAAGGAAAGCATAACAAGGAAACCTGCATGTCTGAGAGTTCTCCATAATATTCTCGAAAGACATGTGATGTCTGCTAACCCGCACTTGGCCAGCGTGGTGGCCTACGGCCTTACCCTTGTCATAATGAGAAGAGGCCCGTGCCCAGTAGTGGGACAGCATAAAGGGCTGATGATGATGATGCCTACAAGATATTTTTTCATACTGTCTCACTGAAAGTGAAAAAAATTAAACAATAGAAATTAATGATAATGTTTAAAATATTTATACGTATTATATTACGGCCATTATGCATAGAATAGAGGTAATTATGTGCCATGTCGTCCGTGTGGTGACGGATAAAGAATACGGAATGTCACCTTCCCATATCATCCCATGGGTGTCGTAAGAGCCGACAGAGGGACCATATTATGCAGTAAACAGCACTGTAAGAGAAGGAAAACTTGATACAAACCCTAACCAACCCGTTTGGCCAGCGTGGTATAGTAGGCCAATTCCTCCTTTCAACGGAGAGGCCTAGTCCAGCAGTGGACTGTTAAAAGCTGATGATGTATATGAATGTGACATGTAGTCATACACCACGATTAATTAAATTTTAGGCATAATGAGATTATCACGCCAATTCAACTGAAATATACAGCACTATGCGATCGATAAGGAATCTACTAGGAATTAGTAACCCGTTTAGACTCCTTAGCGGACCACGGGCTTTAAGGGAAATATCTTGGGTGTAATCAGAAAAACGCTAGGCAGGTGATATATAAAATATTAATAAGACCGAATATCTCCCAATCATTAAAAAAAAACATGACATCTCTATTCTTTCATCGATTTTAAGAAAAGAGTCTCTTTGATATTCAATTACTTTATAAAAGAAACCGTTGTAAATAAGTCTTGAATAAATGCTATCAAAGAAAAAATTGAATTATACTAACGAGGCAAACTAAAATAAAATTGTTTATATAAGAATAATTAATTTGTTTATTAATTATTGTATTAAGTAAGCGAAGAGTTTTCTGGAGTCTGTGTTATTAACACTTAAGTCCTTTGAATGTTTAGAATTAATAAACACTCAGGAATATTCATTTGAGTACGCAACATTAAAATTTTCCCTCCTGGCTTCTGACAACTATTATTCAGGAAAAAAGTTCTTTTGTTTTGTATATTTTGTGGATATGATAATTGATTTACTTAAATTTATTTTGAAAACAATGAGTAATTTTATAAAACAAACAAGTAGATAAATAAGTTTATACTTTCAAGACAGGTTCAGACGTTGAGGAATCATTCACATCGCAGTGGAATACGTAACGAAGGCAGCAGGGCTAAGAAAGCTGTACGATACCTAACCCTTATAATCACGCGAATTGTAGATTAGGCTTCTGGCAATTTCTTGAACGAAATACGAGCGCTCAAACTCCACGTCTCCATCCAATACGGATAAAAAATAAAATCAGATTATTATTACTTCTGTTTATCAATTTGACTCTATGCCGCCCGATGAAGTGAAGTCTCGTAGTGAAGGCCGGGCATCTATTAACCACCGTATTATTGCTGCTATGCGTATTACGTGCGTGCATCAGCAGCGCCGGCACATCAAACAACTACTCCATATTCCAAGGCAAAATTGTCGTACCGTTGAGTCTCTTCCCATAGTCTTGGACCAAGCCATTGCATTCAGGGTTCAAGTATAGCTATGAATAATAATATAGTTTAGATGTTAAGTTGTTTTATTTATGTGTCACAGGTATAACCGTTGCTCATTCAAGGGGATGATATTTAGTATCTGTAGCAACTGATGTTATCTTATGAATATTTTCACTGTTGGCAGCCGCCATTGATCATTTGAACGTGTGTGACGTATAAATTAACGAGATATTTGTGTGATTATTTTGTTTATTATATTCAGCATTTTTAATCCCAAGAAAGAGATAAACATTTATTTTTAATGGATTTATGAGTTGCCAGGACAGTTGGTGGAATTGTACTGTCCAAATAAATTGTTAGATTGCAATGAACTTTTTAACAAAGAATATAAAGCAAAGATTTTCATCATAAAATGTGTTCTGCGCATACAAATCTATCCGAGTTTTAATTCCATTTGACAATGCGCACATAAGCTAAGTTACTACGACGGGCAGAGTGTGCTGATTGTTCCTAACAATGCTTCGCGCGTATGGTATGCGCACATCATTTAAATCTTTGCTTATTAAAATCGGGAAGTTATACGAAATAAAGTTGTGATTACTTTTCGGTTCAGCATTGTCTTACACAGAGAAGAATCTACAGTTCTACACCACATTCAATATAGTTTCAATTTCTATTACAAACTCACTGTCCAGTAAAATTACTAAGAAATAGTCGCAGTAGACAGCGCTCACAAGCAACTCTAATCAAAATGCATAGTGGTGTGAATAGCAGTTCACTGGACAATGTGATTAGTTGGCTATCGCGTACGACTCAATTCCGACGGACGGTCGCTCGCCGACGACGCGCGACGCGACGCCAGAGGCGAGACATGTTGCGCATTGATGTTTTAGGCTTTACACTTACGAGCAGTATGCTAGGCAAATGTGTGGTTTATAAAGCAAATATCCAAAAACGAAGCAAGACTAGAAAAACTATCTATAATAATATAATGAAGCTGAAGAGTGTGATTGCCACAACTTAGTTGCAAATTCATATCAACACCCTGTATATAGTCTTTCGAGACCCGCAACCGGGAGGGATCTGCAAGAACGACGGCCATATCTTTTACTCAGTGCTGCCAAGCTACTGTGTTGCTAGGACCAATGTTTCAGTTGCTGTCAATACAATCAATTTAGTCTTACAGCATTGCTAGAAATTTGTTTAAATTTGGTACTTCACCTTTCCCTGACCCAAAGACGGAGGTTACGTAAATGAATGAATGTTGAAATGGAGAGTACCTTCTGGTGGGCGAGAAAAAAATGATTTTTTAACTGTGTTGCTTGGCATATCAAACGAAAACAGATATTGTAAGGATCTCAAATATAAAGCGTAAATTTCCCTTACGCAAAAGCTACTGAGAATTCTGTAAAAACTCAGTAGCACTTTTGCTTTGATTAGTAGATGCATATACTATCCACTGGACCACGGAGGCGTTCAAGTTTTTTATTTATGGTCGATAATACGTAGTCTATAGTGCAGTATTGTGAAGTTTATCGGCGATTTAAAGAAATAATAATGGACAAAACCATCAGTGCTTGTAGACAAGTGGCATTCCATTAGCGATATCGCTATTCGCTGAGTGCGAAAATGTATGGAACTGACATGGACTTTAGATATGCCACGTGGACAACGAAGAACGAATTGCTCATATTACAATCCCAACGAACGATAGCGAAAGAAGAAATGAGACGCGAATGTCACTTGTCTAGGTCCTCAGAAAAATAAATAAGAATAAAAACTAAAAAGTACGTATTTGAAGTATCTTACAGCTTTTATGCTTCGTCGTATGTCTTAATCTGATGTCACCATTTGTCACAAACCTAAAGTACCCGAGAATTGGTGGAATCGTTTGTTAAAGTATTAGAAAATATGAATATATACACTAAGTACAGACAACATTATCAGACTTGTGTATAAGATATTTATTATGTACAACATCATCATCATCGTCATCATCAGCCCTTTATACTGTCCCACTGCTAGGCACGGGCCTCTTCTCACTATGAGAAGGGTAAGGCTATAGTCCATCACGCTGGCCAAGTGCGGGTTGGCAGACTTCACCTGTTTTTCGATAACATTATGGAGAACTCTCAGATATGCAGGTTTCCTCACGATGTTTCCTTCACCGATAAGTAAGTGATAATTACCAATTTAATACGCACTTAACTTCAAAAAGCCATTGGTGCGCGCCGTGGATTTGAACCCAAGACTAAGACCCTCTGCGTAGCAGTCAATCAGGCTCTCCACTCGGCTATCGCTGCTTATACAACACATCATAAAATATATTTAACTGATCAAATCACATTACTATTACCAAGTAATTTAAGCTAGTGTTTTGCAGAAAATATTATGTACCCAGCCCATGATATAGAAACTTTACTATAGCATTTATTGAACTTGGCTACAATAGGTTACACATAAGTAGAAATGAAGGCGATACTAGACCCATATAAAAAACATCCATCATCATACTCCTAGTGGTATCCCGGTTGAATCCAAGATCTCCTTGAGGCCCGGGGTCCGTTGCCGATTCTAACCAGATTTGACAGAATATAAGTTTTTCCACAGAGTGGCTGATATCTGACCATTAGAGCATTAGACCAGCTAAAGCTGCCTTATAACGTCCATAGTAATTTTTTTTAATGGGACTAATCCCACCCTCATTCCCACTACTGTGTCACCTGTGTAGCTAGGTTCAGCAGCAGTGACCATTGATGACAACGAGTTATGACACTTGTGAAGTCCCGGGGAAAGTTAAACTGTCTTGGAACCCGCAACGAGCTTAATCAGATGTATATTGGAGAAGTTGGAAAATAAACAATCCACTTCCCTCCTTAACAAAGCAGTAGACAAGCAACGAAGAGATATAAAGATGAGAAAAGATAAGCGCCACGGAATGAACATTAAGGAGGCCTAAATTGTGAACTATACCTGTTTCCAGTAATATGTATGGCAGAAACGCCTAAATACACAGAAATTCGTCCTACTTGCCACAAGATCCGTATAGTGTACTGTAACGGAATCCTATAGACCCCAGACTGATTAAAATTTTAGTTTTCTAACTTACTGGGTTTAAAATATCAAATTCAGCCTGCCAAGTAATTTGTGGCCAGGGTTCCCGCGCCCCTCGCCCGCGCAGGAACTATGGAATTCGTCCAATTCAATTTATATTCCTCTACTGACAGCATTTACCAAACGTAAACGCTTATAATTGAATGAAAGGTGGACATCAAAATACTAAAGACAGCGATACATAAGTATTGGTTTGTCATCACAAAATCACTATCCATATATTCATGCTTCACATATTAGTACTTGAGTACAAGGCAGCGTATCTCAGAGACGACAGCTCCAGGGAGACGAAAAACATGATCCAGGTATATTAGTCATATTATCGGCGCCGAGTATTTCAGCGATATCCAGTGTATAGTATTGAGCGTACAGTAACAGTCTCAGAACTGATGTCACAAAACGCCTCCTTGCCGCAAGTCACAACATTGAAGCCCACACAAACATAGTCAATTAAAACGTATTAAACCATCGCGCATAGTTTGCAGGGAAGCTTTCGTTACAATCGCCGCTAGGTTAGCCGCCAGGACTTACGGCTTACCACGTGACCGACAGGTGGCTCTTCTTTCGCTCTTTAAAACCTTGTCAGCTGCTCTGTACTGGCCTGTTCGCAGGTTTAGACAGCGATTGTGAAAGTCCTGAATTCTACCACCTGATCGTGAATACGGAGACTCCCATCATACATCGCTCGTCTTCACATCCATCATCAACAAGGTACGAACCACTGCTAATGTTACACGCGGTTATTAATAATACAACTATGTACAATATCTCATAGAGAACTTTATATTTTAGTCAGCCTGGTATATATATGTATATGGTGTGATATAGACATAGATACACAACAGAGTTATTAATGTTATACAGTTCCTGCAATAAATTACAGTAAAGTGAATAACAGACACTCACCGGACCTTTAGCTGCGTCGCTGCCAAACTTACCCCTTGCCCTGTGCTGATCACCTTCTCTTGAAGCCGCTTGCCTTGTTCTTCGATATCACTAAGCACTAATTATCGACCAACACCGAACACCTCTTTCGCGCTAGGCCAGGTCTGATCTCTCTCGCGCCTCCAAACCCTCTGCCTAAACTACCACGCGAATCCGTTCCCGCGATCCGCCAACCTCCACGTCCTAAGACCAACTGTCTCGTCAAACACCCCCAAGGCAACGCCCCTGATCTCTTACTACCTGATAGGGTCCGTTTCTTATGGTTGGTCCCTTTTTTATGATCCTCAACTATACCGCATGTGAACACTACAGTGCAAATGTTTTCTCATATTTCATGGCTATTTCTTTATTCATATGCCTGTCACATAACTCTTATAAATTTGTCAACCTCTTAGGATTTATGAGCTTATTAATTGCAGAACGTTGGCGCCATCGTAGCTATAAGACAAACACATGTGGAAACAAGTATGCGACCTAAGGACTATATATTATTATTTAATTTGGTGTAGCGAGCAACAACATTACAGTACTACTTCAGAAGTTACCTTTAATTCGTTAAGAATGATATTACGTTCGATTTGCCAAAGACTACACTGGCACAGAATGTTATGAGCAGATTGTTCATAATTGTTGCCAGATGTTGAACATTGGCATAACGGTGAATCAACTAATTTAAATTAATGCAACTTGCTCTTAAAGTTACCATGACCTGTAAGAAATTGGGCTACACAGTGATCCACCTCCAACCAGTTCTTCGCCAGTCGCTTTGGGAAGTTCAACGAGGCGCGAGCGAAGGCGGCTGCTAACGTTGCTATGTTGTTTGGTGAATCAGCTGGGTTTTCAACTGCAACCGTGGTAATCGTATTTTGTCTGTTTTTTTTCTGTTTTGTTTTTGGTACTACAAATTTTATTTAGTTACGGTAGTTGTAAAACATTCTTGGTTACCACAATACTGCTACGCGTTTAACCTTGGAAATGTCATAATCGTTGTGATGATGTCGCCTTCACATCGTATCGAGTGTTGTATGTTCGATTCGTACACGAGACACTGAGTTGTGGAACCGTTTGACCTTTGCCGTATATAATGTTAGCGTATGGTTGTCTGACTACCCTTATGACCTAGCTATAGCGTAGATATCGAACGGAGGTTTTGAGTTTGATACGCCGGTTGAAAAGAAAGCGATTATTTTTATTTCTTCATTCGAGGGTGGCTCTCACTCACGACCCTTGTGATCATATTATGCTTGCTTGCAAATAGGTTATCTTGTCTCAGTCTTGCTTTATGGACTATAGCGATACATAAGTATTGGTTTGTCATCACAAAATCACTATCCATATATTCATGCTTCACATATTAATACTTGAGTACAAGGCAGCGTATCTCAGAGACGGCAGCTCCAGGGAGACGAAAAACATGATTCAGGTATATTAGTCATATTATCGGCGCCGAGTATTTCAGCGATATCCAGTGTATAGTATTGAGCGTACAGTAACAGTCTCAGAACTGATGTCACAAAACGCCTCCTTGCCGCAAGTCACAACATTGAAGCCCACACAAACATAGTCAATTAAAACGTATTAAACCATCGCGCATAGTTTGCAGGGAAGCTTTCGTTACAATCGCCGCTAGGTTAGCCGCCAGGACTTACGGCTTACCACGTGACCGACAGGTGGCTCTTCTTTCGCTCTTTAAAACCTTGTCAGCTGCTCTGTACTGGCCTGTTCGCAGGTTTAGACAGCGATTGTGAAAGTCCTGAATTCTACCACCTGATCGTGAATACGGAGACTCCCATCATACATCGCTCGTCTTCACATCCATCATCAACAAGGTACGCTTTGGGAAGTTCAACGAGGCGCGAGCGAAGGCGGCTGCTAACGTTGCTATGTTGTTTGGTGAATCAGCTGGGTTTTCAACTGCAACCGTGGTAATCGTATTTTGTCTGTTTTTTTTTCTGTTTTGTTTTTGGTACTACAAATTTTATTTAGTTACGGTAGTTGTAAAACATTCTTGGTTACCACAATACTGCTACGCGTTTAACCTTGGAAATGTCATAATCGTTGTGATGATGTCGCCTTCACATCGTATCGAGTGTTGTATGTTCGATTCGTACACGAGACACTGAGTTGTGGAACCGTTTGACCTTTGCCGTATATAATGTTAGCGTATGGTTGTCTGACTACCCTTATGACCTAGCTATAGCGTAGATATCGAACGGAGGTTTTGAGTTTGATACGCCGGTTGAAAAGAAAGCGATTATTTTTATTTCTTCATTCGAGGGTGGCTCTCACTCACGACCCTTGTGATCATATTATGCTTGCTTGCAAATAGGTTATCTTGTCTCAGTCTTGCTTTATGGACTATAGTATTAGCGAGAGTAAGCGTACAGGCTGACTTGCATTATTCCAAGCAAGTGCGTTTGAGTGAAACGTGCTAGTTATTGTTCTAGTGTAGTTGTAATACTCGTTTTAGAACCAACACACTTAGTTTAGCTTAGGTTGGTTTTCTGCTAAATCTAGAACAATAACTCCTGTCTAGACTGTCCTTTGCAGGGCAAAGTTGGTAAACTAATCGAATCGTTCATACCGGGTTTATAGTGAAAGACTGTGCTAGACTAGACTAGGCATGTGTAGAACAGGTTGTAACTTTTATTTCCACGCAAAATACGCGCCAAGACGTGGAGTTGCGGAAACAGCCCGTGCAATCAAGTATCAAGTAACTTTTATTTCTTAAATAAACGTGTGAACTGCAGTGCTGTTAAGACGAGTGCGCTTGGTTGGTTAGTGTCTGATCATAATTGAAAGATATTACTAGTGCCATTATTTTATTGACTCGTGGTGTTAATAATACGTAACAGTTTTTCGTTTAAACGTGGTCAGAGCCTAATTAAAAAATAGTACTGTTACTCGTTGTAATTCTGAGTTGAACAGACGATCTCGGTGTTGCAATTACACCTGCTTCTTTGTGTACATACATTTTTAACATGACACATTAAAATGTTTCTTACTCATGATTATTAGATGGCACCACCAGTAACATTCAATTAAATTTAAAGATTTTACGCGTGAAAATTACCTACCTACTGTGTATTTTTAAAATTCATGTGATGCACTGAGAATTTTTATCAAGTGCCCCAAGTTCTCTGGCCAATTTCAAGTTATGCTTAGGACGTTTAGGAGTGATAGTGTTTCTAGTAGAAGCTACTCGATTATCAAACGTAGAAGAAAATGATTGAGTTATGATCGTAGTGCGTTATGATAATCAGTTTCAGAGACCCTTGAGCTTTTGTGTTAGACATAGTCTCCGTTGGTGTGCAAACAACACAGCCGTTAGTGCATTTGTCATAGTATCAGGAACGTTGTCCATCGCCTTGAACGCGAAAGGTCTCTTGCTGTACCGCTAGTGATTAGTTTAGGATAAGCTTCGTATTTATACTATCCATGACAATGTTATAACGCTGAAAAGACTAGTTGGATACTTGGTAGTAAACTTAACATCTAGAGCATCAGCCTAGTTAGATTTTCTTATAGTCTATGTCATAAGGAAAACCGAAGCAACATGTTGAATAAACCTAGTTTAGGATTACTTTGTTAAACGCTCGAAATGATTATCCGGGTGGTGTTGTGTAACCGGATGGAGGTTGCATAGCGTGATGTTGAAGACTCGATGGATGTCAGAGTATGAGTAATGCAATATTTAATGAGTTTCTTATTATTATAACGAGTATGCGTGTTGTTCAACATATCCGCTTCGAGAGAAAGAGTTAGTTATGATTATCATGAAAACCTGTGATGATTTTGCTCAGAGTACCTTTTAATGTCCACTGACTGGTGCCATGAATGGCCAAACGACTAGGATTACTGTTCGAAAATTAGAGTACATTAAAGTGTGGTTGTTGATTGCCATCATGGATACCCTGCTATTCAAGTAGCTCTCATTTTATTTTTGATCACTAAAATTATCTACCTCTGGTTTCTGTGTCGTATGATAAGAGCGTGTTGCGAGAATCTGAAAGTACTCATGGACAGTCGATTGGTTATCTCAGAATTGTAGTCGTGGCATCTATGTAGCCAAAGGAAATCAGTTTGCTCGAAGGTAGCTTATCAGTTCTCGCCATGTTCCCAGTTAGATTTGTCAGTTGTGAAATCCAGTTTTAACATAGCTCATTGAGAGTCTAGACGGGAGTTACGTTCTGTACAGTTGTGAAGTTGTTAACGAATTTGATGATCGCTTAAAATTGACGACGTGCGGACGTTGAATTAGTCTGAAAGAACGGATACTCTATTCAGTGGGTATACGATGAAAGGAATCTTTGAAATACTGTTGGTAGATTTATTTCCTCTTTGGGTAATCCTGGTGGCTAGCGCAGCCTGATGACTGGCGCCGCCTAGTGACCGGCGCCGCTTGGAGGCCGGTGCGGCTTGGTGGCCAGCGTAGCCTGTGTGGCGCGCGGCCCGTGTGTGGCGCGCGGCCCGTGTGTGGTGCTCGGGCCTGTCCTGTATGTGGCTTTGAGGAGCCTGGTAACTGGTAAAGCTTTTGCTTGGCCTTTCTGGCCGAAACTGGCAATGAAAATGAAGATAATTTATTAAAGGCATTTGGTAAGAAGATGAAGAGTCCAAAGTCCTTAGCTTAACTGAATGATGAATTGAATTTAGTGGTGCTTCTTTCTGATTAGTGAACAGTAGTTGGTATCATTACTAAGTTGGTAATCGGACAAGTCGCTCGATTTAGGTGATGTGTTCGTTGTATTGCTCGTTGGAGGCAATAAGTAATCTAAGAGTCACTCGAGGGAGGTGACATAGTTTACGTCACTCGATGGAGGTGGCGTGAGTTGCTATTGCTCGATTTAGGTGATAGCAACGACACTGGTAAGGTTATTGTCTCTTGATGGAGGTGGCAAGGAGTCGCTATCGCTCGATATAGGTGATAGCGACGACAATGGGTACGTCACTCGATGGAGGTGATATGAGCTGCTACGCTCGTGTAGGTGATAGCAACGACGGTGAAGGAAAACATCGTGAGGAAACCTGCATGTCCGAGACTTCTTCGGAGCGTTCTCGAAAGACATGTGAAGTCTGCCAACCTGCACTTGGCCAGCGTGACACTTTTCGCTGATTAACGTTTATGATATATAATTCTCTGATACTGTTCACTAATGAGAGAGTTGCTTTCATAATATTGTGATGTGTGGTCGCGATCTTCAGCAGTGAGGGACCGAGGACGAAGAAGAAGGAGCATCACACAGGGGCGTGTGACGTGTCAAGATGGCCGTGTCGGAGATTGGAGAACGGAACGTCAAATCTTTATAGATTTGGGCGTATTCGGATACGATAGTTGGCAACACTGAGGTCGGCAGTTGACAGCTGTCAATGTCATTAAATGTTTTATAAGCGAACGTGGAGCTGTCAACGGGCACTTTTGGTGACAGACACAGCGGAGGAAACAAGTGTGACCTACCTTAGTCCGACTACGCCGCGTTTCCAAAAGTAATCCATTTTCATCCGAGCCACGTGTGCATATTTAGTTTGCGAAGTGAACTAATTAGTTTGAGTAAAACCGATTGAGTGTATAAGGAGTCTTATTTTCCTGAAATGTACGATGGAGGAAGACCTGAGAGACGTAGAACTCCCACATTCTCCTACGTTACCTACGTTATATATGAAGGTGTCAGACAATCGACGAAGACGATTTCAGCACTCTCTTCTACAGAAAGACTACAGCAAGTGAAGTATATGACATGTGAAGACATAAAGACATATTTATTTCTGCATTTTGGTTGTTTACAACACTTATACAAGTCAAAACCCTATTCTAGATCATGCCGGCTTTTCCTAGCTAAATGACTTCTTGAGAAGAAAGGCCGAAACAAATTCAAAGTCATTGTTTTTTTTGTCACTTTAATTTGTGACGCGAATAGTGAACCGAAAAGATCCCAATTTGCTCCTTTTGTTTTATATCTAAAATTAATAGAGGAGATACTACATGACGAGTCCCGTGGCAGCCTTGACGTAAACTCGTACACAATTAGGCGGTGGTCTCTACGTGACGCGTCCGGTAGGACATGCCAGCTATCTATACGAACGTCCCCACAAGAAAGTGTGACGTCAAGAGAAGACTCGCCCATGGGGCTGCAAAATGTAGGTGGTGCATCTGGTGTGTTATGGATGGATAAATTCATATCTGCAATGAAATTCTCGACGGCGCACCGTCTCACACGCATCCCTATCAGGAGAACGATATTTGCAATAACATAATCTAGATGATGCATTCACATCGGCACTAATAATGACCTTATGGCCCATAAGGGACCCTAAAACGAAGCAAAGATGGTGTAAGTAAGAGGCAACCGGATGTGAATACTGCAAGTAGCAGCTGACAGCATAAACTCTTAAGGACGCAGAAGATACCCCCACAACCGCACAGTGTGACGTCATAAGATTACTAATAGATGTTACAGTTAAGTTTAGTTTAGTAAATCCCAGCTCGCGCTTTGCCGTCCAGCTGTATGATTTTATTAATCTGGCTCGTATTTTGATATTGTTCCTGTACGAGAATTACGTCTAACTAGAATATATCTATAACTAAGCGCTCTCTATCGTTGTGAAGGTTTAATTGTCCTATAACGATATTATCCATGATGTGCCTACCTAAGTAAGAGGTTTCCTAAACTATTAATTCAGTAGTTAGTATTAAGAATTAGTTGTTCTAATTTCAACTTATATGTGGGACATTCCTGACATCCGCAAAGACATACAAACAACGTTTACATGCTACGCATGAAGGTTTTAAATCAGGAAGATCTTTATTTGAGCATGTTATTGTTTCGTGTACCCCAGCACAGTGAGCACAAGTAGCTGTACGTACAAAACTTTATAGTACGTATATGATTCAAACCAATGACAATTTATGGTCATGATAAAAGTAGAGCGGCGTAGTCTCTCTCTGTTTCGGCGGGTACTCAGGCTGCACGCACGGCCCCGCACATGAGTGCGGTGCAATTGCATTGTTAATGGTGACGAGACGTGGGTTTACGAGTTAGACATGTAAACAAGTCAACAAGTTTCGGAGTGGCGCCTTCCAACTGAACCGAAACCGAAAAACCACACCAAATTCGTTCAAAAGTCACAGTCATGTTGAGTGTTATCTTTGATTATCGCGGTGTTGCGCCAAAACGGTAAATAAGGAATATAATTTGAGCATTATGTGGCGTTTAAGAGAGCAAATTCGACGAAAAAGGTCAGATTTGTGGCAAGAAAGTTCTAGGATTTTGCACCACGATAATGCCCTTTCACACAAGGCCATCATCGTGAATGAATTTTTGACCAAACACTCAACAGATACCATCGAGCAACCGCCATATTCACCAGATATGGCTCTAGCAGACTTTTTTCTTTTTCTTAATTTCTATTTACCACTTCGTGGCACCTGTTTTCAATCGGTAGAAGACATAAAGGAAAATTCGCGCCGAGAATTGAACTCAATTCCGGAAACAGCGTTTAAAAATGTTTTGATGATAGGATTATTCGTTGGCGTAAGTGTATCGTTTCTGAAGGAGCATACTTTGAAGGTGATAAAATAAATTTGGATGAATAACAAATTGTTTGTGTTCTATTGATATTTGCCCGATACTTTCTTGACGGAGTAGTATATACTATATGCTCTGCCAAATCTAATCCTTATACAGGCGGTTTTATATATTTCATGATGAGTGAGAACTTTCACTTTTATATTATATTAGTTTTTATAGACTCACGCCTGTATCCCCGAAGGGGTAGGCAAAGGTGTATTATTACACCCACATTTCGCTATTTATATATACAAGGTGTCACAAGACCCATCACCAAGCCAAAGTCTATTCGTTGTGGACATCATGTCAAGTCATACTAACCAAAAATAATACCTAGGCAACGATTTTTTTTAAGTTTTCACATTTTTTAAACCGCAATTCGAAGCGCGCGCGTGCAATGCTCGAAATACCTACTTATCCATGGGATCATACATAGGTCATCTAAAGAATATATTAGGGGGTAAATGCATCGATTTTGTACCTTATTAGAAAAAATCCATACTAACTTTGAGCCTCAATATCTCCTGAACCAGTAATTTCCCAGGTATAGAACCGAAGTAAAAAATGTTTGTAGTGATTGGTACAACATGGGATTTCAGTTTTCGTTAAGGGTCTTTTTACACCCTGTATATAATTATATAGAAGATTCGGTATCGTGACAACAGCGGAACCCTTGGGTCAAATTGTTGCTTATATGTAGCTCTGTAAATCCTCTACCCTCAAGTGAAAGTCCCATTCCCATTTGAATCGGTTCAGCCATTCCAGACATTAGCCCGGACAAACAGAAAGACAGACAGACAACAATCATCAAAATTAAAAAGGGTTGTTTAGGACTAAGAGTCGTATAACTAACTACATATAATTTGCACTTGAAAGTCATTTTGAAATCACAGACAGACACTTAAATTTTATTTATGTGTATAGATTTATAGTAACATTTTATCGGGTTAATTTTGTCGACAATGAGAGATTCATAACATCGATTCTCAAGATTCTTTAGTTTCATTTTGTCTGCTCTAGCCACTATGCCCTTTCATTACCTCAGCCTTACCAAAGACCTCGTCAGAGTGGTGGAGTGGGCAGAAGTGAACTCTCTGGTCCTAAACCCTACTAAAATAAAATTATATTTTTTACGACATATTATGTCGTCTTCGGTACCAAAAACCAATCAAAACGTTTGCCCAGCTTTAATCTCATGTTGATGGGCGAAGTCATCGAAAGAGTCCATGAGGCCGTCGTCGTTCCAAAAGTCGCTCAAACAATTGTTTTTGTGTTCCTAGTTGAACACTAATACAATTTTCATATGCAAACTGATCACATTTTTGCAAATGCAGTTATAGGGATGGTGAATTATGCTTTGGGATAAATGTAGGATTTGTATTAATTCACGTCGTTGCCATCGATGTAAGGAATGGAGGTTATGTAGGCGTTGCCAAGGTTATCTTTTGAGGTGTGAAAGGAAATATGTATAATTTACTACCAATAAACTTTATTACTACCAGAACATATATTATAACAATAATTATTTTTAGCATCATCAGCCCCGTCCATAAATAAAATTGTCCCACTCCTTGGCACCAGAATCTTCTCACTATGAAAAGGATAAAGCCATAGTCCCACACGCTGTTCACTTAGTGCGGAATGCAGACTTCACATGTCTTTAGAGAACATTATGGAGAATTATGAGACATGAAAGTTTCCTCGCGATGTTTACCATCCCCTTCAGCAAGTGATAATCTTCTTAATATATAAAATCCTTGCGTTACTGACTGACTGACAGACACGCTACAGCCGAAACTATTGGGCGCAGGAAGCTGAAATTTGGCATGTATGTTCCTTAGGGACCGTAGGCATGCACTAAGAAGGGATTTCCCTAAATTCCCACGGGATCGGCCAAAACGGGTAAATTTAAAAAAAAGCAGGCGTAGTTGCTGGCGTCCTCTAGTTAACAATATAATACGGACTTGCCACATGTCGTGGTTTTAAATGAGAGAACCCTGTGCAGCGTGGATTGCAGTTCTTTAGTCTCCCCACTAAGCTAGTGCTAGGCAGCAGTCTATTTCCTATATAAACCTAAAGGATAGACAATTCCTTTTCCTCCGTAAAATAATCTGGAATTATATTTCAATGAAAAGCCGGATTGAACCGGTATAAAAAGGACTAAGTAATGTTTAATCATTATAATTAAGTTGGCATATTTAATCATCCTAAGTTAGTATACTGGATAACTTTTACAAGAACTTGCTATGGTTCATAACAGAAACAAGTATAATTTAATTTGTCAGAAATCTACAATAACTTGTAAGGCTCAAATGTTATTTTACTGTCAAGTGGAGTACTACAAATTGGATTAATCTTCAAAGGAAAGTTTTGTTTACTTGAAGTGCTCCCAGTTGGTAAGACAGCGTGCCTATATCGAATGTAAGAAATATTAGGCGATGTTTCTTTCTTGATGATTTGGATCACAAGTAAATGAAATGTATTGCACGGTGGTCAACTGAAGCCCCGAAACGCGTCAAAATATCATTGGTCCCAACGAAAGGACACTAAGCATTATCTTTAAAACTATTGTGTCTTGATGGTATGATGTTATCTTTTTACTGAAGATTACAATTTTGCGCATATATTAATAGATATAAGTTTGCGATACTTTTGACAAGCGTATTTGCTTTAGGGTGTTTAAAAATGATGATATTGGGCGAGATGAGGAGTGAATTGAATGGGTAAGATTTAAAAGTTGAACACCATTTTAATTTCCTTTGACATGCACTATATTTATGGATATGACAAGCGCCTTTGATCGTGTGGATCATTAATAGGAAAAGAATATATTTATATATGTATATATTTATGCATTATATTTATGTGAATATCATATCTATGAATAATTATCATCATCATCCTCTTAGGGTTATCCCAGTTTCAATCTGGGGTCCGCTTACTAGTCTAACCGAATTTGGCTGAATATTAGCTTTTCCACGGAGCGACTGCCTGTCTGCCCTCCGCAACCCGAAGGGATAGCGATATTCCATGGTTTAGACTAGTGTCAGTTTATTTAGAAGGTACTGACGCCCTATAACGACTGTCAAAGATCTTCATGACAACCGGGACCGACGGCTTAACGTGCTCTCCGAGGCACGGGACAAGCGATAATCAACAACTCAATACGCACATAACTCCGAAAAGTCATTGGTGCACGCCGTGGATTCGAACCTGGTACCCTCTGCATGGCAGTTTGTTGGTATCTCCACTAGGCTATCGCTATAATTATAATTATATATTTATCTATAGTATATTTATGGCAATAATTATAAATATATTTATAGTAGATTTATGGTTTATAATATGTATCTAAATTATTAATATGTATCTAATACATATCCTATTTATCACCACATGGCTATTAATGCACCTACCTCATCTATCTATGCACCACCAAAAGGTTGACTGGCAGAAAATGCCACTAGGCATTAAGTCCACCTGTGTACTATTTTTGTGCATAAAGAATAAATAAATAAATAATAGGAAACAATATGTAGAAATAAGAAATATTTGTACCACAACTAAAAGAGAATTAAAATATGTCTCGAATGAACGTACAATAACATACAACGTGCCACAGGGAAGTGTTTTGGGACCTTTACTCTTTTTAATGTACATAAATGACTTTCCGAAAAATGTAACCCTTCCTATGGTTTTATTCGCTGACGATAGCACGGTAATTATTTGACACAAACCAAATAAAAAGTTCGATATAAATATAAATACTGCTTTAAATCAGTCAGTCAAATGGTTTGAACAGAATCATCATGTCAGCCTAGAGACGTCCACTGCTGGACGTAGGTCTCCCCCAAGGTTCTCCACATAGACCGATCTTGAGCCGCCCGCATCCAACCGCTAACCGCGATCTAGACCAGAACAGAATAATCTGTCAATAAATCTTAACATATATCCGATATCCTGTAGTGTCTCAAGACGAAAGTCTTTGACCAGTGTGTGTTGCCAGTGATGACTTACGGATCAGAGACGTGGTCGCTCACAATGGGCCTTATCAGAAGGCTCAAGGTCACTCAGAGGGCGATGGAGAGAGCTATGCTTTGAGTTTCCCTGCGAGATCGAATCAGAAATGAGGACATCCGCACTAGAACCAAAGTCACCGACATAGCTCTCCGGATAACCAAGTTGAAGTAGGCAGTGGGCAGGGCACATAGCTAGAAGAACCGATGGCCGTTGGGGCAGAAAGGTTCTGGAGTGGCGGCCACGTACCGGACGACGCAGCAGAGGTAGGCCTCCCGCAAGGTGGACCGACGATCTCGTCAAGATCGCGGGAGGCAGTTGGATAAGGGCGGCTCAAGACCGGTCTATGTGGAGAACCTTGGGGGAGGCCTATTTCCAGCAGTGGACGTCGTTTGGCTGATATGATGAAATCTTTACAAACTAAGATAAGGTACTTTTATTAACGCCTAGCCCCTTTCAGTACATCTCTAGGGACAGAACGCTACCCGCAAGATAGTGTGGCTTACAACTGCAGCCATAGATTAATACAATATCGCGTCGGTAGACGCTTATTCAAAGAGATATGTCTGTTGCAAGCGCGCTTGAACCGATATATAAAGTCATACGTTTGTACTTTGTCTCGCATTTACATACTGATTCAACCGACCTTTACTATTTAAATAAAAACTAGAGATGTCGTGAACTTTTGTTTACTACTCGGCATTCGGCCAATTTAGCTACTTTTCATAATATTTGGAAAATGTTGCATTGCCGAATCGTGAAGAATTTTACTCAACAGTTAATCACAAATGTTCACATACTTATTAAGATCTATTATTAACTAGTTGCATCGAATGAGAAAATATTCCTAGTATCCGCTACTGTCGTTTTCGCATTATTAAACATGTGTTAGCCTGCCAGTTGCGAAATGTCAACCACCGAATGCATCAAGCTGCAAACAATTAAATAGCTGAATTCTTCGGTATTGAGCAAAATTTGTACTCGTGTAAGCTCTAGTAGAAACTCTTTTGTTGTAGAGACAACTGCAACCAATCTGTGATGATACATTTATGCGTTCCGTTTCAGTTTTAAACAAACTGGCATGTATATTGTTCCCGGCAAAAAAGTTTATTTCAGCGTTTCAGAGTTAAGCAATAATATTTTACTTTATATGGATAAATTGTGTTTGCTGTGAACTTTCTAGTTTACAATCTTATTATACAAAGTGTATTTCAAAGGGATTCAGAGGTAAAATGTTTAATACATTCCCAGCGACAATACAGTAAAACAATAAATTCATTAATTTCTCACTGCAAGTCTCCCATGAAGTACGAGTAGGCATTTAGAAAGGTTACTATACTGCGTGGGCGTAGTATTTAAAATCAAGTTTAGGAACTGTCTCTGGCTGACACTGTTTTGGCGATT
This sequence comes from Euclidia mi, assembly GCA_944739405.2. Classification (NCBI taxonomy): domain Eukaryota; kingdom Metazoa; phylum Arthropoda; class Insecta; order Lepidoptera; family Erebidae; genus Euclidia; species Euclidia mi. The sequence goes on from OX123190.2 coordinate 65,724,528, forward strand.
GGAGTGCTGTACTAATAAATCTATAATATTGGAGGAGGGCTATACCCAGTAGTGGTCTCCAGGTGGAAATGAAGATGATGATGATACGGACATAAAGCCTAAAATATCGTATATCATGTTTGTCTAGAATTACCGTAGCCAGGCAGGAAGGTGTATCAGAAGTGCGCAGTGGAAGATGTAATACATCTACCTGACCACGATAGACAATGATCCAGACACAATGCACTGCGTTGCACAGCGATGAATTTAAATCAATCAATATCAATATTGGGTTTCACTCACCCGCTATCCTTGCTGATGTCAGGCTTGAGCTAAATTAGACACATTCATACAAGTATATTGGCCAAAATAAATGAATGAAGTATCTTATACTTAGCTATTAAGCTTCAAACGCGACGTTTTCAGGACACGTTGGCACGTGGAAGTCGATACCAGATTCACAGTTTTCACAAATGTCAATCAATAGTTCACAATCAATTTACCGTTGCCAGCACTAGATCAGGCGGCGTTCAAAGCGGTTTACTCAATTTAATTTAATTCGCGTTAATTCAAAAGGCGATATTTTACGTACGAGACGACAACGTGGTAATTTCTCAAAGGGGCGAACGGAAGTGACAGTTCAGTGTGACCATTGTCAGAAATTTTCAATAGACTAAACAAAATGTTACTCAATCGATCTAATCGATTTGACTTATAATAAAAACTAATTCTATTTCAAACATCCACCCGCCCCGGACCGGCCTACCGGTCCGCTAATCGGTTGGTAGACGTGACAATGTTGCAACCGCTCTCCTCAGAGTCGAACCGTCCACCAAGACCTCAGCAAATCGGGGAACTCCATCAGCCCCAGTTACCAAATGAAGGATGCGCCCCCTGCGCCATCTGAGTGGCGGAAGGTTAGCCTCCTTGATCAAAACGAGGTCACCAATCTTGGGTGGATCGGTCTTGTCGGTCTACTTAACGCGTTGCTGGAGTATGTGCAAATATTCCAAGTTCCAGCGTTTCCAAAAGCTCTGAGTAATCTGGCGTACCAATTCAAAACGCGAGAGACGACCAGGACTCGTATCAATATAGGGGTACTCAGGCAAGGCGACAAGTGGGCGACCAATCAAAAAATGGCCCGGCGTAAGGGCCTCCAAATCATTCGGATCTGAGGAGATCGGGCACAACGGCCGAGAGTTCAAAACGGCCTCAATCTTACAAAACACAGTTGCGAGTTCCTCAAAGGTAAGAACAGATTCACCGATTGTCCTGCGCAAGTGTGTTTTGGCCGATTTTACGGCGGCCTCAAATATACCACCCCAGTGTGGACAATTTGGTGGGGAAAACAACCAATTTATCCCACGTCGGGCAAGCCTATCACCTATATCAGCTTTGTTGGTTTCAAGAAAATTAACAACATCATTCAGATAATTATAAGTGCCCTTGAAGTTAGTGCCGCAGTCAGAACGGATCAAGGAAGGCAGCCCTCTGCGGGATACAAATCTGTCAAATGTGGCTACAAACGCCTCGGTCGTAAGCGAGGAGACCAGTTCTAAGTGTACGGCCTTTGTGGAAAGACAAACAAAATCACACAAGTAGGCCTTGACAGTCTTGCTGTTTCGAAGTGTCGACGTTTTCACCAAAAAAGGACCAGCGAAGTCCGTGCCAACACCGTCAAACGTCCTGCTTTCAGATACGCGATCTGCCGGTAAGTCCCCCATCAAGGGCTGCATGGTAGAAGCCTTGAGCTTATAGCAAGGGATGCAGCGAAAGACTACACTCCGAATAATTCTTCGGGCAGACAAAATCCAAAATTCGCGTTGCAAAATGGCCAAGAGCGCATTACAACCAGCATGCGAATTTTTAAGGTGACGGTCAGTTACCAACAAGCGTACCAAATGACCGTCCTTAGGTAACAAAAGGGGGTGACGAGCCCCGCAAGGGAGGTTGGCGTTCTTGAGACGCCCTCCAACGCGCAAGAGACCCGTTTCGTCCAAAAAGGGGTTCAATTTAGATACAGCTCCCGACAATTTTGATTTCCCCGACTTGAGGATAGCAATCTCCCTTTCAAAATGCGCCAATTGCACAGAACGAACCCAAAAGGTGAGGGACTCCTGTCGTTCCTGTGGTGAGAGAAACGGTGTCAGTCGTTTCTGTTGTGGGTGCCTAAAATTAAGAACAAAACGCTTTATCCAAGCAGTGACACCTAACAACTTGTCGAGGGAGCTGTAACGATTCAACAGGAAATCGGGGTCGAAGGCGCATTCTACCTTCTCAAGAGCGAGTGTTCGTAGACCCGGCAAATTAGAAGTATTCAAAACTGGCGTTCGAGGCCAATCAATTTCTGGTCGACTCAACCATTCCGGACCCCACCACAGCGAATGACCTATCAAACTAGGCGTCAAGCATCCGCGCGAGGCACAATCAGCGGGGTTGAGCTCACCTGGCACGTGTCTCCAAACAAGTTTGACTTCGGATTTCTGGATTTGGGAAACGCGATTAGCGACAAATACCTCCAAAGTGTGGACAGAAGCCTTCAACCAACAAAGAACAATTTGGCTGTCTGTCCAGGCGTAGGTCCCATTAATGCAAATGCTTTTACCCAAAGTACTGGACACGTGGTTCAACAAGCGTACAAGAAGGGCTGCTCCCGAGAGCTCCAATTTCGGAATGGTCAGAGATGTCCGAAGGGGTGCAACCTTGCTCTTTGCCATGATCAGGGAAACCCTCACCTGACCTGAGGCACTGACTGTGCGCAAGTACACCACGGCGGCGTGACCACGTTCCGAGGCGTCACAAAACCCGTGAAGGGTGGCCTTGTACTTCCCGGGAGGAAGGATGGGACGAGGCAAGGAGATCTCATTGACGGCAGGAAGTGAGGATACAAAAGAGGTCCATTCCTCAACAAGAGTGCCGTGTAGAGGTTCGTCCCAGGTCAATCCTGCTGTCCAAAGCTTCTGCAAGAAGCATTTTGCCCAAAATATGATAGGACAGATCCAACCGTTCGGATCAAAGGTTCTGGCGACAGTAGACAATACGAGACGTTTAGTCCAAGAACACGGCAATTTCAAGTCTACGTTATATGTAAAGATGTCTTGGACTGGTCTGTACTGAACGCCGAGAACAGCCATCATGGCGGGGTTGTCAACAATCTCAAATAGATGTGGATCTTGCTGATGATCCTCTGGCAAGCCTTCCAAAAGCGCTGGTGAGTTGGAAATCCATTTACGCAACTCATAACCAGCGGAGGCCAAAATACCTATCAATTCGTCCCGCAGGAGGATCGCCTCGTCCGCTGTGGAGGCGCCCGAGCAAATGTCATCGACGTAAATATCGTCCTTCAAGATGGCGGAGGCTCTTGGGAAACGTAGGCCTTCGCGGTCTGCGAGCTCCCAAAGAGAACGTATTGCCAAGTAGGGGCTTGACCTTAACCCGTACGTATTTGTATTGAGCTCGTAGACGACCATGGGATCGCGAGGAGACTCTCTCCAAAGGATCAGCTGGAAGCGACGGTCATCAGGGTGGATAATCGTCTGCCTGAACATCATTTTTATGTCGGCCACAAAGACAACCTGATGTCGTCGGAAGCTGGTGATGACGTCACAAAGGTCCTTGACCAACTTAGGACCAGAATGCAAGCACTGGTTCAAGGATACGCCTGTTGAAGTCTGCGCAGAACCATCAAACACTGTGCGCAGCTTGCCAGTCGATGGCTTCAATACCGCATGATGCGGGAGAAAGTAATGCTCTACCGAACGCCAATCCAAATTTGACACAGACATGTGTCCCAACTGTTCATATTCCCTCATGAACTCAATATACTTCTGTCTGAGCTCCGAATCACGACCCATGCGACGCTCCATAGCCAACAATCTCTTTTCGGCTAAAGGTCGTGACTCACCAAGCGGAGGCCGAACAGACAGAAAGGGCAGCTTCGTGATAATCCGACCAGAACGGAGTCGACCAGTGTTGTTCTGGAAGAACAGCTCGCACTCCTCATGTTCTGGATTCAAACGGGCAGCTTGAGAGGGCTCCTCTACCTCCCAAAACCTCTGAACCGCATCAGAGAGAGCGGAGCCTACAGCCAACAAATTATCAAGTTCAGGTGGAGGGGGGTCCCTAGGTACAGGGCCCATCAAAGCAAATCCAAATATGGTCGGGATAGCAGTCAAACCATTTGGCACCAAGACCCGTTTCCCACCAATCAAAATTCCACCGAGGACATCAGATCCAATCAACAAGTCGATTTGTCCTGGTGTGTCAAATTTGGGGTCTGCCAGTTCCAATCCCGATGTCAAATTCACCACAGCAGCAGGGAGCTGTTTCTGTGGGTGCATACCCAAAATATTCTTCAGCACAATAGCCGAGGTTTTAATCCTCGGGTGTGAAGATTCAACAGGGCCAAACAAAACCTTAACTTGCCCTTCAACATTAGAGGCTACGTCACCTATGCCCCGTATACAATTCGGAAAAGAGCCCATATTTAATTTAACCTGCCCTACCAAATAAGTGGAAACAATGCAACCTTGTGAACCTGTGTCCAATATAGCACGGACAACAACAGAGGTCCCCGTGGGTCCCCAGACCCTAACAGCAACCGTTGGTAGGATAACGGTCTCAATGGGGGAGGTTGGAGTTATAGGGCAGGGGTCAATGACCTATTGTTGCCTGGGCGGCGACCGTTGGCCAGGACCAGGCAGGTCAAAATGAGGGTGCGGCTTGAAGTCCTCAAAAGCGCGATGACTCGATCCGCGCGCCATCTGTGGGGGGTCATAATGACGCACCCGCCCAAAACGAGGTGGGCGCGAGTCAAGGCGGGGACGCTCCGCCAAAGGAGGGGAATACCTGGGGCAGCAGTCATGGTGCTGGTGACGTTGCGCGGCACATTCAGGTGCGCGAGAGAGAGGAGGCGTGCGCACGCTACGGTTCTCCAAGCGGGGTGAGTGGCGATCAATTGAGCGAGGCGACTCTCGGCTACGCGCCGGTGAGCCTCGGCTGCCACCTTCAAAACACCCGCCCGTGCGCGGCGTCGGCTGGTTGGACAAGCGGCCAACCTCTCTGGCATTCATACAGAGAATGTCCAAATGCTGTCCTCCACAGTGAGGACAGGGGCGAGAATTTGGGCAGTCTCGCTGGTAATGGGACCCCAAACAAGAGAAGCAAAGGCGGCGGGCATTCGCGATGCGCCTACGAGAGGCGACATGCAGGTCCAAAAATGCCCTGCAACTGGCCGTTCTGTGCCCCGTGACCTTGCAGTAGGAGCACTCCGCTGGGCTCTGCGTGACCGCAAAGCGAGGAGGGCGCCGGTCAACATTGGCTCGGGTGTGACCGCGAGCCTGCTCCTTGACCTTGGGCGGCTGCGTCTTAGCCGGCGTGTCACCACCGGAGTTGTCCAAGACCCGGCACTCATCCTCCAGGAACCTCTCCAGGTCAGCAAAGGGGGGCAGATGGGTCGCGCTATCCCCACCAAAGCGCTGCTCAAAACGCGACCTCAGGTCGGCAGGCAGCTTTTTCAGCACAATGTGCACCAATAGATAGGACCATTGGTCCACGGGCAGGTCAAGGCACTTAAGTGCGTTGATGGCCACCAAAAGCGGGTTCAAAAGTTGGGTGCGCAACCCAGAGACCCGGATGAGCGTCGGCAAACCCAAAATCTGCTCAATATGCGTGTCGGCGAGGCCACGCTTGTTATGGTACCTACGGGTAATTAGGTCCCGAGCCGTCTGGTACGCCTCGTCAGACACGGGCAGATGCTGGATGAGGCCCTTTGCCTCCCCATCCAGTACCGACATTAGATAGGCCAACTTTTGTGCCGGCCGAAGGTCAGCCCTATCATGGACTAGGCTGTCGAACAAATTAACGAAGCCCAGGTAGCTTCCTAGGCAGCCATCAAAATGGGGGAGGTCCAAAGTAGGGAGCCTACTCACCAGCCCCGGTGCTGACCTAGGAAGCTCCTGCTTCAGGCCGGGTTGCCCTTCCCTATCGGCAACTAGTTGTCTCGCACTATTGGAGACAGCATCATACAGGTCTAAGACCTGGGCATAGTCTTCGCTGACCTTGTTTCGCTGGTCAGCAGTGAAATCATTGATTGACACTTCAAGACAGCAAGTGCTGAAAGTGCGGAATTGCTGTTCCACACTTGCCAGGCGATCGTCAATCCGCTCGTACCTTTGAAGTAGGGCCTGCTGGCGATCAGGCCGGTTCACTAAAGCACTGGCTGAGGCAAACCAGCGCAAATCTGACGCAATAGCACCAGCAGCCGCACGCAAGTCCTTGATAGCTGACATAATCAAAATTTCAAAAGAGCCCGGACAAGCGTTAAACAATATTAACAATCAAAACTTAATTTTTCTCAATTCTTTGAAACCAACAAAGTATTAGCCTGTTTACTGCAAGTGCAGGCAAGTGACAGGTATTTACTGCCCAACAAAATTTAAGGTTTCAGTATATTGAAACAAACACAAAAGTTATCAAAGTTATAACTTATAACAAATTAATAAAGTTGAAACTTCAACTTAATTAATTAATTATTTGCAACAGACAGACTAACTGTGTTATTTATGATATACAATAGGAAGTAAGCACAGAATATGTGTTACCTAACAATATTATCTATATTATAACAAAATAAAAGTTTATTAATGTGACCCGCCCAAGTGGCAAGGTCAAGTTTGATTATTACAACGTTTATGAATATATGCAATGAACTAAATTTACTAAATTTATTGATACATACAGCTGTTATGTATCCAAACAAACTGGCTTATTAATGCAACAACAAATTTAAGTTAGATTTTCCAACAATACAAATCAACAATTACTGATTGAGGTTATGTGACAATGTGTTTCAAATTATCTAGGTCAACTTATACAATTAAATATTAGGTATTTTAGACAATAACTGACCTGACAAACACTACAATACTGTCTACAAGGTGAGATATATAGCTCATACAACACCAATCTGAGTTCAGATACAATCAACGGCTAAGCTAAACTTGTAAGTTTACAATATAGGCAGTTAACCACGCTCTTGCTATCAAAAATTATGTCTAGAATTACCGTAGCCAGGCAGGAAGGTGTATCAGAAGTGCGCAGTGGAAGATGTAATACATCTACCTGACCACGATAGACAATGATCCAGACACAATGCACTGCGTTGCACAGCGATGAATTTAAATCAATCAATATCAATATTGGGTTTCACTCACCCGCTATCCTTGCTGATGTCAGGCTTGAGCTAAATTAGACACATTCATACAAGTATATTGGCCAAAATAAATGAATGAAGTATCTTATACTTAGCTATTAAGCTTCAAACGCGACGTTTTCAGGACACGTTGGCACGTGGAAGTCGATACCAGATTCACAGTTTTCACAAATGTCAATCAATAGTTCACAATCAATTTACCGTTGCCAGCACTAGATCAGGCGGCGTTCAAAGCGGTTTACTCAATTTAATTTAATTCGCGTTAATTCAAAAGGCGATATTTTACGTACGAGACGACAACGTGGTAATTTCTCAAAGGGGCGAACGGAAGTGACAGTTCAGTGTGACCATTGTCAGAAATTTTCAATAGACTAAACAAAATGTTACTCAATCGATCTAATCGATTTGACTTATAATAAAAACTAATTCTATTTCAAACAATGTTTTATTTACAATGGTATTGGGGAAAGTAAGGCAGACAGAAGGCGGCACGTTGAACATCCGTACATACGATCTGGGGCCTTACTCTTGAATTTAATTCCGATCTATCGACATTGGGGTTATGTCATTTCGTAATCTTGAACGCGATACTAGCGCAAAATTGGTTTGAAATTGAACGTATTTTTGAGGAACTAAATTGAATTGGGATCGGTATTGGAAAGCAAGTAAAGCGACCATAGAGATACGACTCCCGAGCATATTTTGACAGTTCTGTATTGCGTCAAGATTGTGTAAGAATTGTTTGTGAATTGTTTTTTATCCAATAACAAAACAGTAACTTTCTTTCTCTTTTTTACAAATTGTTGGTGTTTTATGTTTCATTTAAAGTAATAGTAAGCATTGTAAGATTCTATTATGCCACGGATAATGATAATGAGCAATATATTTATTAAACGTCACAAAAATGAAATAAAAAGAAGATGAGATGAATGCCGTGTGATCTGATACATGGACGAAAGTACGAAACAAATTACCGTGTTGGATGTGTTTGAGAAAATATATCAAAATATAAAGCATTTAATAAAACTAAGTTTAGGATTTTTGATAATGTTTAAATTGCATATAGTAATCAACAATATTGATCATATCAGAATAAATACTTAGGTATGTATGATCCAAGATATTAAAGTAGTACCTATGTAAACTTCTAACTTTATTAGAACTACTTAATTTTATATTTTATAATCACTCTTGTTTTATTTCTTGGATCAGATAAAGAAATACACCACGGCCACGCGCAAAGTAGGGTTCCGTAGTTGCCCATAATGACTTGCTGCAAAGGGTATTAATGTACAGTCGCGGTCTGAAAGTGTTTACCACCTTAAGGCTTATAATTGCATGAACACATCAATTACACAAGGACGACGATATTGTACTAGGCAACCAATCTATGATAACATGCGTTGCGTAGCAACTGGTGTCAATAACGATTTATACATAAATACATACATAACGTCACGCCTTTTATCCCCGAAGAGGTAGGCAGAGGTGTATTTCTACACCCACTTTTCGCCAGATATACTTTAGTCCAACGTAGTGTTTAACGATTTATTCAAAGAATAACCTGATTTATTATTCCACATTTATAATATACGTTCATTTTATTACAAGCGTGATATTTACAATAAAACTAAAATATTTGTAGTCTTCAAATAATGTTATTTTAAACTTGCTATTTACGATTTTGGTATTTGTCGTTAATAAGTTTATCAAATGACTTTAACATTGACAGATTATAATGAAAGGGATGGCGAAAATACGACATCCTGAATTTAAAACCTTTTTGAAAAAAAATACAATATTATTTATATCGTCTAGCGTAAGACTGTCTCGTTGGTCTAGCGGTAGTGTATACGACAGCTGATCATGAGGTCTCGGGTTCATTTCGCGGGTAAGATTCGGAAAATGTTCCTAAGGTTTTCTGTTAAGAATATCTTAGTGACAATTTATTAGGAATTACTATCAAGAAATTCTTAAAGCACTTTAAGCAGTCCCAGCTGTCATGATCTATGGCAGTCATTAGTGGGGAGTCAATGCCCTCAAATATTACCCACTGACTACTGGTCTAACCTTAGAATGATGTTAGATGGCAGTCGCTCCGTGTAAAACCTGATATCCAGTCAAATCTCGGTAGACCAGAAATAGCAGGCCCTGGGCTCCGAAGTGCAAGCTTGGGATGCAACTGAGAAAATGCTAGGGTGATGATGATGATGATATCGTGTAGCGAAAATCAGGGCGCGGTCAGACTGTGAGCTATAATGATAGTGGATGGTATGCTAGTCACGTTAAAGTGCAAGCTGATCACATAAGTGAGCTTTTGTTTAGATAGTGTGTGCCCTTAACCAGGCGAATCGTGCTTTATAAAAAAATAGGCAGAAATAATCAAAAATAAATTCAACTCATATTTTTTTGTTAATAAAAGTTTTAATAACGAATATAGCCTCCCTCAGCAGCACATGAGTAGATAAACGGAACAGAGACACAGCTTCATACAACAGCGCGAATCGGTTGCACTACTACGAGCACGCGGCTTATGTGTGCGTGACCACTGGCCACTTGTCGTGTACGCGGCGAGAGTGGAAAGAACCGGTTTACGTAGGCACAGGCAGTTGACAATCTTAGGGTTATTACGACGCACGTTGTTTGTTTTGTACGTTGCAAGTTATAATATTTTAATGTAAAAAAGTGGTGTTTTATTATTAATAATGGTTGTTTATTGTACTGTGTGTATGAATAATACTAGATGAAATAATTAAATCATTATAAAGATTTTAACAATGGTAACGTACAATTGGGTTTTTTAATTAGGTATAACTCCTGATAATTTTGTCGCATTTGTTGAATTGCTCGAGCAAAAGTTTCGCGAATATTTCGATCTTGAAATAAATATTGTCAATGTTTGCAACGAAATACTTAACAACTCATTAGTTGTGAAATTGTGTAAAAGCAATTAATGTTTACAAAACCAATGACTAACCGAAAGTGATCAGCCATCGATAGGGATTACAAATAACAGGTGCATGCGATTTTCGACCTTATTGACGTAACTCAGAATTTATAATTTTAATAACGTATCAATGTCAGGAAGCAAGAAAATACCAAAAAAAAGTCTGTCATGAATTGTCAATAAGGTCGAAAATCACATGCACCTGTTTTTTGTAAGCCCTATCGATGGTTGATCATTTTATAGTCATTTGTTTTGTAGACATTCATTTGTCTTACACAATTTCTTGTTAAACTTGTTTAGATACCTATCCCCGTGGTAAAGTAGTCCCCGTAGTGGCCATAATAGCTAAAGGAGATTCCTATGTTTATTAGAAAAATAGATCATATTACCAGAAAATATTCAACACTATTAGTGGTATCGTTGGGAATGTCAAATAAATCACGTCGTCACGTCGTGTCCTTGGTAACAAATGTATATTTTTATTCCGTGCTTTTAAAAGTTTCAGGTGCATGCCTTTTTTGGTTCCACTCGCTATTTTATTTACAACTGTACTTCTGCCGTATAGCGAATCCACGAATCTGTCGAGTTGGGAATCTGCCAAATCACGAATCTGTCCAATCCAGAATCTGTCGTATACCGAACAAGCGATTTGTCTTACCCTATTGTGACAACCCTACCAAAATAGGTAACAAATTTATAAGCTCTTAAGAAGCTGTCTCTCTGTTCGGTTTATTTACTCATGTGTCAGCAGCCACAGCATAAATGCAATTCTGTCATTATGTCAAATTATTTCATCGACCTAAAAATATTCATAGTCTTTTTGTTTGAATCGATGCCTTACCAATGATTGAAAAGTAATAAGTACTCAAATAAAGCATTTTAGACCTTGCTGAAACCAGCGTGACAAAGAATGTAATTTGAAAAGTGGTAAAGATTCTTAGACCGCGACCGTACAACAAATCCGACTGTTTATTTTTCTAAAAAAATAATTTTAATAACACTATTATAAGAATCTAAGTCTTGTTTAGAAAAATACTAGGTATGTATCCAGTTATGTAGTAAACATAAAATGTGGTTTCCAAGATGTGTAGAATTCGGGCTAAGAATGGGTATTTTTTAACACAGATCAGTGGAAGCGATTAATTCATCCAGTCTTAGCCCAAGACAAAGGATCTAACACATGGGCCAAGTTTCTTGGCGCTAAGAATTAAACAACTTACTTACCAAATATCTCCTGGTGATGTTCTTGAGTGGAGTCCTGGAGGCAAGTTAGACACACACGAGACTAAAATTGGCCAATATTAGCAAGTGAATTATCTTTACTTTACCAGACTCCACGCAGCGTCTTCAATCAGCAAATTCTTCCGGCACCAACCACGTGCATCGGATTCACTCAAGTTTTACAATGTTCGTTAAAATGCTATTTTTATCACAATTAACCGGTGCCAGTTATTGATCAAGGAAGTGGCAATCAAACGGGTTCTAAATACAAGATCAAAACGCTCACAACACGAAATCTATCCAGAGCAGATTTTTTCGCTGACCGCGGGAAACGACAATGAATGAAAAAATTGACAGTTCAGTGTGACCATTGTCAGAAATTTTCAATAGACTAAACAAAATGTTACTCAATCGATCTAATCGATTTGACTTATAATAAAAACTAATTCTATTTCAAACATCCACCCGCCCCGGACCGGCCTACCGGTCCGCTAATCGGTTGGTAGACGCGACAATGTTGCAACCGCTCTCCTCAGAATCGAACCGTCCACCAAGACCTCAGCAAATCGGGGAACTCCATCAGCCCCAGTTACCAAATGAAGGATGCGCCCCCTGCGCCATCTGAGTGGCGGAAGGTTAGCCTCCTTGATCAAAACGAGGTCACCAATCTTGGGTGGATCGGTCTTGTCGGTCCACTTAACGCGTTGCTGGAGTATGTGCAAATATTCCAAGTTCCAGCGTTTCCAAAAGCTCTGAGTAATCTGGCGTACCAATTCAAAACGCGAGAGGCGACCAGTTCTCGTATCAATATAGGGGTACTCAGGCAAGGCGACAAGTGGGCGACCAATCAAAAAATGGCCCGGCGTAAGGGCCTCCAAATCATTCGGATCTGAGGAGATCGGGCACAATGGCCGAGAGTTCAAAACGGCCTCAATCTTACAAAACACAGTTGCGAGTTCCTCAAATGTAAGGACAGATTCACCGATTGTCCTGCGCAAGTGTGTTTTGGCCGATTTTACAGCGGCCTCAAATATACCACCCCAGTGTGGACAATTTGGTGGGGAAAACAACCAATTTATCCCACGTCGGGCAAGCCTATCACCTATTTCAGCTTTGTTGGTTTCAAGAAAATTAACAACATCATTCAGATAATTATAAGTGCCCTTGAAGTTAGTGCCGCAGTCAGAACGGATCAAGGAAGGCAGCCCTCTGCGGGATACAAATCTGTCAAATGTGGCTACAAACGCCTCGGTCGTAAGCGAGGAGACCAGTTCTAAGTGTACGGCCTTTGTGGAGAGACAAACAAAAACACACAAGTAGGCCTTAACAGTCTTGCTGTTTCGAAGTGTCGACGTTTTCACCAAGAAGGGACCAGCGAAGTCCGTGCCAACACCGTCAAACGTCCTGCTTTCAGTTACGCGATCTGCCGGTAAGTCCCCCATCAACGGCTGCATGGTGGAAGCCTTGAGCTTATAACAAGGGATGCAGCGAAAGACTACACTCCGAATAATTCTTCGGGCAGACAAGATCCAAAATTCGCGTTGCAAAATGGCCAAGAGCGCATTACAACCAGCATGCGAATTTTTAAGGTGACGGTCAGTTACCAACAAACGCACCAAATGACCGTCCTTGGGTAACAACAGGGGGTGACGTGCTCCGTAAGGGAGGTTGGCGTTCTTGAGACGCCCTCCAACGCGCAAGAGACCCGTATCGTCCAAAAAGGGGTTCAATTTAGAGACAGCTCCCGACAATTTCGATTTCCCCGACTTGAGGATAGCAATCTCCCTTTCAAAATGCGCCAATTGCACAGAACGAACCCAAAAGGTGAGGGACTCCTGTCGTTCCTGTGGTGAGAGAAACGGTGTCAGTCGTTTCTGTTGTGGGTGCCTAAAGTTAAAAACAAAACGCTTTATCCAAGCAGTAACACCTAACAACTTGTCGAGGGAGCTGTAACGATTCAACAGGAAATCGGGGTCGAAGGCGCATTTTACCTTCTCAAGAGCGAGTGTTCGTAGACCCGGCAAATCAGAAGTATTCAAAACTGGCGCTCGAGGCCAATCAATTTCTGGTCGACTCAACCATTCCGGACCCCACCACAGCGAATGACCTATCAAACTAGGCGTCAAGCATCCGCGCGAGGCACAATCAGCGGGGTTGAGCTCACCTGGCACGTGTCTCCAAACAAGTTTGACTTCGGATTTCTGGATTTGGGAAACGCGATTAGCGACAAATACCTCCAAAGTGTGGACAGAAGCCTTCAACCAACAAAGAACAATTTGGCTGTCTGTCCAGGCGTAGGTCCCATTAATGCAAATGCTTTTACCCAAAGTACTGGACACGTGGTTCAACAAGCGTACAAGAAGGGCTGCTCCCGAGAGCTCCAATTTCGGAATGGTCAGAGATGTCCGAAGGGGTGCAACCTTGCTCTTTGCCATGATCAGGGAAACCCTCACCTGACCTGAGGCACTGACTGTGCGCAAGTACACCACGGCGGCGTGACCACGTTCCGAGGCGTCACAAAACCCGTGAAGGGTGGCCTTGTACTTCCCGGGAGGAAGGATGGGACGAGGCAAGGAGATCTCGTTGACGGCAGGAAGTGAGGATACAAAAGAGGTCCATTCCTCAACAAGAGTGCCGTGCAGAGGTTCGTCCCAGGTCAATCCTGCTGTCCAAAGCTTCTGCAAGAAGCATTTTGCCTAAAATATAATTGGACAGATCCAACCGTTCGGATCAAAGGTTCTGGCGACAGTAGACAACACGAGACGTTTAGTCCAAGAACAAGGCAATTTCAAGTCTACGTTGTACGTAAAGATGTCTTGGACTGGTCTGTACTGAACGCCGAGAACAGCCATCATGGCGGGGTTGTCAACAATCTCAAACAAATGTGGATCTTGCTGATGATCCTCTGGCAAGCCTTCCAAAAGCGCTGGCGAGTTGGAAATCCATTTGCGCAACTCATAACCAGCGGAGGCCAAAATACCTATCAATTCGTCCCGCAGGAGGATCGCCTCGTCCGCTGTGGAGGCGCCCGAGCAAATGTCATCGACGTAAATATCGTCCTTCAAGATGGCGGAGGCTCTTGGGAAACGTAGGCCTTCGCGGTCTGCGAGCTCCCAAAGAGAACGTATTGCCAAATAGGGGCTTGACCTTAACCCGTACGTATTTGTATTGAGCTCGTAGACGACCATGGGATCGCGAGGAGACTCTCTCCAAAGGATCAGCTGGAAGCGACGGTCATCAGGGTGGATAATAGTCTGCCTGAACATCATTTTTATGTCGGCTACAAAGACAACCTGATGTCGTCGGAAGCTGGTGATGACGTCACAAAGGTCCTTGACCAACTTGGGACCAGAATGCAAGCACTGGTTCAAGGATACGCCTGTTGAAGTCTGCGCAGAACCATCAAACACTGTGCGCAGCTTGCCAGTCAATGGCTTCAATACCGCATGATGCGGGAGAAAGTAGTGCTCCACCGAACGCCAATCCAAATTTGACACAGACATGTGTCCCAATTGTTCATATTCTCTCATGAACTCAATGTACTTCTGTCTGAGCTCCGGATCACGACCCATGCGACGCTCCATAGCCAACAATCTCTTTTCGGCTAAAGGTCGTGACTCACCAAGCGGAGGCCGAACAGACAGAAAGGGCAGCTTCGTGATAATCCGACCAGAACGGAGTCGACCAGTGTTGTTCTGGAAGAACAGCTCGCACTCCTCATGTTCTGGATTCAAACGGGCAACTTGAGGGGGCTCCTCTACCTCCCAAAACCTCTGAACTGCATCAGAGAGAGCAGAGCCTACAGCCAACAAATTATCAAGTTCGGGTGGAGAGGGGTCCCTAGGTACAGGTCCCATCAAAGCAAGTCCAAATATGGTCAGGATGGCAGTCAAACCATTTGGCACCAAGACCCGTTTCCCACCAATCAAAATTCCACCGAGGACATCAGAGCCAATCAACAAGTCGATTTGTCCCGGTGTGTCAAATTTGGGGTCTGCCAGTTCCAATCCCGATGTCAAATTCACCACAGCAGCAGGTAGCTGCTTCTGTGGGTGCATGCCCAAAATATTCTTCAACACAATAGCCGAGGTTTTAATCCTCGGGTGTGAAGATTCAACAGGGCCAAACAAAACTTTAACTTGCCCTTCAACATTAGAGGCTACGTCACCTATGCCCCGTATACAATTCGGAAAAGAGCCCATATTTAATTTAACCTGCCCTACCAAATAAGTGGAAACAATGCAACCTTGTGAACCTGTGTCCAATATAGCACGGACAACAACAGAGGTCCCCGTGGGTCCCCAGACCCTAACAGCAACCGTTGGTAGGATAACGGTCTCAATGGGGGAGGTTGGCGTTATAGGGCAGGGGTCAATGACCTATTGTTGCCTGGGCGGCGACTGTTGGCCAGGACCTGGCAAGTCAAAATGAGGGTGCGGCTTGAAGTCCTCAAAAGCGCGATGACTCGATCCGCGCGCCATCTGTGGGGGGTCATAATGACGCACCCGCCCAAAACGAGGTGGGCGCGAGTCAAGGCGGGGACGCTCCGCCAAAGGAGGGGAATACCTGGGGCAGCAGTCATGGTGCTGGTGACGCTGGGCGGTCGCACATTCAGGTGCGCGAGAGAGAGGAGGCGTGCGCACGCTACGGTTCTCCAAGCGGGGTGAGCGGCGATCAATTAAGCGAGGCGACTCTCGGCTGCGCGCCGGTGAGCCTCGGCTGCCACCTTCAAAACACCCGCCCGTGCGCGGCGTCGGCTGGTTGGACAAGCGGCCAACCTCTCTGGCATTCATACAGAGAATGTCCAAATGCTGTCCTCCACAGTGAGGACAGGGGCGAGAGTTTGGGCAGTCTCGCTGGTAGTGGGACCCCAAACAAGAGAAGCAAAGGCGGCGGGCATTCGCGATGCGCCTACGAGAGGCGACATGTAGGTCCAAGAATGCCCTACAATTGGCCGTTCTGTGCCCCGTGACCTTGCAGTAGGAGCACTCCGCTGGGCTCTGCGTGACCGCAAAGCGAGGAGGGCGCCGGTCAACATTGGCTCGGGTGTGAACGCGAGCCTGCTCCTTGACCTTGGGCGGCTGCGACTTAGCCGGCGTGTCACCACCGGAGTTGTCCAAGACCCGGCACTCATCCTCCAGGAACTTCTCCAGGTCAGCAAAGGGGGGCAGATGGGTCGCGCTATCCCCACCAAAACGCTGTTCAAAACGCGACCTCAGGTCGGCAGGCAGCTTCTTCAGCACAATGTGCACCAATAGATAGGACCATTGGTCCACGGGCAGGTCAAGGCACTTAAGTGCATTGATGGCCACCAAGAGCGGGTTCAAAAGTTGGGTGCGCAACCCAGAGACCCGGGTGAGCGTCGGCAAACCCAAAATCTGCTCGATGTGCGTGTCGGCGAGGCCACGCTTATTATGGTACCTACGGGTGATTAGGTCCCGAGCCGTCTGGTACGCCTCGTCAGACACGGGCAGATGCTGGATGAGGCCCTTAGCCTCCCCATCCAGAACCGACATTAGATAGGCCAACTTTTGTGCCGGCCGAAGGTCAGCCCTGTCATTGACCAGGCTGTCGAACAAGTTAATGAAGCCCAGGTAGCTTCCTAGGCAGCCATCAAAATGGGGGAGGTCCAAAGTAGGGAGCCTACTCACCAGCCCCGGTGCTGACCTAGGAAGCTCCTGCTTCAGGCCGGGTTGCCCTTCCCTATCGGCAACTAGTTGTCTCGCACTATTGGAGACAGCATCATACAGGTCTAAGACCTGGGCATAGTCTTCGCTGACCTTATTTCGCTGGTCAGCGGTGAAATCATTGATTGACACTTCAAGACAGCAAGTGCTGAAAGTGCGGAATTGCTGTTCCACACTTGCCAGGCGATCGTCAATCCGCTCGTACCTCTGAAGTAAGGCCTGCTGGCGATCAGGCCGGTTCACTAAAGCATTGGCCGAGGCAAACCAGCGCAAATCTGATGCAATAGCACCAGCAGCCGCACGCAAGTCCTTGATAGCTGACATAATCAAAATTCAATAGAGCCCGGACAAGCGCTAAATAAAATTAACAATCAAAACTTAATTTTTCTTAATTCTTTGAAACCAACTAAGTATTAGCCTGTTTACTGCAAGTGCAGGCAAGTGACAGGTATCTACTGTCCAACAAAATTAATAGTTTCAATATATTGAAGAATCAAACACAAAAGTTATCAAAGTTATAACTTATAACAAATTAAAAGTTGAAACTTCAAATTAATTAATTAGTTATTTGCAACAGACAGACTGGCTGTGTTATTTGAGATATACAATAGTAAGTAAGCACAGAATATGTGTTACCTAGCAATATTATCTATATTATAACAAAACAAAGTTTATTAATGTAACCCGCCCAAGTGGCAAGGTCAAGTTTGATTATTACAATGTTTATGAATATATGCAATGAACTAAATTTACTAAATTTATTGATACATACAGCTCTTATGTATCCAAACAAACTGACTTATTAATGCAACAACAAATTTAAGTTAGATTTTTCAACAATACAAATTAACAATTACTGATTGAGGTTATGTGACAATGTGTTTCAAATTATCTAGGTCAACTTATACAATTAAATATTAGGTATTTTAGACAATAACTGACCTGACAAACACTACAATACTGTCTACAAGGTGATAAGATACAAGCTCATACCAATCTGAGTTTATACTCAGTAATACAACAGCGGCTAAATTTCAACTACAGCTCTGCACCAAAAATTATGTGTAGAATTCGGGCTAAGAATGGGTATTTTTTAACACAGATCAGTGGAAGCGATTAATTCATCCAGTCTTAGCCCAAGACAAAGGATCTAACACATGGGCCAAGTTTCTTGGCGCTAAGAATTAAACAACTTACTTACCAAATATCTCCTGGTGATGTTCTTGAGTGGAGTCCTGGAGGCAAGTTAGACACACACGAGACTAAAATTGGCCAATATTAGCAAGTGAATTATCTTTACTTTACCAGACTCCACGCAGCGTCTTCAATCAGCAAATTCTTCCGGCACCAACCACGTGCATCGGATTCACTCAAGTTTTACAATGTTCGTTAAAATGCTATTTTTATCACAATTAACCGGTGCCAGTTATTGATCAAGGAAGTGGCAATCAAACGGGTTCTAAATACAAGATCAAAACGCTCACAACACGAAATCTATCCAGAGCAGATTTTTTCGCTGACCGCGGGAAACGACAATGAATGAAAAAATTGACAGTTCAGTGTGACCATTGTCAGAAATTTTCAATAGACTAAACAAAATGTTACTCAATCGATCTAATCGATTTGACTTATAATAAAAACTAATTCTATTTCAAACACAAGATATACTACTACTATACATACGTAGTAACGTAGTACATTACATACCAAAGTACGTATATCTTTAAGATTAAGCCAGCACGCCCAATGTAAACTCACAGAAATAGGTATTTATAAGTTAACCGACGATTAGTCGTAAACTAGTGATATCTACTTAGCCGTGATAGTTTTCCTTTTAAATTCGTTATATGTATTACATTTGTGATTTTTTTCACCTCTTCCAAATTAATAGTTTAGCCGGCAGAGGGAGAGACACTTGAGTCTAACAATTTTTTTCACTTCAAAGCTTGATATTTGACAAACCAATCACTTGATCGAAAAATGATTTGAGAAAACTTATAATATTTTTTAAAATCTATCCAATGATACCCCACATGATGGGGTACTCAACCAAAAAAAAATTCAACCCCACTATATATGTAAGGGAGATAGCCTTAAAAAAATATTTTCCTAAATTTTATTCTACAGTTTTGTTGCAATATCTTATGTCTATATTCATGTCAAATATCAGCTTTCTTGCACCAGGCGTCTTAGAGCTAGGCTGCGGACGGACAGACGGACGGACATGACGAAACTATAAGGGTTCCTTGTGGACTACGGAACCCTAAAAAAGCTCCTTAAAGTTGATTCACTTTTATATACTGCGATGACAAGTGGCAACGGCCATCACACATACAGCCAGAAATACGTAATTTTATTCTTATTTAATTTAAAGATGATAAAATAAATGAGTTAAACAATTATCCGCATAAAATATTTATCTATTTTTCTTGTTATTTCCAACATATAGACTTTCAAAAACCTTATGCTGCTTAATAGTAACAAATTTACAACACTAGCTCATCCAATTGCAGGGCAATCCCAATTTCAATCCAATAATAATAATAACGTCATGACGAATAACTACCGGAAGTATATCCTGAGGAATGGGACGGTTGACATATGTCGGGCATGTCACCAGCCTGGTGAATCTCTCAGACATATAGTATCTGGTTGTTCTCGTCTTGCCAACGGCGAATATTTGCACAGGCACAACCAAGTAGCTAGGATCATCCATCAGCAACTTGCCTTAAAGTACAATCTTGTAGACTCTGAGATACCGTACTACAGGTATGTGCCCGACCCAGTTCTTGAAATCTATCATTCTTGAAATCTATCTATCATTACTGATAGAACTATTGTGGCTAACAAGACAGATATAGTAGTGATAGATCGATCTAAGCGCCTTGCAATGATCATCGATGTCACCATTCCCCATGACGAGAATCTCGTGAAAGCCGAGAAAGATAAACAAATAAAATATTTGGATTTGGCTCACGAGATTGTCGACATGTGGGATGTGGACTCGGCGATCATTGTACCGATAGTCGTGTCAGTTAATGGTCTCATTGCCAAGAGCCTCGATCACCACCTCAAGAGGCTCGCGTTAGACGGTTGGATTAAGTCCTCTATACAGAAGGCAGTATTGCTGGCCACGGCTCGTATCGTCAGGAGATTCCTCTCTCTGGAGCCCTAACCACCGGTAGCTTGGTCCCTGAACCCGATACCGGTGAGCCCCGTAATTTTATTTTATATTTTTATATTGTTTTTTTTCTAAATCACATATAAATGTAAAATATAATTTATGAGAGAATATTTAAATAAAGAGAATAATAATAATAATAATAATGTTGGATAGATTATAAGAAAGCGTATGACTCCGTGCCGCATACCTGGCTTTTGAGGGTGTTAGAGTTGTATAAAGTAAATACAACTCTACGCACCTTCTTAAAGTCATGTATGGGGCAATGGAATACGACTCTTTGCTATCCAGGATGCCGAAGGATCCAGGAGGACGGCGAACGTATTAAAATTGAGCTGGGGATTTTTCAGGGCGACAGTCTGAGTCCCCTTTGGTTTTGCTTAGCCATGAACCCTCTCAGTACTTTACTGGAGGGTTCAAGGTTAGGTAACAGGTTGTCAGGCCATATCTCACCTGCTGTTCATGGATGACCTGAAGTTATTTGCCCACTCTGATGCCCAATTGATGGTTTTACTAAACGTAACCCAAAACTTTAGTAAATCTATCAATATGGAGTTCGTTGTGGATAAATGTGCTGTCATTCATGTGAAGAAGGGAAAGATGGTGGAATCTGAGGGGATCCAACTCTCAGATTCCATTAACCTAAAAACGCTTCTCTTAACTGATACCTATAAGTACTTGGGTATGTCACAGGCTTTAAGTATCAATGAAGCCGTCATGAAGCAATCGTTGCAAGAGCGTTTCTTTGGCCGCCTGAATAAAGTACTGAAAAGTCTTTTATCAGGTGGCAGCAAGGTTCGAGCTTGCAACGGTTGGGGCATGCCACTTCTTGTATACTCCTTTGGCATACTCAAGTAGACTCAGTCTGAATTGGATGCCCTGGACAGAAGAGTTCGCACATTGCTGACGGCATATCGTATGCATCATCCACGTTCATCCGTAATGAGGTTGTACATCCCGCGAAAGTGCGGGGGTCGCGGCTTTCTGAATGTCAAGACCCTACACAATCGCGAGGTGTGCATTCTCAGAGAATATTTTCTCCGGGCGAACGTGAATATGCATCGAGATGTTGTCGCAGTAGACAATGGGCTCACCCTGCTCAGGTTGGCTAAGGAGAACTGGCGCATGCCTGTAGTACTTAGTACTGATGATCGCAAGCGTGTATGGCAGAGCAAGGAGCTTCATGGCAGGTTCCATCGGGCCTTGTATGGACCCGATGTTGACCTATTAGCCTCGGTGAACTGGTTACGCTTCGGTGACCACTTTGGGGAAACCGAAGGGTTTGTTCGTGCAATTGCTGACGAAGTTGTCAAGACGAATAACTACCAGAAATATATCCTGAGGGATGGCACTACTGATATTTGCCGTGCCTGTCACCATCCTGGTGAATCCCTCAGGCGTATTGTTTCCGGTTGTTCACGTCTTGCTAACGGCGAGTACTTGCACAGGCATAACCAAGTAGCCAGAATTATTCACCAGCAACTTGCTCTGAAGTACAAACTTGTAGACATCGAGGTACCGTACTACAGGTATGTAGCAGAGCCAGTTCTCGAAAATGGCCATGTCACATTGTACTGGGATCGATCTATCATCACGGACAGGACTGTTGTAGCCAACAATCCTGATATCGTGTTGATAGATCGATCAGAGCGCCTCGCAATAACTGTTGATGTCACTATTCCTCATGACGAGAATCTCGTGAAAGCCGAAAAGGAAAAACAGATTAAATATCTGGACTTGGCACACGAGATTGTTGACATGTGGGATGTGAACTCAGCAATTATTGTGCCGATAGTCGTGACAGTTAATGGTCTAATAGCCAAGAGCCTCGACCGTCACCTTAAGAGGCTCGCGTTGAGTGCTTGGGTCAAGGGCCTGATGCAGAAGGCAGTACTTCTGGACACGGCACGTATTGTGAGGAAGTTCCTGTCCCTGGAGCCCTAACCACCGGCACCTTGGACCCTGTGCCCGATGCTGGTGGGACCCCACGGTTAATTTTATATTTTTAAATGTGTTTTTTTTTAGTGAATTATATATTTTAAAATGTAATTTTAATTTGAAAAATAAGAAATAAAGGAGATAATAATAATATCTTTATTGCTTTGATTGAGTAAATACAGATGTTATAAAATAGGTACCGCACATTAATCAGCCCATTTGGGCATACAATAATTTAGGTCTATTCAGGTGTAGGTACAAACAAAGTTAACCAAATACTACAAAGAAACAACTTTATAATAATCAATTGGAATACTTAATTATAGGAAACATTGATCTATATTCTGTTTGTTATGTCATTTGTTATCGAGGAAATCTTTAATTGAATAGTAGCATTTTTGTGCTAACCATTGTTTTAATTTTAGTTTGAACAGTCTAAGTGGAAGTTCCCTTATTGTTTGATGTATTTTATTGTAAATTTTGACACACATAAACATAATTTTGTTGTGGTACAAACTAGTTCTACATCTTGGAAAGACAATTTTGGTGGGATCTCTTTTACTGAACAGACTATTTTCAGAAGTTTTCTCAAACAACTGTGGGTGTTTTCTTACGAATATACCAATTTCGCCTATGTAGAGGGAAAAAATTGTAAGAATATTAGTTTTCTTAAATAGAAGTTTACAAGAATCGAGGGGATCGGCATCACATATTGCTCTTAAACAACGTTTTTGTGCCAGAAAAACATCGTTGATTAAAGTTGAGTTACCCCATAACAATAAACCATATCGTAAAACTGATCCTATGTGACCATGGTAAGCAGCAATTGCTGTGGATTCTGTAGCAGTTCTGGTAAGTTGTCTCAATGCGAAAACAAATTTATTTATTTTTGCACACACGTAATTGATATGTGGCTTCCAGTTACAATAATTGTCAACAGTTATACCCAAAAATTTTATGTCTGAAGTAGGATTTATTATTGTATTGCTATATTGCAATGTAATCTGTTTGGTTAAAGTTCTATAGTTAGAAAATTGTATATATTTAGTTTTATTTAAGTTCGCCTGTAAGTCATTGTATATTAACCATTGTATTATATGTCCAAGGTTTTTATTTAGCTCTTCTTCATGGTTTGTGTTTAAACGGTCGGTGTTAGGGATAATAATACATATGTCATCTGTGAATATAATACATTGGTGATGTGTTATATTGGGAAGGTCGTTAATATATAACAAGAATAAAAGGGGTCCTATGACACTACCTTGTGGAACTCCTGATCTGTTATGTCTGTACGTGGACCTGCAGGGTTCGGATACTAGATTAGTGTTAAGATGGTTAATTTCCACACATTGGGTTCTGTCTGAAAGATAACTTTGTGTCCAATCTAGGGCAGGTCCCCTTATACCATAGCGTTGACATTTGTTTAATAGTATTGAATGGTTAACATAATCAAATGCCTTCGACATATCTAGAAATATGACTGTGACCAGAATTTTGTTGTCAATATTTTCTGTTATTGTCTTCATTAGACAAAATCCGGCATGTGTTGTTGACTTATTTTATTGGAAACCATTTTGTTCTTCCTTGATGACATTGAATTTATTTAAAAAATTGGTTATACGGTTATGCATAAGCTTTTCATAAATCTTGGAGAAGGCAGGTATTATGGTTATTGGTCTATAATTAGTTAGTTCAAGGATGTCATCTTTTTTGTAGAGAGGTTTAACAATTGAAATTTTTAATTCGGTTGGAAATATTCCTTGTACAAAGGATAGATTTATAACATATGCAAGAGGTAGTGCTATGATTTCTGCGCATATTTTTAAAATTTTTGTACAGACATGATCATATCCAACTGATTTGGTACCGTTCAGACTTTTTATGACTTTAACTACTTCTGTCGGTGTACAGGGTTTCAGAAATATTGATGAGTTTATGTTTTCTACGCTATTATAATTGCATTGGTTACTGCATCCTATATTTTTAATTGTAGTATAGTACTCATTAAAGATGTCTGCTATAGTATTTGGATCACTTACGATCTTATTTTATGTTTAATATTTTTTGTACTCTGAAAGCATTTCATGTTATCATTTTTCTTTTATAATGTCCCAGGCCGCTTTACACTTATTTTTAGCTTACTTACATATATATTATTTATTCGTTTTTTTAGATATAATAATAAATTTTTTTAGTATCTTATCAAACTTTTTGTATATTTTTTTATTTATATCTGATTTTGTCGTGTAACTTTCATACCTTAATTTTCGTTTTGTTATGCAGAACTTTCTGATGCCCTTTGTTATCCAATTTGGACCTATAGCGATGGCATTTATTTTTGTTTTTTAAGTTGGAAAACAAAGATTATAGAACATACAAAAGGTATCATAAAAAGTATTGAATGCATTGTTGCTATTGTCCTCACTATATACATCAGACCATCTGAGACTAGACAGACAGTCATTAAATTTCCTAACATTATCGTCGTCATAACATTTTTTTAGTACATACCAATATTTAAGTCTATTTGTTTCTGTTAAAGTTGAGAATTTCAGTATTTGGCACGTGTTATGATCTGATAAATGATGATAATGTGTTTGACTTGAAGCGTTTTTAATATTGCTATAAATGTGATCAATACATGACTTCTGTCTAGTTGGGGAAACGATGTGGGATATAAAATTATAATTAGAAAGTATGTATTTTAATTCTACTGTATTTTTAGACGGTTTAAGAATATCAATGTTTATGTCGCCTGCTATAATAATTCTTCTATTTTTATTTCTGTAGGTTAACTTGTGTAGATGCAGGTTTAAGTTTTCAAAGAATATAGTTGCGTTTGAGTTTGGGATTCTATAAAAACAAATTACTAAACAATTTAGCGAGGGTATTTCAACCCCGCAGCATTCGAAGGATTTTTCAATGGCCATATCTTTACAAATTTTAACAGGTTTCAAATCTAAAGTTTTATGAAGTAGTATACACACACCCCCGCGTTTTTTGTTTTCACGAGAGAAATTACTGGCTAGTTTGTAGTTCTTAAGGTATAAGTTGTTTTCATCTCCTTGTTTTATAAAGGTTTCAGAAAGACAAATGATATCTATAGGGTTATTTTTTGACAATTCATCTATACTTAATTCTAAAAGGCTAAGTTTGTTTAATGCTCCGGCGATATTCTGATGAAGTACACTAATAACATTATATTTTCTTTTTTTATTATTAACGAGAAAATGTCTCTGTTTTGTTTTTGTCAGTGTTATTTACCGAAGTAGCATTTGAGGTTATTTTTGGAAAGTAATACAGTATGGTTCCTTTCTTGTAGGGTGTGCCTGTAGATGAAATGGACTGCTTATGGGGGATTTTGTTACAGGGGAATTCAAAGCATATTTGAAATAGTACGGAATAGTACCTTTTTTAGCTGGACATATCTTAATTTTTGAATCTAGAGTTTTAACAACATCATTTTTATTAGTTTTACACAGATATTGTGTTTTATAATAATTGTAATTGATAAAGAAATTAATTTTATTACAAATCTGGTGCGAGTATAATTTATTATTATATGGGTCTACATTATAATATTGTAACATTGTGTTATCTAGATGTGTACAATTTGGTAAGTATTTACAGTAGTTCTTTATCATATTGTAAAGTTTGCTCTCATTGAGATATTTGTTTTTTAATATACTTAACATGAGAATATTAATATTTGCAAATTGTTTCAGAACGGTAATTCATTCAAAAGACAGATTAGTGGGGTCATTATCACCCTCACCTACACAAACAATCATATAATCATTACAGGAGTCTGCTATGTTATTTGGATTACAGCTTTTTTAAATTTCTTGAGCAGGCGCATGAGGCTTTATTGTTGAGAATACTTCATATTTATTATTATTACATATGATGGATGTTTTCCTCGAGGATAGTAACAACGAAGCAAGATCTCTGCATTGTGCTCCGCCATAAATATGTATTTTACGTTTCATGTCTATCATTCCATTATTTTGTTGTTTAGCGCCATTTATAGAAGTTGGTTTACTTGCTCCATCTATCGGGAAACTTTGCAACTCATTTGTAGTGCTACCACTACAAATGAGCTGCAAAGTTTCCCGATGGGTTTAGTTACTCCGTCTATCGAAAAGCTTTGCAGTTCTCTTGGAGTGGTAGAGGTTGGTTTACTTGCTCCATCTATCGGGAAACTTGTTATATCGGTAGATTTATCAACTGTACGGGTGGAATGTTGGTCTTCAATATTATTTTGTAGTGATTGATGGGGTTTCATGAATGTGATAATTCTGTTAACTGTTTTAGTTTTTGCTTTTTGAGCAGATCTTCTTATATTGTGTTATGACATTCTGATCATTGTTTACTTGTTTTTTAAGTAGACTGTTTTCAAGGAGCAATTTTTCTATTTCCAAATGGCTACTTTCAAGTTAAATCTTAAGAATTTATATTTCATTCTTGAGTTCCTCAATGCGGCTGGGTGATACAACTGAGAGATCTGGTAAACTTTTTGCAAGGTAATCAGATGGTGTAGAGGGGTGTGATAGGTTCAAGTGGTTTAGTGAATCATAAGAATAATTTCTTCTGGAATTTCTTCTATGAATTGTAATATTATTCCCTGAGTCTATTTTCATAAAATGACTTATAGTGACGCCCTCTATGTATGCTTTAAGAAGTCAATTATAAGTGTGGTACTGAGGATTACTATTATTGTCAACTACTCGGCGCTAGATGTCGTGATTAAATATCGATAAAGCAGATGTTGACAACATTGGTTTCAAAAGTTGGAAACCACGTGACCATAAAATTGACATTTGAATTGTATTGGTTTTAAATTGAGATTGGTATTATTTTGGAGAGTAAGGCCGCTGAATGGCCAGGATTCTCGCGGTCGATCTGTCAACAAAGATCGATAGATATATTATCTTAATATATAAAATCCTTGCGTTACTGACTGACAGACACGCTACAGCCGAAACTATTGGGCGCAGGAAGCTGAAATTTGGTATGTATGTTCCTTGGGGACCGTAGGCACTAAGAAGGGATTTCCCGAAATTCTTACGGGATCGGCCAAAACGGGTAAATTAAAAAAAATGCAGGCGTAGCTGCTGGCGTCCTCTAGTTTAAAATAAATATCATTGTACTGCGCACAGTATAGTCATCTAATCCCAAAGAAGATGCTGCCTGTACTATGGCAATTTAATAATTGATAACTGTACCTTCGTATTTGGTAATGCATATGTATGTACCTATATGTACATATTCTCCACAAGTTACACCCAAATATAGAATAATCATCACGCTCATCACACACAGGCACTGGCTTTCGAGCTATGAACTGGCCCAGTTAAAATGTTGCAGACCTAGAAACTTTGCTCTAATCGTATGTACCTACTAGCCAACAAAAAATTGCCGTGAACAGATTTAAACACCAGTCGTTATAAGACGGGATACATTTTTGCTGCGGACAGATTTAGACACCGGTCGTTATAAGACGGGACACATTTTGTTAAAAATTTGTAAGCCATGGAATATAGGCAAACATTTCTTTAAAGAAAAGTGCAAATTAGTTTTCGGTTGTGGCAGCACTTAGTATGTGATGAAATTGCAGGCGTTGTAATAAAGTGAGATTCGCTAACCTCAATCGCATTTAATTTGCATGACAAAGGCGAGGCGTCACAAGTTACGCGGGGGTGAAGAGGCGCGAACCGCCGCACTGATCTTAGTCAACGAGGCGTAAACTAGTCTCGAAGGATGTTATTACTAATTCCGATACACAGTTTAATATTTATAAAATGGTAAGACAAAAATGTATGCGTAATCGGTTTATTCAAAATACTTGCGTTACTGAATGAATGACAGATAGCGGACAACCAGAACTATTTGCCCAAGAAGCTGAAATTAGGCATAATAATATGTTCCTTAGAAACCGTACGGGCGCACTAACGGATTGCCTGTTCTCACGGAATCGTGCAAAAACGGTGTAATAAAATCCCCTAGTTTTAAATAATTATATATTTATCTGTGCATATTTTTGAAGCAAGGTCTCCATGCTGATAGTTTATTTATTTAATGCTTTTACAGAATATATTTTATGAATATTATAAAATTTCATCTAATCAGTCTCCGATACGCCCTTCTCCAAGTTTCACCACAACAACATGTCTTTAATCTTTTGCTTCGATAACGTATGCTGAAAAAATCGGTACAGGCAAAACCACTTATCAAAACTTATTTCTACCACGTTATAATATCGTGTTTCATTACAGAGCTTTGGAAACCCTACATATAAAAAGATAACAACGCAAAAATATTTGCATAGTAAACGAGCAACATAAAAGAAAAAGCTTATTTTTTTCCGAGTGACTAATAACTTAAAAGATGTCAAAATGTTTGCAACTAATAAAATAAGTTGCCAGCGATTAAATATTTTCGCGACTATTATATTAAATAAGATTTAAAACTAAGGGTGTTATAAAAACTTAAAACTAGCAGCTGCGTTTAGGTAGCAAATAAACTATACAAGTCAATTGAAATAATAGCCGAGGAGCTATAAATAATGATTTGGCGACTAATAATGTTAGTAGGTAGGTTATGTTAGGTTTTCTTGTGACCCTGTACCCAAAAATAGGAGCCCTGCGAAGCAGGGCTCCGTCAACTTGGCTTAAAAGGCTGAAACGTCTTATTTACTTATAAGAAACACTTCATTTAAGACAAAATCATTTAGCAAATATTGAAAGAACAATTCCCATTTCTGGCCCAGTTTGGAACTCATGAAGAGCACAATAAAGTTTCAATTAGTTGTTAAATAATCCTTTTTATTTATAAATTAATTTATAGGCATTTCTAAAGGTGTGCCGAGAAACTTATTCAATAAATAGGTTTAAAAAGATGTGTTAACGTCGAAATAGCCAACACGTAATAGATCAGAAGTTGCCAGTAAAGAAATCATAATATTAAATCGATTATCACTTCTTCTTTATCGATTTTACATTTTCTCTACTCAAAATGATTTGAATTAATAGAAAATCTCTACTTGGTCCTTAAACATTTAAACTGTGTGTATTTTTTAAGGTACCTATATATGCGATTAACTACAAATAAGTTCGATTTTGAACATATAGATAACCTATGTCCGAAATCCATATCGATTAATCAATGTCATTTAAAAACTGTAAAATGGCAACACTTTTTTAACTACATAAATGTCAATAATGTCATATTCAGTTTATTTTGTTTGTTATCTATTTGTTTTGCTCGTGCAAATTGTGAATGCTTTTTATGTTTTTGGATCTTTTACGACTTCTGGCTTTTTCTTTCGGATTTCTACCCTTACCGTGAGTTAATCATTTGATTAACTCATTCCTTTCTACTCAAAACTACGAAATACTTTAACTATCCAAATAAAAGTGGGTACACACCTAAAGTTTTGTGAGCATATAAAAGTACTTCTTGTAATAAAACTATGAATGTGACGGACCTCTAATCAATCTCAAAATTCTAGTTTTACACTATTTTATCGAATGCAATACCAACTACTACGATTTTTGACTGTCCACATCTTGGCCGGCGCCTCTAAGAAAAATGGGCATTGTTCTTTGTATTATTTATGAATGTAAATTTTCTATTTTTTATTCATCATCAAGTTTCCGCTTTGATACTAATTCAGTTCCCAAAAAAATAAAAAGCTGCTAGTTTAAATTAAAACTACTTATTTATATGCTACATTTTACTTATTACGATACTCCTTATAAGCTGCCAACCTATTATAATTATATGGTACCCACTCTAATTATTTTTGAAACTTGTATTCACTTTACTTAGTCGCCGCATTAAATACACGCCAAAAGATAATCTGCCGCTAAATCACTAGTAAATTACAAAAAATCTTCTTTGTCGTGGATTTATAAACCCAGTCAACAAATTTTTATTTCTTCAATTTACATCCTCTTGTGGCTTATGAAGTAATCACTTTACAAATAATTCGGAAGCCTAAAATACGATTGGACCCGAGCAGGAAGTTATTTGCGTGATTATGTTCCCCAGAATCTGCGATACGTTCGGGATTTAGCGGAGTGGTGCGGTGCGGAGCGAAGCGAAGCGATGAGGCGCGATTGATGAGTCACCGTCGCGTTAAATGAAACATTTCGTATTATTTCCTTTTCTCTTCAGTCCTGTTTCCACTTGTCGCCGTGTCGACTATTTGTAATATGGGAATCCTATTTCATTCAAAGGACTGCAATTTCCTCTTTGTGCGATTCAAAGATGTTTTAATTCAGAATCTCTCCTTACTGCTATATTTCTGTGATCAGTTAGGAGATTGTGTTTTGCGACAAGAAAACAATTTTATCTTAAGCTGTGTTATGTATTTTTATTCTCAGCGGGACCATTTATATCTTTGTATATAAATAAAGCATTATAATATTGTAAATATGATATTGTAAACGGTAGAGTGTAAAAGTTGGTTGTTATACCTTAAATAATTAACGTTAGTCTATCTGTCCCTTTGATGCGGTATGATAGTAATGCACAGTGCATAGCTAAGTCCTTTAAACAAGTGACCCTTACTAAGTATAAGCTTCAACGAATCAGGATGCAGATTCACTCTATAGTAATCAATACATACATATAATGAAGCAGTAAAAAGATGTTTCCGTATATTTAATATTTGTGACTGCCTCTGTGGTCCAGTGGATAGCGTATGCAACTGCTGATCGGAGCTCCCGGGTTCAATTCCCAGGTCGGTCAAAAGTGTTACCGGGTTTTTCCATATTCTCAGTAGCTGCACGGAGTCTGGTGATGTGCTCGGTTACGGCAATAGGCTCGACACCTACATATTACGTGGGACCTAAAACTTCTTGGCGAAATGTGAGTGTAATATTACACCTCTGCCTACCCCGTCGGGGATACAGGCGTGAGTCTATATATAAATAAATGAATAATATTTTTATAAAAAGAATATTGAGAGAGGCTCAGAATCAGTAATAGGACAAGAATAACAAAAGATGTCTGTATGTTTATCTGTTTTTCTGTTTATCTGCTTGACGTGTAATAAGCCAGGACGATGGGACTAAATAGTGTTGTGAGTATGTATTATTATTATGTGCTGAAGTCATGGCAGCGGAAAATGGGCGAAAAATTAACTCAGAGTATTTTCTACAACTTGCCGAGCGAAGAAATTTATCTAACCTACTTATAGTTGGCGTTGAATAATCTTGTGATGTTTGTTTACTCTGAGTTTTCATAAAATCTTTGAAGAGTTGCTGTGTTGGCGGTAATAAAATAACATGCTCTGATTTTTTGTCGATGTGTGGGGCGAAGTTTTGATTTAAGCTGGCGACGTTATGTTTCAAGCGTTCTAAAATTACTTTTTGTTATTGACCCTGAGATTATTTGACGACATTTAATTTTGGTGTGTAATTTTGCCAATAAGTAATAATTTCAAAGGGGTTATGTTTAACTTACCACCATATATAGTAACATCTAACAGACAAAAATAGTAAACGATCACCAAAATGAAAGCCGCATTTTAATATAAAATTTGAACCAAAGTTTTAACATTTCGCTATCCTATTTAAGCAAAATGACTCCAAATATATAATTGTTAAGCCAAAAGTAGTAATATGATCACCAAAATTAAACTAGCATTTTAATGTAAAATTATAACCAAAGTATTTTTGTTAGTTGTATGAAATACCAACACATAAATTGAATTTGGTTACACCACCTACTTTAACTAACTAACTTGAAGCCTTAAGACCTATTTTTCAATCAAGGGTCACAAGAGAACCTAACACAACCTATTTATTTGGTGATCATTTACTACATTTGGTGTTCGAATACAATTTGAAGTGCAGTCGTGACTAAAATAGCTGGTACTATTGTAATTTTAGACTTTATTTTTATGGTGTTAAGTATATATTTTTGGTTAAAGAACTAAGGGTATCAAAGCATTTTATGGTGGTCATTTTATTTAACACCATTTCAGAGACGCTGTACGAAAATTATTTATGTTTTTATACATATTTATTACTATACAGATATTTCTTATGTAAAAATTTCATTCAAGGCTTCTTAACATGTCTCTCTTCAAAATAGCGCGTCTCCTCCAATCTCCACGATCGATCCAATCGTCACGGATGTTTGACATCGTCTAATTGCTCTCTCATGTCTGTCCGTATATTGTATACAAACATCAATATCTCCAGCCGCGGCAGCTGTTTGCTTATGATAGTGTTTCTCAAGGCTGGTTTTAAGCCCCCTGTGGGTGGTTGAGGCCTACAGGGAAATGATAAATAAACATTGCCTGATAAGTTATAGTTGCTGTAACATTATAATATTGGTGGAGAAAGAGAATTTCAGATTGGAGTAAAGTAAATTGACACTTGCTTTAACTACGAAACAATAAATTCCCGAAAATCTGCACGACGGAGATTATTCAAGTTTACAATACTCCGTGGCTAACAGTTTGAATACCGATAATGCGAGTAACATTAAACAAAAAAGTCCAATTGTTTACAGAACCGTTTCATCAACCGTTTGACCGCTGCAACTTATAGGAATAGCGATAATCCAAAGCTAAGTCAGGGGTGCAGGTGCTCCCCCCGCGGGATCTCCACCTTGTCGTGGTGGGGGGGCTCAGTCACCGTGGCTTGGAACCCCGCGGTGAAGCTAAGAGGGATCCCTGGAGTGGACGCTCCGCGTGGTCTTGGCAGTGGGCCTGCGCAGGATGCGTCCAAGGGTGCGGGTGCGGGGGACAGTTCTGTCTGTCCCTCGCAGTCGGATGCGGTCGCGGGAGGAGAGGCGTGTTGCGTTGCCGCGCGCCCTATTTGCCGCGAACAAATAGGGGCGCACCATTCGATGCGTCGCGGTGGGGCCGCAGAGGAAGAGGAGATGCGGTGTTGCGTTGCCGTCCTCCCTCCCTATCCTCTGCGGCCGCTGAGTGTTTTGGCGGCGGAGCCCAACACCTTAATCCGCCGCCAAGGGGGTTTTGTTCGGGGCCCGCTTGACCATCTGGCGGGCCAATACCCGTCGGGGGGAAGCGACGAATGCTTATGTGAAACCCTACCCACCGACACATGGGTACATGAGGAACACGGGTTTGTTTTTAGTCAGTAAGAGTCTGACAGTCCCCTTCGTCCTTCCCCCGGGGCGGAGGGACTCCATGAGGATTTTCCAACGCGACACAAAAAAAAGAAAATGGGGTGCAGGTGCTCCTTGGCGACTATCAAACATCGTAACGATGAGGGGCGATACAAAATGAAACAAGCTAATTTCGAAAGGGGACAATCGACAAAATAACTTCGAGACGCTCAGCATAACAATATCAGAATCAACATTGGTTGTGATGGAAGCTTTTATCGTCGCTTTGATTTGTTGTTCCTTGATTCAAGAGGGTTTGGTATGGGATACACTTTACT
This sequence comes from Euclidia mi, assembly GCA_944739405.2. Classification (NCBI taxonomy): domain Eukaryota; kingdom Metazoa; phylum Arthropoda; class Insecta; order Lepidoptera; family Erebidae; genus Euclidia; species Euclidia mi. The sequence goes on from OX123190.2 coordinate 65,758,120, forward strand.
GTTAATAGTCGCGGTCGCATCACAATTATCTGTACGTTGCATTACCTTCATTACTAACATATATGTGTACACACAGAGCTATACCTACGGTCTATTACGGTCGGCGCACATGAGATTTTATTGAGAAAGATTTGCAACCGGCCACTGCATATTGATGATGATTTACGATACTGCAAGCGGCCGACGCTTTAATTTGTTTATATTGCGGCATTTTATGGCATAGGCCTTGTAACAGAAGTATACCTATCATGGAACATCCAAATTGTTCATTAGTTTTTTTAGTGCTCATAAAAATATTTAACACAATTTTCCGTTTTAGGAGGGAGATGGGATACATCGTCCTTTATGTTAGTCCACACGGCTACAAGTCAAGCACGACGCAGGTTGCAGCACGATTTTGCCTTCGCCGTAACGACTGTACAAAGGTCAAAGTCTCTAGCTTAATGAGTAGCTGTGATAAATAAATAGATCTAGCCGTGTTAGATCTAGACGCTTGCATGCGCTGGACATTACAGGCAGGCAGATAAACCGCTAAGTGTTATTAGAGCCAATTGTGTCTCGCAAGGTCACGTTAAGTACAGTATGGAATAAATCAATCAGCGCACTGATATTGGAGGTATTTAAGCTTAATCTGTTCTATTTAGTTGTTTACCAAATGGAAGTTAATTACTTTTATGACTAACTAGCTGTTACCTGCAATTTTGTAAGTATATTAGTGGGATTTTTGTACAAACTTCGAGCTTCTAATTTACCTTCTTTAGGCAAGGAATTAGGGAAGGAAAAGTTTGATTGCCCTTTCTTTCTCATGGTTCTACCTATTGCATTGCGAACGCGGCAGTAAATGTATAGGTATGTAGAATCATCTACTTCAATTTTGAACAGTCTAGATTTAAATGGTCCATAGCATATAGAAAAAAATTTTACCCAATATGTTTACTTCAGGTTCACTTACAAATTATTTCTAGAGTATGATACAGAAAGAAATGCCGTTTCTAAATAATAAAATGCAGATTATATTTTGAACAGGTTTAATAAATCGCACAAGTGTCTGTTCCTACGTTAAAATTTATTTATCAATATCAAGAGTTTATCAACATTCTATTGAAATTAATTCTGAGTAAATCAAATCTAAGGATCTATTGTAAGCATTATCGATATTTTATCGATATTTAGTCTGAGTAAGCCCATCACTAGTCAAATTAAAATTAGTGACAAACTCGGAAGATTCTTCTTAGATTAAAATCATAAGTCAAAGTGAAGTAAGTATATTGGGTTTAACCGCCATTATAGCGCGAATTCAATGTTTTATCTATATTCTAAGGTTCGCCCGAATGTTCGTTAGAATGCTCGCTAAAACACACTCATTTGTTTTGTTACATTCGCGAGAATGCTCATTACAGGTGAATAATCAAGTGTACCAGCGCCATTAGAATTCTGCTTCTACCCCAGACCACGGTAATAATATCTAACAGTATTGTAACTCCATACAAACGCACGAAACTCGAGTTATACCTACGCGCCTCGAGCAGAGTACCCATTAGACTGGGCGGACTGTGCCTACAGTACCCACAGCCGCGATCGTGCCGCAGCTCGCATGCGGCGCGTCTGGTAGGTATATAACTCACGAAGACGGCCGAGTTACAATACTGTTAGATTATTTTACCGTGCCCAGACTAAAAACTAAAAACAATGTTTTACTGATCACAGAATAATCAAAACCCGTTTAGTAGGTAGTTAAAAAGTTTGTTGATTCCAAATAAATCTCATTTGTTAGTAAAACTCGATACTTAAAAGATTTTTTTTAAATCCAAACAAATTAACGCGTTTTTTACTAATAAAAAAAAATAAAATCCTTTGCAATTAATTCAGATGAGCGATTCGATTAAACTATTTCGCTAAAATGTTAATGCGATAATCTTCTTTGTTTGTACAGCGTATTTTCAACAATACATAAATCATTGCGTCCAAAACAAATAAAGAAAATATTCTAAAATTGTTACTTGTTCTTATGTTAAATGTATTTTATTTTCACCGTACTATATAAAATATTTCATCAATAAGCCTAGCAAACATTTTCGTGGAAAATTTTACATGCACTTGTCAAGCTTGCATTTGTGACTGTTACTTCCGTCTTTAAAAGATTTAGCTATATTTTTGTTGGCTTTTACAAGCTACGGTTAAATATACATAGTTGGATCTTATAAAATGTAAGTATATAGCATTTATAATTTTCCATTTTCTGTTGTGTAGACTTTGAGGCAATATTGCAGTTGCTTAAAACCTCAGAGCCTCTTAAACCACCTGAACGGGTTTTTTGAGACTAGAATATTCATCACGGCACACCAAGTGGTCCATTAATAGTCCAACGGGCTCCGAATGTAAAACATGTTTAGTGTAGGACTTTCAAAGAGGCTTAAGGTTTACATACGGCGTGCTTGCCGCGAGCGTATAGCAAGACTTTTTAAGTTGGTTGGGAATCCAGCTTATACGTTTGCGGCTCAGTCAAGCAAATTCTCTGTGACAATTTGAAATATAAATTTTTCGGAATAAATATAGGATGGGAAAGCGTAACGTGTTTTAGAGATAAAATTCGAATTAACATAATAAGTTTGACCTTACTATTCCTTGTCGTAAGGTTGGCAGGATCTCGTCTGGCTGCTATCACAGACGTCGTTTTCGTCATCATACACTTTGAAAATTAACTTGGTGTATTGATCATCGCCGCCGCTCAGCTGATCGCAATTGCAGGTGCCTAACACACCCAAGCACACGTACCTACAGTGACTGCGCGATACAGTCTTAAAATTTAATGAAAATAGGGTTATATATCATCGCACACTGTTTGAAATAATTTTACGTGAATATGTATACTTTCCATATTGTATTGCTAAAATATTTTGCAAATCCAGATCAACACATTGTATACTGGGATTGTAGCTGTTGAGCAACCATCGAACCGTATCTTTACTTCTTTCCTAGTCCTCAGGTAGAAAAGCAAGTAGACATTGAGTTTATAGTCATGCATGTCACGTTCAGAATGGCACGATTGTGTGTTTTATAGCAATACAAAACCCTCGGCCATTACCCGAGTATAAATATCGCCTGTTGTGCACAAGCCAGCCTTCAACAACTCTGCTGGCATTTAAGTGCACAATAAGAATGGACCGTTAAAAACTTTATTTTGGAAATGGCTTTCGGTCGAAGCTGTTTTTAATTGGTAATATACTCAATTGTATTTGCTTTTGTTTTCAAATAGCAGTTTATCTTCTATTTATAGATACCAAAGGTTTTAGGTATTACTTTGAGTTGTTTATTTTATTTATTTTCATTTTATGCACAAACAATGTGTACAATGGTGGACATAATGCCATAAGGCATTCTTTACCTGTCAACCTAAAGCTGGAGCAGAGATAAAGTGGTAGATGCATTAATAATACTGAACTGATAGTTATGTAGAGTAACATAATAATTATTATATACATAACTAGAGGACGCTAGCAGCTACGCCTGCATTCTTTTTTAATTTACCAATTTTGGTCGATCCCGTGGGAATTGCGGGAAATCCCTTCTTAGTGCACCCCTACGGTCCCCAAGGATCATACTTGCCAAAGGACCATGCCCATATTAGTATGGAGGCGAAACCCAGCAATGCCGTCAATGCTAGGCATTTCCCAAATTGCAACTCTATGTCATACGATAACTTATTAACAGTATTTCTATGATATCTAGTATTAATGTCATATAAAGCACTGGTTGAAAAGTTATTGGACGTTAAACAAGACATAATAACTGCCTAACGCCTATTGTTTATACATTTTATCGTTTACAAACAGCATTGCTATTAGTTTTCCACTAGGCACTTCATAATCATCACATAAGCTAGGCCAAATCAGTGTTCATTTATATACTTATATGTCTGTAAACATTTCAGTTATTTGGAATTATATAGTCTGTCTCCATAGTATCTCCATCTATATAAATGTGAAAACAATTTGGTTAGATACAAAACTTAAGTAGGTACTTGAATAAATAATAACACGGAAAGAGTACTCCGTAAAACCGCGATACTATCACAAGGAATTAATAACTCGGCTAAAGAACGTGGTTATAGACCGCAATAAACTACACTTTTAGTGCATGAATGAATGAAACATTATTTATCATAGGTACTGCAAAGTAAACAAGTCTTTTTTTTTTCGTTTTTTTATCCAGTGCTTGATAGGTTTCAAAATTAACAACTTAATTCTAGTTTTAATTTATTAGGACGATCTTGTAATTTACTTTCTCTGGACATTTCTGGGGCACAGATGGGCATGGTCCTTTGAGCTTCCTGCGCCCAATAGTTTCGGCTGTAGCGTGTCTGTCAGTCAGTCAGTAACGCAAGGATTGTATATATTAAGATAGGGATATAATACATACACATTAAATAGTTCTATAAATACATACTTATACATAAATAATTATATATACATATATAACTAAATATACATACATTAGAATGTATGTATTAAGGTATATATAAATACTTATATACATAAATACTTAAAATAATGGATGAGAGTGATGTGCTGATTCCTTCAATCTCTTGAAAAGAAGCTCTCGTACTTTCATTCTGAATGCAAAACGGTTGGTGGACAATCTGATTTCAGGAGGGAGTGTATTCCATAAGAGAATAGACTGCACAAAGAAGGAAGAGTTAACGAATCCAGTAGTGTGACTGGGACTAGAAAGAAGAAGATTACGTGAAGAACGAAGATTTCTATCATGTATAGAAGATATATATTGGAAGAACGGCGTGAGATAAGTTGGAGAGGAAGGAGACCAAAAAATGGAAAAGAGAGTGGTAAGAGCATGCAAACACCGGCGCTGACGAATTGGAAGCCATTTAAGTTCGAAAAGAAAAGTAGAGACAGGTCGGATGTAATTGATGATGTCGAATGTATATTACATTATGGGGCTTCCGCAAGACGCATGGTTTGATGATCCAGTTGGGTATTAGACGAGAAATGCTTTTTAAATCATCCAAATCAATACCTAGGGTCCCGAGGAACTTCCAGATACTGGCAGAGGACGAGAAATTGATACTGTCGAAAATATGGTGGCGTTTAGCGTTGCGTATCATCTGATTTGTACAGACTCCAGTTCTCGTCAGACCGCTGCTTTTTGAACTTGCGCAAAGCTCGATCACGGCACCTCATGGCCATTAGAACCCCCTGGTGAGCCAAGGTGCTGGAGGACGTTTTAATTTAACTCTCCTGATAGGAGCATGTGAATTATAAAGATCAAGTATAGTTTCGTTGAAAATTAAAACCTTTTCGTCAACGGTATTGGCTGCATACAGAGAAGACAAATTAAGCTCTGCAGCATCTTTTTTCAGCTTCGCGCTATCTATACGTCCGAAACAATGCAAATGCAAAACCTTAGGGCGAGGTTTAGGAGGTTTAAGGTAAAAGGAAAGGTAGATGAGATCATGACGGGAAAAGCCGGGAGCAAGGTATTGGCCATGGAAGTGTACCAAGGATGGAGCTGAAGTAATAATTAAGTCTAGCCAGGTGTCTACTCCTTCGATATTGTGGTGAGTGGGTTCGAGCGGGAGAGTGTGTAGACTGGCAGACTTAATTAATTTAAGGAGGTTATGAGAGCGAGAGGAATTGATGGCAAGGAGGTCGGTTTAGAAATCTCCCATGATGATATGGTGTGCATATTCAGACCCTAAAGATTCCAGAATCAATTCGAGACTGGAGAAGTAATTAACGGAGGGGGTGAAAATAAACAAATCCTAGAACCATTTTCGCTCCACTGACTGAAACCTCAAGAAAAAGGTACTTGGCAGAAGCAGAATAATTAGGCGGTGAAGATAAAAGCAATTTGTAAGGAAGGGTGCTACGCAGGTAAATGGCCACACCACCACCTCTCCTGTCCACCCTATCATCGCGAATAAGAATAAAACCAGGGAGGGGATAGGCGGTAGAAAGTAAATGAGGTTTCAGCCAGCTCTCTGCAATCAGAATGGCATGAACGTTTGCATTACTGAAAGTCTTGAACAGGTCGTTGTATGGCTAGGAATAATTTACGCATTAATATGGCACACATTTAACATGTGCTTTGAAGCTTCATTAAATGTACACTTGACAAAGTCACCAAGAGAGTCGGTTGCAGAACAAAAGCTGGCATTGTTTGAAGAATTGGAGGAATAATTAATAGAATGAAAGTTATGGGTCTGGTGTATTGACACGGATCCTGACATGACGCTTTAACTTTATATTTTTTTATCAACGAATCGTGTTAATTTTTGTTTTATACAACGTTGTTATATAATTACAGAAAACTGTCCTGAATCCAAAACCAAACGTTGCGATTGTGCCACCAATGGGACACCACCTCAGCATTGTGTTGTGAATCCGATGTCCACGCAAGATCAAACTTAGTGTGATTTACAAAGATTCTTGTGTCAGTTGGCTAAATGCTTATATACAGGTTACAGAACATTTCAGGTTTCGAACGACAAAACGAACATAATAGCGAACATAACGAATAATATAAATTAGGACGGCCACGAAACCCCAAATACCGTGTAACAGCTGATGATATTATTTGGTCTGTTATTCGACAACGCAACAACTCTATCTTCCCTCTTTCTTTCAATTTAGTTTAGTTTACTTTATTTTATTTATTTATTCATGACAGAAGCTACATTTTAAGGCAAACATATATATACAATGGAATTAAAAACAAAACTAGGTTCCTATGTATGCGTATACATCATGATCAGTAATAATAGGAGAGTGGAAATTAAAATAATAAAAAAATAAAGAAAGAAACTTATTATGTCATAAAAATTTCGTTTATTTAATTCCTATGACACCAATAAATTTACGCTTTTAAATATATTCCCTTTTCTCAAATAAAACGCCAATAAATCTTTCGACTCTTATTGTTCTGTCAGCGCGACACTCCCTTGTATATCCTTTTGTTATTGAACGAGAATGAGAAATATAAATTAAGCGCCTAAAGTTATTTTCGTCGAGGACAAGCCAATTAAATAATTTGACGTAATGAAATATTCAAATGTACTCTATAATTGAAGTCTATTGTTGGAAATAAATGTAAATTTCTATTAGAAGCTTTGACGGCTCTGATTTTTTTATATGTGAAAGTTATTCGAGGAGAATTTAGGTTAAATTAACTTTGTTTCCTCGAAATACAGAAATTCAATTTTTAGTTTCCTAGAAATAGTCAATGTTTTGTCGGCAAACAAATTTATAAACGTATGTAAGGAGAGTAATTACGGGTGGGTCGTTTAATCGGGGCCTTGGAATGGGCCAAGGCCATTGCTGTTCAGAATTAATAATTAATTATAGGCTTAACGGATGTCTACCCAATCTCGTTTACTAGGCTTAAGGATAATACTATGCTCAAGTATCAAGTATGCGTATTATGTAAAAATAATATCGCTTGCGAAACGGTGAAGGAAAACGTCAAGATGAAACCTGTGAGTTTGAGAGTTGCCATAATTTTCTCGAAAGACATGTGGAGTGAGAGATGAGTGAGAGTGTGTGAACTCGCATCCACTTGGCCATTGTGGTGGACTATGGCCTTACTCTTCCAATAGTGGTAAGAGATCTGTACCCAGCTGTGAGACAGTTTACATGCGAGGATGATGATATTGATGCATGCATATTTGGCCAACGTCCGGATTGGCCTATGTGCGTATTAGAATCGCTTGCATAATATATCCTGAACGCGTGTTAGTCGAACCATGGTTTCATATAAATTTATCGTTTCATACGTACAAACTTACGTTTAAAGGGTAGCAAACAATGTGTCCAGAGTACTCTGCGATCATTGTTGGCCTAGTTTTTGGAAGCCTCAGCTTTTATCTACAATTCATGCTAGCGAGACATGCATACAGGCGCAAATAAATATTTAAAGTAAAAGGCTTTTACGTATATGCTATTAGAGCAATTTTTGTGCAAAGTTATTTACGTGCAGTAGGTACCATAAATACTGCAGCATAAACAAATTTAAGGAGTCATCACAATATGAAGTACACTTCAGCCTATATCTTGGTGGCTCTGAAGTTCGCGCAGAATGCGGCACAATAAACATTTTTACGAACTACGCGAAGGCATGAAGTAGGGTTTGCGGGGCTGTAGTCTAGGCGCGTGATGCACCTTATAATACGCATAATTGATACTTGAGCATAATATTACTTAGCAGGTGTAGGACTAATGCTACACCTGCTATTGTTATTATTACTAATCTTATACCTACCTTGTTGTAGCGCGTATATAAATATCCCATAAAAAACAATACTTGTCAAAAAACCAAGTCTCGCTACCGTATACAGTTAATCCTTTATTCAAACAAAAAATGTATTCGATTAATTTTGTAATAGATATTGAATTCGTTTTTTTATAATATTTTTTTTTACTTTATGCAACTACGTGCGAAAGTTTCCACTGCGTTGAAATTTGTCTCTCACACCTTAGCATTGGATATAGTATTCGTGTTACTATCTCTGTCTTGAGAACAGACGATGACTTAAGTTTTCATTGTGGTGGTTGTCCGTTATGTTTTGAACTGCTCCTATGTACTTTATTGTGATTGTCTTTATTTTTATTTTATTTTTATTTATTTATAAGGATCGCTAACAAATGATACACAATTCTTACACAGTAAAAGATGTTACAATAATACATGCCTTGTGCTCATTCTGTTATAGGCAACCACAACTAACACAGGAAGTACCAGTACAATAAACTTAAAAATAAACTATAACATAAAATAATAAAAATATGAAAATGAGAAAATGATAATAAGTGTTTAAAAAAAAAATTAACAGTTTAAAAATACAGGTCAATTAACTTGTATTTTTGAGATACTCTAATATTGCTTTTTTTAAATTTAGGCATAGTATCACAAAATATGTCTAACTTAAGCAGACGAACGAGTTCGTTATATAACTTCGTAAATCTAGTTATTGGCGAGTTCAGCCCTAGGTTGGTCTTATATCTAGGTGTATTGAACAGTTTGAAGACATTTGAGCGCGGCAACCTACTAGGAGCTGAGATATGGATCTTAGACAATAATTCAGGACAGTCAACGTTATTATTTATTATAAAGTCTTTCGACTGAGGGTTAAGGGATTTCTATTGCATTCCTTTCATATTCTCCTTCTACTATCATTTGTTCCTTCAAATTGTGAGCGGGCGTAGATTTGCGGGCGAGGAGATGGTAAGTAAAACAGTATTTGTACATCACTTCAGTTATTATTGTGAATAATGAATGGTAATAGAAAATACATTAGAACTTCTATCAAAAATTAGCGTCCACCGCACACGTGGCCGTGAGCGCCTGTTCAGCTGTTTCCTCGTTGACTGCGATTTGAACAATGCTCACCTCGCCAGAGCCCGGTGTTCGCTATTGGAATGTCGTTCTTCTTGGTGGCCTGTAACATTGTAGCAAACCTCATTGGTAGCCACCAACGAGGTTAGCCTATACGGCCATTCTGATGAATCGCACGAACTCGTGCGCATGGTGTCCAGCATCTACAGGACGCAGCATTATTCCTCCAGACCTGTTCAATAAGTAAAGATGCACATTAACATTCGCTCGGCCTTTTCTGACCAGAATGAACTACATCGCTACTGCGTAGTAACAAATACCGACCATGGTATAGGCATAGTATAGACCATGGACTCTCTCGGGGTACCAGGTCCTACTGACCGAATACCAAAATGCTACACAGGCTTATCAGGCTCAGCTGACAAGGCCCTTTCAACAAATGAGTGCTGACCGGGCGTACTAGGCCCCTTTCGACAGACTAAAATCATGGACAGGGCATACAGGACCCTTCCGATCAACTCATGTCATGGACAGGGCATACTGGGCCCTTCCGATCGACTTAAACAACTAACTATACAACACACGTAAGTACACACATACCTTTACTCAAGTCACAATTACTTAGCGAGTCATCCTACGGTGTGGAGACTATCGACGCTGGCAGCAGTGATGTCTTCTCACCAGGAATGGACGCTGTCTCACCGTCGGTTTCTTAGGACTGTTCAATTTTGTTACCATTAATCGCTGGCACTTCATCCTTATCGCAGATCTTGGTTAGAGTAGTAAATATTTCTACCAGGTCTTCAAAATCCTGAAGCATACAAGTTTTAATGAGCCTACTTGTGAACAAGATTAAAGCGATTGATGCTTTACTTTTATTCATCATCATCATCATCTTAGCGCTGTCACGGTTGCGCTCCAAAACCCACGCTTTGGATCCCGGGGTCCGCTTTCCGGCTATGTCTCCTCCACTTCGCACGGTCTTCAGCATCCTTGGTGGTTAGTTGGTAGGCACGCATATCATCCCATACGACGTCAAGCCAGCATTCCTTTGGCCTTCCCCGTTTACTGGGACCCGGCGGAGGTAGCATGGCAAGACATTTGTTACCCACGTAAGATGCCGGTTGACATAAGACGTGGCCATACCAGTGTAGACGACACTCTTGCAGTATGTCAGCAATGTCACGGACATGAAGGCTACCCCGGATGCGGGAGTTCCTAATGCGGTCCTTCCGCGTGACACCACACATCCAGTGCAGCATGTTCATCTCCTTTACTTTTATTCATAGAGACTTATCCAAAACTAGTTATGACGAATTGTTACTGTACATTTTTAAGTCATCTTCCATGCACTAGCTATAAATAATGTGTAGCGGGGGACTTTACAAACATACAACCAACAGACATTCAAGTACATCTAAACCACCATTTGTGGGTTACACACAGTGTTTCGTATGGGGACTGAACCCATAACACTCAGCTCAGTGTGAAGCGGTATTTGAGGACCACACAAAGTGTTGTCTTGTGTAGGAATGAACTTACAACACTCGGCACAATGTGAAGTGGTGAGATGGTCGCTTTAGCCACTACGCCAATCGTGCACTATTCGTGTAACGGACGAAGATGATACATGGGTAGTAGGTACGATGACATATAGCGGATTGATTTAAGCTACGCATGTGCCCACTTCACCTGACCGTTGAAACCAACAGAGGCTTATTCGTGCTAGAAATATCGGAAGCCTGTTTCTGCTTTACCTGTAACCAGTCAATCAGCCTACCGCATGAAGTCCAACTCAGCTAACTTTTTCTGGTCGTCGGTCCACCTAGCAGGGGGGCCGGCCGTCCTTACGTTTACTGAGTCGCATTCTTCACTCTAAGACACGCTTGCTCCATCGCCCAAAGGTCCTTGTAATGTGCAGATTTGACTATGTATATATTTGAAATTATGTTAGTCTGAATAGTAAGATGTTGACCATCAAGATACTAACGAAAACTGACTAGTTGTGTCACTGATAGGATTTTCAAAGCTCGCAAGTGGTATTCAGACTCAATCTCAGTCGTGAGACACCACTAAATGTTCTGTTGTCCCAAAATTAATACTGTAGGTACCATATCTTTCAAGCAGTAACTATGTATACCATGCTATTATAACCATAAGTGTAGAACACAACTCACCCTTCGCGGCTGTGCTTACGGATGCCTAATGTAGACCAAACCTAGGGATTGTCTTACTTGTCTCGCTGTAAAATGATATCTCCTGAAGAACTGACTTACCAGTCAATGTGGATACCATACCATTTACTAGTTTCTGTTCACAAACGTTAACGTTTTTTTTTCTACCAGTATTCTCGGATATCTTTTGAAACCTGAAAATAAGTGGCGATCTTCTCTCCAGCATTTTTATAACAGCGACAACATCTTTAACATTGCTTTACTGCCATCTTATGCCTTATGATGATCATGGTGCTGGCAGGATCCGTAAAATTATAAATCCGCAACTAAACACATTTCCTTCATCGTCATCACAGCGCGATATTTTAGCTCTCGAATAAATTTTTCTCTTCAGCGATATTTTTCTAGGTGCACGACACAATTTTATTGAGCTGTCATCGTGTTGTCAAATTAGTATTTGCGGCCAGTTAAATGATGGTGTATGTATTGGGTTCACAATTCAGCAATGATCAATTCAATTTGCCGAACCTTGTGAGTAGCAATTCCTAAAAATGTGGCCATCACATTTCATATTAACGCGGCGCGCCTCTTCAATGCGTCGCTTAAGGCGATTCAAATATGATGTTGGTGTTTCTCCACCATCTTTCAATATCAGCTTCAACATCGTCAGGAATGTAATTTCACGAGCAGAATCGGGTTACGTTGCTAGTAACGGCTTTGTCACAATCGCCTCGTTATCGATAAGAAAATCATGAGTACTCACACGGGATCTGTCTTTCCATGATCAAATGCCATCTCCTGTACATCTGCCCTTCGTAACCACTTCTGATAAAGTCTTTCGACTGAGGGTTAAGGGATTTTTATTGCATTCCTTTCATATTCTCCTTCTACTATCATTTGTTCCTTCAAATTGTGAGCGGGCGTAGATTTGCGGGCGAGGAGATGGTAAGTAAAACAGTATTTGTACATCACTTCAGTTATTATTGTGAATAATGAATGGTAATAGAAAATACATTAGAACTTCTATCAAAAATTAGCGTCCACCGCACACGTGGCCGTGAGCGCCTGTTCAGCTGTTTCCTCGTTGACTGCGATTTGAACAATGCTCACCTCGCCAGAGCCCGGTGTTCGCTATTGGAATGTCGTTCTTCTTGGTGGCCTGTAACATTGTAGCAAACCTCATTGGTAGCCACCAACGAGGTTAGCCCATAAATATATTATATAAGAATGATAAGTCAAGGAGCTTACGCCTATGGTTTAGTTGGACTAAATTGAAATGTTTAAGTCGGGTGTTGTACGAATGTAGAGATCTGTGTAGTTTTGTTTTATACGTAAGATGGCTAAAAAATCGTCTTTGCACACGTTCGAGTCGGTTTTTATGAACTTGGTAAGGCGGTGACCAAGCTTGACAGCAATACTCTAATATACTTCGTACTAATGAGTTGAACAAGATAATTTTAGTTTAGGGAAGTTTAAATCCTTGGGTATTTCTGATTATAAATCCGCACATTTTGGAGGCATTCAGTATAATTTTATCTAAGTGCGCACTAAATGTTAACTTACTGTCTATTATAACGCCTAAATCACGCATACACTCAGCTTGTTCAAGAGGTTGGCTGTGTATATTGTATGATGTTTGAATTTTATTCTTTTTTCTGCTAAAGGATATGTAATTACATTTATCAACATTTAAGACCATTTTATTTTGTTCACACCATTGAACCAGACGGTTTAATCATCTGCGCTTTTGATAGGCCTTAAGATTTTGAGGTCATCAGCAAACAGGTAAGCAGTTGTATGGTGAAAACATTTTGTAATAGAGTTGATAAGAATTAGGAACAGAAGAGGCCCCAGATGTGATCCCTGTGGGACGCCAGAAGTTACAGCAAATTTATGGGATTGAGCGCCATTCACTTCTACGTAAAACTTACGATTGGAAAGATACGATTCAAACCAGCTCAAAATAGGTCCGCCCACTCCGGCTTCAGCAAGCTTCGCCAATAGTGTTACGTGATCTACTTTGTCAAAAGCTTTGCTGAAGTCCGTGTATATAGCATCCACCTGAGTGCCCTGGTCTAGATAACAAGATATAGTGTCTATAAAAGCTACAATATTGGTGGTTGTAGATCTTTTTTGAATAAAGCCATGTTGTTGTTCAATAAGCTGACTTTTCGCCAAACTGCTTAGGTGGGGTAAACTAAAGATTCAAGTATTTTCGGTAATATAGATAAAATAGATATAGGTCTATAGTTTTTAACAGTATTTTTAGGGCCATCTTTGTAAATAGGGACTATTTTGGCAGTTTTCCAATAGTTAGGAAATTGACCTGAGAATAGGGATTTGTTAAATATCAAAGATAATAGTTTGGATAGTTGTCTAGCGCATTTAGATAAAAATACGGGTGGCAGACCATCAGGACCGGACCCCTTATTTAAGTCCAGCCTTTTGAGTTTGTTATAAATATCTGATTCAGGTAAGGTTATCGTGTTCAAGACAAGGCAACTATTATCAGAATCATACTTTGGAGTAGGAGATGTAGTTTGAGAGTATTTATTGTAAACCGATGAGAAATGTTTAGCAAATAAGTCACTTATATTACTCGCCTCAGTTGCTTTTTCATTATCTAACTGCATTTCAGAAGGTATACTACTTCTATAATTGCGTTTTTGCTTGATATAGGTCCAAAAGTATTTTGGGTCTTTGGTAATACTTTTTTCGAGAGTGTTGCGATACTTATTTAAGCATTCTTGCATTAACTTTTCCGATCTACTTTTTAATAAATCAATAGTTATTTTATCCATAGGATTACCATATTTCTTAAAACGCATCCTAATTCGGTGCTTTTCTTTAATACTCCTAATTAACCCTCTTGAATAGCACACCGGGTACTTACTGCTTTTTGGTTTTGTCATAGGTACGGATTTGTTTATTATAATCTGCAATATATCGTAAAATAGTGTAACCATTTCATCAATATTGTTACAAGTTGAAAATGAATCAGTCCAGTCAATATTGTCCAGTTTATTCTTAATTATGTCATAGTCTGCTTTGTGAAAGTTATGTCGAAGTAATTTACATATACATAGATTGGTGTCTGAGTTAATGGTAAATGCGAATTCAAGTGGGGGGTGATAAATGTCTACAGGGGTCAGTCCGTCGTCTGTTTGCGTGATGGATATATTTGGTTCAGATGAAAGAACTAAGTCTAGAATTTTAAATTGATGGTTTTTTACCATGTTGTGTTGTTTCAAATCATTTATAGCCATAAATTCAGACATGAGGTGATAAAATGGACAAGAAGAGCTTTGTAAATCAGCAGTTTTATCATTGCCATCGATTATCCATGTTAGTTTAGAAAGATTGAAATCACCCAAAACCAAACTGTGATCACAATTCGAAAGGTTGGCACTGGCCATGTCCACAAACTGCTCAAAATCTTCCAATTGGACTGGCGGTGGTATATAGACGATGCAGATGCATACTTTGACTATGCTATTACCTTTTTTCAAATTAATCACTATCCATAGATCTTCAATCTTGCTATTATTTCCAATATCTTCGAGCCTAATTGTGTTGAATTGTTTGTTAACTGCTATCATTACACCACCACCAGTTTTCTTAGACTGGTTACCTGCCAAGTTACGATCCCGTCTATACACAACATACCTATCATCAAACAGTTCTGAGTCCATTACATTACTTTGTAGCCAAGTTTCGGTAACAAATATTATGTCGTAGTTATTAAGGGAAACATTATTACAATTTAACGTAACAATTTAAGTACGTGAATTTTAAGTGGGTCCGGCATTGAGTTCATGATAGATAAGCTGCAATTTATTACCTTTAGGTGATGTTATGTATTGAAGCAAAATATTTATATTTTATAATATATGATATAATATTGACGACCGGTTGGCGCAGTGGGAGTGTAAGCGACTGCTAGGCCAAAGGTCGCGGGTTCGATTCCCACTCAAGTCAAACATATGTGTGCATGAACATGGATGTTTGTCTTGGTCTGGGTGTTTCTATGTAAAATATGTATGTATTTACAAAAAAAAAGTATAATATATGTATGTTTATCCATTGTCTACTACCCTTAGTACAAGCTCTGCTTAGTTTGGGACTAGACGGTGTTGTGTGAATGTGGTAGAATATGCGATGATTACGGTGGACCTGGAACCCGTAGCTGGGACCAGGATACACGTATGAAGTAGTAGTAGTGGCACGTAGTTAGGCACGGTAACAATCATTAGCGGTGCCGGTCTCTCTGTCGGCCCCTATATATACTGGGCCCTCCATCACAGTTCGTGTCGGCGCATAACCAAATATGGACAAAACTCACGAGCGCGGACGATGGCCTTCTCTGATTGGCCGAGCGTATGGACGGTATTATGACGTACACTCGGTAGGTACCGGTCATACGTTACAATACCGCCCGCCTTAGGAGAGGATTTTACGTGGCTAACAAGGAAAACCCGACTAGCTGCGTTCGGTCTATGAGTCCGCTACTGTCCAAGCTAAGACGGCATATAGAAAGAAGAAAGGGAAAGTCTTATACGGTTTGTAACAAATAGTTAGGCACCAAAGTGTATAAGTTTTAGGTCCTTTATGTGCCAAAACCCAATAGAATTTCCAGAAGCGTCCGACAACTCGTAAACAAGAGGCGACTTTTTATTAATCACTGTGCACTTCACGAATTTAGGGGCTAGTTTCTTACAGAAGGACTTATCCTTGTCGCTCTGATAAAAACTCCTTTTCCACACAGTGTCTCCCACATTAAACTCAGCTGGTTTACGGCGTAAATTATACGTTCGGGAATTCCTAGCATGAGCTTGAATGAGGAGTGCCTGAACTTTGTCAAATATGCCTGATAAGTGACCTATGTTTTCTGCGTAATCGTCCCTAGGTATGTATACTATATCATCAGCGTCCATGTCGACATAGTGTGAGCCGCATGGAACTAATTCACGTCCATAGACTAAAAAACCAGGTGTATAGTCCGTGACTTCATTAACTGCAGTATTTAATGCAAACTGCACCTTAGGTAGGAGAGTGTCCCATAATCTCTGGTCATTTCCTACAAACGCCGCTAAGGTAGAACCAATGGTTTTATTATAGCGTTCGACCGTATTCACATGTGTTGAATATGTAGTTAGTATAATGAAGATAAGGGATTTTGTACTTGCGCAACATAGCTTTTAAAGTAGCACTTACAAACTATTTACCATTGTCCAATATAATTGTAGATGGTATACCATGAACTAAAAATATTTTTTCTTTCAAAATATTAGTTATTATTTCAGCAGTTGCGCGCCTGATAGGAAAAAGTAGACAGTATTTACTAAAACAACAAGTTACAACAAAGATGTAGGCGTTTTGTTTTCTTGTGACGGGTAATGGCCCCACCAAATCTACACTAATGGTTTGGAAGGGTCGTCAACACACTTTGGGTCGCCCCATGGTTCCCAATGGTGCATGGTTCTGATGTTTGTGCGCGATACAAGTGTCGCAAGAATTTATGAACTTTACCATGTCATCGTGCATTTTGGGCCAATAGTAACGCAGTGCTAAGCGCTTGTATGTTTTAAATATACCGAAATGCCCCGAAGTGGGTTCGGCATGGTTCTCTAATATGGCATTATTTCGATCAGAAGAAGGTAGCACTTCTTTCCATTCAAACTCCTTACGTAGCATACACCTAGATCTTATCAAACGATACAATTTATTATTTTTAATAGAATAGTCTGGATAGTCATTAGGCGAAGATAAACAACCATTATACATACATACATAGACTCACGCCTGTTTCCCGGAGGGGTAGGCAGAGACTACGGAGCGCCATTTGCAACGATCTTGACATATCTTTCTTGCTTCATTTACTCCCATCAGATTCCTCATGCATGCTCTTCTGTTCAGGGTGCTTCTAACCTGTCCTGTTTTTAGGATGTCTCCAATCTGGTCAGAGAACGTCCGCCTAGGTCTTCCCCTTCATCCTGGGTTATTTCTCGACAACCATTATAGGTGGCTGAATACCTTTGATCAGTGTCAACATTAGGGTCATTCACGTTTTTATTATTCGCGTTAATTATATTTACAGGTAGGGATCGTGATAACGCATCGACTATAATATTATCTGCGCCGCGCCGATACTTTATTTCGAAGTTAAAGGCTGACAGACGAACTGACCACCGAGCTAATCTACCAGTCGGGTTGCTCAAGTTTAGGAACCATTTCAGTGCAGAATGGTCAGTATACACCACGAACTTTAACCCGTTATCTAAATAACAGCGCCAATATTCGAGGGCTGTTAGAACTGCTAATGTCTCCCGTTCTGTTATACTGTAGTTTTGTTCCTGTGCATTTAGTGACCTGCTCATGTAAGCGATAGGTAGTTCCACGCCATCTATTTCTTGTGTAAGCAACCCACCGATGCCACTCGCACTCGCAACTATGTGAACTTGAAAAGGATTCTCGTAATCGGGACACGATAATATTGGTGCGGAGCTTAACAATTGTTTTAGTTAACAAAACGAGTCATCAGCTTCCGCCGACCACTGAAATGGTGCAGCTTTCTTACCAGTAGAAGTAAGTTTGTTCAAAGGACCGGCAATAGTACTAAAATTAGGTATAAATTGCCGATACCATAATGCAGTGCCTAAGAACCTTTTGACTTATTTTTTATTCTTAGGCGTAACATATTAAAGAATGGCTTCCACCTTACATGGGTCTACTTGTAATCCTTTAGAGTTTACTACGTAGCCCAAGTACTTCAATTCATCACGGAAGAATTTAGATTTTTCTAAGTTTATTGTAAGGTTCGCCGATTTTAATTTTTCGTATACTTAATAGTGACACATGAGCATTAAAAGATGGCGATATAAGCACGATATCATCTAAAAAAACGAATACAGAGTTTTCGAACTCAGGACTGTTCGTAAACAAGTGATCCACCAAACGCTGTTGTGTCGCAGGCGCATTCGTTAAACCAAACGGCATAGTCACAAATCTAAATGTTCCTCTAGTAGGCACATAGAACGCAGTTTTATCACGATCACATTCGCGAAGAGGCGTCTGCCAAAAGGACTCTAATAAGTCTATACTACTTAGATATCTAGCGTTCCTAAGGTTGTCTAAAATTTCGGATACGTAAGGTAGTTTGTACGCGTCTTTTTTAGTAATAGAATTAAGTTTCCGACTATCTAAACAAAACCTTAGTTTACCGTCCTTCTTAGGCGTTAGTAAAATAGGTGACGACCACGGACTTTCACATTTTTCTACCACTACCAATGCAAGCATTTCGTCTAATTCGTCAATAATTATTTTTAATTTCGCCGGCGGCAACCTATAATATCTTTGGCGTATCGGCGCAGAATCGCCAGTGTCTATTGCATGTTCTATTAAGTGAGTTCGTCCTAAACCGGTTTTTTCAGTAGAAATCGACTCGTATTGCTTTATAAATAACTTAGCCGTTCTTTGTTGTGACTCACTCAACTCACTAAAAGATTGCAATACGTTCGTGTTACTCGGCTTATTTTCACTTAACACACTACACGGCAATGTTTTAGACATGCATACGGATGCGATATGGTTAGGCAGTAATTTAAATAGTTTCCAGAAACCGATGCCTAAAATTAAATTACTTGTAACTTCTGGAATAATATAAGCTTTCAATAAGTGGGTTTGACTATTAAAAGTAGTGGGTAAGTTGATAAACCCGCGCGGCAACAATATATTTCCACCCGCGGACCGAATGGAATTAATGTTGTGACACTGCTGTATTTCTAATCCGGTTTTAGTCATTACCTCCATATGGGAGTTGTTACCTAGAATTGTAATGGCTGAACCAGAATCGAGCAATCCACAAATAGGTAAACTGTTAATCGTTACGTTAACATAGGGCCGTAGGTCATTTTTAAGTTAATTATCCAGGATCGAGGCGACGGAATAACTAGAGAAATACACTTTTAGAGTGTTTAGCCAATTTCTCCAATCATCTTTGTCAAAATTGGTTGAATAGGTTGTATAACCTAATTTAGATTTTGACACGCCCCGACCCTGACCAACTAGTTTTTTGGTTTCGTCGATTTACAGTTCGGGCAGTTAGGGAATGTCACATCCCTACGGCCGCACTTGAAGCAAATTGCGAACCGATCGCGTTTGCACTCATTCAATCTGTGATCATTGATACGGCAGCGCGGACAGTATTTGGACGTGACTAGAGTGACAGAGCTTGATTTAGACTTAGGATTCCTAGGTTCGTTGTTCTCAGTGTATTCGGGTTTTCCGGGCGTACCCTCTATAGTGGCAGCGAAATAATTATTGTAGGAATTATTACGCGCTCGGTTATTAGGTTTGTGACTGTAAGCTAGGTCTGGTGCCAACGTGTCGTTACTATAATACGGTTCGCGGAATTGAGAGTTCAAACATTGCATCCGTTCGTAGTTTAAACATAACGTCTGCAGTGTTGCTATACTGTCTATTGAAGATATTGACGGAGCTAGCACTAGCGAGTAGCATGGACGTATGTTATGCAATAGGATGTCTAACTTTTCGTGTTCGGACAATCGCTTTGACGGTGACAGCCTAGCGAACAGCTGAGTCATTATCGAGAGATAAATAATTATAGTTTCTGTAGCACCTTGAGTACGTCGGCGGATTTCATTTAATAACCGGTAGTCATTATCGTACGGTGTGAAATCGTCTATTAATTTAGTGGTGAGTTCTTTCCATGTAGTGAAATATTCTTTTAGGCGCGGTACCAGTGAAGTGCGTTATCGTTGAATATTTCGGAGGCATACGATAAAATTTTAGTGGAAGGTAGATTACGCGCTGTTTGGAATTCGGTTACGCGTTGTAGGAACGCTCGGACGCATCCCGTACCGTCGTATTTTAGCTTGGACTGTTCGCTAACTTTCAAATGCTCGCAATGCAATACTGGGGCTAACACTGCCTGCGTCGAGGTAGACGGCGCAGGTTGGACCTCCGCCACAGCATCAGCTGAGCGAACACCTGATTGCTCAATGGCGGACAGCTCCGCCGAGAGCTTGTCGAACCGGCTGCACAATTTGGTTATTCGTTTCGAATACGCCGTAGGACGTTCCATCCTACGGAGTCTGTGGTATAAGTGGTTGTGCAGTGCGGTAGACCTCCTAGCTAGGTTCGCGTCGTAAGAAATAGTTAACGAATTCACTCGCTTGGCCAGCTCAGAGACGGTCTCGCTAGCGCCCTCGAAGTCCACCGTGATGGCTAAGCCCGACTCCAAGATGTCATCATTTGGAATGGCTTCCAGTAATTTAGGGAGCTGCTTACGCAGACCTAGGACAGAGGTAGCCGGCTCCTCACCTCTAATCGCAACCTCGTAGGCTAACTCGCTTTTATTTAAAAGAAAATATTTTGTGGGGTGTGAGCCCATTGTGTTTGAAAGAGTACCGCGTAAGTATAACACTACACATTACACTTAGTGCGCAAGCGTTCTGCCCTTACAAATGGCTTACTTTACGATTAGGCGTAAAAGTTCGACCGTTAGGACTAATTAGAAAAAACGTTAGATTCAAATTTGCGAACTATTACGTAGTAGGTAGTTACACTAAAAGGTAGACAATTAGTATAGCAATACGTACCGGTTCGCTGTAGCCGCACCTCCTCGCTTACAATAATGGAGACCTGCTAGATGAGAACTCGAGCACGGAAAGCGAGACAATAACCCACGTAGGCGCAACTGTAACGGGTTCTGGAAGTAAAACACAGTAGAGGTTCTAGATGCGTTTATTACCGAGTATTGTCTGACTTCCTTTGCCACGAGTATGACCGACCAACAACACGACACTGGCCTGAACACTAAGGGCTGCAGTCTCCCACGCTGTTCCCTCCAGTAGTGTGCAGGGCAGGTTGCTCGTAGGGCTGCGTGTAGCGGGCAGATTCTCGCAGGCCGTCGGTTCAGCTGGCAGGCGTTGGCGGTCTGAGTGCGATGAGCAGGCAGGCCAGACTTTTTGGCAGAGGTGACGCCGAAGGCGATGCAGGAAGTGTAGCGGTCTAGGTAGACTAGCCCGGAGCCTTAAGGTGGACCTGGAACCCGTAGCTGGGACCAGGATACACGTATGAAGTAGTAGTAGTGGCACGTAGTTAGGCACGGTAACAATCATTAGCGGTGCCGGTCTCTCTGTCGGCCCCTATATATACTGGGCCCTCCATTAGAGTTCGTGTCGGCGCATAACCAAATATGGACAAAACTCACGAGCGCGGACGATGGCCTTCTCTGATTGGCCGAGCGTATGGACGGTATTATGACGTACACTCGGTAGGTATCGGTCATACGTTACAGTTCGTTGAAGACAAACACTAGCACACAACCACACACGGAACACTGCAAGAACAATGAACATTCATTGAATTATATATATATATTTTTTTTTTATTAGAAAGAACCTGTCAAATTGACTTCACGCTGCCTGATGGTAAGCTGATACTGAAGTCCTATTGGGAAGGCCACCATCCCCAATTGCTGGTTAAGCAATGTGACATGACGGCCCTCACTTTGACGGCCTTGAGAGATGCTTTTTCACGCCCCGCTTAAAGGACCCAGGATCAAGGGAGGAAGGAAATATGTGAGCGTGAGCAGTGAGTTCCACATCTTTATGGTACGGCAAAGATAAGTGAAGGTATCTGATCTACCGTATAAGGGTGGCACCTTAACCCGGCACGTGTTGTTCGGGATAAAAAAGGAGAGGGTGGGATGAGTTAAAAGATTTCTTTTGAACACTCACCGTGATACAATCGGTAAAAGACAGCCATTGAGGCTACGTCCCTGCGTAATTGCAGAGATTCAATGGTCTTAGTAGCCTCAAGGTCACCTATGATACGGACAGCACGTCGCTGCATCCTATCAAATGCATCTAGCAGGTACTGAGCGGAGCCGTTCCAGAGATGAGAGCAGTATTCCACGCAGGGTTGAACCTGAGTCTTGTATAATAGACACAGCTGCTCCGGCGTAAAAATCCTCACTCTGTTCAGGACTCCGAGTTTTCGAGATGCCGATTTAATGACACCCTCATTGTAGTTTCTCTGGTTGAGATTGCGGCCTATGTCCATACCAAGTATATTTAGACTGTCCTGTATCGGTAGTGGAGTGTCCAAAAGAGAAGGTTGGGGAAGGAATGGAGATAACTTAGCTGAAAATGCGCACACCTGTGTCTTCTTGGCGTTGAACTCGACCATGTTTTCAGCACTGCAATTCGAGATGCTGTTCAAAACCTGGTCAAGCTCAGCGACAAGTTTTCGCCTATTTTCCTCAATGTCGGCCTGCTTAGCCGCAGGATGGCCGAGATACCGCCCATGCACGGTACTGTCATCTGCATAGCAATGTATGCTCCTGAAAGTGAGCATATCATTGATATGCAGAAGAAAAAGTGTGGGCGATAAGACGGATCCCTAGGGCACACCAGCATTTACCTGCATAAACTTTGAATTTAAGCCTTCGCAAATTACTCGAACACGTCGTTCATGCAGGAAGCTAGCAACCCAGTTGCACAATCGAGGGGGCAAGCCGTAAGCCGGAAGCTTGGAAAGAAGCGCACGATGCCAGGCTCTATCGAAGGCTTTGGAGATGTCGAGGCTGATAGCCAACGACTGCCCGTGCCTATCCATAGCCTCACCCCAAAGGTGAGTGACATACGCTAGAAGGTCGCCCGTTGATCGTTTCGGTCTGAAGCCATATTGTCGATCATTGATAAGAGAGCGACCTTCTAGGTAGCGAACGAGTTGGGTGTTGATAGTCCGTTCGAATACCTTGCAGAGAATAGGGGTTATGGCTATGGGTCGATAGTTAGCTGGATCAGAACGATCCCCCTTTTTGGGAATCGGTTGTACGTTCGCCTCCTTCCAAGCCTGCGGCACGACGCCAGAGGAGTAAGACAGGCGATACAGACGTGTAAGCGTTGGAGACAACTCGGTTGCACATTTCTTAAGAACAACCGCTGGGATACCGTCGGGACCACTAGCTTTCCGGACATCGAGAGACCGCAGTATCGCGCGAACATCGCATTGCCTGATGCGAACATCAGGCATGGAGTGGCCGCAGTGGATTATAGATGCCGCCTGCGAACCACGGTCATCGATTCGGGAGTTGGCCGCAAAGAGATTGACAAGCAAATCAGCTTTCTCTTGCGGCCCATGAGCCAGTGATCCGTCAGAGCATCGCAACGGTGGCAGCGAAGACTGACAGAAATTGGATTGCACGGCTTTAGCCAGCCGCCAATATCCACGGCTTCCCGTAGGGTGCGACAGAAGTTCTTGGCCAAACCGTGCAACGCGCTGTGCATCCGCTCTGGTGTATGCCCTCTTGCAGACCTTAGTGGCTCTGTTATAGGCCGCTTTGATGAGATGGACATTCAAATCGCGACGAGAACGAGCTCTGATCCAAGCACGGTACGCCGACTGTTTTTGTTTAACAGCATCGGCGCACTCGCGATCGAACCAGGGCCGATTTCTGCTGTTGCTGGTGACAAAAGTGGATGGAATATAATATTCCATACCTAATAGAATTTCCCCAGCAACAGCAGACGCACACTCCGAAGGATCCCTCTCACCGAAGCAACGCTGAGACCATGGAATGGACGCGTAATAACTGCGCAGGCCATCCCAATCAGCAAATGCGTGAGCAGCCCTTCCCGCGTGGTCTGTTTTGGGAGAGCCCAACCAGGTCTCATGGTGGGCATTAAAATCTCCCAAAAAGACCAACTCAGCGGTCGGAAACTGTTCTTGCGCTTCATCTGCCGCCTGACTCAGGTAATCAAAAAGTCGAGTTGTCTCGGCATTTCCAGTATGGGAACGGTATAGACACACGTAAATCCTGGCTAATGAACCCAGATTTACGTTTATTCACAGGACTGAAAAGGAGGGGTCCTCTAGGCAGCGTAAACGACGACAGCAAATATATTATATATAGTTCTATCTTTGTTCTTCAGTATAAGTAAGAGCAGTGCAAAATGCTTATTATAAGGCGCCTAAATCCACGTTTATAAAAACACTTAGCTACTCTCCTGGAGCAGGACGCCGCCAGATGCGCAAAATAATTATATCTCCCGGAGCGGGTCAGATACCACATGCGTGCTAATTTCAAAAATGGCATCCGCCATTTATGGTATATTTCTTTGTTTCCCGGAGCTGGAACTTGCCAGGCGAAGGGATATCAAAATGGAGGAATC
Organism: Euclidia mi; assembly: GCA_944739405.2. Lineage (NCBI taxonomy): Eukaryota > Metazoa > Arthropoda > Insecta > Lepidoptera > Erebidae > Euclidia > Euclidia mi. The sequence goes on from OX123190.2 coordinate 65,782,844, forward strand.
TCTGCGGAAAAGCGCGGTTCTATAACTCTTGTATGACGCGGATATGATTCAGTATTCACTTTGTAGAACAAGGGTTATGAATAGATGCATTAGTGATGTAGACTTGTAAGAACGTAGTAAATAGGAGTTTTACAGAATAGATACGATTATAATCGTGATGATATTATTATTAATATCATCACGATTATATTATTATTCGTCCGTGTGGTGACGGATTAAGAATACGGATTGTCACCACCCCATATCATCCCATGGGTGTCGTAAGAGCCGACAGAGGGAGCATATTATGCAGAAAACAGCACTGTAAGAGAAGGAAAACTTGATAAAAACCCTATACCAACCCGTTTGGCCAGCGTGGTATAGTAGGCCAATTCCTCCTTTCAAAGGAGAGGCCTAGTCCAGCAGTGGACTGATAAAGGCTGATGATGATGATGATGATGATATTATTATTGTTTAGAGATGCCGTAGGCAGGTAGGAAATTGTTGCAGAGTGCGCAGTGGAAGTTTGTATTACATCCACCTGACTATGGCAAGCCAAGAATCTAACATATTTGTACTGTGTTTCACAGCGGTGAAAATTACATGCAAATTTACTTACCTGAATCTTCACTGATGTCAGGCTTGAGCTAAATAAGACACACACAGAACTAAATTGGCGAATAGTAGCTTATGATTGATATTTAGAGATGCCGTAGGCAGGTAGGAAATTGTTCAGAGTGTATCAATCGATACATATAACTGTTATGTATCCAATCAAACTGACTTATTAATGCTAATAACACATGGATCAAGTTAGATTTCAATAATTCAAGTCAGTTATGTATGACAATGTGTTTCAAATTAAATAGGTCAACCAATACAAATAAATATTATGTATTTTAAGCAAAACTGACCTAACAACACTACAACACTGTTAACAATGTGATAAGATACAAGATTACGATATTAATCTGAGTTTAGTAAGTCAACAGCGACAGCGGCTAGATACAACAGCGTTCTGCTACCACTGTATATATGTCAGACCTTTGCCCTGGGCTAAAGACTGGATGAATTAATCGCTTCCACTGCCTTCTGCAAACAACCTTTCGCAGCATTACTAGCCCAGATTCTGAACAAAATTAGTGAGGTAGCGTGCTGGGCCCATAACCCAGAGATCCGTGGATCGAAACCACGCTCTTCTACCAAAATTTATGCTTAGAGATGCCGTAGGCAGGTAGGAAATTGTTCAGAGTGCGCAGTGGAAGTTTATATTACATCTACCTGACTATGACAAGGCAAAAGGTCTAAACTATGTTACTGCGTTTTCATAGCGGTTAGAGTTAATATGTAAATTTACCTGAGATTTTCTCTGATGATGTTCTGGAGTAGACCTATAAGATTACACTCATAATTTTAGCCAAAATGACAAGCAAATCTTTATAGCTACCCAGCCGGTCCTCCAAACGTTGTTTTTGGGCACAATACACGTGGACGGATTTACACAAGTTTTACAAATGTTCAATATTATGTCACAATTTTTATCACAATTTACCGATGCCAGCAGTAGATCAAGCGGCATTCACGAGGGTTCCAAGTTTATTTCGATTACAATACAATTCGCCTAGGTACCATGAGCTTTTCAAAAGGCGATATTTCACGAGATGACAATTTAAATCACTAATTTTTCAATCGCTCACAACCTTTGTCGGGCACTTCAATAGCGACAGTTTATTTATTTATTTATTTTATGGATCTTCAACAAGAATTACACAATGCTATGCAAATTAGGTTATTAACCAAAACAATTAAATTCTACAATAATGCAAAGTCAAAACGCGTTCACAAAGGGGAATTTTGCAGAACGACAAGTGAGAGAATTCTTTTGCGGAGACGACAAAGAGAAAAAAGTGAGTGACCATAGTCAAAATTTACAATAGACAAATTAACACGCTACTAAACCGATATAATCGATGTAACTTATCATAAACAATATTTCTATTTCAAGACTGTTCCTCGGAGTCTGTCTTCAGAACGTGTACGTTATTACATGTACACACAATTTTACAAATGTTCAATATTTCACAAATTTTATCCCAATTAATTTATCAATCGCTCACAACTTTTGTCGGGCAAATTCAATAGCGACAGTTGCAAGGTTGTTAACCAATTCAATTCTACAAATCACACGACAGTGCAAAAGGTGTGCTCAAAGGGAATTTTCCAGAACAAGAAATATAATAATTTGACAGTTCATAGTGTGACCATAGTCAAAATTTACAATAGACAAAAAAAACATGCTACTAAACCGATATAATCTATTTGACATATCATAGACAATATTTCTATTTCAAACATCCACCCGCCCCGGACCGGCCTACCGGTCTGCTAATCGGTTGGTAGACGTGACAATGTTGTAACCACTCTCCTCAGAATCGAACCGTCCACCAAGACCTCAGCAAATCGGGGAACTCCATCAGCCCCAGTTACCAAACGAAGAATGCTCCCCCTGCGCCATCTGAGTGGCGGAAGGTTAGCCTCCTTAATCAAAACGAGGTCTCCAATCTTGGGTGGATCGGTCTTGTCGGTCCACTTAACGCGTTGCTGGAGTATGTGCAAATATTCCAAATTCCAGCGTTTCCAAAAGCTCTGAGTAATCTGGCGTACCAATTCAAAGCGCGAGAGACGACCAGGTCTCGAATGAATGTAGGGGTACTCAGGCAAGGCGACAAGTGGGCGACCAATCAAAAAATGGCCCGGCGTAAGGGCCTCCAAATCATTCAGATCTGAGGAGATCGGGCACAACGGCCGAGAGTTCAAAACGGCCTCGATCTTACAAAACACAGTTGCGAGTTCCTCAAATGTTAGGACAGATTCACCGATTGTCCTGCGCAAGTGTGTTTTGGCCGATTTTACGGCAGCCTCAAAAATACCACCCCAGTGTGGACAATCTGGTGGGGAAAACAACCAATTTATCCCACGTCGGGCAAGCCTATTGCCTATATCAGACTTGCTGGTTTCAAGGAAATTAACTACGTCATTCAAATAATTATAAGTGCCCTTGAAGTTAGTGCCGCAATCAGAACGGATCAAGGAAGGCAGCCCTCTGCAGGATACAAATATGTCAAATGTGGCTACAAACGCCTCGGTCGTAAGCGAGGAGACCAGTTCTAAATATACGGCCTTTGTGGAGAGGCAAATAACACGCACAAGTCAGCCTTAACAGTCTTGCTGTTTCGAAGTGTCGACGTTTTCACCAAAAAGGGACCAGCGAAGTCCGTGCCAACACCGTCAAACGTCCTGCTTTCTGTAACGCGATCTGCCGGTAAGTGTCCCATCAAGGGCTGCATGGTAGAAGCCTTGAGCTTATAGCAAGGGATGCAGCAAAAGACTACACTCCGAATAACTCTTCGGGCAGACAAAATCCAAAACTCGCGTTGCAAAATGGCCAACAGACCATTAAAACCAGCATGCGAATTTTTAAGGTGACGGTCAGTTACCAACAGACGTACCAAATGACCGTCCTTGGGTAACAAAAGGGGTTGACGTGCCCCGTAAGGGAGGTTGGCGTTCTTAAGACGCCTTCCAACGCGCAAGAGACCCGTATCGTCTAAAAAGGGGTTCAATTTAGATACAGCTCCCGACAAGTTCGATTTCCCTGACTTAAGGATAGCAATCTCCTTCTCGAAATGCGCCAATTTCACAGAACGAATCCAAAAGGTGAGAGACTCCTGTCGTTCCTGTGGTGAGAGAAACGGTGTCAGTCGTTTCTATTGTGGGTGCCTAAACAAAAAAACAAAACGCTTTATCCAAGCAGTAACACCTAACAACTTGTCAAGGGAGCTGTAACGATTCAACAAAAAATCGGGGTCGAAGGCGCATTCTACCTTTTCAAGAGCGAGTGTTCGTAGACCCGGCAAATTAGAAGTATTCAAAACTGGCGTTCGAAGCCAATCAATTTCTGGTCGACTCAACCATTCTGGACCCCACCACAGCGAATGGCCTATTAAACTAAGCGTCAAGCATCCGCGCGAGGCACAGTCAGCGGGGTTGAGATCACCTGGCACGTGTCTCCCAACAAGTTTGACTTCAGATTTTTGTATTTGGGAAACGCGATAAGCGACAAATACTTCCAAAATGTGGACAGACGCCTTCAACCAACGAAGAACAATTTGGCTGTCGGTTCAGGCGTAGGTCCCATTAATACAAATGGTTTTACCCAAAGTACTAGACACGTGATTCAACAATCGCACGAGTAGGGCTGCTCCCAAGAGCTCCAATTTCGGAATGGTCAGAGATGCCCGAAGGGGTGCAACCTTGCTTTTCGCCATGATCAGGAAAACCCTCACCTGACCTAAGGTACTGACTGTACGCAAGTACACCACGGCCGCGTGACCACGTTCCGAAGAATCACAAAACCCGTGAAGGGTTGCCTTGTACTTCCCGGGAGGAAGGATGGGACGAGGCAAGGAGATCTCATTGACGGCAGGAAGTGAGGATACAAAAGAGGTCCATTCCTCAACAAGAGTACCGTGGAGAGGTTCGTCCCAGGTCAATCCTGCTGTCTATAGCTTCTGCAAGAAGCATTTTGCCCAAAATATAACAGGACAAATCCAACAGTTTGGATCAAAGGTTCTGGCGACAGTAGACAATACGAGACGTTTTGTCCAAGAACAAGGCAATTTCAAGTCTACGTTATACGTAAAGATGTCTTGGACTGGTCTGTACTGAACGCCGAGAACAGCCATCATGGCGGGGTTGTCAACAATCTCAAGCAAATGTTGATCTTGCTGATGATCCTCGGGTAAGCCCTCCAAAAGCGCTGGTGAGTTGGAGATCCATTTGCGCAACTCATAACCAGCGGAGGCCAAGATACCTATCAATTCGTCCCGCAGGAGGATCGCCTCGTCCGCTGTGGAGGCGCCAGAACAAATGTCATCCACGTAAATATCGTCCTTCAGGATGGCAGAGGCTCGTGGGAAACGTAGGCCCTCGCGGTCTGCGAGCTCCCAAAGAGAACGTATTGCCAAGTAGGGGCTCGACCTTAACCCGTACGTGTTGGTATTGAGCTCGTAGACGACCATGGGATCGCGAGGATCCTCTTTCCAAAAGATCAGTTGGAAACGACGGTCATCAGGGTGGATAGTCCCTGCCTAAACATCATTTTTATATTGGCCACAAAGACAACCTGATGTCGTCGGAAGCTGGTGAGGACGTCACAAAGGTCCTCGACCAACTTGGGACCAGAATGCAAGCACTGGTTCAAGGATACGCCAGTAGAAGTCTGCGCAGAACAATCAAACACAGTGCGCAGCTTGCCAGTTGATGGATTCAATACCGCATGATACGGGAGACAGTAGTGCTCTACCGAACGCTAATCCAAATTTGACACAGACATGTGTCCCAATTGTTCATATTTTCTCATGAACTCAATATACTTCTGTCTGAGCTCCGGATCACGACCCATGCGACGCTCCATAGCCAACAATCTCTTTTCGGCTAAAGGTCGTGACTCACCAAGCGGGGTCCGAACACACAGAAAGGGTAGCTTCGTAATGATCCGACTAGAACGGGGTCGACCAGTGTTGTTCTGGAACAACAACTCGCACTCCTTATGTTGAGGGGGCTCCTCTACCTCCCAAAACCTCTGAACCGCACCAAAGAGAGCGGAGCCTACAGCCAACAAATTATCAAGTTCGGGTGAAGGGGGTTCCCTAGGTACAGGTCCCATCAAAGCAAATCCAAATATGGTCGGGTTGGCAGTCAAACCATTTGGCACCAAGACCCGTTTCCCACCAATCAAAATTCCACCTAGCACAACAGAGCCAATGAACAAATCGATTTGTCCCGGTGTGTCAAATTTGGGGTCTGCCAGTTCCAATCTCGATGTCAAATTTACCACAGCAGCGGGTAGCTGTTTCTGTGGGTGCATACCCAAAATATTCTTCAGCACAATAGCCGAGGTTTTAATCCTCGGGTGTGAAGATTCAACAGGGGCAAACAAAACCTTAACTTGCCCTTCAACATTAGAGGCTACGTCACCTATTCCCCGTATAAAATTCGGAAAAGAACCCATACTTAATTTAACATGCCCTACCAAATAAGTGGAAACAATGCAACCCTGTGTACCTGTGTCCAATATAGCGCGGACAACAACAGAGGTCACCGTGGGTCCCCAGACCTTAACAGCAACCGTTGGTAGGATAACGGTCTCAATGGGGGAGGTTGGCATAATGGGGCAGGAGTCAATTACCTATTGTTGCCTGGATGGCGACCGTTGGCCAAGACCAGGCAAATCAAAACGAGGGTGCGGTCTGAAATCCTCAAAGACGCGGTGACTCGATTCCGCGCGCCATCTGTGGGGATTCGTAATGACGCACTCGGCTAAAACGAGGTGGGCGCGACTCAAGGCGGGGACGCTCCGCCAACGGAGGGGAATGCCTAGGGCAGCAGTCATGGTGCTGTTGTCGCTGGGATGTCGATCAATTGAGCGAGGCGAATCTCGGCTGCGCGCCGGTGAGCCTTGGTTGCCACTTTCAAAACACCCGCTCGTACGCGGTGCGTCGGCTGGTTGGACAAGCGGCCTACCTCTCTGGCATTCATGCAGAGAATGTCCAAATGCTGTCCTCCACAGTGAGGACAGGGGCGAGAGTTTGGGCAGTCTCGCTGGTAGTGGGATCCCAAACAAGAGAAGCAAAGGCGGTGGGCATTCGCGATGCGCTTACGAAAGGCAACATGAAGGGCCAAAAATGCCTTACAACTAGCCGTAATGTGCCCCGTGACCTTGCAGTAAGAGCACTCCGCTGGGCTCTGCGTGACTGCAAATCGAGGAGGACGCCAATCAACATTTCCTCGGGTGTGAACGCGAGCCTGCTCCTTGACCTTGGGCGGCTGCAACTTAGCCGGCGTATCACCACCGGGGTTGTCCAAAATCCGGCACTCGTCCTCCAAGAACTTCTCCAAGTCTGCAAAAGGGGGCAGATGCGTGACACTATCCCCCCCAAAGCGCTGTTCAAAACGCGACCTTAGGTCGTCCACATAGTTCTCAAAAAGCTACCTTTTTGAGAACTATGTAGACCAACAAGTAGGACCATTGGTCGACGGGCAGATCCAGGCACTTAAGGGCGTTAGTTGCCACCAATAGCGTATTCAAAAGTTGGGTGTGCAACCCAAAGACCCGGGTGAGCGTGGACAAACTCAAAATCTGCTCAGTATGGGTGTCTGCGAGGCCACGCTTGCTGTGGTACCTGCGGGTAATTAAGTCCCGAGCCGTCTGGTAGGCCTCGTCAGACACGGGCAGATGCTGGATGAGGCCTTTGGCCTCCCCATCCAGGACCAACATCAAGTAGGCCAATTTTTGTGCCGGCCGAAGGTCAGCCCTGGCATCGACCACGCTGCCAAACATGATGAGGAAGCCCAGGTAGCTTCCTAGGCAGCCATCAAAATGTGGGAGGTCTAGCGTTGGTAGCCGACTCACCAGTCCCAGTGCTGGCCTAGGAAGCTCCTGCTTCAAAATGGGTTGTCCGTCCCTCTCGGCAATTAGCTGTCTTGCACAGTCTGAGACAGCATCATATAGGTCCAATATCTGGGTATAATCCTCACTGACTCTATTTCGCTGGTCCACGGTGAAGTCAACAACTGACACTTCGAGACAGCCAGCGCTGAAAGTACAAAATTGCTGTTCCACGCTTGCTAGCCGATCATTGATCTGCTAAAATCGTTGTAATAGGGCCTGCTGGCGATCAGGCCGGTTTACCAGAGCACTGGCTGAGGCAAACCAGCGCAAATGTGATGAAATGGCACCCGCAGCCGCACGCAAGTCCTTGATAGCTGACATAATTAATTCTCAAAAGAGCTCGGACAAGCGTTAAAAAATACTATCAATTAAAACTTGACAAAACTTATTATTTGTTAATTGTTTGAAACCAACGAGGTGTTAGCCTGCTGACTACAACTGCAAGCAAGCGACAGGTTTTTACTGCTCAACAAAATTAAAAGTTTCATTAAATTGAAATAAAAACAAAAGTTATCAAAGTTATAACTTACAACAAATTAATAAAGTTGAAACTTCAAATTAATTAATTAATTATTTGCAACAGACAGACTAATTGTGATATTTATGATAGTATATTACAACAAAACAAGGATTATTAAGTTGACTTTTCAATGTGACCCGCCCATCTATGCAAGGTCAAATTTGGTTATAATAATGTATCAAACTCAATGTTTACAATTAACTAAGTCAATTGATACATATAACTGTTATGTATCCAACCAAACTGACTGATTAATGATTAGAATAACAATTCTAGTAATAACTGATTTGAGGTTATGTATATGACAATGTGTTTCAAATTAAGTAGGTCAACCAATACAAATAAATGTTATGTATTTAAGCAATACTGACCTAACAACACTACAACACTGTTTAACAAATGTGATGCCCAGCTCAGATACAAGTTTGCAATATTTATCTAGTTGGATACACTCAACAGCAACAGCGGCTAGGTACAACAGAGCTCTGCATACCAACAAGTACCAAAAAAACATAGGCAAGTAGGAAATTGTTGCAGAGTGCGCAGTGGATGTTTGTATTACATCCACCTGACTATGGCAAGTCAAGAATCTAACATATGTGTACTGTGCTTCACAGCGGTGAAAATTACATGCAAATTTACTTACCTGAATCTTCACTGATGTCAGGCTTGAGCTAAATAAGACACACACAGAACTAAATTGGCCAATATAGCTTATGAGTGAATTATCCTTAGAGCTACCAGACTGTTCCTCGGCGTCTGTCTTCAGAACGTGTACGTTGACACACAATTTTACAAATGATCAATATTTCACAAATTTTATCACAATTAATTTATCAATCGCTCACAACTTTTGTCGGGCAAATCCAATAGCGACAGTTGCAAGGTTTTTAACCAATTCAATTCAACAAATCACACGACAATGCAAAAGGTGTGCTCAAAGGGAATTTTCCAGAACAAGAAATAGAATGATTTGACAGTTCATAGTGTGACCATAGTTAAAATTTACAATAGACAAAAATAACATGTTACTAAACCGATATAATCGATTTGACTTATCACAGACAATATTTCTATTTCAAACAATTATGTTACGTGATTTGTGTTAAAATGACACTGAGTATTAGGACATATTGATGTCAATACTCTTCTATACTCGACATGTTGGTAGTAATAGGTTGCGGAGGTCAGAGGAAACGCTGTCCTGCCCTGCCTGAAAAATAACTCTGTGTTAAACAAATTTTCATTCAGGTCCATCCATCCATCATAGTAAGTGGACTCCGGGTTGCAACTGGAACAACACTAGATTAATGATTATTTGAGACGATCTTCATGATACGGACAAATAAGAAGAAATAATAACTATGGCATGAATGGCTGCACGACAGTGACGCAAAGTAATTATATAATTAAAACGGTGGCCAGGCGGCAGTGACTCTGTAGAAAATCTAATATTCAGTTTTCTGGTTAGGCTTGAAAAGAAGACTCTAGATAGAACCTGCGTTAATAATATGGTGACAATTTGATCTATTTATAGTAAATCTCATAAAATTCTCAAGTAGCTGGGCACGGATTGTAGATTTTCAAATTTATGATAAACAATACTAAACCTAACTGAAACTTAGACGTACTTACCATATTATGGGCACCTCATCCTGTTTGATGCTCGGGCCCAAGAGGACTTGCGGTGGCATGGCGGCCGCACCACGTGCACCCATAAATCCAACATTATCTTAATATATAAAATCCTTGCGTTACTGACTGACTGACAGACACGCTAAAGCCGAAACTATTGGGCGCAGGAAGCTGAAATTTGGCATGTACTCGTATGTTCCTTGGGGAACGTAGGGGTGCACTAAGAAGGGATTTCCTGAAATTCCCACGGGATCGGCCAAAACGGGTAAATTTCAAAAAAATGCAGTAGTAGCTGCTGGCGTCCTCTAGTTGGATATATTTTCTACCTATACAAAACATACAGAAACACTTATACTTTGGTGTAGGGGCACACACATAATAATATATACTATGTAAGTGGTCATGCATAGCTACATATGTAAGTGAGCGTGTGTCTCGAATAGTGTAGGGACACATATTCAGGTTTAAAAAAATAGTAACCGTTAAAAAGCTTTTAAGCATAATATATTAAAGAATTTTGAGAATATGTAGCATGGCTCTTTTAAGGCAAAAACCCTTTGATATAGATTTCACAATGTGCGTAAAAAGAAAAGTCGTTATATATAATATTATTTATTTAGATACATTCTTCATCGCATACCAGAATAACATCGAACATAAGATTTTATAAAGTCACTTCGGTGACGTTCTTGAAATAATTATATTTAACAAAGGTGTGCTTCAATAAATTGTTGCGTCCAATACATTTCTAGAGAGGCTCAAATAAGATTTAAATTAAAGCTTACGGAAAAGGGGAATAGGAACTTTTGTATGTTGTGCCTTAATATATTATGTTTCATTTTTGTACTTTACAGTGTTTAGAAGATAACGCAGAGCAAACGATGTCACAGGCACATCTGATATGAAATAATTTAATAGCAGTAATATTCAACCACAAGTAATTGAATCTAATACATGTAATTATTGAAGATAGGTTAAATTGACGTAGTTCAATTACTATAGCTTTTAAAGCTCAAAAGCACTGTTTGAGAGCCATATTTGGTCTCAAAGTAACTGTTAGCTGTGTACCTATATTTAAGTCTCACGAACTTTTCACTTTTCCTTGCCTCTATATCCTCGAATTAGCCATATTTGTAATAACAAACCGAAATCTATTTGCAACATTAACAAAAACAAGAAAACAAAGTACAGCATTAAGATCACAGTATCAGACACAGGCGTATTTAAAACTAGCTTACTAAAAAAGAGTGTAATCTGTATGGCTCCTGTAATCTTTAATAAAATTCCTAATCAAATTAAAAACTTACCATTGTTAAAGTTCAAGAAATGTTTTACAGAATTACTTGTAGATAAGTGTTACTAATCCGTGCAAGATTTCCTATTTATCAACGTCGTTTTATATTTGCATGCCAATAAGGCAGAATGTACTTGGATCTTATTATGTAATTTACCATCCTATTTTATGTACCTACATTCTAAAGCAAATAAAGACCTATTCTATTTTATTCTATATAATTGAACTACAACAATTATTTACCACAATAATAATATTATTGTTATGCCGAGATACTTATCTCTCGCAGCCTAACGAGATCTATTTGTTCAGGCAATAACTCAACAAACATAACTACTAGAAAGGATAGCTCTTGGTAACAGACTTTTCTATTGTCATACTTGGTCGGTAGAAGAACTCATGATATTGTGACGGCCGGTGTTATGTCAAACCGTCGTCACGGAGCACGAAGTCATACTGACGTCTACACGACAAAATAGCCGGTCGTCAAACACAATAGTTAGCAAAGAGGTTTGAAGACTATTTTATTATTTGGAAATTACAGTTTTTAGTTCAATGACGTATACACTCTGTCAGGATGGCCGTGCGGATAACACATTCCGTTCACGTTCTGAGGGCGTGGGTTCAAATCCCAGTTATAACAGTTATGTGGATTATGGTTTTTATGAAATTTGGAAAATGTTTATGAATATTAGGCAAATATTTTAAAAAAGATTATTTAAATATTTCGAGTAAAAATAAGAAAATTCTAGAAACTTCAGGATGGAATGGAAAGGTTAAAAAGAGACAGGAGATGGAAAAACAATTGAATAATGAAATGACAATCGAAATTAGTGGATCTAAAACATTCCTAGGGGTATATAAGGCGGTGTAGACGCGCTGAGCGCCAGTTTAAAGTTGAGAAGTGGTAAAGTGGAGAAGAAAAGGAAGAAGTAAAAGGAAGAAAGAAGTAGTAGTGAAATAAAGTGAAGTGAAAGTATAGTGCAGTGAAGTGCAGTGCAGTGCAGTGAAGTGCAGTGCAAAAGACGTTAGTGTTGGTGCTGTCCGCGTCGAAAGCGAACGACGCATTGTGTGTGTGAAGTAGAATAAAGCGTCATCAGTCATCCTGATCAAAGGTGACTCAGAAGACACGATCCGCAATCGGATGCAAGCAGCCATCAGGTTCATGGATGAATGGTGCAACCAACATAAACTGACGGTTAACCCTAACAAAACGGAGCTAGTACTTTTCACCAACAAAAGCAAAACCCATATGTGCAAAACACCAAAACTCTTTGGAACGGAGCTTACTTTATCGAGTGAAGTCAAGTATTTGGGCGTAATACTTCACCATAAGCTAAACTGGGGTAAATACATCAGCACTAAAACAACAAAAGCATGCACAATCTTCTGGCAATGCCGGAGAATCATATGCAAGAAATGGGGTCTCAAACCATCTATCACCCTGTGGATCACTGCCATTATACGCTCCATGCTTACATACGGTGCAGTAGTGTGGTGGCCACGCACGCAACTAAGCACAATCGTAAAAAAGCTACAGAGCCTTCAACACCTAGCCTGCTTGGCCACAACAGGCTGCATGAAGACCACCCTAACAGCCGCATTGGAGATACTACTGGACCTAAGACCGCTGCACCTAATGATCCAGCAGGAATCTGGCGCTGCAGCAGTCCATCTAGACAAGCTCGGGCTGTGAAAAAAGGATGATCGAATAACCCACGCACGCCTAAAAGGAACCTTAACCAAAGAGATCCCGATGCTAGAGGCTGCTTGCGATCTTATCCCTAAAAGCTTTGTCTTTGACAAAAAATATCGCATCCAATTACAGGAGGAACACAAAAACAGCTCTGGTATAGACGAAGTCAGAGTATACACAGACGGCTCAAAAACGAAGCATGGGACAGGTGCGCAGGCGTATTCTCCCATGACTTAAATATCGATATCTCAACATCCCTTGATACTCTTAACACCATATTCCAAGCCGAGTGTGTTGGGATCACAAGAGCCGCAACAGCAATCGCGTCTAGGAACGTAAGTGACCTATCTATACGCATTATCACAGACGGTGCCTCAGTAGCTCTCGGCAGCAACTGCTTTAGCAGCGGCCTCATCATGGAATGTCACCTAGAGGTGCAAAGGATTGCAGAGAAGAATCGGGTTACGCTGCAATGGATTAAAGGCCACAGCAAATCCGCAGGAAGTGACGCCGCAGACCAACTGGCACGGCAAGGATCGTACACAATGATAATGGGACCCGAGCCAATTGTACCGATACCGGAAAGCCAACTCAAAACGTGGCTACGCGAGAGAGCCGCACAAGAACACGAAAAGCAGTGGGCAGACCTAAAAGAATGCAGACAAACAAAAGATGCTATGCCCTGCTTGAACAAGCGACACACCGCACAAGCTGCTGCATTCAAATAGAAAAACACTCAAGAATCTGACAGGCATAATAACCGGCCACTACCCACTCAACAGACACCTATTCAACATAGGTGTTCCGGAGAGCTCACGTCATTCTGCACTGCACAAGTGTGAGCGATCAACGGGCAAAGCTGCTGAACAACCCCCGAAACATGTGTGAGGCTTTGAACGACACCAGCCAACTAATGGCTTTCTGGTAGGAGCTAAGGTGGTATGAGCAGTCGGCGTCAATCAAGTCACCATTTACGCACAATGGCCCAAATAAGTGGCTAAGTGCGGCAAACCCACGACAAACTAACTAACTGTCTCCAGCCGCGGCGGATGTTTGCTTATGATAGTGTTTCTCAAGGCTGGTTTTAAGTCCTCCTGTGTGGTAGAGGAATACAGGGAAATGATAAATAAACATTGCCTGATAGGTTATAGTTGCTGTAACATTATAATATTGATGAAGAAAGAGAATTGTAGATTGGAGTAAAGTAAATTGACACTTGCTTTAACTACGAAACAATACATTCCCGAGAAATCTGCACGACGGAGATTTTTCAAGTTTACAATACTCCGTGGCTAACAGTTTGAATACAGATAATGCGAGTAACATTAAACAAAAAAATCGTATAGTTTGAAAATTGTTTACAGAGCCGTTTTATCAACCGTTTGACCGCCGCAACTTATAGGGATAGCGATAATCCAAAGCTAAGTCAGGGGTGCAGGTGCTCCTTAGCGACTATCAAACATCGTTACGACGAGGGGCGATCCAAAATGAAACAAGCTAATTTCGAAAGGGGACAATCGACAACATAACTTTGAGACGCTCAGCATAACAATATCTGAATCAAAATTGGTTGTGATGGAAGCTTTTATCGTCGCATTGATTTGTTGTTCCTTGATTCAAGAGAACTCAGACGGTATGGGATACACTTCACTGTTAATGGTTTCTGTCGCATCGCAATTATCTGTTGGTTGCATCACCTTCATTACTAACATATATGTGTACCTATACACTGAGCTATACCTACGGTCTATTACGGTCGGCGCACATGAGATTTTATTGAGAACGATTTGCAACCGGCCACTGCATATTGAGGATGATTTATGATACTGCAAGCGGCCGAAGCTTTCTTTGTTTATATTGCGGCATTTTATGGCATAGGCCTTGTAACAGAAGTATACCTATCATGGAACATCCAAATTGTTCATTAGTTTTTTTAGTGCTTATAAAAATATTTAACACAATTTTCCGTTATAGGAGGGAGATGGGATACATTGTCCTTTATGTTAGTCCACACGGATACAAGTCAAGCTTGACGGTTGCAGCACGATTTTGATACTTATTTCCTTCGCCGTAAGGACTGTACAAAGGTCAAAGTCTCTAGCTTGATGAGTAGCTGTGATAAATAAATAGATCTAGCCGTGTTAGATCTAGACGCTTGCATGCGCTGGACATTACAGGCAGGCAGATAAACCGCTACGTGTTATTAGAGCCAATTGTGTCTCGCAAGGTCACTTGCCCTTGCCCTTTCTTTCTCATGGTTCTACCTTTTGCATTGCGAACGTGGCAGTAAATTTATAGGTATGTAGAATCATCTAGTAATTAACTTAAATTTTGACGTTCATAAGCGTCACTTTGTGGTCTTACTTTTATTAATAAACGGTCAAAATCGTTTATTAATAAAACATAATAAAATCTATATATTAAAAGAATTTGTGTTTTACAATACGAGTCGGCCAGCCCGTGCTACCCAACCGATTCGCATGATTTTTAAATGAAAGCTCTCGCTACATAGATTTGTCATCAAGCATTAGAAATTACCTAACTTGCACATTCATCAAGTTATATGCAAAAACAGTTTTCTCCCATACATTTTTTACGTTTTCGAAGTCGTAGTCAGTGACTTTCTGCTTCTATATATCTGGTTCTCATTAGGGTAGGCGTTTTGTTATAGGCCTACGACACGCGCTGAAAAGAGCTCTTTCATTTGATGGTATGCTCATTTAAATTGGGTAAGTTTGAAGGAAGATAGGTGTGGACATTGAACTTATTTTTCAATATTTTCCTATAAATTTCTTAAGATTCTATTGCTTTCCTCTACATGGACGGTTCTAAATTCAAAAATATTTTTATGGCATCTAATAAGATCCTTGCGGTAACTGCCAGGAAAAAACGTTGTGCCTCCTTAAGGTGACCTTGCCTTACTTTCATACGGGTGTGAGTGTGGTGGTGTGTAAAATTATACCCGATGTTGGTAAAATTATCACTATAGTGAATTATCGCTGATGGCAGGTAATATTCCCCGAATGTTACCAGTTAACCCTTAATGTTGGGTGAACTGATCTCTGATGTTGAGGAATTTTCCCCCGTTTTTTTGTATCGTGATGAAATCCAGTTACGGACTGTCCCTCAAAGGGACCCCTCCGCCAACTCTGTACCGAGTTTGGGGCAGGTGAAGGGGGGGTGTGTGGCTCGGCTCTCACTCCTAGATGTTCGCGGGGATACCCACTAAAACACCGCGGTGTTCCTCTATCGACCCTCATGACGGGGTCGCGGTAACGACGTCAGTATACCCGCGACCCGAGGAATTTTCCCCAAATGTAGTAAAATTTCCGTCTTATGTTGGGAAAATCAACCCTACAGACGGGTAAATTACGTTTTATGTTAGGAAAACTTTTGTGTTTTAAAATTACGGACTTTCTTCGGGAATCTTATTTTTTTTATGTGGAACATATTACAGCGGTTCATAGTACTATTGTCATATAATTATATTACAAGTGGTAGTTATGGTAGAAATTGTAGCTTTGGTAAGAATAGTAGTTTTGAGAGAAAAAGTGCTTTTGACAGCACCGGCGGTTTTGGTAGAAAATATTTAAATCACAAAAAACCTTTTAGTTTTGGTACGAATAGTAGTTTTGAAAAATGGTAGATATGATAGTGTTAGTACGAATAGTAGTTTTGATAGGACTATAATTTTTGGTAGGAATAGTAGTTTAGGTAGAAATGGTATTGTTGGCATATATGGTCGTTTTGGTAGCAATGTTAGTTACGATTGCTACCAAAACTACCATTTTACTAGAACTACCATCTTACCAAAACTGCTATTCCTACCAAAACTACTATTATCAAAACTACTATTCGTACCAAAACTAAAAGAAGTTTTGTGATTTAATTATTTTTGGTAAGAATATCATCTTTTTACTTATTAGATAAGGCTACAATGTACTCATCATACCTATATGTAAGTGCTTTTTTATAATATTAAAATATGCTGTGGAGCAGCACGGGTCCTCTCGTCTATATATTGAAAAAATTTGTGTTTTATAATACGAGTCGGCCAGCCCGTTCTACCCAACCGATTCGCATGATTTTCTTTTAAATGAAAGCTCGCGCTGCATAGATTTGTCATCAAGCATTAGAAATTACCTAACTTGCACATTCATCAAGTTATATGCAAAAACAGTTTTCTCCCGTACATTTTTTACGTTTTTGTAGCCGTAGTCAATGAATCTCTGCTTCTATATATCTGGTTCTCATTGAGGTAGGCGTTTCGTCGTAGGCCTAAAACACGCGCTGAAAAGAGTTCTTTCATTTGATGGTATGCTCATTTAAATTGGGTAAGATTGAAGGAAGATAGGCGTGGAAATTCAACTTATTTTTCAATATTTTCCTATAAATTTCTTAAGATTCCATTGCTTTCTCTCTACATGGACGGTTCTTAATTCAAAAATATTTTTATGGCATCTAGTAAGATCCTTGCGGTAACTGCCAGGAAAATAAACGTTATGCCTCCTTAAGGTGACCTTGCCTTACTTTCATACGGGTGTGAGTGTGGTGGTGTGTAAAATATACGCGATGTTGGTCAAATTATCAATATAGTGAATTTTCGCTGATGGCAGGTAATATTCCCCGAATGTTACCACTTAACCCTTAATGTTGGGTGAATTGATCTCTGATGTTGAGGAATTTTTCTTACGTTTTATGTTAGGAATATTTTTGTGTTTTTAAATTACGGACTTTCTTCGGGCATCTTAATTTTTTTTTATGTGGAACAATTACAGCCGTTCTATTGTCATATATGTATATCATAGTACTATTGTCATATATTCTTCATCAGCCTTAAAGTCATATCATAGTAATATATTATAATTATATTATTACAAGTGGTAGTTATGGTAGAAATTGTAGCTTTGGTGAGAATAGTAGTTTTGAGAGAAATGGTAGGTACTTTTGACAGCACCGGCGGCTTTGGTAGAAATGTTAGTTAAAAAAATTGTAGATATGATAGTGTTAGTACGAATAGTAGTTTTGGTACAAATAGTAGTTTTGATAGGAATAGTATTTTCGGTAGGAATAGTAGTTTTGGTAGAAATGGTATTAAGGCATATATTGTAGTTTTGGTAGCAATGTTACTTACGATTGCTACCAATGCTACCATTCCTACCAAAAGTACAATTTTGACCAAAACTATAAACGTCATTATTACATTTCTAAATTATGATGGATTAATCACACCCATACACAAAACAAAATAAATCGTGCTTCTCACAGAAATATTTAGCTGGATAACAGACATAAAACCTATTTTCTTAGTTATAAAAAAAAATATTAATCTATATTTTTAATTTTGATAATAAAATATTGACAGATAAAGAAAAAAGTGAAGTTAGCGTAAGTTAGTTACTTAAGTTTCTGATTTAATAACGTATTTTTTGTGAGTAGTCGTGTTTTCAATTATAATGATGGTTCTTGGAAGGAAATTGAAAAATACTCAGAGAAAGTTTGAACAAAGAATCTTGGTCAATGACGGCCCTGTTGGAGGTTTCGTACAGGATGGTCCTCCTACTGCTAAAAAATACGGGTGGAAACGGGTTCAGATTTGATTAATTCTACCATCAACAATTTTCAAGTGATTTCCGTTCTTGGTGACGGTAATTGCTTATTCCGCGCAATTTCTTATTGTTTATATGGAAGTAAGAATAAACATTATGAAATTCGTTTGGCCACTGTTGATAACATTGTCAATAAGTGGGATGTATAAGTATAGTAACTTAACTGTTGGGGACGAAGCATAATTATGGCCAGACCATTACAAATGCAACAGATTACAAACGTGTGATGGGTGCCAATAAACAGTACGCAGGGCATGCTGAACTTCAGAGTGTTAGTGAGCTATATCCCGAGTGTCAATTCAGAGTTCACCTGGAAAACAGTAATACGATTACTGACTATGGTACTGGCAAAATTGTTCATAACTTGCTATTTTCTGGGCACCTGGACGAAGGACATTACAGTGTCCTAATGGAAAGAATGGTAGGGCAGCACAGTCATATTGAAGAACTTTCTTTCGTCAATGTTCAGTTATACATATTATATATATCTCTATTGCGCGGCAAACCATTCAGTAATGCCAAGATGGAAATTTCACGATACCTAAGGTGCAACGCAAAGCCATGTTGTGAGAAAAGAAGTTTTGTGATATATTATATTTTTGGTAAGAATATCATCTTTTTACTTATATAAGGCTACAATGTACTCATCATACCTATATGTAAGAGCTTTTTTATAATATTAAAATATGCTGTGGAGCAGCACGGGTCCTCTAGTTCTTGCTTAAAAGTCGATTTGATCGACCACTTCTTGTTATTGGGCAAATATATGGAAAGATTAGGTACTCTTCCCAAACTTCCATTGCGTGTATAATATCTTTTATTTATTCTTACATGGTGGTTTAGCTGTGTATGTGTGTAATATCTTAATTGTCTATAGTTTAAATATTACTACCCAAGAGACATTACAATAAAAACAACCAACATTTGCGACATAATATATTATACTACAGTTTAATATATTGAACGGTTACGACAGTGTCAATGGCTTCCTTTTCTTAGTGGTTATTTGTGAATAAAGCAGTGTCCCATTTGTTATATTTATAAGTATTTATGAGAGCAAATTCAGAGTCTAATATATAGGAAGTTTTTACAAAACTGAGCCCATATTGAGTAAATTGAATTTCGTAAGTTATGACGCTGATACACCTGAGCGTTCACTTGTAACAGAACAGCGAGCATTCGCCGTTTTCTTTTTTGTCGAACCAAACGTTTTCACGGTCATTCTAGTGAACAGTCTAGATACAAATAGTCCGTATAATATAGAAATCACACTACAGCAGCAGTTTTACCCAATATGTTTACTTCAGTTTCACTTATGAATTATTTCTAGAGTAAGAGTAAGATACAGAAACAAATGCCGTTTCTAAATAATAAAATGCAGATTTTAATTTGAACAGGTTCAATAAATCACACAAGTGTCTGTTCCTACTTTCAATTTTATTTATCAATATAGAGAGAATTTATCAACATTCTATTGAAATTAATAGATAATTAATACACTTAGGACACAGGTTGGCCGAAGTAAAGAAAACTTGCTTAGGTGGGGATTTATAGATAATTCCAATCTGGAGTGCAAGCGTGGTGCCGTTCCACAAACAATAGGACACTCGCTATCTTGTTCTGCGTGCCCTTATACCTGCACGCAACAGAAACTTATGGACGCTACTGAAAATGCCATACTCGTAGCTAAGTTCTGGGCTGACACAATTTAGATTGCCATCGACACGCTACGAAGAAGAACATTATTGATATTTTATCGATATTTATTCTGTATAAGCCCATCACTAGTCAAATTAAAATTAGTGACAAACTACTACGATTCTTCCCTAGATTAAAATCATAAGTCAAAGTGAAGTAAATATATTGGGTTTAACCACCATTGTAGCGCAAATTCTAGGTATTATCTATATTCTAAGGTTCACCCGAATGTTTGTGAGAATGCTCGCTAAAACATACTCATTTGTTTTGTAACATTCGCGAGAATGCTCATTACAGGTGAATGCTCAAGTGTAACAGTGCCGTTAGAATTCTGCTTCTACCCCAGACTAAAAAAACAAAAACAATGTTTTACTAATCAAACAATAATCAAAACCCGTTTAGTAGTTTAAAAATGTGTTGATTGCAAATAAATCTCACCTGTTAGTAAAGCACTCGATACTTAAAAGATTCAATAATAAAAATCCAATCGCGTTTAAGCCTTTTACTAATTATTCAATTAAAATCTTTTGCAATTAATTCAGATGACCGATTTGATTAAACTATTTCGCTAAAATGTTAATGTGATAATCCTATTTGTTTGTACAGCGTTTTTTCAGCAATTCATTAATCATTGCGTCCAAAACAAATAAAGGAAATATTCTAAAATTGTCACTTGTTCATGTTAAATGTATTTTATTTTCACCGTACTAAATGTACAAAATATTTCATGAAAAAGCCAAGCAAACGTTTTCGTGGAAAAATTTTGCTTGCGCTTGTCAAGCTTGCATTTGTGACCGTTACTTCCGTCTTTAAAAGATTTAGCTTTATTTTTGTTGGCTTTTACAAGCTACGGGTAAATACGCATGGCTGGATCTTATAATATGTAAATATATAGCATTTATAATTTTCAATTTTCTGTTGTGTAGACTTTGAGGCAATATTGCAGTTGCTTCAAACCTCGAAGCCTGTTAAGCCACCTGGACGGGTTTTTTGAGACTAGAGTATTCATTACGGCCCACCAAGTGGTCCTTTAAGAGTCCAACGGGCTCCAAATGTAAAAAATTTTTCGTGAAGGACTTTCAAAGAGGCTAAACGCATACATACGGCGTCCCTTCCGCGAGCGTATAGCATTCATAAGAGGTATCGACGTAAAGGCGAAGTGTGCAAGGAAGACTTTGTAAGTTGGTTGGGCATTCAGCTTCCACGTTTGCGGCTCAGCCAAGCAAATTGTCTTTGACAATTTGAAATATTCATTTTTAGGAATAGATACAAGATGGGAAAGCGTAATATATTTTAGAGATAAGATTCGAATATACATAGGTAGTTAGACCTTACTATTCCTTGACGTAAGGTTGACAGGATCTCGTCTATCTGCTATCATTGACGTCTATGAGAACCTGTAAGCCTTTCAATATTACAAAATATCCTAATTTATATTACCAAAGAACTTATTTACTGGGATTCGAACCGTATCTTTACTTATTTCCTAGTCCTCAGGAAGAAAATCAAGTAGACATTAAGTTTATACTCATACATGTCACGTCCAGAATGGCAGGATCGTGTGTTTTATAGCAACACACAACCCTCAGCCACTACCCGACTATAAATATTGTTTGTTGTGAAAAAGCTGGCCTTTAACAACTTTGCTGGCATTTAAGTGCACATTAAAAATGGACCTTTAAAAACTTTATTTTGGAAATAGCTTTCAGTCAAAGCTGTTTTAAATTGGTAATATACTTAATTGTATTTGCTTTTGTTTTCAAATAGCAGTTTATCTTCTATTTATAGATACCAAAGTTTTTAGGCATTACTTTGAGTAGTGGATCTAGTGTATTGACACTGATACTGGCATGACGCTTTAACTTGATATTTCGACTCGTCCGTAGAACAAAGTCCGATCTGCATGGATCGCAATTTTCAGTAGAGGCTGTCGAAGTTCTTGACTTGTGTAACTCTTTATAAATCTTATAACGATAGACTTAAAATTAAGATTTTTTGGTATATTACTATAACAGTCCAGTCTAATTAAATGCTCTATAGTGTATATTTCTAGTCCTTTTATTGTACGAGATAGTGGGTTACATATCGACCTAGGACGTTTTATGGCGGAAAAGCGAGAGTCCGTGGTGAACATCGTGCGTTGTATTGCGGAAACGTTCGATTTAAAAGACGTTCTATGTCAACAAAGGTTGATTTTTGTTGGAATTTTTCATCCCTCCTTCCTTTGTGATCCGTCCTTTGTGAATAATATAAAACATAAAATTAAATCCAATGTCATTTTTTTATAGGAAGGTCTTAAAATAGTTGACAGAACTTTAGGTGGCAAAGATTAGACTTCTTGCATGCATGAGTAATTATAATTTTACTAACTAGACATGTCGTGTAATAGTCGGAGTAATTATATTTACTAATTTAAAAATAAACAAACTGTGTACGTATGTACTTATATTTATTTAACTTTACGTATATTCGTATATACTTATTTGAAAGTCATCAATTTGTATGTATATTATAGAACAATTAATAGCCAATAAATGACAAATTGTATCACAAAATTGCAACTACGTACCTATCTACATTGGAGCACGGGTTTCACGAGCACTCACAAGGTTATTTTATAAGGACCTACTTAATATGAAATTAAATTAGGACCTCAAACATCTTTATCATCACCTAAACCTAAGACGTGGTGCACAATATTAAGTAAATAATAATAAAATACAACTAAAAATTAACAACATTGAAAATCGAGTACTCATACTCATTTTAGTACTTAGCTAAACTATCCTATCGAAGCTTATTAGTCTACTAAGCAGAGCCTGGGTTCTAAGGCATAAATTCGTGGCTGCCACCCGGATAACGTTGAAACCATTATAATGACATACTTCAGTACTTACTCTACATAAATAACTTAAGCAGCACATGACCATTAAGGTCTTAATATATTTGAAACACACTTTTCATTGCATCATCTATAATGATCTTGTGCCTGTCAAGCCGGCTCCGCCTGCCCTTCCTCTAGAATTATACTTTTATCCTGTCTCACCCATGCATACATATCTCATCTATGCAGTCTAGCAACAACATAATAATATAACCCAAAATGAGTTAAATAGCATCAGCAGGAACATAGTTTGGCATACTTCAATTTTCTCGCAGTGACTGTTGCTGGCAGCTGTAGTAAATGGCAGACTACTTAATTAAAAGTATGTCTTAATATTTTGTATTATTAGGGCATAATATAATATCGCATGTCGAATGAGCATGTATATATTTACAAAAATACTACATTTATCCATTTTCCAGTAACCATAATACAAATTCTGCTTATTTTGGAATTAGATGATGTTGTGTGTATGTGGTAGAGTATTTTTATCATTATTTATTAGTACGAAACAGCATGGGTACTTAACCTAACTGGGGTAGACCCGTGGTTACACTTCTTACTGTTTGAGCTGTATTAACGATGAATTTGAAAAACTTAATGGATTTCCAAAGAAAATTAACTAGGTTGATTACTGTAGACACCTTCGGTAGACTAAATAGACTATCCGGTATTGAGGTATTACAGATACGTTTCTTTTCTTTGTCCCATCACGTTTGTATAGAATTTCTTCCCATAATATATCAAATTCACGACTGGTTTCTTTGTACCAGGAGGCAAAGACGATTCAAACCCGTTTATCCTTCACTCGTTACTAAAATATGAAAATTATTTTGCACAAATATTTTTAATAAATTATTTTAAGACGTTCTTTGAAACAATAACTATTGCAATAAATTAAACTTATTTCTAATAAAAAATCTTAATAATTAAAGATTTTTTTAATTGAACAACGTCCTAACTGATTCAACATTTTGAGTAACAACGTCCCATCTTAACATTGAACCCACAAATTGTTTCACAGACACCGGCGTAAACCGTCCTTTTTTAACTTCAGACGCTTAAAACTTCAATAATGTTCGTAAAAAAACGTCTTAATATTCCATAAGACCTCTGCTTTTTGTAGCTCAATATTGCATAAAAATCGATTACTCTGTGAATACTAATTACGGTAATCGTCTTTTTGCGCCAGAGTTGCGTTTCTGAACAACTCCATCGAAAAACATTCTAAATAATCATCGATCGCTATTAACTATGAACTGAGTTAAAAAGTAATAAATACAATAATCTGTGTTAATTTAGGAACTTAAAGTTGTATATAGTGAAGTAATACTTGTAAAACATCGTCACTTACCAGAATTGAAACATTGATTTGCAAACGCGGTATGTAAGTTTGAAAACGCCGAACAAAGATCAGGTTCTTCTGCATCTACTTGAATCATATTTGGTATTTTGCGTTATCCTGATATCTTTAAAAGTATTCTTTTTAATGAATATATTAAATTTTCTTAAATATCATGTAAATTAAGCATAGAACACGAAAACGCCCCAATTTTCTTCTTCTTCCAATGAATAACGGCCGGAGTGATGATCGATCGCTGAGCTCGCGCCACCCATACTCCCCGTGCGCCGTGCCTTGTATACATCGTGCGTTGTTGTGCGGAACAAATATCAGATGAGACGTTATTCGATTCTATATCTCCGAAAGTAAATAAGATACGAAAATTCTAAAAACACAGTTTTGTAGAGTTCTTATTCCTTATCCCAATTAGCTATTTATCGCGATTTTGGTCTATGATCACATGGAACTCTATTCTACGGATAGGTCGATTTATTTATCAACGGAACATTAGCTACCATCGTGGTGATCTTTGTATTATACAAGGTTGTTATATCATTACAGAAAACCACTTCAGCATTGTGTTGTAAATCCCATGTCCCCACAAGATCAAACTTAGTGTGATCTACAAAGATTTGGGGTTTCTTGTGTCAGTTTGCTAAATGCTTATATACAGGTTACAGAACATTTCAGGTTTCGAACAACAAATCGAACACACACTAACAGAAAATACAAAATAGGACGGCCACAAAACCCCAAATACCGTGTAACAGATGATATTATTTGGTTTGTTATTCGACAACGTAACAACTCTATCTTCCGTCTTTCTTTCAATTTAGTTTAGTTTACTTTAGTTTCTTTATTTATTTACTCATGACAGAAGCTACATTTTAAGTCAAACATATATATGCAATGCAATTTAAAACAAAACTAGGTTCCTATGTATGCGTATACATCGTGATCTGTAATAAAAGGAGAGTGAAAACATATCTTCACGCCTTTTATCCCCGAAGGGGTAGGCAGAGGTGTATTACACACCCACACTTCGCCAGATATGTTTCGGTCCCAATGTAATAGGGGCGAGCCTATTGCCATCTACCGGGCACATTATTAAGCGAGCGATAATTAACATTTTTAATACACAAATAACTTCGAAAAGTCAGAGGTGTGTGCCCGAGGTACCTGGGGATCGAACCCGAGACCAACGTCTCGGCAGTCCGTTACGTACACCACTGGGCTACCGCCGCTTACCGCTACAGGAGAGTGAAAATTAAAATAATAAAAAAAGAAAGAAAGGAACTTATTATCTTAATATATAAAATCCTTGCGTTACTGACTGACTGACAGACACGCTACAGCCGAAACTAATGGGCGCAAGAAGCTGAAATTTAGCATGTATGTTCCTTGAGGACCGTAGGCGTGCACTAAGACGGGATTTCTCGAAATTCCCACGGGATCGGGCAAAACGGGAAATTCGAAAATATGTGCGTGCGAAGCCGCTGGCGTCGACTAGTGTAATATAAAAATATAAAATTAGCGCTTTTAAATATTTCCCTTTTCTCAAATAAAACGCCAATAGGCGGGTCCACACAGACCGAGCAGTCTCGGGCGGAAAATCCTTCGCGAGGCTGCTCGGTCTGTGTGGACGTGGCTCGGTCGAGGAAAGCGCACGGCAGCCGCGGCCGGCCGCTCGCGTGCACCCGAGCTACCGAATTAGACACGTCCACACAGAGCGTGCAGCCTCGCGAGGAATTGGCGCGCGAGGCAGCGCGCTCTGTGTGGACGTGCCCCGGCCGAGGCAAGCGCGTGTGCCGCCGCGGGCGAGCGACCGAGCGGCCGAGTCATCGAGTTTGGTTTTTTGTTTTGCCGCGGTCTGTACGCTGTTTCGTGCCTCGCTCAAACATAATAATCCCTACTAATAATATAAATTCGCAAGTGTGTTTGTATGTTGGACATATTTTTAATAGACTCACGTCTGTATCCACGTAAGGATAGGCAGAGTTGTAATATTATTACATCCACATTTCACCATTAAATGTTTAGGTCCCACGTGATAGGGGACGAGCCTATTGCCGTTAACGGGCACATCAGCAGACTCCGTGCTGCTTCTGAGAATTCGGGAAAACCCAGTAAAACTTTTGCCCGACCCGGGAATCGTACCCAGGACCTCCGCTCAGCAGTCGCATACCCTATCCACTGGTCACTGAATGACGGAGGATACATTTATCATAACATTCTCATCTTTGACGCTATTTATTGTACGAATAATAATCCTTCAGTCTGTGCTTCGGTTACAGTATCCTTGCATACAGACATTCATTTCCTATAATTCATTCTATATTTTTTTCCATGTCTACCTATTCCATCCTTTAGGTATAACAATAATCGACGACCGGTTGGCAAAGCCGGAGTGTAAGCGACTACAACGCCGAAGGTCGCGGGTTCGATTCCCGCTCATGTCAAACACTTGTGTGCATGAAAATGAATGTTTGTCTTGGTCTGGGTGTTTCTATGTATATATTTACAAAAAAAGTAAGTATAAGTAAATATGTATATTATGGCCCATTATTACCATTGTCTAGTACCCAAAAGTAGGTACAGCAATTGGCGTCAGTCAGGCAGCCGGCTAGTAAAAACACATGCCACAACCCTATTGCAGTATGACCATTTCCAAGTACTTATTATTTATAAACAAAATTAAAAAATAAGAGAGAGGAGAGACAAACAATCTCACATTGATACGTAAACCGATAGATGGCAAATGTACTATTTCACTCTTATTCACAAGTCGACAATTTGATACATGCGCAATAATACATAATAGATTTTCAACTGTATTTTCATGTTCTGAATTCAAACTTTATGACAACTACAATTTTGTTTTTTTCCTACGGTGCCGAGGCTGCCGCGCTCTAGGCCGCGTTCACATTTATCTGATGTAATCTGTCGTGACGGCGTCTGTCGTGTCGCGACAGACAATATCCCGGTCTGCGACAGAGAGGGGGTGAGGACGGTACAGCGCGAATTAAGAGATTGGACTCAGATTAATTGTAAAAAAAAAATTACTTTATTTAATTATAACAGCTTAACAGTATATTTAAAATATAAAATAGTAATCGCTAATGTTAGATCTACAAAGGTATTTATAATAACTTAATGCTAAGATGACAATAAGATTATCTAGATAATTTGGTGGGGAGAGATGTGCTGACGAAGCTAATTGGGTTCCGTACAGTTAACTCGCGCGACACAACTCGTCAGACTAATGTGGACGCGCCACTGTCTGTCGTAAAGCGTCAGACGCGCGTATGCAATTGTGCGCAATGGACGACGAACTAATTGACTTCCTTTTTATAATATTATTCTTATACAGTACCTATAGATGAGCTAATTGAATACGAAATAATATAATCCAATCCTATGTAAATAATTTATGGATATGATTGGATATCTACTTAATCTGAATCGGATAATTCATCAAAAACATTGCGAAAGTGTGAACTCCACGAGAGTCAAGACAGAACTGATTTAAAATTGCGTCAGATCGCGACAGATGGCGACAGACAAATGTGAACGGTAAGTAATTACGACAGAGACCGTCACGATAGATCACGTCAGATAAATGTGAACGCAGCTTTATTCTATGGCCTCGCTCGTTCGGGGACCGTTTCCTCGCGCGGCAAATGCCTCGCGAGGCTGCTCGCTCTGTGTGGACCTACCTAATAAATTTTTCGACTCTTATTGTTCTCTGTCAGCGCGACTCTCCCTTGTATAACCTTTTGTTATTGAACGAGAATGAGAAATACAAAAAATTGAAGTAAATTGTTGGAAATAAATTTAAATTTCTATTAGAAGCTTTGACGGCTCTGATTTTTTATATGTGAAAGTTATTCGTGGGGAATTTAGGTTAAATTAACTTTGTTTCTTCGAAATACAGAAATTCAATTTTTAGTTTCCTAGAAATAGTCAATGTTTTGTCGGCATACAAATTTATAAACGAATGTAAGGAGAGTAATTACGGGTGGGTCGTTTAATCGGGGTCTTGGAATGGGTCAAGGCCATTGCTGTTCAGAATTAATAATTAATTACAAACTTAACAGATGTCTACCCTATCTGGTTTACTAGGCTTAAGGATAATATTAGGCTCAAGCATATATATATAGATAATAATATAATACGCATAATTGATTATGCGTATTATGTAAAAATAATATCGCTTGCGAAACGGTGAAGGAAACGTCAAGATGAAACCTGCGAGTTTGAGAGTTTCCATAATTTTCTCGAAAGACATGTGGAGTGAGAGAACGTGTGAACTCGCATATTAAGCCGCGTATCGACTTCGCGCTCCAAAAGGACGAATATTGGCGCGCGTTCCGGCCGCGCGAAATTGCTACCATTTTGGAACGCGCGCCAATGTGTTTGTTGGAACGCTCGAACTTCGAGCGCCCCGTTCCTTCTAGAGTCGGTTTTTACCGCGCATCAAAGGAAACTCAATTTTGGCGCGCGCGCCAGTTGAGACGGACGTCTAATTATTTTATGTGTTCGTTACGTTCTGAGCGATGGATAATCAGAGTGGCCGTAAATTAATTCAACTTTATGGTACAACAAAAGAACTGCTGGGGAATAGTAAAATTTCTTTTTATCATAATAAATCGCATTCATTATTATTAATTATTCGACTGCTGATCGGAGGTCCCGGGTTCGATTCCCAGGTCGGGCAAAAGTGTTAGTGGGTTTTTCCGAATACTCAGTAGCAGCCCGGAGTCTGGTGATGTGCCCGGTAACGGCAATAGGCTCGCCCCTTATTACGTGGGACCTAAAAATTCATGGTGAAATGTGAGTGTAATATTTATACCTCTGCCTACCCCTTCGGGGATACAGGCGTGAGCCTATGATAATAAACAACTCTTTCATTCACCAACGCACTTTACGTTAATGTTTTTTCTTCTGTATAATACTGTGAATTACTATATACGCAGCTGCTGCTCGTGCGAACACTAGAACAGTTGCCACGCGCGCCATGCGCGCTGAGTTGATATCATTTAAATATTTGGAGCGCGTTCCGTGAACGCACTCTTGGCGCGGCGCAGGAGCGCATAATGGATACGCAGCTTTAGAATCCCGTGCATAATATATCCTGAATGCATGTCAGTCGGACCATGGTTTCATATAAACTTATCGTTTCATACGTACAAACTTACGTGTAAAGGGTAGCACACAATGGGTCCAGAGTACTCTGAGATCATTGTAGGCTTAGTTTTTGGAAGCCTCAGCTTTTATCTACAATGCACGTTAGCAAGACATGCATACAGGTGCAAATAAATATTTAAAGTAACAGGCTTTTACGTATATGCTATTAGAGCAATTTGCCAGCGATTACGTAAACACGTAGCACAATAAAGATATTTACGTGCAGTACCATAAATAATTAATTACATGTACTCAGTGACTGCAGCATAAACAAATTTAAGAAGCCATCACAATATGAAGTACACTTCAGCCGTTATATCTTGGCGGCTCTGAAGTTCGCGCAGAATGCGGCACAATAAACATTTTTACAAACTACGCGAAGGCATGAAGTAGGGTTTGCGGGGCTGTAGTCTAGGCTTGTGATGCACCTTATGTAAATACAGTTAATCTTTTATTCAAACAAAAATGTATTCGATTGGTTTTATAATCAATATTGAATTCATTTTTTTTTATATTTTTTTTTTACTTTAGGCAACTACGTGCGAAAGTTTCCATTGCGTTGAAATATGTCTCTCACACCCTAGCATTGGATATAGTATTCGTGTTACTATCTCTGTCTTAAGAACAGCTGACGATGACTTAAGTTTTCATTGTGGTGATTGTTCGTTATGTTTTGAACTGCTCCTATGAACTTTATTGTGATTGTCTTATAATCGTATACCTACCTAGTTGTAGTGCGTATATAAATACAAATTTAAAAGTGTTGTTACTTTGTTATATATTTTGTTCAGTGTTTGGAACTTAATTCAAATTAATTGTAAGACGTTTAACAGACGTTCCGGATAAAATCTGCCACTATTGACAGGTAAGGACCATTATTTATAAAATTATACAAATTCTGGCTATAACAGTTTTCTGCCTGGCCACTGTCCACTAAACAAGCACCTCTACAATATTGGCGCCACGGACAGCCCTCTATGCAGGGGCTGCATGGAGACCGAAGAAACACCCGCTCATGTGATTCTTAATTGCATCAGCGTGTGTGACCAAGGGACGAGGTTCCTGAACAATCCCAGAACCATGAGCGAAGCCATGCGTAGCATTGGTCAACTCATGGAATTCTGGAAGGAGCTCTCATGGTATGAGTAGCAGGCGACAACCGCGTCGCTGCTCACGTACAATGGCCCAATTTAGTGGCTAAGTGCGGAAAACACCTGTTCAACTAACTAACTAACTAACAGTTTTCTACGCGAGTGTAGCTGCGTGACAACTCGCAAAGGCTAACTTCAGACCCGCCGAGATACGTTGCTTATAGTGTACAACTGAATTTTGTAAGTATAAGATTACGAAATTTAATCATTTAAACTAAATCCTAACAAGTGCCGTTTATGGATCAATTAACTTCAGCTCAAATGGTTATAGCCCATAATAATAGGAGTATGCAGTTAGATCATAATTTGAACCACACAAGTTAATTTAAACTTCTGAATCGTTGCACGGTACAACTTTGTTGAATTATACACGAATTCAAACTTCGGCCGTGGCTTAAAGCTACGGTATCGGGCAAAGAATAAAACAAGTTTTGAACTACGATTATAACGCGAAAAATCCCTGTGATGATAAGTCTAACTTACTAGGTGTAAAGAATAGCGTACCGAAAACTGGAAATACTAAGAACTAAACAATTTTCAATAAAAAGTAATGTATATGCCAAAGATCACCTTTTTGCGCCTAACAGTTTTGACCGTGCGTTGGAAAGTCAGTAAGGCAAACATTGTATATACACAGATTTGGAAAGCACGGACTAACTTTATAATCATCGTAGTTCTTATAACAGTTACCGTCTTTGACAGACCTCTGGCTTAAACTGAACTAAGGCGTGAAATCTATTTAGGGTTTCATAGGCATACAGCCAACAAAATAAGCGGCTAATAGAATGCCACCCATATACCGAGTATGTCGAGCTGATATTAGGTAATGGATTGCCACGGCGCGGCACGTAGCGACGCGGTAATGATAAGTAATGGATCGAACATGACGATGCTCTAATATCAAAATGGAGGAATCTCTGCGGAAAAGCGCGGTTCTATAACTCTTGTAAGACGCGGACATGATTCAATACTCACTTTGTAGAACAAGGGTTATGAATAGATGCATTAGTTATAGAGACTTGTAAGAACGTAGTGAATAGGAGTTTTACAGAATAGATACGATTATAATCGTTATGTTATTATTATGTTACGTGATTTGCGTTTATATGACACTGAGTATTAGGACATGCCGTGTGGTGTCCGGCGGAATAGAATAGCCCTCCCTCACTCTTACCGAGATGTCGTAAAAGGCGACTAAGGTATACCGACGTACATATTATCATCGAAATTATTTACAATGAACATTGACGTCCTTGAAACGTAGAGAAGGAAAACTTGAGATAAACCCGGCAGTCTGTCCCGCCGTTAGGGACCGACTGTCAAATACCAAAGTAAACATACATACATACATAGACTCACGCCTGTTTCCCCGAAGGGGTAAGCAGAGGCATATTGAACGCCCACTTTTCGCCAGTGTTTTGATCCCACGTAATAGGTGGCGAGCCTAATGCCGCTTATCGGGATATTTTGTTTGCCAGAGTTCATAGGGTTCCCACCAAGAACTTAGGGACCCAAGCCAACCTCACCTGCAAGTGGTGCACCTGCCGATCAACGGACGAGGCTCTGGCAAACAAAATATCCCGAGTAAACATACAGTCCAACAAATAACCGACGTGTTCATGGCTGTAGGTAAAATTACTGTAAGTGTACCCCAGGGGGGTACCGGCGGAGCCGGAGAATCCTCCCCTCGTCCTGTATCTGCAGGACGAGGCTGCTCCTGGTATTCTGGGGGGAGCAAACTTGCAGCAAGAGATGGCGACGATATTCGCCATACGTTACGCCAAAACCAACAAAACCTGTGGCGAAATTGTTCACGTCGGGGCGAAAAGTGGGCAGCGGAATGCCGATTTGCAACGTTGAATGTTAGAGGAGGAATGAATGAGAAACTAGATGATGTTTACGAACTAATGAATGAAAGAAAACTAGATGTTTTGTGTGTAAATGAGACAAAGCGCAAGGGGAAAGATATGCTGACGCGCGGCCCGTTCACCGAGATATGGTCGGGAGTTACCGATGAAGAACATGGCAGTAAAGGCGTTGGTATAATTCTTTCAGAGCGAATGGCAGAATGCATGCGAGAGTATGAGTGCGTAAGTCCGCGACTTATCTGGGTCCGGATGAAAGTAGGCCTGACACTTATATTTTTGATAGGTGTATACGCTCCGGACTCTTCCTATAGTAAGGCGGTAAGAGAGGAATTTTGGGAACAAATGAGAGAAGTTATGTTATTGCGTAAGTGGAATGAACGTATTGTCATGCTTGCAGATTTTAATGTAAGGGTTGGAGTGAAGCGTGATGGGTATGAAAATGTACTTGGGACGTTTGGAGATAAGAGTGTAAATGACAACGGCGTGTACTTATTAGATTTATGTGTCGAGATGGGTCTGTCAGTGATGAATACATGGTTTCAGCATAAAATGGTACATATGTACACGTGGCAAAAGAAGGAAGGAAATGATGTGTTAAGGACCATGATAGACTTTGTGATAGTCGATGAAAGAATGAGAATGAAAGTAGTGGACACCAGAGCTTATCGCGGATCTGATGTCGGCACGGACCACTATTTGGTAATAAGTAGAATTAGTGGCCTTTTCAAACGCTGGCGGCACAGAGATAAAGGTTCAACTACAGAATTAGAACGTATAAAAGTGGAAAGATTGAAAGAAAAACGTGTGAAAGAGATGTACAAAAAGCAATTGGGCGAACGAATGGACAATATCTGGAGTCTTGTAAATGAGGAAAGTGTGAGTGAAGTATGGTCGGTTTTTAAAACCAATATTGTGAAATGTGCTGAAGATGTATGCGGTATGAGTAAAAGAAGAAGGAAGAATTGCGAGAAAGCTGACTGGTGGGATGATGAAACTAGAAGAATGGTTGATGAAAAGAAAAAAGCATGGCTGGATATTCTAGCAATAGAAGCAACGAATAGAGTGAGCGGTAGTATGAATGAAGATAATGTCAAAGAAATGAAGATGAAATATAGATGTGTGAAAGCTAAAGTAAAAGCATGTATAGAGAGAAAGAAGAATGAGAAAAAGGAGAAATATGAGGAACAATGTGGCGCAAGTTTCCGAGAGAATATAAAACTCTTTTGGAAACTCGTGAAGGAAGCGCGGGGTAAAAATATGAATACATCGATGAAAGTGATTAGGAACGAAAGAGGTGAAGTCATGAATGAAGAAAGAAAGATACTAGAGTGCTGGAAGAATTATTTTGAGAGCTTATTTGAGAAAGATGTGAGTGAAATAGAACAAGAAGAGATGACAGATATGTTTGTGAGCCCTAGTGATGAAATTGGAATGGATGAAGTTATGAAAGCGTTAAAAGGTATGAGGTCAGGCAAGTCTACTGAGTGTGATAGAGTGACGACTGAAATGTTGAAGGCTGGCGACGGACTCATAGTTAACCTGCTGCATCGCCTTTTTAATCTATGCTGGAAACAGGGCCAAGTTCCAGATGACTGGACGAAGGCAGTGCTTGTCCCAATATATAAAGGCAAAGGTTCGCAGCAGGAATGTCAAAATTATCGCGGAATCAGCCTTCTCAGTGTAGTTGGAAAAATGTATGCCAGAATTTTGATTGACCGAGTGGCAAATGTGACGCATGACAAGATATGGGACGTGCAAGCGGGATTTCGGAAGGGAATGGGATGTACGGATCAAGTCTTTTCCTTGCGCTGCGTCACCGAAAAATGTCTGGCAAAAAACCAGAAGGTGTATTCCGCGTTCATAGACTTAAAAAAGGCTTATGATAGGGTGAATAGAAAGGACTTATAGAAGGTGTTATCCATGTATGGGGTGGACAGCTGTATAAATCTGAAATCCCTGTATAGGGATTCTAGAGCAAGTGTCCGAATAAATGGTGCCTATACGGATTGGTTCGTCATCTCGAAAGGTGTCAGACAAAGGTGTCCAGCCTCACCCTGGTTGTTCAATTTATTCATGGATAGCTGCATGAATGATATGAGAGAAACTGAATGCGGGATCGATATGGTAGGATTGCGTGTTAAGTGCCTGTTGTACGCCGATGATCAAGTCATCCTTGCACCATCGGCGAATGAGTTGCAAGAAATGATTGACTGCATTAATGAGAGCTTTAAAGCTAAAGGTATGAAAATTAATGCAAGAAAGACGAAAGTGATGGTGTTTGAAAAAGATGAAAGTTTGCCTGAGTGTAATATTACGATTGAAGATGAAAAAGTAGAGCAAGTAAAAGAATTTGTATATTTGGGTAGCGTGTTTACAAGAGACGGAAGATGTGAAGAAGATATTGAAAGGAGAGTGACTGCGGGCAATCGTGTAAATGGAGCACTGTATGCCTTTGTGAACGGCCAGACTGTGCCGAAAAAGGCGCGATTGGCGGTTCATAATGGAGTGCTTGTCCCCACGTTGATGTATGGAAGTGAGAGTTGGATATGGCAGAAAAGGCATGAAAGTAGAATTAACGCAGTTGAGATGTGATCACTGCGTAGTATGTGTGGGGTGAGACTGATCGATAGAATTCCGAACGTAACTATACAAGAGAGCAGTGGTCTGAAAGAATATGTCGTGACTAGGATTGAGAAAGGAATGCTAAAGTGGTTTGGACACGTGGAGCGAATGAGTGAAGAAAGAATGACGAACAAGATTTATAAGGCAAATGTATGTGGGCAAGTCGGTCGCGGCAGACCTCGTCGGACATTCCTCGATCAAATTGGGGACGTCCTAAAAAACGGCCAGGTCCGAAGTACCCGAAACCGGCGAGCATGCATGAAAAGAGAAATGAGTGTAGAGGAAGCGCGTGAGGTTTGTAAGGATAGAAGCAAGTGGCGTTCTGTTGTCTCTGCCTACCCCGACGGGAAAAAGGCGTGAGTATATGTATGTATGTATTAGGACATATTGATGTCAATACTCTTCCATACTTGACATGTTGGTAGTAATAGGTTGCGTAGGTCAGAGGAAACGCTGTCCAGCCCTACTTGAAAAATAACCTAATTTTCATTCAGATCCATCCATCCATCATAGTAAGTGGACCCCGGGTGTCAACTGGAACAACACTAGATTAATGATTATTTGAGACTAACTTCATGATACGGACAAATACGAAGAAAGAAGAACTATGGCATAAATGGCTGCACGACAGTGACGCAAAGTAATTATATTTTATAATTGAATCGGCGGCCAGGCGGCAGTCACTCTGTAGAAAATCTAATATTCAGTTTATCTGGTTAGGCTTGAAAAGAAGACTCTAGATAGGTCCTGCGTTAATAATATGGTGACAATTTGATCTATTTATAGTTAATCTCATAAAATTTTCAAGTAGCTGGGCATGGATTGTAGATTTTTCAATTTATGATATACAATACTAAACCTAACTGAAACTTAGACGTACTTACCACATTATGACACTTCTGGTCGTGACCGTACAGAGACTGCCCCTATGTTTATCGCTGCGTTAAAATTAAAGTGCTAGATGGTTAAAAGTGCTCAAAATCACCTGGAATCCACATATCCACACCAACATAACCTCACTCTAGGCAAGTCATACTCATACTTTCTTTGCAAAGTGCTTCTTATTGAAGAAATCAACAATTGAAATAACATTTTCTTTAACCGTTGGCTGTGTATACTACATTTTTTAATACAAAAATGACTATTTCACTGGTAAACAAAGAATGTCACTGGTTGCCTGAATCCAAACAAAAATCTGTAAACAGCTGATTGGCGCTGACTGACAGTCGGAGCCACCAACATCACAGCAAAAATAAACACAGATAATAAAGAAGTACCATAGACACGTTCCATTTCATTCACTACGACGGACATTCCCGTTCAGTTCAATTGTTAGTAACTGAAATTAAGGTGGTCATTCACGTTTAGAGGTGAAAATAATATATTGGTAACAGAAGTTGGGAATTTTACGAAATGTCAGATAATAATATAACATTTAGACAAAAAATAATTCTATTCCGGACGAAATCGTGTGATTCTATGAAAGAATCTACAAATATCTCGTTGGACTCGAGTTACAATGAGTTTGAATTACAACGCAGGAGCTTTGATCTGTCATCAGAACCCGAGATAGGACTCATTGAAAACATTAAACAGGAAATTAACGATCTAAAGCGAGAATTATTAACAGCAAATAATGAAATTGATAATTTATTGCTGGAAAATAACCAGCTTAAAAAAAAAATATCCCAGAAAAACCAACAAATACGAACTTTGAAGACAATTTGCACTAGCCCAAAGATACAAAAACAAACTCGTCTTGAAATATCGAATAATAAAACACCAAAACCCTCATTAGTGAACAGCCGCGTTTCTTCACCTATGATTACAGCAAGCCAAATGACTACAGCAACATCCATAATATCGACTCAAGAAATAACAAAAATTGAACAAGATAGGAATTATTCCAAAAAGACGGATAAAAATGGCATCAGAAAAAATAAGATCTTCATCTTCGGGGGACAACAATGTATTGGCATAACCTCAAATTTATATGAGAAAGCTCGTAAATGGCTTGAGCAATATGAAGTAGATTCACTTGTAAAGCCTGGAGCCGATACTACGGAAATCTTAAGATCATGCAATACGCAAAATTTTATCAATAATGATGTTATTATACTTTCCGTAGGGGAACATGATGACAACCCCACGAAAATTAATCTAGAATTATATAGCGCTCTTAAAAATGTTGAAAATTGTAAAGTCTTTATTTAAGGCGTATTGAAAAATAAATTTTTGAACGAAAGAATGCTAATAGTATGCTAAAATTAAATTGTAACCTTTTCAAGTATTGCAGTTATATCGCAGTTATGTTGCAGTTATATCACAATGTTATAAGATATATTATAATGGCAAAATCAACCTGATGAATATTTGCATCATGATAAATGGTCAAATAGACCCGTATCATTATGACATAACATTTTTGAAATATAAAACAAGACCACAATTTGCGAAAACGGCAACTACTCCTTACAGCCTAGTTAACAATGCCAAAAGTTTATCTCCGCCCTATACTTTAAAGGGAACTATACCTTATTACTTTGCTCGTAAAAAATCCTCCTTGGATCTGAGTCAACAGTGCACCAAGCCACAAACAAAATATTCCCAACAATCAATACTCAAGTATTTCGCCATTATTAAAAATAGCAACACGTGCAGCAGAGAGCATATTACAGACTCGCCTACTAGTGTAAAACAAGTTTCTCGTAACAAAAAATATTAATACTCTGGCAATCTTGCTTCATAATGTTGCTGGGGTACTTAGTAAATAGGAGGCCTTAGAAATTGCACTAGAGGACCTGTCACAAAAAATACGTTTATAGATGTACTATGTCTCAGCGAAACGTTCCTTAAGCGAGGCCATGAGCCAAATATAAATATGAAGGGTTTTCATTTAGTAAACTCATTTTCCAGAATGAAACATAAACGGGGAGGGGTTTGTATATTTTGTAGAAATTATGTCGAATAAGAGGAATTAACTTTTTTATCTAAATTAAGTGCAGAATTGTATTTCGAAATATGTTGCATCGAAATACCTGCTTACAACTGCATAGTTTTCTGTATTTATCGTACACCAACATCCAAGCTAGATTTATTTTTACGAAAATTCGAAATACTAATGCATCAAATAAAGCATAAAACAAAAAAGAATCTTATTATAACAGGCGACTTTAATATAGATTTGCTCAAACCTTGTGCAACTTTGTCGGAATTTGTCAGAATAATTGAAAGCTATAACTTTAATACTCATATCAACGAACCTACTAGACTAAACGCCTGTCTTGAGCAAATTGTAAGCAATGTACCAAATGCAAAATCCAGTGTACTACCACTAGGCTTGTCCGATCATAACACGGCGAAATTACTTGAAATAAATATAGAAAATAAAGATATTCCACCTTCGTCCAGATTTATCTGTAAAAGGGATTTCTGTGGTTCTAATATGAGGCAGTACGTTCAATGTCTAAAAGCACTTTCATGGTCTGAAGTATACTTAGAAGATATTGCGAATGCAGCCTTTAACATATTCCACGACACGCTACTATTATTTTTCAATCTCTGTTTCCTGAGTTGTAAATTGAAAATAAACAGCACAAACAGAAAAGTAGCTTGACTGACCAGAGGATTAAGGAAAGCATCAAATAAAAAACGTGTACTTCGCTTTCAATACTATAAGTACCATACTGTTAGAGATAAAATTCAATATAACAAATACAGCAAAATATTTTAAAAATGTTTGGCTACAGCTCAAAAACTTAGTAACGAATCTTTCATATGTAATGCTAAGAATAAATGTAGGGCATCATGGCAGATAATAAATAATAATATCAATATAAATAGAAACGATTCAAAAGACATTAAAAGACTAATAATTAATCTATCGAAAATCCTTTTGACATTGCTAATAATATGAATGATTACTTTATAAAGTTGAAAAACCTACAACTGCCCTATTTTTTGACATGAGTCGTGCATTTGACTGTGTTTCGCATACCCTTCTGCTTCA
This sequence comes from Euclidia mi, assembly GCA_944739405.2. Classification (NCBI taxonomy): domain Eukaryota; kingdom Metazoa; phylum Arthropoda; class Insecta; order Lepidoptera; family Erebidae; genus Euclidia; species Euclidia mi. The sequence continues at coordinate 65,821,851 of OX123190.2, forward strand.
CCAGTGCGAATCATATGGAATACGCGGGCTCGCAAATGATTGGCTGAATAGTTACCTCAGCAATAGAGTACAGTATGTGGAAATAATCACCTGCAACCAAAATAGGGAAGAAATTGGGGTTAGATCACATACTAAACCTATAACAGTAGGAGTGCCACAAGGGAGTATATTAGGGCCTTTGTTATTCCTTCTATACATTAATGACTTGCCCACTGTCACTAAATACAAATGCACTCTCTACGCAGATGAAATTTCCGTCGTGGTACCTAAGAATACCAAAACAAATTACTTGGAGCAAATAACTGTAACAATACATGATATTATAGGATAGATGAATGATAATAACTTAAGTGTTTTTATTTATTTATTTAAACTTTATTGTACACCAGTATCAACATTCAATCAATCTTATATAATAGGTAAAGTACAAAGGGCGGCCTTATCGCTTAAAGCGATCTCTACCAGGCAACCTTTGGATGGAGATATTGGTAGGAAAAGAAGTGGTAGTTGTAGGTGTACCAGTTTTAATATTTATATTATAAACATATACATTCATATAATACATACATATATATATATAATATATATATATAAAAATATATATACATAAATAAATTGGTGCATAATACTAAATACATATTTTTATAATAGGAAATAAATTAAGCGGACAAGTAATGTGCCTTAACTAATGCTTTGAATTAATGAATGTGTATCATGAAGGTGAAAGTGTTAACATTTCTAAAACGAAATATACTCAATTTCGTAATAAAGGTGCCAAAAAACAAGAACTTGTTCTTAAATACGGTGAAAAGCAATTAACGGAAATAGAGGAGTCTTGCTTTCTGGTTATAATTCTTGATGCCCACTGTACTTGGAAGCCACACGTGGACCACATTACTGAAAAACTAAATAGATTTGTATATGCGTTATGGCGACTTACTAAAATTACAAACACACAAACTGCACTAAAAGCATATCACGCATTGGTTGTCTCAAATCTTAGGTATGTCATAATGTTATGGGGCAACTCAGTGCAGATAAATAAGGTATTTGTTACTCAAAAAAGCTGCATAAGAGCGATATGTGATGTACCTCCTTGGGAGAGCTGCAGACCACTGTTTGTAAAGTTGTCATTGTTAACAGTTCCATGTCTGTATATATTTGAAAGTTGTATGTTTGTAAAAATGCACCCTGACATGTACATTACGAAAAAAAGTATGTGTTATTTTAATACAAGGTATCCCAATAAACTAGTCCTACCAAATATAAGAACAGACATATCCAGTAGAAATAGTTATGCAATGTCAGTTCGGATGTATAACCACCTACCTCAAAGCCATAAGGATTTAACCGTCACAAAGTTTAAAAAGCATCTGATTAGACTTTTGATTGAAAAATGCTTCTACTCTGTGGATGAATTTTTAAATTGTAAAATGTAATTAATTATAAAAATAATATATAATGGGAATACAATTAAATGCTACAAAATGTATTAAGTAAATTATGAATTAAAATTACCAATTATGTAAATTATGAATTTAGAGATTAAGCATAACTGACACTAATTATAATTTTATTAAAACATTCGTATGCCTCTGACGGCGAGATATGATGTACCATAATTAATTTGTAACATCCAATTAACCATGTCTTACATGAATAAATTATCTTTATCTTTATCTATGGGCACCTCCTCCTCCCTCCTGTTCGATGCTCGGTCCCAAGAGGACTTGCAGTGGCATGGCGGCCGCACCACGTGCAGCCATAAATCCAACATTATTGGATATATTTCCTACCTATACAAAACATACAGAAACACTTATACTTTGGTGTAGGGACACAAACATATAATAATATTTACTACGTAAGTGCTCATGCATAGCTACATATGTAAGGGTGTATGTGTGTCTCGAATAGTGTAGGGACACATATTCAGGTTTAAAAAAAATTGTAATCGTTAAAAAGCTTTTAAGCATAATATATTAAAGAATTTTGAGAATATGTAGCATGGCTCTTTTAAGGCAAAACCCCTTTGATATAGAATTCACAATGTGCGTAAAAAGAAAAGTCGTTAGATATAATGTTATTATTTAGATATATACTTCATCGCACACCAAAATAACATCAAACATAAAATTTTATCATGTCACTTTGGTGACGTTCTTGAAATAATTATATTTAACAAAGGTATGCTTCAATAAAATGTTGCGTCGAATACATTTCAAGAGAGGCTCAAATTAGATTTAAATTAAAGCTTACGGAAAAGGGAAATAGAAGCTTTTGTATGTTGTGCCTAAATATATTATGTTTCATTTTTATATTTTGCAGTGTTTAGAAGAAAACGCAGAGCAAACGATGGCACAGGCACATCTGATATGAAATAATTTAATAGAAGTAACTTTGAAGATTGGTTACATTGTCGTAGTTCAATTACTATATAATTGAACTACGACAGTTATTTACCACAATAATAATTATTATTACTATGCCGAGATACTTATCTCTCGCAGCCTAACGAGATCTATTTGTTCAGGCAATAACTCAACAAATATAATTACTAGAAAGGATAGCTCTTGGTAACAGGCTTTTCTATTGTCATACTTGATCGGTAGAAGAACTCATGATATTGTTGTTTTAATGACTTTTTGGCTGCATGGCTGGTGTGGTGGTTTAGGCGGCTGCGTCGCCGCTTGACACTGCGCCGAATGTCGTGGGTTCAATTCCCACACGAGACAACACTTTGTGTGATCCATAAATTGTTGTTTCGAATCCAGGTGTTCATTGTGCCCGTTGGTTGTATGTTTGTTAAGTCCCCCGCAACAAAGGATTTATTCCTAGTGCGGGCGTTGTATTTTTTATCAAAAGAAAATAAAAATGAAACAGAGTGTTCCAGTTTACTACTTACAAACAAATGCTAGATTTAGAACTTGTGACAGTTAGGCAGACAGACTCATAAGAGATTCTTGTAATCAAATTAATAGACTTAACTATTGATTACTAAAATGACAAGTTAAATTCATAGCGAGACAATCAATGCAGGTACAGACATTAGAAGATTTTAATCTCAGTGGGAGTAACTTATGCCCACCTCAAATTGAGTATACTTGTTCCTCGAGCGTGCGCTCGGCGTTTACCTAGCGTCCGTTTGGCGTGCGCCTGGCGTTCATTTTGCCGGGCGCTCACTCGAGATAAGTGCACGACCATTGTAATGCCGGCCTTAATCGTAAACATGATACGTGACCAAACTTTACCTGAATATGATTATTAACCATTATACTGAATTAAACAGCTACGAAATATTGTTTTACTGTTGCAAATAGGACTTCAAGTTTACTGTAGCTAGATATATTCTCAGGTGTGTATGTGCTGTGAGCTTAGATCTACATAGTGTGAATAAATCTTCACATACATAAGTATGTTAGTTCACGTTTATAACAAATATTCGAGACTGAAAATGTTTTAACAATAACATAACATCACGCTGCTAGTATATTTCCAATAAACTATAAACAGGTTATAACTTTTGATGAATGGTTGTTATGTCAATCAGACAACTAAGGCCCAATTCTCCTTCATAAATTTGTTTTAAATGCAGTTTCAATCAGTTGTGTTCTAATGTCAGTCATACTCATAATATCACAAATAGTATTCTACTAAATTCACTGATGTTTGAATGGTATTTGTATATTATCGTGACTAGATCGTTAATTGAACAATGTGTCAACATCGAATTATAGAAGTCAAATTAGACGACAATGACATTAAAGGACAATGGCAGATCTCCATACATCAAAATGTCTGAAATTAAATTGAAGCGTACAGTAATAAAAATATATCAAAAATTTGGCGTAAGTAACAGAGTCTATAAATAATTCTATTTTCACTCAGGAAAGGTGGAAAAAGAAGATATCGGTGTTTGAATTTTTAGTTAAGAATGAACAATGTTAATAGGAAAGTTATAGTATGAAAGTTAAACAATGTAGGTAGGTACGTTTGAATTATCAAATGACATATGACACATTGACATCAAAAGTATTTTGTAGCATCTAACTGTCAAAGCCAAAGACTAAAGCAGAGCTGCACATTTTAAATCGATTTTATGTGAAATCGATACAACATTAAAACGATGCTGTGACGTTTTTATTTCATTTAAACGTTATTTTGCTTCAAAAATATTAGCTTATTGATATTATGTTGATTAAATATTATAATAATCGATACGGATATAGCACTCACGTCTATTCCTATCACACCATTGTCTATGGCAGTAGCGCTCATAGCGAGACTTGGCTTGCCGGTCGTAACAGATCGGCAAAGTTAAGCAACGCTTGTACAGGTTACCAGTTGGATGGGTGACCGTGTGTGGCATTTTCATCTGAGCGCTACCGTGCTTCGGAGGGCACGTAAAGCTGTCGGTCCCGGTTCTTATCTAAGGATAAGGATCGTTAGGCCATGTCGGAGGCCTTCGGGCGGTCTGAAAACTCCGACACCAGAGTTGGCCACACACTCACACGAAAAACAAAAAACAAACAATTGTCTATGGCAACAATCAATTAATAAAGTATTCGTAATCAATCGGAATGCTTTTTATCTTCATAAAATACACCAGCTTTAACCAAACAAAGTGAAAATATTAAAAATCGTAGAAAAAAAAACAATTTGTTTTGTTCATATGAAGTTTAAGGTCGCCACAACAAACCCAGACCAAATTCTGCCATTGTTCTTTGCAGAATACCGATTCTGACTCAATTCAAAATAAAATCTCAATTCGTTTATAATATAGTTTCAATGTCATATAAAATATGAGAATTGGCCTTCTGGTAAACATACTAAAGTATTCATAAATAGTCATATACCTATGATACATAACACACTTCGGTATGTGATAATAAAGAATTGTACTGGATGGAAATTAAACCTGCACCTCCGGCATAGCAATCAGAGTCATTGACTACGAGACGAATAGGCAAGTGATTACTAAAGTCAGTTATTTACCTGGTACTATTTAATAAAATTGTCTTCCATGGAGGCAATATAATTAAATATATTATTCAGGCCTTATAAAGTGAAACGTTATTCATCTGTGTCTGGCCCAAGCCCCACTTTTGTACGAGTGAGTAATGACAGGTCGACGCGACTCCGTGTCTACCATGTGTAGACGACCTAATTTGTGGTGAAATACTTTGCACGGTTGCACACGGAATTGGAGCAAAATGTCGTCATTAATCAATGTCAATTACAGACGGGTATCGCTCGACTGGCTTGATAAGACGATTGGATGTTATGTTTACATACATATAATAGTCTCACGCCTGTTTCCCGAAGGGGTAGGCAGACACTACGGAACGCCATTTGCAACGATCCTGACATATCTCTCTTGCTTCATTCACTCCCATCAGATTCTTCATGCATGCTCTTCTGTTCAGGTTACTTCTAACGTGTCCTGTTTTTAGGATCTCTCCAATCTGGTCAGAGAACAGGAAATATGTTATGTATATGCTTGTAAAATCGGGATGTAAAGAATTTGCTAGGCTTGGTGTCTTTAAGTACGTGTATTCTCTATGAGAAGAGTTAGGCTCTAGTTCAGTTCATTACGTTATTAATATTCATCATCAGCTTCCTAGAGTTCTTTATTATACTTACAACCACTTTCTAGTCTATCCGGATTTGACTGAATATTTGCTTTTGCACAGAGCGACTGCCTGTCTGACCGCCGCAACCCAACAAGATAGCGATATTCCATGGTTTAGACTAGTGTCAGTTTATGCATAGGTACTGACTACCAATAACGACTTCATGAACACGCACCTCTCTTATAAACTTTGGACCATGACTCATTAAACGATTCACAGCAGTGCAAAGCGTCCCCATTCGCCCAATATCACTTGTCTTTATCACATTGACTTAGCGATCGGGAGACGGCTTCGCGAAGCTGTCACGACGAGGTTCTATAATTGATCGTGACATCGTTACCGATGCCTGACACGCGCGGTAATCACAGTACACATAAAATCAGTTTGAACGATTATGTGTGTCATTTACGTAAATGTGTTTATTTGGAATATTCTCCTTTTATAAACTCATTGAAAAGCCGAAAATCGGGCTCAGTGGCGTACCATTAGAGAGGCCTATATCCACTCTTGGAGGCTGATGATGATGATTATATTCATTGACGTTACTTTTCATGTGTTCAGACTAATGTAGTAGATTTACTCGAAATTCTATAGGCATGCGACGAAGGCAAGAATGATTGTGTATTCTTATAGTTGACTGGATAGACTCTTGTGTTTAAAGGAACAATACATAACTCAAAGTTCAATTCAATAAAGCAAAGTAGATGAATCACTGTCATCCTCCTAACGTTATCCAAGTTGCAACCCGAGGTCTTAAGACCGGTTGGCGCAGCGGGAGTGTAAGCGACTGCTACGCCGAAAGTCGCGGGTTCGATTCATTTGTGTCCATGAACATGGATGTTTGTCTTGGTCTGGGTGTTTCTATGTATAATATTGTATGTATTTACAAAAATAGTATATAAGTATGTTTATCCATTATCTAGTACCCATAACACAAGCTCTGCTTAGCTTGGGACTAGATGGTGATGTGTGTGTGTATGTGGTAAAAATGTAAAATGTTAAAATGTCTGCTTACTAGTCTATCCAGATTTGACTGAATATTAGCTTTTCCACAGACGACTGACTGTCTGACCTCCGCAAGTCCGCAACCGAAATGGATAGCGATATTCCATGCGCGATTCGAAACCTCTGCATGACAGTCTGTTCGTATCTCCACTAGTTTATCGCTACCTCATGTAAATTAGAATTAAAAAAAAAACTTTATTTGACATATACCTACCTATATGTTGGCAAACCGTGCAGTGTCATATGGACACGTGTATTTACTAGAAGCTTTTGGCCTTTACTCGCAATATACAGCGTAGTGTATCTACGTTTTTTATTCAATCTGTAGTTACATAGCGAAATTCAAAGTTATTTATCTAAATGTAGGCACATAGTTCAAAATGTTATTCATTATTCAACAAAAAGACACTAATATAATATTACCAAAACTAACTGTCATAACTACGTTCACGCGTGTTAAACTACGTGACAAGGACTTATTACTCGCTTTGTCTCATAATAGCGCCACTTGGCTTGAAATACCAAGCTTTATAATTCGAGAACAAACATTATTTAATTCGCACAAATTCAATTAAAGTTATAGATTATAGGGTGGGAAAGAAATTACTTGGGAACCAATTCGGTTCCATTTCTTGCGCCGTTCCTAGAGGAACAATTCTGAGAAACAATTTCGGTTCGAGCGATGGCGCTTGGCGAATTTAGTGGGATGATTTGACGTCAACCAAGACTAGTGATTTCTTGCCCCAGTTTGCATTTATTATCGTTATGTAATTGAGATCAAATCGCTTCCTCGTTTTAAGTTCATGTAATAATCATTAGTCTCGCCGGATTATAAATTCTCTCAAAGAAATAGGGTAAGGTACAGTATATAATAATTATGTGTGCGTATACCGAGACCACGTCTCGATGCTCGAAAGAGTTTGAACGCGTAGATGCATACGGGGTTGATTTGAAGTGTACTTATGAATAGCAAGTCGCCATTTGAGTTAATATTAACAAGATGCGCGCTTATGCCTTAATGCCAGAGTGGTAAGTCCTACCATGCCAGATACATAAAGTATAGTATCCATAAAGTCTTCTACAAAGATATCGGCAGGATTTTCTGTTAGAGAGGCAGAGTTGAACGCGCTCGATCATCGTACGATGCTTATCCTCATGCGGATCCCGGATATAGAGTTGAATTCCAAAATACTCCGAACAAAATTATTATATTATAACAAAATTGTGGCCTCTCTGCGCTGAAACGGAGTCGCTTGTCTCATAACAAAACCTAATGATTTGAAACTTATACTACACAGTGTTGTTATATGTGTATTAAAAGTAAGACTATTGTCTAATGTCAAGCCTAAATCACGTATTTGCGTGACTCGTTCTAGCGGGACACCAGATATATTGTAATTGTGACGGTAAACTGAATGTGAACGAGTAAAGGTTATTGTTATGCATTTAGATGCATTGAACTCTGAGCGGTTACAGGCCTCCCAGGCTACACTATTGATGTCCCGCTGACGGGCGTCGCAGTCACTTTGGCAGTCTATATCCAAGAACAACTTCAAATCATCAGCAAACATGAGACACTGCGCTGGCTAACAACAACGACAGAAATGACGTATTCACAAGATAGGCTACTTAAAACGCAAAGAATAGCAAATCAATTCGAACTGTAAATAGTATCTCATACGACAAACATCGCCTCGCATGAACTCAATTAGCCATTCGTGCTACGCAAAGAAACCTAAATACGAAGCGGGACTATCCATAGTACAAACACAAATAAATATATATTATACTCCTAACTTACTGTGATATCAAGGCCGACTTTTACTGCCTATTAATTTTTACGATGTAAGTGTGCTTTGATTAACTTTAAAGTCTATAATGATATGATGCTGAGTTTCATTCAAATTACTCATCATATTTATGAAACTCAGTACACAGGGCCAGAATGTAGAGCTTTAACTAAATAGAAAACACTTTCGAAAACTAAGTTAAAAATGTAATATAATTTTTATTAGGTTCAAAAATCTCATACTCGCATTAATTTCGCTAGTAATAAACTTTCTTGACTCACGAGTACCTACTATAATTATGTCATTCTCACGAAGTCTTGAAACCTTGAAAATTTGTATCCATTCCGTTGAAGTTCTAATTCAGAAAGAGTTTAACTATATATAGAAATGTATGTATAACTAACTGTAAAAGCCCGAAGTATGGTAAATCTTAAGATTTCTCAGCAAATCTTAAGATTTACCAGCATAAGTTAATAAATGTCCGAGCTTTTTTAATTGACGGAGTCCTGCTTCGTAGCGCTCCAATTTTTTGGGTTAAGGGTCACAAGAAAACCTAATATAACCTAGTTACTTGAGTTTATAGGGCTACCTAACCTTACTAACAACTGTTGATATTAATGGCTTTTGGCTTTACTGGGAAATCTTAAGATTTACTGCACTTCGGGCTTTTACAGTAACGCATACATTGAAAAATCATTCGAAATTCAGATAAGTTGGATTAGGCAAGTGGTTTTAAAGTCGACAGAGTAAAATAAAGAAGAATCACTTTGTGATCGCGAGTGAGAGAGCTACATAATATATAGCAACAGTGGCTAGTAGAGATTACGAGACAAATTGCCATCGAGCGACGCAAATCGCGATCGCCTCGAAGGAAATGGAAAAGTTAAGGGCGTGCACTATAGGGGATACAATTTATCGCGTTATGGAAGTTCGCGAACTATTACAGAGAGTGAAGGACTTTGCGAAAATCTAGTAGAAAGGGGAAAGTAGGGCGGTATGCGGTCAGCGCGGCGACGCGACGACGCGTTGAGAGACTTCCATTGTCAACCAGACTAAGCGTATACATTGAACATTCCTATTGACGTACGTGGCGAATGAATAACGTTCTTTATTCCTCAAAACACGGTCAGAACAATGATGTTACATAAAATACGAATTGCTCGGTATGTTTCGTAGATTTTTCTGCAAATTTATAATAATAAAATTATTATCCTTGAAATGTTTCAGAGATTATCAATAAAGCATATTGTAAGCATTTGACATCTTAATTATTTTTTTTGTTTCTATAATTAAATACATTACGCGTTTCAATAATTAAAGCATTTGATATATAATATATTAATTATAATTGTATAATTAAATACCTAACGTTACTGATTAACTAATAAACAGCGTACAACCGAAGTTATTACGGGCCGTAAGAAGTTGGATTTAGCATGTGAGAATGTTCCTTGAGGAGCATAAGGGTACACTTAAATAAACTAAATTCTAACGAGAACGGACAGAAAAATCCATTACTGAAAATCAAACGATATACCAATAATATGTGTCAAATTTTGTATGATGCCATGCTACTAACAAATGTCAAATGACTATAATATCTATTTAATTTCGTCTTCAAAAAGATTTCGGCTACAAGGTCGGTACTTACGCAGCTTTTGCGTCAGTAAACAGTCACAATCTTCCACGAAACATTTCGTTTTTAATTAAAAATACCTTTAAGTACAAATAATATAGGGCCAAAAATTTGTTGATTTGTTGATTTGTTTAGGAGTAGTAATTTACAACTGTCCCAAATTTAGGTCAGTCACGTAAATCTTCGGAATCTTGGTAAAAATATCAGGTATAATAAAATTTTGAGGTAAAATGGTGGCTGATAATTTGTAGGCTTGTAACAGGGTTTGCCCTTGCTTAATTATTAATTACAAATATCTCTGCGGTGTGTTACCGTGTCGGGAAGGCTTTCGTCCGAACGCTACTCTTTTCGCTTTCTCGTTTCACCGGCATTATGTTACAGGAGAGACAGCATAGTAGTAGGTCAAACATATAGAAAAAGAGGGATCGTTTGTTGTAACGTTGGTCGTAGTTTGTTCAATAGGAATAGATATGATTCTAAATATCTAAAGAGTTGTGCGTCTTACTCATTTGTCATGAATCGAAAAAAGATAGTGTAGAAGAAATTTTCAATTTCAGAGAAGAGAATTATTGCCATTAGTATTTTAATTACTTATTTATGGTCAAAAGTGCAGTTATAAGTGGTTAGCTTCGATAAATATATTACATTCAATAGTCAATGGTCCTGAGGTTGCCGTCTAATTAAACAGCAAGTATTCAATGACAATTTAATACTAATAGTGGTTAAGTCAAGTAATTTTTAGAGTTGAATTTATTATTCATTTCTTGGCAGTAAAAATCTTAAAAATACGTTAAATAATGTGTATTGTTATGTTGCTTATTACACGTATTTATTAGTCGAGTACGTTGCAATTTTGCGTACAACATGTCTTATATCATTAAGGTATAAGTTAAAATGTTCTCAGAATCCAGTTTCAAGATTTATGCGTTTCTAAAGTTCTACATAACGGTTAATTATATTTTTTCGCATAATAATTTCATAATTCAAATACTTAGTATTTTCATATACGTACACAATTATTAAGTATATGGATGACAATCTGATGTAGTGAATGACTACTTAAAGCCAATGCCAAATTTCAATTTCCAGATATATATTAAGCAGCTAATATAAAACTTATTACTACACAGGTATTTCTCAGTGTTTAGCATTCGAACTAAACACAGAGAAATACTTATCATAACTGGCATGCAAATGGAATCGCAGGTGGGTTAAATCAAAACGCGTATATCTTGTTGTTGACAATGTACGAGAGCATCATACAAAATAATTTAGCGGGTCTTAATCGCGTTAACTTAACTTATTTTAGGTATAAATACCTATTTGTTTCCGACGTTTCGCTCGTCTTGCACCGAGCTTGGTCGCGGAGAGACTGATGAGAGCTCAGCGCCGTCTTGTGGAAGTGCGGGTTTCGGCACCTACCATCACTTAACTTTATTTAAGTTCGCAATGTCGGTACTCCGACACACTACACTAATGACGTCTACACACTGTTGAGATTTATCACTGCGGCGGTTTTTACATTTGCTGATGACTGGATTCCAAGTAGCCGATAATCTATATCCATCCTCCCGGTTGAAATTGTTATATTTCTTGATTTCTACCGCTTCACGTACTATCCTGGAGTAATAGTGACGATCGGTGGATAAGACTTGTGGTTGATGCACTTCCGTCCAGTGGTTTCGTCCAGACTCCAACAAATGCTCAGCTATCACCGACTTATTAATATGTCGGTTTTTTACAGCTGCGATTGTTCTTTTACTCTTTCAGCGATTGTACGCTTAGTCTGCCCGATATATGAACTACCACAGCTGCAATCGACTTTGTAGACGCCAGGTGTTTGGAGAGGAATGACATCCTTTGGGGTACGCAGATTGTGTGCTATCTTAGAGAGCGGACTGTATACAGTCTTGATTTAGTATTTCTTGAGTAGTGTTCCAACTTTGTCCGTCACTCCCTTTAGATACGGCATGTAAGCGGGCACTCTGCTTACTTCAGGTTTACGCTCATTCTTCTTCCGACGGAGTATGTTTTTCTTGTATCCATTGCGCCTAAGTACCTCCCGAACATGTGACAGCTCACTATTTAATTGTTCAGGGTCACATAGGTCATACGCTCTGTTCACTAACGAGGACACAACGGAATCCAAGTGCCGCGGATGGTGGTGCGAGTTCGCGTTGAGATACCTGTCGGTGTGTGTTGGTTTCCTATACACAGTGTTTCCAAGGGTACCATTATCTCTCACTGTCACTTTAACGTCGAGAAAGGGTAACGATCCGTCTACCTCCATTTTTAAAGTGAATCGGATGATCGCGAAAGTTTAAAATCGATTAATGTACGAGAGGCTCGACAAAACAATATTTTTACAGCAAGATCAAATAACTCTAAACTGCATAAGCTTGTTGACCGTCACAGAGCCTACTACTTTTATACGTCACAACAATCGCTCACATACACGCCTTAACTTAGGGGCTAAAACATACGGGCACTACTGTTTTCTTTCACGACAAATCAATGTACCCACGACACGCAGGGCTGTTCTTTACGGCGACGAGACAACTTTAACTTTTACATACGTAGCAGAGGCAGAACTCCCGGAAGGTGGACTGACGACTACTGAAATCGCAGGCAGCGGATCGATGTGGTTGGTTAAAGGTCGGTCCGTGTGAAGAGCCTTAAGGGAGTCATTTGTTTTACTTCGATGACAAACGGTATAGCTATGCATTAGCATAAACCATGTAATAATATTATACTGTCCAAGCCGTTTTGCCATTGCATCTGAATTTTCAATAAATAAGGTGAAGCATTCGGGCGTAGCTGTATTGAGCTTTCAGAAAACAAATAAAAAGTGTCATATCTTTTCAAGTATTGTGTGTGAGTCAGCCCTTAGTGTGTCGTAAATGTTTGGCTTTGAAACAACGCGCAAAGGGAAAAATCGATGGGGAATTTGCACAAAGATTTTGCCGCTGTGATATTGAATTATTTGTGTACACCGTATTCGTAAGCTTTGATATGAAACGTAAATAATAACGTTGTTCGTAAGCCTTTGCTTCGTTATCAGAGTCAAGGAAAAAGCATTTAATAATAATATATGTTCAATTGGGGGTTGTGAACTTATGTTCAAATGATTTCAAGCGTGTGTGTGTGTAACAAAATACAATGGCATTTTTGAAGAATAGCCAATTGGAAATTACCAACCAAATTATTTCTTACGGTATATTTTAATAATTTTATCAACATAATTTCTATTATAAATATCAATATTAAGTGAAGATTAGAAAGCAAATAGATCCAGACCGTGGATTTGGGCCTCTTCTGACTATGAGAAGGGTAAGGCCATAGTCCACCACACTGGCCAAGTGCGGGTTGACAGACTTCCCATGTATTTCGAGAAAATTATGACTCTCAGACACGCAGGTTTCCTCACGATGTTATCCTTTACCGATAAGCAAGCGATAATTAACAATTTAATACGCACTCAACTTCAAAAAGTGATTGGGTCGTTCCGTAGATTCAAACCCGAGACCCTCTGCGTAGCAGTCTGACGGTCTCTCACTACTTGAAATACGTGGATAGTTATTATCATTACTGAGCAGGCAATAAATTAGTGGCGATAAACCTAAACACTATGCAGAGGGTATCTAGAACAAAACCGCGCCGTGGTGGGCGCCACTAACTACTCGAAGTTATGCGCGTATTAAATTGTATCATTTTGCCTAGTGCCTCGTCAAGCTGTCCGTCCACCGGGATTATTACATTATTTCATACTTGAATAATAATTATACTGAATGGTTTAGACCATAGAATATAATTATCAGGTACGGAGATATTTTTTTTCTCCATCCCAATATGCAATAACTTGAATTTCTTTAACGTTGCATTTATTATACAAAAGTAGCAAAGTCATGTATTTAAGCCACAATTAGCACTAACCATCAAGTGGGAACGAGCTACAACTAACGAAGGCAATAAAGAGAGAACACCTGGGAAGCCTTTCTCTTTGTTCCCCATTCGTCTTCCGAATTAAGCCAAAAAACACGTCCCTACAAGACAGACAACTTTAAATTTCATTGTAATTACATTACTGTAACTTATATTGTACTTTTAGTTATTACGGTTTTGGTAGCGCATTTTTATTCATCCACTCAAACTCGTCCTGACGACAGATTAAGTAAAATGGTGACTGTAAAAATGTTGCTTAGATATATTTGGACACTTCTTAGATTTATTATAATAACACAACAAACTTGATAAGAGTTCAGAGAAGTTGCTAAAAAATCTAATAAAGCTATTTTATTTAATCTGGAAGACTTGAGTATTGAATTTGTAGGTAGTTGTAGCCTACGATAACGTAGGCTACAACTACTAACAAATTCAATATTCGATCCATAAATGTATTTTGAGATTCGAAATTCGTGTTTGACATATTTTGTATGGAGCTTATGTCAAAAACGAATCTAAAATCTACAGATCTATCTCTAGTTCTAATATTGAATTTCGTAGTAAATGAGGGTTTTAAATAGAATAGCATTTTTAACTTTTTTTTTTACTTTACAAAAAAGTATGATTAAATTGGGGTATTTTTTTGTGCGTGTCATAGTTTACTACAGTGCTACAAGGTCTCGTTAATACACGGAGCTTACCAAGTTGCACTCAGCTTACTAGCTCAGTGGGCGGGAAGCAGTAGGCCATCTTATATTAAATATTACTGCCACATTAGGCGCAATTGCAACTATGGCGATGCAACGCGTTGTTACAGATTAGTTGACGGCCCATTTGTTCATTCGTACTTAATTCAATCCCAAAGATCCGATTTTGCTGTTTTTTTATTCTAAAACGTTTTTTTAAATATGTGTATTTATATAACGTAAAATGAAGTCTACTTTACGTCAATCTTTAGTCTCGGGTTCTTAACTTAATATTACGTGCAATAAGAAAGGTATCAAGGAGAAAATTACGGTCAGAATTAATGTACATACATACATAGACTCACGCCTGTTTTCCCGAAGGGGTAGGCAGAGGCATATTAAACGCCCACTTTTCGCCAGTGTTTTGGTCCCACGTAATAGGTGGCGAGCCTATTGCCGCTTATCGGGATATTTTGTTTGCCAGAGCCTCGTCCGTTGATCGGCAGGTGCAACACTTGCAGGTGAGGTTGGTTTGGGACCTTAAGTTCTTGGTAGGAATCCTATGCACCAATATTTTCAGGTCTTCAATATTAATGTCTGCAATATTTTCAGGTCTTTATTTTCTTTATGTGATAGAACCTACTTATGCTGACTTAGAACAAATTGTAGACACGTTTGTCACCTTTAAGAATCATTTAGTTGAGTAATACTTGTGACTTGCCAATGTTGTCACAATTTTCTTTTATTTTTCTTGACCTGTTCATTTTTCTTTCACTTGCCAATTTGATCCAATGGTTAGTGGCAATGGCCACTAAAACTGGACATCGTGGATACAATTCCCACACAGGATAGATATTGGCCTAAAGAGTACGATCATTTAATTTTGTTTTGTGTCTGAGGGTATGTTTCATGAATGATGTATGAGTAGTTTGGGCTCCAAAAGCAGTAGGTAAGTTTTGCATAATTTCATAATTATTTATCAAAATATCGTACTCAAAATGAGTAACAACGGGCTGCGCTAAACGAAAACTTTTTTTATTCACCCTATTCATAGTCTATTTATTTGCTCACCCTCGTAGGATCACCACCTTGTCGTGGTGGGGGGACTCAGTAACCGTGGCTTGGAACCCCGCGGTGAAGCTAAGAAGGATCCCTGGAGTGGACGCTCCGCGTGGGCTTGGCAGTGGGCCTGCGCAGGATGCGTCCAAAGGTGCGGGTGCGGGGGACAGTTCTGTCTGTCCCTCGCAGTCGGGTGCGGTCGCGGGAGGAGAGGCGTGTCGGTGTTGCGTTGCCGCGCGCCCTATCTCCCGCGACCAAATGGGGGCGCACCATTCGATGCGTGGCGGAGAGGCCGCAGAGGAAGAGGAGATGCGGTGTTGCGTTGCCGTCCTCCCTATCCTCTGTGGCCGCTGAGTGTTTTGGCGGCGGAGCCCAACATTTTAATCCGCCGCCAAGGGGGTTTTGTTCAGGGCCCGCCTGACCATCTGGCGGGCCAATACCCGTCGGGGGGTAGCGACGAATGCTTATGCGAATCCCTACCCTCCGACACACGGGTACATGAGGAACACGGGTTGGTTTTTAGTCATTAAGAGTCTGACAGTCCCCTTCGTCCTTCTCCCGGGGCGGAGGGACTCCATGAGGATTTTCCAACCCGACACCAAAAAAAAAAGTCCATTTATTTGCTAAAGCTACCAAAAGATAATTTATTATAGATATTAGTTCAAAATTGTGCCATGACACCGTATAACCGAACTTCAGTTTGGCCAAACTGCTCAATCAAACTTTAAGACAACTTCAAATGTCGCGCGCATAATGACATCACACAGTAATTATACTGTCACTGTTCGTGAGAAGCATCGAATTATGCCTAAACTTGATCATAACACGACTTTGCGTAGCTTCAGTCAATTAACACGTTGTTTGCAGAAGCTAAACTTCTCGTAAGCAGTTGAAACTGTGTTCACAAAATCTTCTGTATGACTGTGTTTGAGAGAATGTAGGATGGTTCAGTATTTCTTTGTTTTATGGCAGTCAGGTGGGAAATGAGCTTACGGTAAATGGTAATCGCGACTTATAGTCTTTGGCCGTATCAGAGATACAGCCAATCCGCTACCCACTTCAGGACGTAAGGAGTAAAGTCTTCTAATGCCTGAGACGGGGTCTCAGGTTGGATGTCGGGGTTCGAGAGAAACACTCTTAGGCTGAACAGGTTCTTTATTATGTCTTACTACCGCTTACATACAGTATGACCGAACTAGGTAAGCACTGGCCTGAGGGCTGAAATGTAGACTCCTGCTGCTCTCAGACACTCGCAGGGTCACCGGTGGCCGAAGTGCACGTTGTGTAGGCAGCTCGGTGGTCAAGGTACAGGCTGAGTGGAGGCTCAGGTAGTGCAGCCGATGTGGTCAGGCGCCAGTGGCCTGGCTGTAGAAGCTCATAGGCAGGAGCGGATGCTTGAAGCTGCTGAAGCTCGTAGTTGTTGCCCAGAGAAGACAGCCCGTGGGGAGAATCGTGGCCCGTAGGGAAAACTGGAAACAGCACAGATAATAAACAACAACCGGTCAGGAACAGGCGGTCCCTAGATCGGCTGTTATGCTTAGGAGACACAGATACTACAGACAGAACATATAGGCACCCAGACAAGAGATATACTCTCAAGGTTATCCAAGTGTATGCACCGACTTCGGCATACTCGGATGATGAAGTAGAAGAAATGTACGTAGACATTTCCAGGGCCTTACACAACACCCAAAAGGCCCACTTTAATGTTGTCATGGGGGACTTCAACGCCAAAGTGGGAGTACATACTTGCGGCGAATCGGTAGTAAGACCACACGGATTTGGTAGGAGAAATCATAGGGGGCAGATGCTCGTCAACTTCTTAGAGAAGGAGGGGCTGTTCTTATTGAACTCATTCTTTAAGAAGCAGCCTCAAAGAAAGTGGACGTGGCGAAGCCCCGACACTATGACAAAAAATGAGATTGACTTCATTATGGCGGACAAAAGGCGAATATTTAGGGATATCTCCGTGATCACTAGGTTCAACACCGGAAGTGATCACCGACTTGTACGAGGCACTCTGAATATCGATTATAAGCTTGAACGCGTTCGCCTTATGAAGTCTACGCTCCGGCCAAATTTCCTCCAATCCGTGGTTGGATCTGAAACATTCTAGCTTGTTCAAGCCAGTTCCAAATAAAAGATGTTCTGCAGTGGACTGTATATTATATATTCGTAGTATACTGGTTCGTTACAAACGTGAATGCCCGACAATATTCAGCGCAAGCGAAAGAGATTTGAAAACGTGTGTTTCGTTGGGCTTCTGATGGCTGACAGCTGACGGCCCGCGCTCCCGAGCGCAGGCGCCGCAGTGTTGTGACACGATTGTAGTGATGTGAATAAGTGTTACTATTAGTAACGTGTCTACGACAATGTGTCATAGACATTCTGCCGGGCCGCAAACGAGTGGGTTGCATGCTCTTCTGATGGTGCTGGTCTTGGTGTTGACCACTTCTGTGACTCCGTCAGGCCCCAGTTGGAGCTGTGTTGCTCGTCCCAGGACGCAACGGGTAGGTGGACGCGCATCATGGCAGTTGTCCCAATGACCCATGCCATCTGGTCTGGATCTGTGAAATTTGGCTTCTTGTACATAATGTTCATTTGCATTGCAGTCGGCCAGAGGTGGCTCAGGATACAGACAATGAAATATAAAGGATATTGACCAATTAAGAAGTGAAATGGAATGGGGGCAGCGAGTGAATCAGACGGGCTGGAAGAGAGGCGTCGAAGACCTAGAAAGTGAGAAAGAGTATATGGGGATAATGCCTCATGTGTGCGGTGTGCCAAGCCTTAGACCTGCCTAAGTTGCCGTCCATTGCCTATGTCTCACCATAACCCACCACAGTGTTGATACTATGAGGGAATGAGTTGGATGTGATGCCTTGTTCTGCTGCACTGCCGCTGATTAAGCTGTGATTCTCTGCCAGAAACCTGTGACAACATTTGACGCCATTACAAGTGAAGCCATTGCCTGAATTTGCATGTCTGTGGACTGTGAACAGTCTGAAAGTGAATGTCTGAAATTGAACAGTCTGAAAATGAATGTCTGAAAGTGTGAATGAATGTCAGGTTCCTCGGCAGCTGATGAATGCATTTAGTAATGCTAAGTAAGATTCTTTCGTCAAGTCGGTAACTGATCCAGATTGACAGCTAGAACTGGCATACATAAATGCATGTGTATGACTCAATATTGACTACCACGCCCCCTATGATTACTGATCATGACTAAGGGACTGGTAGCAACTGTGATGAAGCATGGAAAATGTTCTGTGAAATTAAGTACTTAATGAGTTTGCAAATTAATGTGATGATTGCAAACTATTTGTTTTTTTTTGTAATCGCGGGTTAGCGAGCCTGCCGCCCACGCGAATGAACGCACCAGCCTGATAATAAATGAATTAATGTTATAAAATTAATGATTTTTATTTTGTAATGATTTGTTACAAATGAATTTTTATGTTTCACTGAATTTAATTGTCTGAAAATAGTTCTGTGCTTAATAAAATGAAATTGTTTGATGCTGAATTACTGTGTTTTATTTTGCAATTGTGTATAAACTGCAATATGTATGCAGTTAATAAATGGCGAGTACCTCTCACACTTAAGATTTGCAGACGATATCGTTATCGTGGCTGAAACCGTGCAAGACTTGCAGTATATGCTGAGCAGCCTAGCTGATTCTTCTGCTCGCATCGGTCTCCGGATGAACTTGGATAAAACCAAAATAATGTTCAATGAACATATCTCTCCGGAACCGATTATCCTAAACGGGGTCCTTCTCGAAGTTGTTCAGGAGTACGTCTACCTTGGGCAAACCTTGCAATTGGGTAGAAACAACTTCGAGAGGGAGGCTTGCAGAAGAATACAGCTTGGCTGGGCGGCATATAGGAAACTCTGTCGAGTCTTTTCGTCATCCCTACCGCAAAGCCTTAAGACAAAAGTCTTCAATGAGTGCGTCCTACCCGTTATGACTTACGGTACCGAGACGTGGACACTGACGGTGCGACTAGTCCACCAATTTAAGGTCACTCAGCGAGCTATGGAGAGGGCTATGCTCGGAGTTTCTCTGAAGGATCGAATTCGTAATGAAGTGATCCGACAGAGAACCAAGGTAATCGACATAGCTCAGAGAATTAGCACGTTGAAGTGGCAGTGGGCTGGTCACATCTGTCGCAGAACCGATAACCGATGGAGTAGCCGTGTTCTAGAGTGGAGACCGCGCCTTGGCAAACGTCGTGTAGGACGCCCTCCGGCTAGGTGGAGTGACGATATACGCAAAGTGGCTGGCAGCGGCTGGACACGAAGAGCCGAAAATCGGGCTCAGTGGCGTGCCATTGGAGAGGCCTATATCCAGCAGTGGACTACGGCAGGCTGATGATGAAGATGATGAGGTAGGTAGCAACGCAATATCAGTTGATATTGCGTTGCTACCTACCTAGACGGCCCATCCAATAAGTGGCTTATCACCAGTTATTTGATGTGGCGAGAAAGCCTTTAGTTTATTTTAAAATCAATAATATTATCTTTGGGTCTTCGCATTGAGTTATTGCTGTTATGATAAAGGTTCTGCTCTATCTAAAGACGTCATACATTAAGAAATACTTACAATACATATTTAGAAATACATATTAAATTTAGCGTAATGTAGCTGTTTGCCATTCCAATGATAGAATTGTCTAATAAGAAAAAATAATTCGAGTATGCACTTTTTAGTTTACATTTTGTACTATTATTTGTAAGAAATATTTCATCATCGTCACATAAAATTACTTATCCTAATAGACAGCTAGCTATTTTAGCAGCTATTTTTGCAGCAAGCTAGCAGCAAAGCCCATAATTTTTGCAGCTAGAAATATGAAATTTGGGCAGAAAATTAACTTTATGCGTATTTTATTCCGTAAGAAAAATACGCTAATCTGAAACCGTCCTTAATTAAATTGAAAAATGGAACGAGCGTTTCTTCAGTATACCGTAAATATACGTTACGAGTAAGGCAAGACGGTAACTCATAAACTTTCAAATAACGTTGTAGAAGTTTAAACTGATTGCATAAAAGATATTCCATACAAACACAACAGTGAAGCGGGCAACGAGAGCGGATCTCGGCGGCAGAAGGCTTTTTGAAGCTTGCCGGCTCAAAGGCTTCAAAAATATGACACCCACCGTGGCCTCAGTGTACCTCGAGAGAAAATTAAATAAAAAAATAGGTAGTCTCATCATTTTCAGTCTTCAATAGTCCACTGCTGGACTAGGCCTCTCCTTTGAAAGGAGGAACTGGCCTACTATACCACGCTGGCCAAACGGGTTGGTATAGGGTCTGTATCAAGTTTTCCTTCTCTTACAGTGCTGTTCTCTGCATAATATGCTCCCTCTGTCGGCTCTTACGGCACCCACGGGATGATATGGGGTGATGACAATCCGTATTCTTAATCCATCACCACACGGACAAAAAAAATAGTCTGCAAGCCTCTAATTCACCAAAGGGCTTCCCCGAAAGGGTAAAAAAGGATGCAACAAAGTATAAACAAAGTGTTCCTAATTATTCAAACAGGAACAACAAATGTCACTCCTTTGCCTTTGAAAAATAAGACTAAGGCCGCATTCGTACGTAGACATAATAATTTGTTATTCACAAAAGCGTAAAACTTAAATCATTTGTGGCCTTTCACTGCGAGCGTGGCATGGTGACCTGGCGCGCGGTCGCACACTGAACGTAATATAAATCTTTAATTAAGCCCCACTTACAAAGCGAAATGGTTGAAAAGCATTTTTATTCCTCTGTGTAACACTTCACACCTTCAATTTAATATTTGATTAAACAAGAGCGACACATGCTTTGTGTTCACAAACGAATAATCACTTTATGTTTTATTATATTAAAAGATACAAAATACAAACACGTAAAATCTAATAAAATTATGTTTATTTCAAACATGTTTTTAATTTGAATGCTAATTAAGTAAAATTGGGACTGAGTGTTGTCTAGAATAAATAATAGGAACATTGTCGTATACTATACTATACAGGTAGGTTAATTAATAATTATTTAGGTATATTAAATTAATGTACCTACTAGAGCTGTAATATTGCTATATTTATGTTGTAATTGACATTTTGTGTGCCATGTTTGTGAGACATAAATATACCTTTATTGGGTTGTTGTTTAAATTGGCTGAACCAATTTGAGACAATAAGCAACTTTAAAAAATATGTCATCAGATCACAATGTCTATATTGACTCTTTACTAATATTATAAAAACGATAGCTTTAGCATTCGATTGTTAGATCGTTTGTTAGGCTTTTACATTTTTACTTCTCAACTTATCATCATACAACTTTTCATTACGTTCTTAGGAATACCTACAGAAAGCACTATCTTCTCAACCATAATTTATATAATACCACACGTAAGTAGTCGCAGGCAGTTGTTTTAAACTTAAATATTGGATAGAGATAAGCATCAAAACGAAAAAGGTATAAGTGCTTCACGATAAACCTAGACGCTCGTTATACTGCTTGAGTGACACTATTCACCGCGTTTCATCTCTCCTACGAGTATATGTACAAGAAGAAGTACAAGTAAGGCTTGCTGTAACAGCCCGATCATAATCATGTCGTTCATGCGACAGACGACAAGAGATTCGATGTTAACTACCTAAATACCTTCTACTCTTAGCCTTTTCGTACACAAAATGCAACTAAAATTTTAAATACTTGACGTTTTTGTTCTCCAAGCGACTACCGCAATTCAAATTCATAGAAGTTCGTACACAAAGGCGCGTCGTTGAATTTTTGTTTATGCGTCGCTGACTCCCATCACGCGCAACTTTTCTCCCACAATCACCACTGCAAAATAATGTCATCGTGACTTTTAAGATGGCCAAGAAATTATAGACCATAAGTTTATTTTCTTTTTTATTTTTTTACAATATAAATATATGAGATTTATTTAGCCTAGTGTACGAAGGAGCTAAACGCGTCTAAGCTATTAAAACGTACGCCATGTGTCACTAGCGATAAGGTTGTGGCCTGGCTGTAAAGCTTTTGCCGCTTCGAATTTGAATATTAAAAGGCGCGATGCAAGTGACGCACTTTCAGGTGTCTGAGAAATCAAGTTCAGATCAAGTTCAGAAATCAACTAGTTGCAAGTTAAGTTAAACTTAATGTATGTTGTGATGTTTATGCAATTAATTATTTGAGTTTTGCTTAAATGTATGACAGTTTCTTATATGATGGCTTGACATTTTAAATGTTAAATACTTAATTATTAGTAGTAATTAATTTCTAGATTTTTTTCAAACTAGGAATCTCAACACTTTTAAGATGCTTGCGGTCAACATTAGTTTAATCTCGAAATTTGAATAAGCGAAAAGTGTTTGCAGCAATATACCTCTGCTTACCTCTTCGGGGATATAGGCGTGAGACTATGTATGTATGTATGTATTTAAAAAGGCTATGTTAGTGGTTTAAGGAGCCTTCTCCACAACGCTGATAAAATCATAAAGGTTTGAAATGGGATTTAATTATAATATATACAAAGTTTGTTGATATTATTATTTTACGCAACGCAAATGGCATTGTTACCTTTCTAGTCGTGTGTTTCGATTGTGTACCATGTCGTTGAGTTTCGATTGTGTGCCGTATTTGTGCTTATTTTAAGGTAAGGACCATACAATAAACCTACCTAAATATGGCATAATACCGACTATAACATTTCCCAAGTACCAAAATACAGCAGAATAGCTCGCCAAAACACTTCTTGCGTCTAATAGGCACCGTTACGTTTAATGCAAACGCTATCTGACAGAATGCAGCCAGTATCTGAAGCCCAATTCTCCTGATCATATTTGTTAAAAATGCTGTTTCGAACTAATGACAGTGTCGTTCTCATTTCAAAAATGGTATTCTCCTAAATCAACTGATATTTGAATGATATTGGAATTTTATCGTGAGTAGATCGTAATTTGAACAATTTGTCAACGTCAAAGTATAGAAGTAAAATTAGCAGGTAATGACATTAAATTAGCAGAATACCGATTCTAAGTCAATCCAAAATATAATCTCATTTTGTTCAAAATATAATTTCAATGTCATATAAAATACGAGAATTGGCCTTGTGACCGGTCACAACACTCGCACGATTGATGTTGGGAATGGAATGGATATTCAACGTGCACAATAACGCCTTGATAAAACGTGCCAGATAAGATATTCAGCTATGAGCTTCATCCATTTTGTGAAACTATGTGAATGCGCTCTATGGGCTCTCGTTATACCGTTTTCATTGTCATCCCGTGTGTCCATTTCTCTTCTAAGGAAACTTAGTCAGACCTTACATTTGGCGTGTGCGTTTCTCAAACGGGCCTCCGGCGAATTATGTTCATTGGTCGTTACATAATATTAGGACACTCTCTGCATGCAGTTAACGGCTATTGAATATGATAATGGTAACTGCAAAAATCTCTAGCACCCCGGATCCAGGCCTTCAAGTTCAAAGAGACAGGCGATATACTCATTGCTAATATCAACTGATCACGTTACGCGTACTGTTGTGTTATGTGTGTGTAGGAAGCAAGTCAATACAGGTACCTATAACTTAACATAACGACATAGATAACGACACAATAACGTTGTTGCGATGTCGCTCAATTTTTAGGTACACTTGAACTGAATGGCGCAATCGTCAAACAGCGATTCTTACTGCGCTGTTGCACGTTCATATTCATATTAATGTAAGCCAATAACTGATCTTTTTAACTTTATATAGCAATAATGGCTTTGTCTTTCGGGTCACGAAAGACCTTTAAAGTCTTATTTAATTAAATAACATTGGCAATCAGTATTTTTATTTCAAAGATATTAACGTTCTTGTAAAATTATATAATAACTTACATAACCCAGCACACAAAAATCTTGAAAAGTCTATAAATAAATATTTGGTGAACGACATCCAAAGACAAACCGGTAGATTAAAACCAATTCTTCGTGTAGAAAAACATTAATTTAGAACACAAAAATCCTTCAAAAACTGACTGCTGTATTTCCATGATGGAATGAAATACTCCGGCATTACGTAAACGATTTTTTCAATAATTCAAACGACGAATAAAGTTCTACCGAACGTGTAACTGGGGTCCTATAAAGTAGTTTGAACACAATCCAGTAAAACGTCACGTGAATTGACAGTACTTAGTAGGCAAACGTCTCGTTGGGGAAATTGCCACATCGTCTGAATATTTTCAACATTACGTGAATGTGAAATAGAATCGTCGGTTTAGAACTATTAGTGTACACTTCACGTAATATTTCGTGTCTTTTGAAATAACTCTTTTTTGGCATACATATTTTTGCCGAAAATTTGCGTATAAAATATAGCGCTGTAGAACCTTAGTACTTACTGAAGGTTATCGTTGATTTGACAAGAAAGTGGATACAATAGTGCTAGAACATAGAATAATCGCTGTAGTGTATTATGGAATATATTTTAAGTGGACTGACCGAATGGCGTAGTATAATACCCTCTGGATTTGATGCCCTTACGGGACATCATTTTGTACGATTAGCAAATATTTGTGTGAAGTCTCGGTGAATTGAATGTGTATGGTCTCCGTTAAGCTCCGCGCCACAAAATGCCCGCAAAAAGAATGTATCTTAATACAGCAGTGTGACGAGCGCCAGACCTATACTTACGCAGACAAGTATAAAACTAGATTTATTCGCATAACATCTTAGTGCGAGTTTCAAAGACTCTTAAACTATCATAAATACGAAAGTTTGTGAGAATTGATGTGTATATGGATGACGATCGACGGCATTTCAATGAAACTTTGCAGTAATTTTTTTTTTAAAGACAACTCCTGCATTAGGACTAAATCTAAATGACTAAATGTGTCGCGGGGAACTTTATAAACATACAAATAACGGACACAATTAACACCCAGACTCGAAACAACAATTTATGAATCACACAAACTGTTGTCTCGTGTGGGGATCGAACCCACAACACTTCGGCACAGTGTCAAGCGGTGAGGCGGCTGCTTAAACCACTAAGCCAACCGTGCAGTCAATCAAATATTGCTTACTTACATATCAAAATAGGACATAATGATATGTGCTACATTTTTTAATAACCGTCTCCTCTACGGGCGAAGCTGCGTGCAAAATCTAGTGGGTTATGAAAACGGCAGAACACTGTTTTCGTCATTGTAACAGATTTGGCAAAGAGCGTCAATAAAATAAGTTATTCATAAAACAGTATTGTCACTGCTCAGTGTTATACGGGAGTATACATGACACAATTGCTATTTTACATGCACAAATTGATGTGCTTACATGTTATGAATCTGTCGGAACTAAAACTCAGTGTTTTGCATGTTAAAGGAAAATGAATTTGATAGCACTAGAGACAGTGAGCAATAATTATGAAAATGATGAATAGTTTGCATTCAGTGATTTGTTTGTATCAAACAAATAAATCAATTTTTGCATTCATAGCAAGAAGGTCAAAGTCTAAATCTTTTACTCACTTAGGTCAGAATATGACATATTTGAACGTTTTACATCGTTATTTAATTAAAGTGCCAATTGCTTAAAGCGACTCCACTAGCTTTTTTTTAAAAATCATTATATTTATGGTTATTGTCCCTAGAAACTTGAAACTTCTGCAGAAAATAATAAAAGATAAAGAAACACACTTATATTTCCTACCAAACCTAGCAGACATCGGCAAAAATCATTATTTAAATTAAATCTACCTTATATTAAAGAAGAGCCGGCATTTATCATCTTGAGTAATATCACTTAAACAAAATTGACAAGACAAATGACTGTCCTTAATGATTTGTAGAAATCGTTTATCTTCATTTCAATAATCAAACAGTTAGAAAACGTTTTAAAATGTTTTAAAAAGTTTTTGCTTTTGGTTTAATTTGGCTTCTATTTAGTAACCTTTTCTAAGTTTTGTTATTTAGCAAAGACTTAGAGTCTGTATGAAGCTTCCTAACATGCCTGATATAATTATTATAAAACCACTGGTATGCGTGTAGGTACTTATTTTCAAACAGCCTGGCCTGGTTTAAAAATATAAAATTTCGTCTTATGTGTATGTATCGCAATAAGTCTATAGTATTATTAAACGTCGCTACACTGCTTTTGAAAATGACGAAGTCCCATATATATATTCTAAGAAGTGAATCTTCCATAAACTCTGCCTTAGTGAACGCCGAGTAATACAGGGTGTTACATATCCATCCGTCCGATCAATGAAGGGGTTGTAGAGTAGCGTAAAATGATGAGATATTTGTCATTATTTCACGGAAATTCAACATAAAATTTTCCCATGTAAATTTAATTAATTTTAAATAATATCATATCAGATTACCCATGGCAACACTAAAGACTCATAAATCGTATTAGCTAGGTATCTACCTAAAGTTCATAAAAATTTGACGGCAAAAGCGGCGCCTTTGAGTGCATAGGCCAACCGACCGCCTCCTTTGACAAAAGCCGCCGCCGCGCGTCATCGTCCTTTACACGTGCCAAGTATTATTTTAGGTATAAACAGATTTTATGCACTTGATGCAACAGCTGATCTTTTGCTTCGACGGTTTAGGTAAAACTCCGTAAAACAAAGTACAGTATTAAGGTTTTCTGTTTGTTTCGTGCGAGTGCGTGGCCAACTCTGGTGTCACTGTTTTCAAACTGCTCGAATACCTACGACATGGCCTAACGATTCTTGGATGCGGCTTTACGGGCCGTCGGAAGCCCGGAAGCGCTTTCATGTAATGTCACACGCGGTCACCCATCTAAGAGAAAATCGTCGCGCTATGACTACGGTACTTACATTAATAACTACCTACTTTTTAATTGGTTTAATCTTACGTAACTAGGTACCTACCTTAATTGATAAAAATATCAACTTGCTGTAAGTTGCGACGGTCATTCTCCACATGTCCGCCGCCCACGTCCAGACACTTACGGCACCTTTGCACCATATCCGAACGCACACTTCTTAACACTCCTGGGTGTAAACTTCGGAAAGCAGAAACGATACGCGCACGCATTTCTTCTTCAGTGTCACACGGTTTTTGGTACACTATTTGTTTAACGTGTCCCCACAAGTAAAAGTCTAAAGGCGTTAGGTCCGGTGATCTTGGTGGCCACGAGATAGGCCCGCTTCGTCCAATCCACTTGCCAGGGAACTGTGCGTCAAGATACTCACGCACAGCTCGTAAAAAATGAGGTGGGGCACCGTCGTGCTGGAACCACAAGCTGCGGTGGAAGCTTAACGGCAACGAATCTAACTCGTCACTTAGAACTTCCCTCAAAAATCTTAAATAATTGGTACCGTTCATGGTTTCATTTAAAAAATGCGGACCAATAATACGGTCGCCGAGGATTCCCGCCCACACATTGATGCGCCAACGATGTTGAAAATGGCTTTCTTTCATCGCGTGTGGATTTTCAACAGCCCAGACATGTTCATTGTGACAGTTGAAAACACCCGTCCGCACAAATGAACATTCGTCGGTAAATAACACGCGCTCCAAGAACGTAGCATCCTCTTCTACTTTGCCAAGTAGCCAGTTGCAGTATTGTCTTCTGTGGGCATAGTCCGACGGCATAAGTGAGTGAACACGTTGGTAGTGAAAAGGATGCTGTCCGTCTTCTTTTAATATCCTCCACACTCGCGCGTTACTGGTGCCCAGTTCACGTGTCGCACTCCTGGTACTCTGCGTGGGATCCTCAGCGAATAATTGTAAGACCTGTTCCACTACACCGTCGCTACTTTGTGGTCTGCCACCATGATTGCGATTCGAATCATCGCGAGCACTGCCCGTGTTGTACACCCGGTGGTGAAGCCGTTGAAACGCGCGCTCCGACGGCACGGGTAGACCCCGTGGTCTGGCATACCGCTCCTCGTACTCCCTACGAGCACCTGCATAATTGCATTCACTCCTACCTAAGCACATCAACATGTTAAAGTATTCAGGGTTTGAATATGACATACCTAACGAATCTACTATTTCACGCGGAAGTCTAAACAAAAGGAAAGCTAGCGAAAGACTGAGTGTTCAAGAAGGCAAATAGTTAATTCGTAAATCAAATAGGTAAATAATTAGAGATGTAACAAATGGTATTCACTGGAGTACTGTTTCTATCGATATTTTATGTTATTGTTTACCTGATAGAATATCGGTAGCTAAACCCCTAAAACGTCAGCTTTGTGTAAATTTATGTTTTTATTTGCTGTTAATAAATAAAAACATTCCATGGTTTAGACTAGAATCAGTTTATTTAAGGTTTATGTAAGACTCCGCGTGACGACTGTCAAAGATCTTCATGACTGTTGCTCCGACGGTTTAACGTGCTCTCCGAGACACAGGGATATTAACTATTTATTACGCACGTAACTTGGAAAAGTCTTATTATCTTATTATGTATGTATTATTATTGATGCGCGCCGTGGATTCGAACCCGATACCCTCTGCACGGCAATCCGTTGGTATCATCACTAGGCTATCATTGGCCTAGTAGCCTAGCAGGCTATTATTCTAGTTTTAACATGTCATGTTAAAATTAAATAAGTCGATATTATCTCTTGATCGTAAACATCACTAGAGCGGTCCCTTTGTGTACGGCGGCTCGCTTGACGGTAAAATTGCACTATTTTTAAAAGGCGGCATGCCCTTTGACACGGTAAGCGGCGAAAGCCGACAATTTTTAATAAATTTAAAGGCCTATCCACACGACACAATTTTACGTCCAACTTGACTAAATCACTTGATTAAATCGTGACGTGTAGACGCCAGTCGTCCAACTCAAGTTCATCGGGTGTGCGGACCACCAGATTTTAACCAATTGGGTGGACGGAATGAAATTCAGTCATTTGATTGTGTCGTGTAGACGGGCAAAGCCAATTCCATTGAAAATTTGATCAGTGGTAAAATTGTGCCGTGTGGATGGGCCTTAAGAATCATAAAGGATTCCGCTATTGAGGGGAGTGTTGTTAGTTTACAGAATTTTCGCCAATTTCGGGGTAATGTTTCTCGTTAGCACTGAGCTAAGGAAATTTATTCTGATGTTTTATGATGACCTAGATTTTTTTTATTATTTTTCCTGGTATGCCTGATAAGTCAGTAATATGACCTTTCGAGATCAGACGGGGGTTTATGAAACACACTGTATAGCTGATACATCAGAAAAGCACGTGGGATACTTTTTGTCTCGATAATAAAACCAGCAGGCTTAGCCAAGACGTCTTTCTGCAAACGTTAACGCAAAAAAATGTATGGAGTGAACGAAAAGACACGTAATCTAATCAAACAAATAGAAAAGTCGTAGCCAAATACACAACGCATAAAAAGCATTCGCATCGATAGAATGAACTCATCGGTTCTGCGATGTCAACCGCAAAATGGTAGCCAAGTTGCCGATTTCAGCCAAAACTAACGCTATTGGCGTCGATTGTGTACGAATAACAATCGGATGATAGGAGCCTGCAGAAAACGCAAAAAATAATGCCACAGACGCCTGTACTCGGCCTCGAGATCCTTGTTAGGACCTCGCTATACACCGCTATTTTTTAATTAGTACAAAAACTTTAAGGACAGATTAGCGAAGATATTATTATCATTATATTATATTATATATTATATTATAGTTGCAAACTGTACCGGGCTAGTTAGAAATCTGGATTGACTATATTTAATATTCCAGCTTTAATAGTTTTATCACTTAGCTTTGATAGGTTTTAAGCAACAAATAAAATTTAGGCTTTAAATAAATCTAAATGTTTAAGATTATATATCACACTGTTAAATAATTGTATAAAGATAATATAAAGATACCACTTCTATAATCTACTTAATTTTTAACAATTTAAAACTAATAAACAAATCTTCTGGTTCGAACTTTTGTTTCACTCGCATAAATGTTTACATTACTTTGACATTTGACGCGCTTGACGCTTCAAACAACGCAAGGCATAGACTAATAAACTTACTAATAATCTTAGAGTATATATATTATAGGTCGGTTCACGAAAGTTGACCAGAAATGGCGGCCGTCGCGCATATGTACATTCGTGCACCAATGGCGTGGCTCCATTCTTGACGCATTTAGGGAATGCGTCAAGAACGGAGCCATGCCATTGGCATTCCACCCGCGCCTCACCCCGCACCTCCACGGAGACCTAAAAAATGATTTCTGCTCAGTGGTCATCTTTTGTGAACCGACCTATACTTCCTTACTTTATGCTAATAATAAATAATGTGCATGTGACACTAACGCGTGCTGTTGGCTACCAATTTTGCGTTTTCTTCGATTGCAAACGCGCTTGCGTTTGTAATCGCAGAAAGGCGATGGAAACGATACGTTTGAGTTTTGGCTAAGCCTGCAGTTAAGTCACCGGCAAAAGCTTAAAATATATTTTACAAATGCAATGAATTATTTTTGATAGACGAAATGAGATTTCAACCTAAATGTATCAATATACATTTGGGTTGAAATCTCATTTCTTCTAGCCAATGTTAACGAGGCTGTTTTGAACAAACAAACGTTCAAATATCTCGCAGTTTTGTGATAAATATCTTTATCTTTAACGTTACTACCATCACGTCCGTCCTGGTGGTCTCCTGTCCGTGTGGTGACGGATTAAGAATACGAAATGTCATCACCCCATACCATCCCATGGGTGTGGTAAGAGTCGACAGAGGGAGCATATTATGCAGAGAACAACACTGTAAGAGAAGGAAAACTTAATACAAACCCTATACCAATCCGTCTGGCCAGCGTGGTATAGTAGGCCAATTCCTCCTTTCAAAGGAGAGGCCTAGTCCAACAGTGGACTTTTAAAGGCTGATGATGACCATCACTTCTGATAACCTCCGCTTCATAAATTTGTAGTGACAAATAACGGCTACGTAATTTTTAGAACATTAGACGTTCACAAAAAGGCGAAGCTTGGAGCTTCAACAAAAATTTTTAGAGCGACAGCCCACCGCGGCCAAACCTTCGTTATTTTATAAAAAGCTGAAAGTTCGCGGCATTTCTTGTGTAAATAACTAAATATCCTTGCAATTTTGTCTGCAAAGGATTCATATTACACATAACAAAGTTATAGCTATAACCAATGATATTAGAAAAGTCCTAGATACGTTACCTACGTAGTAATCAATCTATAGAAACGGTACACTAACGCACACATCGATAACTCCATATTTTTTTTAATGTTGGTTGACAAGATGTGTCAGTTTCACTATGACGCCGGCTCTCGACGTCACACACACATACCTATGTCCCACTTGCCAACTGGCTTATATTTAGCGTCCTGCTTTTGGTACGCCTATAATGTATCTACTTCTTTTTACTTGTAACATCGTTGGCTATTATAATGCAACCCAGTGCAACTATGTTTTCTCAAATGATGCGCTTTCTAACAAACAACATTTATTTTCAATGAAATAACAAGCTCATTGCCTTTAGCAGACACCATTTCAAACTTTCGCTTTACGTTGTTGCTGTACTTTTATCTAACAGAATATTCTAAATCCTTGTTGCATAATACAAGACAAGTGTTCTAGATCGATTGTTTGAACATAGAGCAATATGAACTAAAGGCTTCCATTCTCGACTCCGTCCCGCAGTACGCTGATAATTTCTTTACTTCAAAATAAAAAATAAAAGCTTTTACACTTATATTAAAGTAGTTTAAGTGTTAAACCATGCCACGTGTGCAGCAAATCAATTTGTAACGGTTCCAAGAAAATAAATAGTCGAAACAAATATAATCACGATAAAATTGTGTGCCTTTTAAGCTACTTAGGTAAGTACTTATTTTCCAAATATGAGGCGAAATCGTGCTCTTAATTTAGAAAATAATCTTGCTTCCAACATTTGCGTTATATTCTCTTAGTCTAATTAAGCAGGTATATAATTCTACGTATTTAAGTAGATGTGTGTTGGAAAATGTCAACCAGCGGTCCCTGATACACATATTAAGTGCTACCTCCTTAGTCGTGTCGACCTTCACTCAAATGATAACATTCTTCAAGCATATATCTACAGAGCCACTATTTATATAGACTGGAATAACTTGGGAAACATCACATACATTACTTATCTAGGATAATATCAGCCGTTTATATCAATTCTGTTAATAAACTTGTCATGGTACTTGGCATGTTCCCAAGTAGAGAGGGTTATACAGTCCAGCCCACTGACGATGTGTGAGTCGATAAACTTACTATATAGACAATAATACAACACAAAATTTATGATATTTTATTAACTTTATTTTGAGGAAATTACACTTTTTATTTTGTTATTCAAGCTTGGCACCGGCTAAGCTTATAAAGAAATTAACATCTGAAAAATTTTATAATAGATTTCAGTCAAGCGTCTGGAATGCAGTTTGATTTGCCAAAGAGACACAAGAAAATCAATGCTGTGTTTCTGATACGTTGATCAGCGTGTCTGGTCTTATATGTACACGTTTGGAATAGAACTCAACAGTGTGACATCTGTGTCCTTTGGTTCAGAATACAACAGCTATCTACAGAGGTATATCCTAACCAATTCGACATTGGAACCTTCAAGAAGTGTGCAGTTTCTTTTTGAAAAGGTCAGCAACTTACTCGTGATTCTTCGGGCCTTGCAGGTGTCTATGGATGGTGGTGATCACTTACCTACTACCTGATGACCCACTTGCTAGTTTGTCTTCCTGTGTAATAAAAAACAGCTTTTTGAAGTTATTAGGGCCGTATTAAA
Organism: Euclidia mi; assembly: GCA_944739405.2. Lineage (NCBI taxonomy): Eukaryota > Metazoa > Arthropoda > Insecta > Lepidoptera > Erebidae > Euclidia > Euclidia mi. Next base: position 65,855,372 of record OX123190.2, read on the forward strand.
TAAATGAATGTATTAAGTTTATAAATAAATAAAGTCACGACTGCAGTTGTTTTACAATGTTATAAGTAAAGACATGTTGGTTCCCTTGACAGTTAGGAATCCAATAAACTGTGTGAGACCCTTGAAGCGGACACACACTGCTAATGTTTATGATTCGCAAAGTGAAGCATGCTCTTGGCATGCTTCTGATAGTTCGGCAATCAAGATTCGCAAAGTGAAGCATGCCAAGACAAGTGCTTAGCATAAATTTTGACCCTTTTCCCGTCATTTTATGTTGTGTAGATATATTTTAAAAGTACTTTAATGGTGGTCGATTGTTCTCAGTCTTACCTCCGATAATGTTGTCCCACCCAATACGTATATAAGCAAAATCTCACGCTCACAGTGCGTGCTATAAATATACACAAATTATTCTCTTTTCATTATGTTATATAGATGTGCTTTTCATGCAAGTATAAAGTAATCTATCATATGGAGTGTGATGATGTAAGAAGTACGGGTTTATTATATGTACGGATTACCGATAACCGGATACAGCGTTGTTATTGAAATTTATTGTAATGGGCGCCGCGGGATGCGACTGATACAACATTGTATGTGATGATATGGTACTAAGATATAAGACACTTTTAAGCACTTTGTGATATATGACATGTTTTAAGCCAAATATTTCTTTATAATATTTTTGTGTATATACAAGAAAATAAAACTACTTATCTAACTTCACTACAAAAACTAAATAAGTAATAATAACAAGAGAAAATATCAATGAAAAAAGCAATATTGTGTATTGTACGCTAGAACAGGTTTTACATTTGCCAAGCAATTCATAGCAGTTACATTACTGGATTTATAATGAGGATTTTGCTGTAAAGTATATTTGAAAATGTTTTAGGACAAGGAAAATAAATAAAAACCAGCAAGTAACATTAAGTTGTAGGCCAAGTACTGTGACCGTAATTTTCACAGTCTGTTGACAAACTTTTGTTTGTATCACATTTGCTTGTGTTCTATGTTAAATGTGTAATTATAACAATAGATCAATGTATGTAATACGTTTCTGAGGTTTATTTTAGGCTATTGTTTGAATATTTTATAGTCTCTTTATCTCAAAACTTTTGGGGTTATTCGAGACTATATTTGTATATACAGTGTATTTAAAATTAAGCAACTCAATTTGCTTTTGCTTTGCTCAATTCTTTAAAGTAGCGTCAATCTAACTTAATCAATTCTAGGACAAAACTCATTGTTATAAGGCTATACCCAGAATACGATTGCTAATCATATAGTGTACCTACTGTAGATCCTCTTAGAGACGACCGTCTTCGGTATCGCTAAGGGATTATTATTACAGGCTAGGAAACTGACTGAATGGTAGTGGGAGTACGAAACTATTGGTGCTTAAAGAATATAGCACGTAATAAGAAGTTTGTTATCTTGAGCTTATATTGAAGGTCTATATTACGATGCTGTAAATGAATTTGAACTGTGTAATTGTATTTTTCAAAGCTCATGCTTTAAATACTATACTGATTCTAAAGTTCGAAGTAAATAGAAATTACTATATGAAATGAAAATAGTAGCAACAAAATAACACATTGTAAAATAAACTTCAAGATTGACTTTCATACAGATTAATTTTTTGTATAGTTTTCTATTTTTACAAATAGAAAACTACACTCAAAGAAAAGAACATATATATATATATATATATATATATATATATATATATATATATATATATATATATATATATATTTATTTAAATCAATATCCGCTGGCTTAGCAGTCTGATATACTAAACCAAAAGATCAACAGGTCATTCAGTCCAACAATTAATACTTTTACAAGGACTAGATATGCCTCAAAACTTACACATTGTAATAAATCAGCAATATAAAGTTGTACAGATAAATATTATTTAAGAAGAAAAATACAGCATCTTGCTATACAATATACTTTTAAAGATGTTAAGTAAACAGAGTTTCCATTTGTCTTATATTATTAAAGTTTCAATTTTATTAGATGAACGGTCGAAATTGGAATATCGAAGCTTTCGGAGGCAGTCGGGCTGCAAGTCTAAGTTTTGATAAAACTTCTTGCAGGCAAATAGTACGAGCTAACTTATTTGTACGAAGTTTCACTGTCTTCTGGAGCACATTTCTCTTTGTTTGTTGAAGTTGCAGCTTAGCTTTGATTTAAACTAGATCAAGTTATATGATAAGTGAAGCAAATAACTTGTAGCGTATTTTCTTTAATATAATATGTAAATCTATACCAATATCAATATTTTAAAGCTGAAGAGTTTTTTTGGTGGAAAGCGCAAATCTCAGGTTCGATTTGAATATTATTATTTTTATGTTGGATAGCCCACTTATCGGGCTATTGAAGCAGAAGCCCTAAATAACGCGGACTCAGCTAATTCTAAGCTATACTTTCTGCAGCTGTATTTAAATCTCACTTACGGCTATCGCAAAGCATGTCTCCTCTATAATTTCTGATATAATTTTAATAGAACTATAATTTCCTCGGAAACAAACTCAATAAAAACTTTGAAAGCCTGAAAATCAAAACCGGTCTTTCACATCCTTTCGAAACCTGAACACAAAATTACAGCACTCTTGTGCTGTAATTTTCAATATCTCTTGATATTGAAAATATTCTATGTAAAAGATTGATTTAAATTGCGTACCGTCTAGGAGGTTATAATAAATTGTAATCCTGAATAGTATTAGATTAGTAACCAGATAGAACTAGCTCTAGCTGAGCATAAATAAATCAAGTTAGATCAATTTATTATACCTTAATTCCGAAGGACGGCTTTCGGATTCGTAAATTGCTTAGACCAGTGAATAGGTACCAGATTTATGAAGGTATACTAAGACGTTTATTTTCAAAACTAAAAGTTGTATTTAGACACCATTATTTGATACACAAATTATTTATTTAGACTAGAAATGTTGAGTACTAAAATATTCCTTTGTGTCTAATATTACTATCACTTTCGTATTAAGTACGTATTTTGTTAGCAAAGCTAAAACAGTTTGTGTGACACAGTGGAAACAACACGATGTTCAATCGGCTCTCACTCTGTTGTACAAACTGAACGCCGGGCGCTCGCATGACGCTCGCCGAACTCCTGCCGCTCGTAAACGCTCAATGAACGCGAAAGCTCAAAGTGAAGGGTACTCGGCCAGGGTAAAACGCGGGCGCGAGCACGTCGTGGGGAACTCAAAGATATGAAACTCTATTGGAGTATCCGCAGTGGGCAAGCGGACGCGGCGAGTGGCGCGGGTGGTGTAGCAAGTTTAAATGGAGCCACGACTCACTACGGAAGACAATTTGAACGCTACAATCTCTATTATACTTTACAAGATACTTACCTTCCAGCTTCCCTTTGATGCTGCTTCTTGTAACATGTATATACATATATAACAAGAACACAAACATATTCACAGCTTTTTTCTTAGCGCAGCTGTATTAGTTACACTCATAAGTCTTGCTAAGTTGAGTAATCAAAGAATAATGGCTCTATTGCTGCAAAGTTTAATCACAATCTATTCAGTAGTTCTTGCCTGAAAGACATAAAAGAAATATTTTCATTCGTGTTCACCAACTTTTGCATGTTTAATTAAATAGTAGTTAGCTGTATTGTAATTATTTAAAGATTATGCTGTAATAATTTCTGAATTCATAACCACCTAAGACCAATTATCTGAACTGTGATGTCGGGGCAAATCGATTCATATTAGTAAACGAAGTTATGTATGAATGCGACAAACTACTTACTGTAGGTACGAATTTTTGCACGGTTTTCACCAATATATTATGGTATAACGCCTGATAAAGTTTTAGGTGACTAATTCTGAAATCGAGTTAAATATATTTTCAGTTCTACTTAGACCTGACACATGAATATAAGTATTAAACCATCCTTTTGATTTTTTTGTATCAACTTCGCCTGTAGATATCAGGAGGTGGTCCTTAATGCCCTAGCCATTCCAATTCATGTTATTTATTTTAAAAAAAGAAAGAAAGAAAATATATATTTATTGCAAGCTGCATAGTACTCCTTAATTTTACTTATTCTAAATAACAAAAAAGAACCACACTAAAAACACATTGTGACGAAGTCAATATACACTAACTCAAAAGACTACGACACTATTTGGCAACTTGTTGCCATAATGACACTTGGCATGTCTTGTCAACTGTCACAAACGGAGTTGAGTTAGTTGACATTTATGTGATACGTGTCACCACGTGTCTCGCCACGTGTATCTATCTACACCAGAGACTGAACAATTTATAATTATTACTTTTGCAAATACAATTAACTTAAACAATGATAACCGCATGAGCATTATACACCGCGTGCCGCAATTCGGGCTGACACTCAGCAAACACTGCGATGGACGCCATAGTGCCAATCACCGTACTGATTTTCAGTGCCGCCACGTATTATGTCAAAAGGCCACTGAAACGTGATGATCATCTTCCTAGAATCTACTAACTATTAAATATGGAGCATGTACAACTATTTATGATTACTTAAGTACAACTTCAAAACATGTGATTTTCAAGTAACAAGGGAATACATAAATAGCAGGTATGCCTGTTTACTAAGTTTCTACATATAATTTACTTATTTGCTCATAGAGGATAATATGACATTATTTTCTTTTAATGTTTCAGGGGTTCCTGCAAGTACCCAACCAGACCTTGAAGTAGAGATACTAATATGCTGTAAGCAATCCAGACGAATGTTACTAGGGCTATATCCTCACAGGTAAGCAGTATCTTGTAGCTGTAGTTTCTGTTGAAAGAGTAAATAGCTCTTGAGGATATTTTTAAATGATGCTTTTGTTTTCAGGTCCCTTATCGGAGGAGGCAAATTGTTCCAGCATTTCGTACCTAAATATCTAAAAGATTAAGAATGACTAATTCTTGTTATCGAGTCTAATTCGGATTTTGCTATCGATACTAAACTGGATCTTTTTTAGATGTGGGTTAGGTCCGCGTTAATGTCGTATTGAACATTAAACAGGTCTCTATCTATTCGATTTACTAAAATAGCCTCCGGGGCGGTTGTATTCATAACTAGCTGACCCGGCAAACTTCGTACCGCCTACCGACTCTTTAATATATTTTTGGAACGAAGTTCCTTATCGCGCGTTGCGAAAGGGGGCTAGACGGAAAAAAATTAAGACGAAAAGTTGTAATGACACTTTTTGCTATAGTAAGCTATTGTATATCGGCCGTGTGGTTGACGGCATAGAATACAAGTGTCACCACCCCCTATCTTCCCGTGGGTGTCGTAAGAGGCGACTAAGGGATAACTCGATGCTAATACCATCTTTGCGTAGAGACGGAAAACTCGATATCAAACCCTATACGACTGCCTCGTTGGTCTCGCGGCATAAATGTGCACGTGGGATCCCGGGTTTGATTCCTGGGTCGGGCAGTGTTATTGGGTTTTTCTGTCACAAAATCTCAGTAGCAGCATGGAGTCTGGAAATGTGCCCGGTACGGCAATAGGCTCGCCCCTTATTACGTGAGACTAAAGTATATCTGGCGAAAAGTGGGTGTAGAAATACACCTATGCCTACCCCTTCGGGGATAAAAGGCGTGAGACTATGTATGTATGTATGTAAGCTATTGTCAGCCGTGCGGCGCGGCGTGCGCATGTTTCTCTGTCTGTCTCTCTCTCTCTCTCTTATAGAAAGCAAGGCAGATATTTTCGTTTCGTCTTTCTATTTCGCATTGAACAGTGTGGTGTCGCGACGATTATTTTTGTTATTTTTGACGTGACAACGTCTTATAAATTGGTTTGCCGGGTGACACTTCAAGAAACTGCGTTACGCTCCGCTCACGTTATGCGCTCACAATGAGAGCGAGTGAGAGGCACGCGTCCCGCCTAAGAGCGAGAGAGACAGACATAAAAAGTGAAAGGCACGCGTCTTTCATCCTTCTTCCTACTATACGAATGAATATTCACATTAAAATTATTTTACCACTCAAAGTCGTTGTCACGTAAAACTTTCGCCCGTATACCGACTTTACAGGCAACCAATTTTTGAAGTAATACTTCTATAGGCGCGTTATGAAAAAATTATGAGAGTCACATTTTACGATGCGTGCGCATATTTGACACAACATTCTCACGCGAGAAGTTTTTAGTTTCTACATTCACAAGATAGCGGACGGGAAATTTTTAATAAAATTAATATGGGTATAATTTTTATGGTTTTCATGCTTTCTGATCACGAAAATGACATCTTTTTGGGAATCCAAGATGGCGGACGGGATATTTTTAATAAAATTAATATGGGTATAATTTTTGGGGTTTTTATGGATTCTGGTCACGAAAATGACATCTATTTAGGAATCCAAGATGGCGGACAGCACATTTTTAATAAAATTAATATGGGTATAGTTTTTTGGGTTTCCATGCTTTCTGATCAAGAAAATGACATCTATTTGGGAATCTAAGATGGCGGACGGGACATTTTTAATAAAATTAATATGGGTATCATTTTTATGGTTTTCATGCTTTCTGATCACGGAAATGACATCTATTTGGGAATCCAAGATGGCGGACGGGACATTTTTTATAAAATTAATATTAGTGTGTCCTACTTCAGTTACCACAAGCCAATTATTACTAAAATTGAGCCTACTCATTAAATTTATATTAAATTATATTAGTTAATAATAAAAAAAATATTATTATAACTTAAAAAAATAAAATTTCATTACAATTCCTTCACTAATTAATCGAAAGGGAAAAACTGCTTGAGAGGTGTCAAAGGACACCCGGATGGAACGAAGGTTCCATCCGGGTGTCCTTTGACACCTCTCAAGCTGTTTTTTTTTAATATTCTCTCCGTAAGAACTATCCCCGTACTTCAAGGAATATTATAAAAAAGAATAAGTGAAATCGGTTCAGCTGCTCTCGAGATTTGCGCTTAGCAACACATACAACGATTCATTTTTATATTATAGATTAATGGAAACGATTCGGCAACTTTGCTATTTTGCTATAGGTACGTAATATACGTGGGAGCTAAATACATGGCTTGGGTAATGTGGATATTAGAAGTTACACAGAAGAGTCAATTATCGACTTTAAAGTTAAAAGTAATAGTACTTGCCCGTTCATAGTTTCAGAGTAGCGTTTATCCCACTGAAATTGCCGCACGAACTTTAGTTTATTGTGTCGTAGAAAACATAAGATTTTAAGAACACTGACTCATATGAATCGCAATACTAACAGTGTTATTTCTTCGTAACCTATAACAAAGAGTTTTAATTTTGTGACGGCGAGAAGAGTAATTAACTAAAATACAAAAACATTTTTATGACTATCTTTTTCATTAATGCATAATTAACAAAAGCTTCATTATATACATATGTCGCTTAAACTATTACACCCCTAAACCACTGCTATTTTTGGCTTTTCTCTCGTAATATTATGAACATATTTCATAATACGATTTAGGTCAAAATCATGACTATTTTGCCCAAGAGACTTAATTTCCAATACCAATCAATAAACAACCAAACAACCAACGTATAATTAGCATATCTCGAACAGAGGATGTTTGTGTGTAGCGCGCCGCACTATATAGGTATACTAGAGGACGCCAGCAGCAACGCCTGCATTGTTTTTAAATTTACCCGTTTTGGCCGATCCCGTGAGAATTTCGGAAAATCCCTTTTTAGTGCACCGCTACGGTCCTCAAGAAACATAGATGCCAAATTTCAGCTTCCTGCGCCCAATAGTTTCGGCTGTAGCTTGTCTGTCAGTCAGTGAGTAAGGCAAGGATTTTATATATTAAGATGTTAAAGATTAATTATTATATTTTTTCCATTGCATATTTTTTTAATTACAGGAGAAAAGCTGGCGAAAAAATTCTTAATTCGAGGATATTCCACACCAGCACGTAAGCTGATAATCATTTGAATTTAAGCACAAAAATAACTTTTGACTTTCGACAAAAATAATATATTTTCGTTTCTATTTCTATATTCGTGTTGGTTGACTTTAGTCATATTTGGAAAAAATATGTGTAGGTACTATGAAAGTTGTCCAAATGGAACTTATTTATGACCAAATAAGCCAACCACGTCTAGACACGTTGGTAGCGCCATCTACCTTTCCATCGAAAACTAATCACATCAACGTCAATGGTTCGTCGCTGCTTGGCCAATGCGAGCGATGCCTTTGTTTCCGTCCCTGTCTATCCCATTCCCTGGAAGGGGCACGCCTTTCGCGGATTGGTCGCCGCGATCATCGACGCGAGAGACAGTCTAGAATAATCCGCGTCGCGACGAACTGTACCGCACCGCTATAATTATCACCGCTTATACAAAACTCAAAAAACCGCCCGCGAGTGAAAGTGATTTGTGTAGTGGAGTGATTCAAACAGCTTCAGGATTCTCGAAGACACCAGGAGGCTGCCATTTGCAAGGAAAGAGGACTGACGTACAAGATAGGTGCCCCTCATCATTCAGCATCCTTAGAATATCCTATACCCACTCACAATCCTCTCTCCCATTCCAATCCTTAGGCGACCAGAACTATTACTATATATACAGTCCATTCCTTCTCCAAGTCGCCTAGAACCTTCGGTTTCGGTGTAACGCCGAACCATTTTTTTGAGCCATACGAGTCGGATTCATTTACGTTTTTATACGTTATATCGCTATACCTAGGCAGTTATAGCAACTAGCTATACTCCTAGTCAATTCACATAACCGTCACATGGTTGTTTCCGCCCGCTTCAGTAGGTAATATACTTTTATGTAGCTACCTACTTACTCAATTATTATTTCTGGAACTATCATAGTTGTCTTGTAAATCTCATATTTCGAGCAACTTTTAATTCCACAGCTCTAAAGTGTTGCCTACTTAGCCTACTTAGGTAAAATAATAGGTACATTAGATATTCTTATTTTGTTTTGGTCTCATTAGCTTATACTTACGTAAGCATATCACAACAAAAGAAGTCACGCGTGTCGGAAGACAAACAGATGACAATTTTAGAAGCAAAACATTTACGAGCGGTCAAAGACCGCAGCCGCGTCTGACAGTAATAGGGAAGCATTTCTCAGTTATTGTATGACAGTAGATAGTATTCGAACAGATGATCATAAGTTGTTAGATGATTATAACGCAAGATTGCTTTCTGCTAATCCTGATGAAAAACCGAATTATCAGGCGCACACCTCATTCGAAAATCTTTATTGTATTATTAAACGTATACAATCGCAATTGGAGGGTAAATATTCGGCACAGCCCATTTACGCGGCTCGTAAGCCGAAATTACCGCCAATCGAGATTATGCCGTTTGACGGAGATATACGAAACTGGCCGTTATTCTATGCGAGTTTTAAGTCTACAGTGCACGATAATGGTTCTCTGACAGATGTTGACAGGTTGTACTATTTAATAGGTAAATTGTCACCGAAGGCCCAGTCCGTATTTGCAGGTGTCACACCTAGTGCTGAGAATTATCAGGTCATATTTCAGTCACTACTTGATAGATATCAAGATACGCGCGTCCTAGCGCCTACCTACTTTGACCAAGCTTTAAATCTTAAACTGTCCGGTGCCGCATCTGTCTCGAATTTCCAGCAGTTTATAGATAACTTCGTAACCGCGGTTAACTCTCTTAGGAACTTTAAATTAGAAGATCTTTCCGACTTTATGTTGCTTCAACTCGCTTTAAAAAAGTTTGACACTGATACAATTCGTGCTTTCGAGATGACGGAACGCAATAATAAAATACCTACACTAGATAGTTTTATTTCGATCATCAAAGATCAGTGTCGAATATTTCATAATACACAGTCTAGTTCACCTAGCCCGTCTAACACTAACAGCAGCAAACAAAGGTTGCATAAAGCGCGAAATAGTAATAATAACTCGGTCCCTAATCCACAATCTTACGTAACATGCTCGGAATCTAATAGTAATAATTCACAGAAGTGTCTATGCAGTAATATAGTGCACGACCATTTCTATAAGTGTCCCGCCTTTAATGGTCTAAATCCAATTGCTCGTTTCAAGTGCGTAAAAGATAACAAAGCTTGCATTAATTGCTTAAGCATAAAACATAAAACAAGTGATTGTTCTAGTAAGAAAAAGTGTCGCTCATGTAATCAAAGACATCATTCACTGCTACACTTCGATAAAGGTAACCCGTTGTCAAGCCAAGCCGCTTACCTTGACACACTTACGTCGCAGGTGCAGGCTACGATAACTGCACCTGCCACGATTCAGAATGAAATATCGTTGTGTACGACATCCATTGCGCGGGCGGCACGCACGCGCGGACGGCCTTCGCGCGCTTGTAGTGATCAGAGCAGTGCTAAGCCGCGATGTATGACGTCTAAGACTGTTCTGTTGGCGACAGCGCAAGTGATCGTTTATGATGTTAATGGGTCGCCGCACATGGTACTGTAGCGACCCGAATCCGCTACCATACAGATCATCGCAAAAGTCATTATATTGGGCCTTGTAAAATCACGCCACAATTATGACTAGACCACCGGCGACGATTAGGCCGCGCCCCCAAGAAAAGGGTCAGCTACCTGCTAGCTACCTGCTATTGTCGACCGGCGCCCGCGCCACATGGCCGCCGCAGATCTTTTGTTTACTTGTGTACGCCCCTCGATCAAAAGTGTCAAGTGCGAAACTTTATTATAAAAGTGCCAGGCGTGATCGTTAATTATTATTAATTATGTTTACCTATAAATACTCGTGTCATAAGTAAATAAATTCATTACGCATTCGTCTTCTGCCTTTGCTTTCTTTTCGTCACACGCTTCACCTTCTATCTCAACACTTAAACACGTATATTGTAAGTGACCACAATCACTTCACTGGTGACCCCAACGTGATACAAGATGGAAGATCAAGGAAAAGACCTCGTATTAGGAGAAACCTTCCGCGTTGGAGTTAGGGTACCTCCCTTCAACCCAAATGACCCGGAGCTGTGGTTCGCCCAAACGGAAGGCCAGTTTGTTCTAGCAAACATGAGCGCCGACATCACGAAGTACTACTATGTGTTGTCGCAGTTGGACGCACAACATGCAACAGAGGTGCGTGATCTGATCGTTAACCCACCAAAAGCAAATAAGTACGAGACCCTGAAGGCAGAAATAATACGGCGTCTGTCAGCTTCAAAGGAACGCAAAATAAAACGGTTCACGTAAGAAAAGAATATCTCTCACCGGCAACGCAGAATCCAGCCGCCACGCAGCAACTCCCCGACTCACCGTGGGACACTCACTACGCAGCAACCTCGCAGCATCTCCCCGACTCACCGTGGGACACTCACTACGCAGCAACCTCGCAGCATCTCCCCGACTCACTGTGGGACACTCACTGCGCAGCACCTTCGCAACCTTTCCCCGACTCACCGTGGGACCATTGCGAAGCCACTATCCCGACTCACTGGGATAGCTCACCGCGCACCGCACTTAGACCCGACTCACTGGGCCTACTAGCGGCATACAGTTCCGACTCACTGGAACTAGCGGCACCTACTCTCCTGCCTCTGAAGCTGACACAGACATCACAACTCTGGCTGCTAGACTACGTGCTCACGTCAGTAAACTCACGCCGCTACCTACGTCATGGCACAGCAGTTCCAGTAGAACATTTTACGTGCCTAAGGACCTGCCAACAGCAACACATGTCTTCGTTCGTCAGGGTCCGGCAAGAAGACCACTTGAAGCACCGTACTCAGGTCCCTACAAGGTTTTACACCGCGATCAGAAGACCTTTGACGTGGACATCCGGGGTAAAACGCAACGCATCTCACTGGATCGCCTAAAGACAGCCTACATCGCCAGAGAAACACCGCAGACAACTCCGCAAAAGACGGCCGAAGACCAAAACCAAATTAGAAGGACAAGGAGTGGCCGTAAAGTGAGATTCCCGGATTACTATCGCCCGTAACGACGGGCTCAAGAGGGGGCAGTTGTAGCGACCCGAATCCGCTACCATACAGATCATCGCAAAAGTCATTATATTGGGCCTTGTAAAATCACGCCACAATTATGACTAGACCACCGGCGACGATTAGGCCGCGCCCCCAAGAAAAGGGTCAGCTACCTGCTAGCTACCTGCTATTGTCGACCGGCGCCCGCGCAACATGGCCGCCGCAGATCTTTTGTTTACTTGTGTACGCCCCTCGATCAAAAGTGTCAAGTGCGAAACTTTATTATAAAAGTGCCAGGCGTGATCGTTAATTATTATTAATTATGTTTACCTATAAATACTCGTGTCATAAGTAAATAAATTCATTACGCATTCGTCTTCTGCCTTTGCTTTCTTTTCCTCACACGCTTCACCTTCTATCTCAACACTTAAACACGTATATTGTAAGTAACCACTATCACTTCAGTACGTTGTCTACTCGATAGCGCGTCTCAGACCAATCTAATAACATCGGAATGCTTCAAACGCCTCGGATTGTGGAATAACTTTAAAAATACTAACTCAATAGTCAAAGGGATCGGCGGTTCTGAAAAACATTGCAAGGGTTCCGTAGATATTGAAATACATTCGCGTTTTGATAGGGACATTAATTTTAACATTTCTTCGCTTATCGTGGAGCGTAACACGGACGCATTGCCGAACGCTAATGTAGACGTAGCATCACTCACTAACCTCGAGTCATTGCCGCTGGCAGACGCGGCCTTTGCGAATCCGGCAGGCATTGATCTTTTGATCGGAGCTTCAATATTTCCGCACTTGCTACTAACTAAAATAGTACGTAGTGAGCGCTATGATTTACCGCCCGCTATTGAGACGGTATTTGGGTATGTGATTATGGGTACCGTACCTACGTTACATACTTCTCATTGTATTACGTCTTGTTGTTGTTCTGTTCTTCAAGAGATCAAGGTGGGTGCTAAAAGTGTGTGTTAGATAAGGCACTAATTAGCTATGCTATGCTATGTTATGCTATGCTATGCTACGCTATGCTACGCTATGCCATGCTATGCCATGCTACGCTATGATACGCTACGCTATGCTACGCTATGCTACGCTATGCTACGCTATGCTACGCTATGCTACGCTATGCTACGCTATGCTACGCTATGCTACGCTATGCTACGCTATGCTACGCTATGCTACGCTATGCTACGCTATGCTACGCTATGCTACGCTATGCTACGCTATGCTACGCTATGCTACGCTATGCTACGCTATGCTACGCTATGCTACGCTATGCTACGCTATGCTACGCTATGCTACGCTATGCTACGCTATGCTACGCTATGCTACGCTATGCTACGCTATGCTACGCTATGCTACGCTATGCTACGCTATGCTACGCTATGCTACGCTATGCTACGCTATGCTACGCTATGCTACGCTATGCTACGCTATGCTACGCTATGCTACGCTATGCTACGCTATGCTACGCTATGCTACGCTATGCTACGCTATGCTACGCTATGCTGCGCTATGCTGCGCTATGCTGCGCTATGCTGCGCTATGCTACGCTATGCTACGCTATGCTACGCTATGCTGCGCTATGCTGCGCTATGCTACGCTATGCTACGCTATGCTACGCTATGCTACGCTATGCTACGCTATGCTACGCTATGCTACGCTATGCTACGCTATGCTACGCTATGCTACGCTATGCTACGCTATGCTATCCGCTTTGTATATGGATGATATTGCCTTTAGTGTCATATCCGCTCCGCTAGCAATTTCGCTTTGTGAAGAGCTTATTCAGCTTTTCAAGCGAGGCCAAATTGATCTTGTCAAATGGACAAGCAACTCTAAGGAGGTTCTCGCACGCATATCAGATTCTCATAAAGCTTCACAAGACATTGAGTTTGAGAAGTCTGTACCGCATAAAGTTCTCGGTTTGCGCTGGGACAAATCCTGCGATAGTTTTCGGTATGACGTCTCACCGCCAGATGATAAGTGCACCAAACGCACTTTGCTGCCCACAGTGGCTCGACTATGGGACATAATGGGTTTTGTGGCTCCCACGATTTTGTACGCCAAGCTCTTGATCAAAGAGCTTTGGCTATCAAAGTGTGAGTGGGATGAAACATCCCCTGACCATATTGTCGCCGCTTGGGGCCAGTTTTGTATTGAGCTTACCGCTCTCAATCAAATTACTATTCCGCGTCATCTTGGGTTGGTAGATGGATGTACCATCAACTTAATAGGTTTCGCTGACGCCAGCGAGCGTGCTTACGGCGGAGTCGTATATCTGCAAGTCCGCATTGGTTCTAACTACTCGGTGCAGTTAGTTTGTGCCAAGTCTAGGGTCTCGCCTATTAAAACATTTTCGGTTGCAAGACTGGAGTTGTGCGCGGCCCTTCTGCTGTCTCAGTTGCTCCGCAAGGTTCAAGACACAGTTTTGCCCCACTACCCTATTAATAAAATATACGCATTTTCTGACTCCAAAGTAGTGCTCGCTTGGATTCATTCTTCTCCTCACCGCTGGCAGACTTTTGTCGCCAAAGTAAATTAGTAAATTGATTGAACTTGTTCCTGCTACTTGTTTCAATCACGTCGCGGGTTATCGTACTCGTCTTTAGGAAGAACTTTCCATAGATCATATTAACTGGAAGTTTATTCCACCAGCATCACCACATTTCGGTGGATGTTGGGAAAGCATGGTCAAAGTAATTAAACGCATCTCTTCAAATTTATAGGTCAACAGATCCTCTCTTACGAAGAGCTTTTAACTGTCCTTGCACAAGTCGAGGCACTGATCAATTCGCGTCCGCTCACGGCATTGAGTAGTGACCCTGCAGAACCATCCGCGTTAAGCCCTGCTTATTTTCTGAACACAGTGCCATTATCGTCATTTCCGGCTCCTGAAGCAGACTCTTCAAGCTTGCTCCAGAGACATACTCTGCTGGATAAACTCGTGCAGTCGTTCAGGCGGCGCTGGCGTGTGGAATATCTACGCCAGCTTCAGGCTAGATCCAAGTGGAATAGTCCTGCATCCCCTATACAGGAGGGTACGTTGGTCGTCATAATACATGATAATGCTCCGCCGCTTTCATGGCCGTCGCCAGTCGCCGTCGTAGCCATCGTAGAGAAATTGCATACTTCCAAGGACGGTACAACCCACGTTGTTACCGTGAAAACCGCTAAGGGGAGCTACGTGCGCCCTGTTGTACGTCTCTGTCCGCTTCCAACTCAGTGAGATCTAGCCTGAAGTTGGATCTACCTCTTAGTTTAAGTATTTAGTTTGTAGTTTTCGCTATTATTGCGTTTGTAGTTTTCACTAAGGTTAATTTAGATTAATTTTATTATCATATCGCTGTCTTAGCCTATTGATGGGTTATGCGGTAGTACACCCAACATAGCTAAGTTCAATTCTATTTCTTTTAAAGGCAACCCTTCAAGGCCGGAGGGATATGGTAGCGCCATCTACCTTTCCATCGAAAACTAATCACATCAACGTCAATGGTTCGTCGCTGCTTGGCCAATGCGAGCGATGTTTTTGTTTCCGTCCCTGTCTATCCCATTCCCTGGAAGAGGCACGCCTTTCGCGGATTGGTCGCCGCGATCATCGACGCGAGAGACAGTCTAGAATAATCCGCATCGCGACGAACTGTACCGCACCGCTATAATTATTACCGCTTATACAAAACTCAAAAAACCGCCCGCGAGTGAAAGTGATTTGTATAGTGGAGTGATTCAAACAGCTTCAGGATTCTTGAAGACACCAGGAGGCTGCCATTTGCAAGGTAAGAGGACTGACGTACAAGGTAGGTGCCCCTCATCCTTCAGCATCCTTAGAATATCCTGTACCCACTCACAATCCTCTCTCCCATTCCAATCCTTAGGTGACCAGAACTCGCCATCCTTTAGATACAGTCCATTCCTTCTCCAAGTTGCCTAGAACCTTCGGTTTCTGTGTAACGCCGAACCACACTTGTTAATGTGAAACACGTGTACATTATCTCTTACGTACTGCATAAAAGGCAATTTTCTTAGATTTTAATAACTTTCAGATTATTCTCTGTAGTGTTTATACAGTCTTTTGAATTACTTGTGCTAATAAAATAATTTTATCGAGATTTAACGGAAAAGTGCTGTTCGTATTTTTCCTAATACAGAAAATGTTACTGGATGGATGGTGTAGTAGTTCAAGCGATCGCCTCACCGTGTAGCATTGTGGCGAGTATCGAGTATTTGATCCTCACGAGACCACTCGTTACGCACAATTTTTTGTTTTAAATGATAAAAATACTTCCTCTTTCTATCCGGTCCCCTAAATATTGCAAATTCTATGCTATAATGTATGAGTTTAATATCCAGACCCTTTTAAGATGTTTTATTTTTTCCTTTTCTCCTTATTATACAAAAATCCCAACATATATACATACATACATAACGTCACGCCTTTTATCCCCGAAGGGGTAGGCAGAGGTGTATTTCTACACCCACTTTTCGCCAGATATACTTTAGTCCCACGTAATAAGGGGCGAGCCTATTGCCGTACCGGGCACATTTCCAGACTCCGTGCTGCTACTGAGAAATTCGTGACAGAAAAACTCAATAACACTGCCCGACCCAGGAATCGAAACCGGGACGTCCCGATCCCACGCGCACATTTATGCCGCGAGACCAACGAGGCAGTCGTATAGGGTTTGATGTCGAGTTTTCCGTCTCTACGCAAAGATGGTATTTGCATCGTGTTATCCCTTAGTCGTCTCTTACGACACCCACGGGAAGATAAGGGATGGTGACACTTGTATTCTATGCCGTCAACCACACGGCCAATCCCAACATAGTATCTCATAATCAATTAGACTAGAACTAGAGTCAACTCTAGTAGCAAAAAATCTGTCAGTAAGTCAGCGGATGCAGAAACTACTTCCCTGTAATGTGTTTACTTTATATTGGACGCCATATTACTTTCTACAAAAACAAAGATTTATGGCGTTGATAATACTTTTATGGAGGAAGGTAAAAGTCCACAAAAACTATGGGATAGCTATTGTTATAGTGACGAATGGTATACGTGGCGTTGGTTAAGTTAAAAGAAAATCACGTTTGTTGTATGTATTCTTAAATATTTTTTAAGTTTCTACCTGTTTATTAAGATTGAGTAAAAATTGCTTAAAAATTACGTTTTTTGTATCTCCCCTCATTTATTATTAACTTTATATACTTATTTTTTTGATTTAATGATTTATTTTGAAAGGTAATACACAACTACATATTCTTTGAAAATTATTATAAATTTAAGCGTCTACCTGTTACCGTCAGTAATTTTGAGCAAAAATACGAAAATAGAACACGTTTATTGTATGGGACCCCACTTAATATATTGATTTTATTTTTAGTTTTATTTGTTGTTATAGCAGCAACCGAAATACATCATTTGTGAAAATTTCAGCTTTCTAGCTATCACGGTTTATGAGATACAGCCTGGTGACTGACAGACAGACAGACAGCGCAGGCTTAGTAATAGGGTCCCGTTTTTTACTTTTTAGTTACGGAACCCTAAAACAGACTATTTTCTTCACGAAATTGCCGTCTGTACGACCAAAGTTAGCTTTATATTATATTTGTTTGTTATAACATATATTTAACCTGATTACATTACATCGTTTATTATATATACCAAAATTAAATTAAAAGAACCCCAAAAGTTAGTAGAAATGTGATCAGATTTCATTTTGATTTGATTGTATTAAGTATCACCTTACATCACTTCACCACCATCCTAAGCAGTTAACCACTGTAGGAATGTCTCTGTTTCACAGGTACAAGTGGATCGGTGACAAGAAACATCTGAACGCCGAGCTTCATCATGTCAAACAAGTTCTGAAAGTCAAAAAGCTCCAACCGCCGCGCCATCTTCACAAATCCCTGAAGAAAATCCAGCCAAAGTAGAAAGACAACTTGCTTTCCTGCCATTCATCAGGGGTGTGACCGACAAGATTGATTGGCTACATCTAGACGATCGGTTGGCGCCGCGGGAGTGTAAGCGACTGCTACGCGGGTTCGATTCCCGCTCAAGTCAAACATTTGTGTGCGTGAACATGGATGTTTGTCTTGGTCTGGGTGTTTCTATGTATATTATGTTTGTAGAATATTATTATATTACCTTGAAGCAAGCTTCAATCAAAACTTACTACACTGCGCCAACGCAGATAAGTCAATTCTTATTATCTTTCAAGTGTCATTTACCCTTACAAGAGGCCGAGGTCTACGAAATAGACTGTGAATAGGGACTCTAATACGATAGAAAAACTAAGATAAGTACAAGCATTCGACTTAAGAACTATTTAGCTGACATCAACTAATACCGCTCGACAAAGTCTACTGTGTATAAACCATTGATTGATTTCAACGTACATCGTAATATCATATTTGAAGGCATAAAAACCTCGTGACTGTCCGAAGTTTCATATAATCACGGACTACAATCCGTGAGATATAATCCCACAGGTATCTTATCAAACTTCAAACTTCAAAATCTTTATTTGCTTTTAATGTATGTACATGGTTAAGGTCTTACATATTATGTAGTTAGCTCAGATACATTCTGTCAATTGAGCATGCAAATATATTTATTATTAACACAAAAATTATATTAAAGAGAACATTACAGAGATGCTTTTACAATAAAGATTTCAATTACAAGATACAATTACAGAGAAACATTTCAATTACAGTTGTTTTCACAACACAATTCATCATTTATGTAGTCTGTTATACTGTAGTAACATTCTTCGATCAGTAATTTATTTAAATATTTTTTTAATTTGCATAGATTTTGGTTTTTGATGTCATCGGGTATTTTGTTGTAAATAATTGGGCCCATGCACACAATGCTCTTTCTTAATAAGGCTGTCTTATAGTCTCCTTTATTAAGGTGGTATTTGTACTTGGTTCTCAGCAGTGCTGAGCGTTTACTGGTCGCAGACATATTAGTGAATAAGTGAATATTGGTTTTGACAAATATAGCTACTCCTAATAAGTAAAGACATGGTAAAGTTAGTATTTTTTGGGATTTAAACGCAGGAATGCATTTGTCAGTTATTTTTAGACCTAACATGGATCTTAAACATCTTTTTTGTGCTTTTAAAATTGTTTCTCTCTCGCTATAATTCCTCCAGAATATCACACCAAATCTCAAAATCGACGCAACAAGGCCATGATATGCTATAAGCAGAGTTTCATTATTTACTTTTTTTGACAAGTTGTAAAGAGCATAAGCAGAAGTGCTCAATTTCTTGCATATGACTTCTGACTGTGGCTTCCATGTTAACTGGCTGTCAATTAGTATGCCTAAAAATTTTGTTGTGTTTACTTCATTTATTGTTTGGCCATTGTAACTAATATAAAAGAGCTTATTTTGCAGTCTTTGATAAAAGTGCATAACATTAGTTTTATCAAGGTAGGGTAACAACAACCTGCTAATAAAGCAGGTTGTTGTTATCAAAATAGTCACAAAGCGTGACCGTACAAAATCAACTAACATCTAACTTCCTTGCTGCAATCAAATTAATACACTTTCAGGGCTGATAAACAGTTTATATCTCTTGTCAAAACGATTAATTTGTTTTTAAACTTACTGTATCATTAAAGCAATAAAAATCGAAACAATAATAACTTATGAATATGATGTAAGACGACGAGCAAAAAATAAATCAATGAGATTTCACAAAATTGTGTAAACTTTTTGTTATTACGTACTGCTATTCAATTTAAAAGTAATATCTTACATTAAAAATACTGCTACTCACGATGAATCTTTATACCAATATTTGTAAAATAATGAAGATTCTTCTTTCAATATAATCGTCACATTGATCTGCGTTTTCAATAAAAAAGGTACTTTCATAGAACTTTTAATGTAGTATATACCGTGACAAACACAGTTCGTAAAGTCCTTAGTCATATTCTACAAGTTTCTTTCAAACAAAATAAGTTTATAGGTCGACAGAAAATTCCGTGTTTTATACGCCAAGTATTCTCCTTAATAATATTTTCCTCGACAAGTGACAAAATGATATTTCTCCATTCAAATAAATCATTTGTTAAGAAAAAGGGTTGCCCTCAAATACCAAATTAATAGGCATTTCACAATTTATTAGTCGAATTTTTAACGTATCCATGATGACGAAAAATGTTCAAATGCGATGAAAACGTAACACCAACTTTTAAACAAATGACGATTTTAGAAAAAGAACTCCATGTTTTAAAAATATTATTAAAGATATTGAGATGGCCAGTACGGCATAACGGCAATTTTATATGTAAAGACCTATTATATAGGTAATTATGTATAGTGTAACATAACCAGAAGGTCAATTTTCATATTAATTATGTGACATTATTATCATTTAATTTAAGAAAATATCATCCATGACATAACTATGACATTTACAATAGATTAAAACTATATTTTAAACTAATATAATTTAACGAGAGTTGGCTGTCGGGTGTTACTTATAATGCCTATAATTATGATAACTAAAGCCGAAGCTTGGTTCTCGAAATTCACGTACGATAAAGCATATTTGATAAAAATACAACGTGTAATTTAAAATCTTTTGTCTCGAAGTGGTTTAAAGAGATCACCCAAATCTAAAACCAGCAAGTATACGACAACTGTTTGTTTGTCTACGCTTAAGCCGGTCACGTACGATATCCACAAATCCTTTCAAAGAACATCCCCGTCTGCCACAATTGCGCGCGGCTCAATTGAATTGAATTTCATCCTATTTTCAATAGACAGACTAGCAGATTACAACTAGCAGATTTAATTTAGTTTATGTATTCAGCCATATAAAGGCGTACAGTGGTCAGATTTGGTCCTTTTAATACGGTTTGGTTTTATACATACATCTATTTGCGTCGCCGTTTATCGTGTAATGGAGCAAAGCAATTTGACCGTCAGATTTTGAATAAAAGACAGTCACTGGACAATGCCCATTCTTGTATACATCCATAAACTCGTTCAAACTGTTGAGCCACTTGACAAGTTTAGATATACTCTTTCTAGTATAGTATACCATTCTTGACAAAGAAAATCCTCCGATGACACCTAAAAATAAATATAAAAAATAAAACAAATCAATATATTTCCTAACATTCTTATAGAGTTTGTTGAGCAATTTACCATTGCAAATGCGTTTAAAAAGTGTCTAAATACAATTTAATTCTAGAAATAAGATATACTAACCGTTGTTAGAGTTATTCATGATCGTAAATTTCTAATCATTGTATCCTTTGCTTCTTCGAGTTGACGTCGAGGTAGACTCCAGAGGATGTGCCAGATAAAGGGCACAGTCCAAATAGCATGTCATTATTATCAGAATCGTTGGTGATTTACTGCACGGAGATATGGACCATCGTGGTATAAAGATTTTACATAAGCCACCACAAGCAACGAAACGAGACTGTAGAACACTTATTTAAGTCATCAAAAATATGTCTTCAGGTAGTTATAGTTTAGGAATCCGAAGACTACTGGACACAAACGCAACACAACTATGAATTATCTCAATGACATGTTATTTATTAAGTACGACAAGTAAAATAAATAATTCGCTCCCGCGCCGTCAAGATTAAGCTTCTTGACAGTGATAAGTCAGTATCAGTGACAGTTTTGTAGTTTTGACAGATTTTATTAGTGTTATCAGACTACACCAAAAATTACCCAGACCTTAAGAAACGTTCAAATCATCCTGACTATAACCTATTTGTCACCATGTTCCTACTCAACCTAAAGTATGACTGGTGAAGAAAGCTTTTTACATTAAGTCTTAGGTAGATTTTTTAACACGCAAGAGGTTTAAAATATACTAGAGGACCCATGCTGCTCCACAGCATATTTTAATATTATAAAAAAGCTCTTACATAGGAATAATAGCAGTTTTGCTAAAATGGTAGTTTTGGTAAAACGGTTGTTTTGGTAGGAATGGTAGCTTTGGTATAATTATATGACAATAGTACTATGAACCGCTGTAATATGTTCCACATAAAAAAAATATTTTCCTTGAGCCGACAGAGGGAGCATTTTATGCATAGAACAGCACTGTGAGAGAAGGAAAACTTGATACAAACCCTATACCAACCCGTTTGGCCAACTTGGTATAGTAGGCCAATTCCTCCTTTCAAAGGAGAGGCCTAGTCCAGCAGTGGACTGTTAAAGGCTGATGATGAGAAAAAAAATTAAGATGTCCGAAGAAAGTTCGTAATTTAAAAACACAAAAATTTTCCTAATATAAAACTTAATTTACCCGTTTGTAAGGTTAATTTTCCCAACATTAGGCGGAAATTTCACTACATTTGGGGAAAATTCCTCGGGTCGCGGGTATACTGACGTCGTTACCGCGACCCCGTCATGAGGTTCGATACAGGAACACCGCGGTGTTTTAGTGGGTATGCCCCCCGAATATCTAGGGGGGAGAGCCGAGCCACACACCCCCCTTCCACCTACCCCAAGCTCGGTACAGAGTTGGCGGAGGGGTTCCTTTGAGGAACAGTCCGTAACTGGATTTCATCGCGATACAAAAAAAGGGCGAAAATTCCTTAAGGTTAACTGGTAACATTCGGGGAATATTACCTGCCATCAGTGATAATTCACTATAGTGATAATTTTACCAACATCGGGTATAATTTTACACACCACCACACTCACACCCGTATGAAAGGAGACATAACGGTTTTTCCTGGCAGTTACTGCAAGGAACTTATTAGATGCCATAAAAATATTTTTGAATTAAGAACCGTCCATGTAGAGAGAAAGCAATGGAATCTTAAGAAATTTATAGGAAAATATTGAAAAAATAAGTTCAATGTTCCACACCTATCTTCCTTCAAACTTATCCAATTTAAATGAGCATACCATCAAATGAAAGAACTCTTTTCAGCGCGTGTTTTAAGCCTATAACGAAACGCCTACCTCAATGAGAACCAAATATATAGAAGCAGAAAGTCATTGACTACAGCTACGAAAACGTAAAAAATGTATGGAAGAAAACTGTTTTTGCATATAACTTTATGAATGTGCAAGTTAGATAATTTCTAATGCTTGATGACAAATCTATGCAGCGAGAGATTTCATTTAAAAAAAAAATCATCCGAATCGGTTGAGTAGAGCGGGCTGGCCGACTCCTATTATAAAACACAAATTCTTTTAATATATAGATTAATAATATGCCCACTAAAGATATATTATATTTAATTGTTCTTCTAATTATGTGACGTAGGAAGCAAAATGAGTAGGTATTAGTAAAGCGAAAATGTCATGGAGAAAACATTTTTTTAAACACAGCGTTTAATGTATATGTACTGTGATCCATAATACAGCATAAACTATTTTGTGCGTTAATACCTATAACGGGGAGGTTGTTAAAGTTAGCAACACTGCTGCCACTGAAGAACTCCTTTTAAGAAAAAAAAAATCAATAAATCAAATAAATAACTAATTACTAACAAAATTTTTGTGGCCTTAATGATTTATTTTATAGCGGTACTGGTTTTGGGCATTGCTGCTTCACTGTTTGGATTAAATTGTTAATAGAGATGTGTGGAAAAGGGAAAGAGGACACTATAGTCTGTAAACAAATTAACAATATTTGGATTGCCTCGTAGATTAAAGGTTTATTATAATCAGTCAAAGGAAATATTATTACTCCTATTTTTTTTAGCGTTTAACAAACGACAAACGTAAGTATTACTGTTTTGGCAACAAAGCTGCCATAATTGAAGTCTAGTTTTATATTTTTGTAATTTTGTTTGCTTTGCTTTTAAAATCAGATTTGCAATGCTTGACATTACTTACGCATGAAGTTCATTATACTAGCAGACCTGATATATATATATATATATATATATATGATATATATATATATATATATATATATATATATATATATATATCCCGTAATCTATTGTACGTCCACTATGGCCATTTTTGCATCTAATGTGGCGTCCACCTGCTTGAGTCGTCCGTATATCGGACGTCAAATAGGAGACTACGTGCAATGCTTGCGAAATGTCCCCCTGATACTAGAAAAGTCAAAATATGAAAAATAAATTGGACGTCATTTTTCTTCCAATCTTGCTGCACAGAATATTTTCGTAGTTCCGTTGATTTTCGTCGCAAAAACTAGTGGCGCTTTCGTCTTTATTCTATACGTTCATTGCTAGCCGTATGTGACGTCCAACGAAAGCTCTCAATGCTACGTTGCCACTTCGTGCACACAATAGATCTGAATTTGCAGGATTCTATTTATCGGTTATTTTATTCACTATTTCTAGGGTCAGCAGACTAAAGTACATAAGTCAAAAAACCCTACTTTACAGGAATTAAAAAAAACTGTTTATAAAATCATAGATTTGGATAGTTTTAAATGTTTTTATTAACTTTATGTGTATTACAATGACTTATTACTAAGATACAATATTTTAGGGGAAATTTTTAGTTGTTTAATATTTAGATGACTTAAGTTATAAGGAACATTATGTGGTAGGTTAGTAGTATGACTTATGTGAACAATTAAAAAATCATGAAAAATAAAAAAAAACGTTAAACTAATAAAAAAAAGTAAGTAAACTTGTTAGCTAGTAGGTGTCACTTAAAATTCTTGATCTTCTTCCGGTTCTAGTATATCTGGATCAGTATTTCGTACACTTTCCAGAGTAGGAAGACTTAAATAAAACTGATGGAAAATATCTGGTATTAAAGGCAGCAGTGAAATTAAATCATTTTTTTTTTCTATAGATATGGGCAATGGCTGAATAGATATTATAGGAATATTATCAGGAACATTGGACCCTCTTCTTTTATAGTTAAAGATGAAAAATGGTGAATCTGTATCCAACGTATCTTTATAAGAAAGGATTCCAAATTCTTGTTCATATCTTAGCCACCTTTTATCGAGCCATTTAAACTGCCGCCCATCAGAATCTTTGTTTCTTAAAACTAAAGCACTTTTCAGCAGGGATGAAAAGTCATAAAAATCTGTACTTTTCATTTCTACAACCTTAAACTTTTTACTGCTAGATCGAATCAACTGGATCCAATCATGGGGGTGAAATATTTGTAATTCAGTTTTCTTCTTTTTTTTTTCAATGATGCCATGATCTGTATCCACTTCTAAGTGGCTGTGCCCAGGAATCATAAACTTATGGTCAATTATTTTGATTGATCGATGTTTTTGCAATGCCCAGCTAAACATACAACTGACATGAGAATTCCTATTCTGGCCGCCGCATGTATCTGAATAAAAGATGACATGTTTTGTATTATCTGATATGGAAGTCTGTAAATGCTTGTAAATACAAGAAGCAATTTGGTTAGCTCCACGAGCAGCAACCGCCTCGTGCCACACGTAGCAAACAGCTTCACCAGTTTTGTTGTCATGAATAGTTAGGTTGAATGTCCACAACTGCCGCTTATAAAATGCTACAGAAGAACTTAGCACTGGTGTGGGTAAACACTGTTGTAAATCAAATGTGTACACCTGCAACGTGTCATCATTTTTACACATTTGAGTGTCAGCTCGCTTCATTTCATAGGCTTGATCAGCTAGAAATTTGTGAGTGTCATGTTGATCCATGAGATTGTTTTTATGTGATTCCTCTTGACACAACTGTATCTGCATCTTAAACTTGTCACAGGTGTAACAAGTATCGACACGCGGTTTTTTAAATGAAAGTCCTAATTTATGAAATTCCTGACTATAGATTTTGATTGAAGGTGGTCTATTACGATTCTGGCAAAATAACTCGTACATTTGCTGCATTGTTAAGTGAGATGGTAAGTATTTCTTCGACGTACTTTTTCTCGTATAGTGACTTTCATATGATGGAAATGACATGATGTGCGTCCTAATTTCGAGACGTTTTTCGTCTGAAATCTTGTGTTTAGGTATAGTTTTACCACGGTTATCATCGGTTTGAGTACCACCTATAGAAGACCTCTTTTTCATGGCAACTGTCTTTATAAAATTGTCACTCTCGTCTAATGTTTTCAATAAACACCCTCGACAAACAGGTTCACGTTTACCATGCACAGTAAAAAAATATTTGTACGTTTTCATTCTAAACTTTTGCTTTTCTGGATCATCAGTGCGTATTCTTTGCGTAGATTTATCTGCAATTTCCATTAAAGACGCCATGTATGCAGACCTTTTTGAGTAGGAACCCATTTTCCAATATTCCGTAAATATGGCATGCCTATCAGTGAATGATAAACGTTCTTTACACTTCATTCTGCATAAAGGTAACTCTTTCATGGCACGATCTGGTATACCCTTTCCTTTCAGAGTTTTGTACGCCTGTCCTAAGTTACGCTTTAATTTTTTCTCACTCTTTACAGCACGTTAACTCATTTTTGGTGGTACAGGATCAGTCGACTCATCACAAGAACTTGATGAAGATGGAATTCTAGGTACTAAAAAAGACGGATCTTGCACGGAGTCATCACTAGAAAAGTCCAGTTCAGGATAATATGTAGAACTACTGACATGCCCGGTTGATGTCGATGGTGTAGGATCGTCTACTAGGTTGTCTGTATTCAACATCGATGTTTGTAAATTTTCTGAAATAGGATAAGACAATAGGTAGCTAGTTTAAAATATACCTATCTACCATTTATACATAATTTGCATTTCGAGATGTAAAAATATTGAAAACATACCTCCATCGCCTTCTTGGTGAGTTGATAACGCCATTTCAACTAACTTTTTGCTTCTCTGGGTATTCATATTAATAATTAAAATATTTGAGCACACACCAGTAACAACAAGCTAACCCTTCAACGAAATGCTTACAATTGATGCCATTGGTAAATTAAAACACCGTTCCAATTTTTGTTTAGATCATAAATATTATTTAAGTACCCACATTCTTTAAACACACATCACAAGTGATGTTCCTTATAACATAAGTCAGACCTCTTGCCTCCAAAACTTCACACTTAAGAGTGAGTCCTTATAACATAAGTCAAGTTATGTTTTTTTGTGCGTCCGACCTATATTAGAATAGGATAAGGTTGATACGGTCCACCACTTGAATACGCCATTAAATAATTCAGCTTGACTTATGTGCTTTAGTCAGACTGCGAGTGGAATAAAAGGAACACCGAATATGTAATAAAAAAAAATACGAAAAATTTGACTTATGTTCTTTAGTCTGCCGACCCTAGATTTGTGAGTAAGTATTTACACGTTTTCAGTTGATATGTGATGTAGCGTCTGCCTTTTTAAGCGAAATGTCTGGAAAAACAATCGAAGTGAAAAGAAACAGAATACCTAAGGATTACGTATACCCGTATATAAGATCTGTATTTTGTAAAATTCATTTTTTACCTAACTAAGCCGTATTTCTCATGTTTTTATATCACACGCATCTTATTTTATATTCATAGGTCTCAATTCTTCGTTGCCTCTACTGGAACTTCAAGGGAGTTAATTTATTAAAAAAATACTTAATAACTTTATTAAACACGCAATAATGCATATATATATGGTATTGTGCCGCTGCCTTGGAAAACCCCTAAATTATTGTTTTCATCAAACCAATTCACGTCTGGAGTGTATTCGTCACTATTGTGATATATAAAATAGTTCATCTTAATAGAGAGCTCGTCAATTCGTAACTATTGCTGACATTGTGATGTTAAATTTTGATTTGATTCTAAAATGGAGGTTATTTATGTCGACACGTTTTTTAAACAAAAGTTTATTTTATCATATTTTGACTAACAACCTTAGATAGCCTTGAGATGAAACCCATTTTATTTTAAGATCCCACTGCATCAATTTTAATAACATTACTATTTATTTTCACCATCGACCGTCGCATATTGTTGCTGACATTAATGAACCTGAAAATTTGATATATTTTCTTGAACTTTCCATGTTTTGGTGCCTTTATTGCGAATATTTTTATGTATGATCATTACCCCAAAGATGAATGTGATTTTGTTCCTAATTTTACACCAAAACTGTTAGGTACATGGGTCAAATTACAAAAAAAAACGAAATAATATTTTACAATCGGTGATTTAATTTGTGTTACATTTTATTTTTTGTTTATTGTTTAGCAGGATTTAAATAAACTAATCACTTGTGCGATTCACAGTTATTTAGACATACACTACCGCTCAAAAGTATTTGTTCACCTTGATTTGAGGATGTTTGAAGAATATTATTTTCTTCTAATTGTACTAATTTTATTATGACAATTCATTGCCGTATGTTATTAAATCTAATGAGGACAGCTTCCCCATCATGATTTAACTAAAAAAACTTAAATAACCAAAAAGCAGGCAACGATAGCCAGTAGACAGTAGGATATACCAACAGACTGCCGTGCGGGGAGTTCAAAACCACCGCGCGCGCTACTGACTTTTCGGAGTTATTTGGTATTTAATTGTTAATTATCGCTCGCCTCGTGCCTCGGCGAGCATGTTAAACCATCACTCTTGGCTCTCGTGAACAGTTGTTGACAGTCGCTACGCGGCGTCAGTACCCTTAAATAACTGTTATTGGTCTAAACCATGTAATACCGCTATCCCTTTGGGTTGCGTAGGTCAAACGGCAGTCGCTCTGAGGAAAAGCTGATATTAAGTCACATCTGGTTAGACTAGTAAGCAGAGACCGGTCGCTTGTCCGCTTATCTAGACCAGTATCAGTTTATTTAAGAGTACTGACTCCGCGTATGAACATGAGTGGGCGCGTATGAACAACGTGGAAATCAAAGGCGTTCCTCAACCAAACAACGAAAATTTGTTCAACATGCTCTCGAGTCTTGGTTATCAGATAAGCTACTAAGCTGTTAACAAGACCCAAGTCAACTTTATAACAAGAGTACCGACCCGTGAAAAGGAGCGTGCGAAACCGATTATAGTGAGTTTCTGTAATCGCTACGTGAAAGAGGATTCTATTGCAGCAGCTAGACAAGCATCCAAAAGCAGTCCTTTGACAGTAAGACGCATAGGTTTGACGGGCAATCAGAAAATACATGTCAATGATCACCCCACACTTGAAAATAAATTGCTTTTATCGAAAACAAAGAATGCAGCCGCGAATAAGGACTTTCGTTACGTCTGGGTCAAGCACGCCAAGAAAAAAAAAAGAAAACCGATTCATCGCACGTGATTATAGTGAAGCCAGAAATGGACCTTGCAAGAATCGTATGATTATTTGTCAATTATATTACAATCTCTTAATAATGTTCTTGTGCGAGATACTATTGGTCGAGTTGTGCTATTCACGTATTCCAACTAAGTCTATCGATGTACATACTGCCGTGTTATGTTTCTATTAAAAACATTTTACTAACTTTTTTAGTCAGATATAATTTAAGCCACATAGTGTATATAATTCTGCGCATCGTATTGCCCGTTATGACTAATCACTGTCCGGCCGTACCGGCTTTTGTCACTCTTCGTATTTGTATGATTGAAGTGCTCTGTGTTTGACTGTGTCCATTTAAAACTCGTATGTTTTTAAAGTTGCACTGGTGCAAGTAAAGCTGAAAGGAAATCGTCTATCCTGGTATGGGCATGTAATGAGGAGGGATGAAAATCATGTGACTAGAAAGGTGATGAAGATGAGAGTTGAGGGATATAAGGCAAGAGGAAGACCAAAGAAAAGATGGATGGATTGTGTGAGAGGAGACATGGATGAAAAGGGAGTGAATGATGAGATGACGTCTGATTGGAGAGAATGGAAGAGAAAGACATTCTGCGCCGACCCCAAGTAATATGAGACCAGGGCAGGCAGAAGAAGATGTTTTTACTTAATACCCGCTATAGCGTAATAAGTGACTGCAATTATATTTTAATAAGTATATTTTAGCATTTATTAGTAAAACATTGTAATATTATTATAATGTGTAATAAAACAATTGTGATTAACTTGATCTCTGACTTCTTAAGCGTTGCGGAGTGCGATGACCCGTTGGTTATCCCCGTAGACCCGCACCATAAACCTTTGATTGTGGAGGTAGGTTTTGTAGAAATTCATCGATTTGCAGACAAAATAACTTCAAAATATCTTGTTCATAAGGGTAACTACGATGCAATTAAATCTGCTCTTAATAAAACAGACTGACATTTATTGTTATGCACTGAGCTGTTGGAACAGTCAGTTAAACATTTTTACGACAGATTATATTCTCTCAGAGATAAATTTATACCTATGAAATCTATCAGGCAAACTTCTCATCCGCGTTGGTATAGTTCAGGCCTTATAAAAGTGGTAAAAAAATGTCAAAGTACCACCGGAGGTTTAAATTGTATGGTAACATGAGTGACTATCTAACGGTATCTTCATTACGCCGGCGAGCTGTGGACTTAGAACAAACTTGTTTTGACGAATACATTACTAACGTAGAATACACAAACCTAAATAACCCGAGGGCCTTTTGGTCTTTTATTAAAAGTAGAAAAAATACCTCCTCACTGCCTAGTACACTGTACTATTACTATATAATAAGAATGTATCAGCTAATATGGGTCTAGAAATTAGTAATTAATTCGCAATATATTTTAGATCAACTTTTCAGGAGCCAGAAGTAGACAATATGCCTTGTCTACTTGAGTATAGTACTTTAAATGGTAACAGCAGAAGCACAAATTACATCAGTACAATACATTTTTCTCCTGGAAAGGTTATGAAATATTTAAAAGGTTTGGATCTTACTAAATCTGGTGGGGCAGATTTAGTAAGATGGCAGGGCAATCGCTCTGCATGCTTTTTATAATAGGTCGGTAACAGAAGGTTTAGTTCCATTAAAATGAAAATCGGCGTTCATTACACCAGTATTTAAAAAAAGGTGATAAATCTAATGTAGAGAATTATCGTCCAATCTCAAGGTAATGTTTGTTTTCTAAAGTACTAGAACGTATTATTTATATTATCATTTGGTGCTGAGCAACATGGGTTCTTATGCGGCCGATCCACTACATCAAATCTAATCCTATCTCATGATTTTATATCTAAAGGTTAGTTAGGTAGATTGTGTGTGTAGTGATCTATACAGATTAACAAAAATGTTTTGACCGAATTGACCACAAAATACTGTTACAGATTTTTTTTGCTGCCGGCATACATGGTAATTTGTACCGCTGGTTCAGCTCGTACATTCTCGGTTGGTGTTCAATCCCATCTGGAATTCCTCAGGGTTCGCTTTTGACCCCACTATTGTTTACTCTATTCACTGGAGATATAAATTCTTGTTTCCTAAATTCTTATATACTTCTATGTATACGCGGATGACATGAACATTCACAAAATTATTAACGATGCATCGGATGTAGGGAAACTCCAAAAAGACCTTGATAAATTTGAAGCATACTGCACAGTTGCACACTTAACAAACTACAGTTAAATATCGCAGTGTTGTTACATAACATTTAGTCGTCAAAAACTTACCATAGGATCGGGTTACAAACTTCATGATAAGTTTATTAGGAAAGTTGACTACGTTAAAGACCTTGGTGTTATCATGGACTCAAAGCTTTTATTCGATATGCACATCAATCACATTACGAACACGGCGTCGAAGGCACTTGGTTTTGTGATAAGAATGTCTTCATGTTTTCGGTCTCTTAAGACAGTAAACGTTTTGTACTGTGCCTATGTACGTACGTAGCAATCTAGCTTAAGCGTCACAGGTAGGTATGGAACCCTCAATACCAGGTATATATATCATGCATTGAAGGTGTATAAAGAAAGTTTTTGCGATACTTAGATTTTAAAGCGAATCAATATTCTATTGACTATGACGAGCGTTGTAAACGGTATCATATTTTACTTCTGGAACTCAGAAGAACCATTATAAACATAGCCAATGACTCGATTGATTGCCTTGAGGTGATGGGTAACATCAAGCTTGGAATGAATCAATTAGTTTTTCGACAACGTCCGATCTTACACGTTCCCTTTGCTACAACGAAATACAGACGGAACTCTTTTCTTTTACGTTGCGCCGAATCATTTAATCAAATGTCACGGAAATTAGATTTGGATTTATTCTTCACTAACTTGACCAAAAATAAAAAAAACGTATAAATTGTGACTTCTTTAGCAGCGATCGGCATATATAGCCTAGATTGCGGTTTTTTTCCTGTGTACCTTTTCATTATTATTTTCTTGACTTTTTTTGTTATAATAATATATAATTATACTAACTTGTGTATTATGAATCTCATTTTTAGTTACTTTTTTATGGCGGAACATGGCTGCAACATTGTATTTATTGTATGATTGAGCAAGTAGGTATACTTACAAAAGTAACTGATGTAATTAATCTTTGTTACATTGCATTTATATGTGGTAGCTTGTAATTAGCAACTTCTTTTTTATTTAATTAAATGTGTTGTTATTAGTGTGTAAGCTTTCCTAAATAAATAAATAAATATACGGACGTTATAATGTCTTAGAAGTTTCAAAATATCTGTCATTTGACGTCCAAGATGTCAAATGATTAATAGTTTGTAACTTT
Source organism: Euclidia mi (assembly GCA_944739405.2). Lineage (NCBI taxonomy): Eukaryota > Metazoa > Arthropoda > Insecta > Lepidoptera > Erebidae > Euclidia > Euclidia mi. Next base: position 65,887,866 of record OX123190.2, read on the forward strand.
TACGATATTGCCACGTCCGTATACTCGTATGTATCTAAATACCTGTAAAACTTGCAAATGATTACAGATATGGACGTTTGAGGCTAAGCGTATGCTTTTACGTAGATATGCGTATGACTTTGTAACTCAGTGCAGTTGATGCAGATACAGGTAGTCAGCTTCTGCCAGAGCAGAACAGACGCATGTCCACATTGCACCTGAGCCGCAGCATACGCAGCTGTTAGTATGTTCAGGTATTAAATAATCGGATCTACCCTGCGTGGCGTCACCCGAGTCTCAGCATACGCTTAGCCACAATAAAATTTCGTTACAAGTTTGACACTATGTATCATTTGACGTCCAGGGTGTTAAATGAAAAAGGGTTGTATTTAACTGTTAGTAAAAAATACTAATTTTCCACCAAAAATACTAATTGCACCACTAAGCTAAGTTGACGGAGCCCTGTTGCTTCGCAGGGCTCCTTTTTTTGGGAGCAGGGTCACAAGAGAACCTAACATAACCTATTAAGTTTTCTGAGTGGATAAGTTTCCCGAGCGGACGAAACTTTTCATATCAAATGATATTTTGTAAAAAGATCATCATATTTGGTGTACAAATAGTATTTTAGTGTGCAAGTCAGTATTTTAGTGAAATAATAAAGTTTTTTTGCGTAACTCACTTTAGTGTGTTACATTACATTTTTGATACGCTGTTAAAAGTATCCCAATGAAAAATAGTTTGAAAATTTACGATATTGTAACGTCCGTATACTCGTAGTATACGACTACGAGTATACGACTACAAGTATACAGTCGTATACTAGTATACGAACATAATATAAAACTTCAAGTAAACGAACGTTACAATATCGTAAATTTTCATGATTTTAATTTTGTATGTCTAAATACGTATATAAAAATGCTGTTGGTTTATGATGCTTAATTATGCATACATACATAGACTCACGCCTATTTCCCCAAAGGGGTAGGCAGAGGCATATTAAACGCCCACTTTTCGCCAGTGTTTTGATCCCACGTAATAGGTAGCGAGCCTATTGCCGCTTATCGGGATATTTTGTTTGCCAGAGCCTCGTCCGTTGATCGGCAGGTGCACCACTTGCAGGTGAGGTTGGCTTGGGCCCTAAGATCTTGGTGGGAACCCTATGCACCCCTTAATTAGGCGATGCTTAATTAGGGTACTGCTAACCTAATGAGAGCCACCGTTTTCATGCTCTCCACGTAAAATGGTGCAATAATAATAATAACAGCTTTCAAACATCACCTTCATCGAGTAATATAAACAAAAAATGTATTACAAGATGAAAAGAAACCTTACAACCGCAGGTTAGCTTTGTGGCGAGCTGAATGTGTGTGGCGACACTGCGGTCCCGAATGCTTTGAGAGAGTTGGTCAGGGCCTCGTCTCCAGCTTGCCTTTACTGGCTGGTCGGAGTGGATTTCCAAGAGCACCCGCAGGACTCTCAACACTGGCTTGCCTTGGTCGGCCGGCCAGAGGGATCCGCAAGAGCTACCAGCTCGGGGGTGGAAGTGTCATTCTCAAGGGCGTAACTACGGGGAAACCCGCTCCGAATCTCCGTTGTCACGAGACCCGCGATGGTGAAACCGGTGCCGCACCGCTCAACACCCCTAGCCACTCGCACCGGTGTTTCCCTCTGGCTGCCTCTATGGCAGAGTTTGTTTGCTTTGGGCGGCTGTTAAGAGAGGGCCCATCCAGTGAGTTGGCGAGTCACCACCTGCCATCCGGACGGATACTATTAGAGTATTACTGGCAGGTGCCATTTTTCATCCATAAAAATTACAAGTCCATCAAACACTCAATCCCATAAACCAATTAAATAAGGCTCCACATATTACAATAGTCTTACATATGCTGCGGCTAATCCATAGCTGTTCTCAGTAGTGCAGTTGTGGAGGCTCCGCTGCATGTGTCCCATCCCATTTTAGATTAAAGCTCTCTACGGGCCTCTGCGCGTTGGATCCATATCCCCGTGTAAGCCTCCCAAAGGTCCGGTTATTCTTTTAACACTAAATGTTAGAAGAATAGTCGTGTAACAGAGACACTTACGAATAATAATAATAATTCATTTATTCGCAAGAAAATGGTACATTAACAGGTGTTTATAAATGGTTGGTTACAGCATATTCTGCCCCTTGGGGCGTGCGAGTTGAGTGCAGTAAACGGGTACTACATGGGAATATAAAGAACAAATATCGCACACCTAGCGGTATAATGACACATCTACATTTTTCTTATTTTACAGAAATGAGGGTCAAAGATTTTACAAATGTTTGAAACGAAGTTATGACTTCATTTTACGTTATATAATGAATTTTATGGTTTTAGCAACTAGTATAGACCTTAATAGATACTTAGGGATAAAAAATACACTTCAGGTTTCCAGGAGTTGCTTCATAACAGTCAAAAAAGAAGAAGAGCCATGCAATTGTGCCGTTATACTTTTAAAAACTTCCAAAAATGTCATATATGCCCCAAAGCCATTATTAAACAGGATTTGAAAACCAAGAAATAAAGACATTTGCTTAATAGAAAACAACAGTTTTTATTTGAAATCAACATGCCTACATAGGCTGCACTAAAAGTATCGGGAATGGAATATTTCCACTGTTCCTGTCATATTAAAATATTTTTAATTGAAAACTCCTTGGTTTTAAAAATCGAATACCATTTATTTATTTAAAAAAAGATTCTCGGTCTTGTCACAAGGTTTTGTCAAACTTGTTTAGTCGTTGAGAAAATGGAATTGATTCGAGAAAATTCAAGAGCGATGATTTATTATGACTTTCGAAGTGGTTTAACACAAAAACAGTGTGTTGATCGGATGATTTCTGCATTTGGTGATAAAGCCCCATCCAAAACCACAATTTATCGTTGGTTTGCTGAATTCAACGTGGACGTGTCAAGCTCAGTGATGATGTCCGTCAAGGTCGTCCAAAAACTGCAGTCACCCAAGAAAACGTTGATGCTGCGCGTAAGCTGATTGAGGCAGATCGCGAAATTCAGGCAACTTTAGACATTGGCATGAGTCAAATAAAAATAATCTTGCATGAACAATTAGGTGCATAGGGTTCCCACCAAGAACTTAGGGTCCCAAGGCAACCTCACCTGCAAGTGGTGCACCTGCCGATCAACGGACGAGGCTCTGGCAAACAAAATATCCCGATAAGCGGCAATAGGCTCGCCACGTATTACGTGGGACCAAACACTGGCGAAAAGTAGGCGTTTAATATGCCTCTGCCTACCCCTTTGGGGAAACAGGCGTGACTCTATGTATGTATGTATGTATGAACAATTAGGTGTAAAAAAGTTGTTTTCCCGATGGATACCGCATTCGCTCTGTGAAGAGCAAAAAGCGGCTCGTGTTACTTGGTGCGTTGGAACTCTCGAAAGATTCTACACAGGATCCTCAAATGCTGTATACAACATCGTATCAGGTGACGAATCCTGGATATACGCGTACGAACCCGAAACAAAAAACCAGTCACGAGTTTGGGTGTTCGAAAATGAGTTAAAGCCAACAAAAATTTTTCGTTCACGGAGTGTTGCAAAAAAATGGTGGCCACGTTTGTCTCCAAAACCGGCCATGTTATGACTATTCCTCTTGAGGGACAAAGAACGGTTAATGCAGAATGGTATGCTAGCATTTGTTTGCCACAGGTCGTTTCTGAACTCCGTAAAGAGAACTGCAACCACCCCATCATCCTCCATCACGACAATGCGAGTTCCCACACCGTGCACAGAACAAAACAGTTTTTAGAGCAAGAAAACATAGAATTATTAGACCATCCGCCGTACAGCCCCGAGCTAAGCTCTAGTGATTTCTATACTTTCCCTAAAATAAAGAATAAATTGCGTGGACAGAGATTTTCATCACCTGAAGAAGCTGTGGACGCCTACAAAACAGCCATTTTGGAGACGCCAACTTCCGAATGGAATGGTTGCTTCAATAATTGGTTCCATCGTATGGAAAAATGTGTCATGCGGAGAATACTACGAAAAGCAATAAATACATTTTTAAATAGTAATGTTGTGTCACTTCCTTGATTCCCGAAATTTCCAGATTTTTTTAATATTCGTATTTGTAATTTTATTCAAATAAATTAATATACTTACTTACATAAAAAGTTTAACTAAAATATTATAATAACCTATATTTGGCTCGTGAAACGTTAAGAAATAGTCATCATCAAACTATAATAAATAAAATAAAGAATAATCACGAATCTTCTCTTAATTTTATTGTAAACGTAGGTAATAATCATATGTTTTTATCATCATATTATGGTGAGATAGTTACTCTCCGTTCTAAAAACAAAAGCACTTAAAAGTTTGGCAGTTTAAGTTTAGATAAAGGTACGATAGTGAAATCCAGATCCAAATCAAGGTTTACCTTACTGCTCCGAAATTTTAAGAAAGTTTACTTTACCTTTAAGTATCTTTATTAATTAACTAAGCAGTAAACAAAACTATAAGCATTGCAAGCTTTGTCTCTCTGTAGTTACCTGTGAGTTAGATTTGCGCATGGAATAAATAGCGATGTCACATTCCTTTGTCTAATGTGCCATTTTGCCAAATGTGTTTTGAAATTTTTTTTAATGTCTACTAACTTACTACGTTAATAAAATGTCACATTTGCCACTTACGCCAAGACAGATTTAGAAGCGATTGCACCTCGCCCGGCACAACTGACAAATAAGCCGTTGTTATGCGCGGAAGCGGGGGGAACGTACTAAGTACTACATTGACACTTGACGCCCTTTCTCAACAAATAGGAAAACTAACACCGTGCCGTTTTACCACTTTATAAATTATACACTTTTTAACACTTAGGCCATAAAAACTCAATTTCGCTTTTTTGTAAAATGTGCCATTATACTGCTAGGTGAGCGATATATTAGAAACATAACAATGAGTGGCACATGAAACAAAATAACATTTTACTAATATGCATCGGTGATAATATTAGTTGCCTAGGGCCTTATCTTCTAGATATTCCTTGACACTATTATAAGTTTTATTTAATAGTATATTAAAAAGTTGTTTTTTAAATTGGGATATAGGTAACATTTTGATACTTAGCGGAATATGGTTATATATTTTAATTGCCATACAGTATGCATTTCTTCTAAATAATTCCAATTTAATAGATGGCAGTTATGTATCATCAAATTTTAAAAACTATTCAGCATGATGTTTTACTAGTAAACCTATTTCTAATATGTATAAGCATGGAACAGGTAAAATCTTGTGTTTTTTAAATAGATGTTTACAGCTTGTCCTTGTATCGACTCCACATACTGCTCGAATACACTTCTTTTGGGTTATAAGAACTCTGTCAACTTCAACCGAGTTACCCCATACAACAATGCCGTATCTGAGCAGAGAGGATACGTAAGCATGGTATGCAGATAGTGCAGCATTAATGTTTACTGTCAGTCTAACTTTTTTTTAAACATTTATAAATCGATCTATTTTATTGACTAGTTTTTCTAAATGAGGTTTCCAATTACAATATTTATCGACCCTGATACCTAAAAATACGCAATTATCAACAACGTTTATGTGCGTGTCATTATGATTTAATTTAGATTTGTTGCATATGTTTGGAACTGAATAATATTTGTTTTTGTCATGTTTATCTTAAGGTTGTTTTAATTAAGCCAGCTTATGGCATTATTGAGTGTCGCTTTTATATTTATTTCTAGATTAAGTTTATGTTTATCTTTAATTATTATTGTTGTATCATCAGCAAATAGTATAATTTCCTGGTTGATTGCATCCGGGAAATCGTTAATGTATAACAGAAACAAAAGAGGGGCTAAAATACTCCCTTAGGGCGTACCATAATTGTTTATTTTGTACATCGATCCGTATTGCTTTTGTTTATTTTTATAAGTTCTGTTTAATTCTGTATAACTCTCAATCCAGTTACAAACATTTCCACGTAACCCATAATTTGAGAGCTTTGAGAGCAGTTTTTAGTGACAGACGAAGTCAACAGCTTTTGTCATGTCTAGAAACAGACATGCGACTATAGATTTATTATTTAAGGCTTCTGTAATATGCTTTATTAAAGAAAAACATGCCAATGCAGTGGAGCTTTGTTGCCGAAAACCGAACGGTTTTTTATTTAAGATATTACAAGTTAGAAATGTCTCTATTTTGATGTACATAACTTTCTCGAATATTTTTGATAGTATAGGTATGAGTGTAATTGGTCTGTAATTATTGATGTTAGTTTTGGCTCCTTTTTTGTGCATTGGCTTAACAATTGACAGTTAAAGACTATCAGGGAATTTACCTTCTACGAGTGACAGGTTAATGATATAGGTTAATGGTGCTACTAAAGAGTGTGCGCAGGTTTTTAATACCTTTGTACTTATATCATCATAGCCAGTAGAATGAGTATTTTTTAAGGAATTTATTATCTTTAATGTGTCAGAGTTGTCTATTGGTGTGAGAAATAAGGGTCTTAGTATTTTGAGATATTTTGGTGATATGGTTAGGTGGGCCTGTATCTTCGTATTTTTTAACATTGCTGCACAGTGATACATAGTAATTGTTAAATAAATTACAAATTTTAATTGGCTTGGTGTAGATCTTTTTGTTAAATTCTATTGATTCTATGTGTGCGCTAGTTATTGCTTTATTATTGTTTTCTTTAATAATTTTCCATGCAGCTGAGCAGGCATTTTTTGCGTTTTTAATGAAGTTTAGATTGTTTATTTGTTGCGCTTTGTTGATACATTGTTTTAATATTGTTGTATAATTGTTATACCTTGTCTTATTCTGTCTTTTATTGTGTCTATCAGAATGATATTTCAAGTATAGCATTCTTTTTCTTATACAACATCGTTTTATATTTTTAGTTAGTTTTCTATTTTTTACGTGTTTGACTACACTTACACTTTTTATCGTTATTTTGGGGAAACATAAAGTATAAAATATGGTGATAGTGTCATGGAAGGTGTTCAATGCTTCATTTGTACTTTGTTGTTCGTATACCTCAGTGAAGTGCAAATTATTAATGCAGTTTTTGAATTTGACCATGTTTTCCTGGCTAAGATCTCTAATGGTTTTGTATTGATAGTTATAAGATTTGTTATTTACACTGTAGGTCTCATTGTTCAACATTGATAGTCAACGATTGGGCAGTTTCATGGTCAGATAATGCTAGGTAATGAATATTAGATTTAACTTCGTGAACGTTACTTACAATTTGATCTAAACAAGATGATTTTCGCGTCGGTAATGTTATATGGCTTTTTAAGTTATTGTTTTAAGTATGGATTGTAATTCACTGCATACCTTTTACCTACTTTAATGTATCAATGTTCCAATCTACACAGATAATAACGTTTTATTAGACTTTTTGCATAGCTTATCAGTGAGTTTTTCAAATTTATTTAAGAATATACTTGTGCTGGATGAGGGTGTTCTGTAAATGCATACTATTACAAGATTAAAAGTAGTAATTTCTTTAGCACTACATTCAAAATGAAGGGGGACTGAAGGTGGTAAGTTGCTAATATGTTTGTATGCCAGGTCATGCTATATTAGTATGCATGAGCCTCCTCTGCGTTGGTTAGGGCGTGAGAAAAAACAAAGCTAATTTGTAATTGCCTATTCTAAGGTTGGGTTCAGATCCTTGTTTTAAAAAGGTTTCTGTTAAGCAGATAATGTCAATATTACCTATATTATTCGATAAATCATTTATGGCTACCTCAATAAGCTCTTGTTTATTTATTACGCCTGCTATATTTTGGTGTATTATTGTAGTAGTTCTTGGCTTAATTTTATCTGCGAAAACAAATAGTATTTTGGGCCTTTTTTGGTGGTTGTATAGTTGTAAAATAATCAGTTATTTTAGTTTGTTTAGTTTTTGTATTAGCTGGTACATTTGTTTGTGTACAGTGTAGTGGTAAGAGAGAGTATACTTTACTTCCATCTTTGTGGATCATGTAAAATCTTATCTTGGTATATTTCATTGTGTTAATTCATATATTTTTTTTAAATTTATTCTTTATGCACAAAAATAGTACACAGGTGGACTTAATGCCTAGTGGCATTTTCTGCCAGTCAACCTTTTGGTGGTGCAGAGATAGATGAGGTAGGTACATTAGCCATGTGGTGAAAATAGGATATCTATTAAATACATATTAATAATTTAGATACATATTATTAACCATAAATATACTATAGATATATATAATTATTCATAGATATGATACACACATAAATATAATACATAAATATATCACATACATAAATACATAATTATGCTATAGCTGATGAGAGTGATGAGCCAATTCCTTCAACTTATCAAAGAGAAGATTCCGTAGTTTCGTTTTAAATGCATAACGGTTGGTGGCAATTCTAACTTCAGGAGGGAGCCTGTTCCATAGCAGCGAGTATTGTGAACTTAAATATTATACGGATGTCAGATAGATAAAATATATTTAAATCGTGGGATATTCGACGTCCGTTTATAATTTGAGTCAAATTTGATTACTGACGTCCGTATATCCGTTTTATAAACGTAGTTTGGTGTAGGCCACTGTGTTCATTTTGAGTTTATTTGATTTAATTTTGTATTTTCTCAAGTGACCTGGTTATTACTTAATAGTAACTATCATAACTACCTCATTAAAAGTGTTCCTAAATAATGATAATTTTAAAGTAGAAGTAAGTAGATAGGTAACTTTAATTTAAGTAACTATTTCTTGTGTCATGATTTATGTCCCTTATTTTACACCATAACAAAAGGTCAAATGCGTCTAATTACAAAAAAACTACCTAAATGTTATTTTTCAATCGGCGCAGTGATTTAATTTGTGTTAGATTTTATTTTTTGTTTATTGTTTAGCAGGGTATTTATACAAATCACTTGTGCGAATCACAGTTATTTAGACATATATGTACTAATACGGACGTTATAATGTCGTAAAAGTTTCACAATATCTGTCATTTGACGTCCAAGACGTCAAAAGATTAATAGTTTAAAACTTTTACAATATTGCCACGTCCGTATACCCGTATTTATCTAAATACCTGTAAAACTTGCAAATGATTACATATATGGACGTTTGAGGCTAAGCGTATGCTTTTACGTAGATATGCGTATGACTTTGTAACTCAGTGCAGTTGATGCAGACACAGGTAGTCAGCTTCTGCCAGAGCAGAACCTGAGCCGCAGCATATGCAGCTGTCAGTATGTTCCGGTATTAAATAATCGTTGCGTCACCCAAATCTCAGCATATGCTTAGCCACAATTTCGTTACAAGTTTGATACTATCTATCATTTGACGTCCAGGATGTTAAATGACAAATAGTTTAAAAATTTACGATATTGTAACGTCCGTATACTACGAGTATACGGACGTTACAATATCGTAAATTTTCACGATTTTAATTTCGTATATCTAAATAGGTATATAAAAATGTTGTTAGTGTAAGATGCTTAATTAGGGTTCTGCTAACCTAATAAGAGCCACCGTTTTTATGCTCACCACGTAAAATCGTGTAAAATCTTATCTTGGTATATTTCATATACGGATGTCAGATAATGGAAATATATGTATTTAAATCGTGGGATATTCGGCGTCCGTTTATAATTTGAATCAAATTCGATTACTGACGTCTGTATATCCGTTTTATAAACGTAGGTTGGTAAAGCCCACTGTGTACGACTTGAGTTTATTTGAAATAATTTACTTATCAGCACTTAACTATCATACCTACATTATTAAAATTGTTCCTAAATAATAATAATTTGAAATTAGACGTAAGTAGATACCTTCAATTTAAGCGACTATTTCTTGTGACTGTGATTTATATCCCTAATTTTACACCAAAACGAAATGTCAAATGCGCCTTATTACCAAAAAATCTAAATGTTATTTTTCAATCGGCGCGGCGATTTAATTTGTGTTATATTTTATTTTTCGTTAATTGTTTAAGAGGGTTTAAACTAAGCACTTGTGCGATTCACAGGTATTTAGACACTTATTTACTTATACGTACGTTATAATGTCGTAAAAGTTTCACATAATCTGTCATTTGACGTCCAAGACGTCAAATGATTAATAGTTTGAAACTTTTACGATATTTCTACGTCCGTATACTCGTATTTATTTTAATACCTTTAAAACTTGCAAATGTTTACATATATGAACGTTTGAGGCTAAGCGTATGCTTTTGCGTAGATATGCGTATACTACGAGTATACGGATGTTACAATATCGTGAATTTTCATGATTTTAATTTCGTATATCTATATACGTATATAAAAAATGTTGTAAGTTTATGATGCTTAATTAGGGTACTGCTAACTTAATGAGAGCCACCGTTTTTATGTTCACCACGTAAAATAGTGTAAATCTTATCTTGGTATATTTCATTGTGTAAGTTAATATTGTAAACTTTAATATTATACGGATGTCAGGTAATTGAAATATATTTAAATCGTGGGATTTTCAACGTCCGTTTATATCAAATTGGATTACTGACGTCCGTATATCCGTTTTATAAACGTAGGTTGGTATAGCCTACTGTGTTCGACTTGAGTTTACTTAAGATAATTTTGTATTTTAAGTGACCTGATTATTACTTATCAGTAAATATCATATCTACCTCATTAAAAGTGTTCCTAAATAATAATGATTTTAAATCAGAGGTAAGTAGACAGGTACCTTTAATTTAAGTTACTATTTCTTGTGACTGTGATTTAAATCTAAATGTTATTTTTCAATCGGCGCGGCGATTTAATTTGTGTTAGATTTTATTTTTTGTTTATTGTTTAGCAAGGTTTAAACAAATCACTTGTGCGATTCACAGTTATTTACACATATATGTACTTATACAGACGTTATATTTGACGTCCAAGATGTCAAATGATTAATAGTTTGAAACTTTTACGATATTGCCACGTCCGTATACTCGTATGTATCTAAATACCTGTAAAACTTGCAAATGATTACATATATGGACGTTTGAGGCTAAGCGTATGCTTAGATATGCGTATGATTCTCTCCAATACTACGTTAGTACTATTTTTTATATGTGCCAATACTTCTCATAATTTAGAAATAAGTAAATAGGTACTTTACATTTAAGTAAGTATTTCTTGTGATATTATCGTAATAAATTGCATTGATCTCAATATTTGTTTTATTTTCATAACTTTAAACTTCACGCTTACGCTAGCATACCTGCACATAACATAGAAATAATATTTATCCACCTACTTATTAAATATTAAAGACAGAAGAGCGGCAACGTTGCACTGTTCATAGGAGTTGCGATAGATAGGAAAACGTAAATTAAATTATGTATATCACGGGAAGCCCGATAATTGATAGTGTTGGCTGGAGTCCTAATTGATTTCACTATGGTTGTTAATATACGTATATTTGTATATCAATATGTGTCAAAATTTCAGAAAAATAATATGCACACAGTATTTGACATTGCCTTAGCGACTAATATTCGCTGTAATAGTTCATATTTTTTAAGTGGAACTGGTGGACGTCATAATAATGCGATGTAAAAGGGCGGCAAATAGATAGCGTGATGTAAATATATATATATATATATATATATATATATATATATATATATATATATATATATATATATCACTGTTTTGCGAAAATACAGTCAGATGTGGATGTATAAGTTTTTTTAAGAAGATGTGCAATTTAAGTTATCTGTGCAATTCTCTGAAACAACCACAACGCACGGTAATGATTATGATCAGGTACGAGTACGCCGTTTACATAAGAATTTCATAAAAACTTCTAATTTCATTAATCAATCGTCTTTAAATTATCAAGAAAACCTACAATATTATCACCTACTCATTCATATGTAACTGTTCTTAAAATGTACTAACAGTACGACTTGTTGGCGACTAAACAGTGTGACATAGTCTGACGACACGAGGGACGTGATGTCTCGCATAATGGCCGCTTTCACGTCGTAAATAACAACATTTTCATATCCCCTATGATGTTAATGCGACTTCCTATTATCCCGGTTCATACACCGCGTTATGGACGCGTCAGGCACGGAAATATGTAGACGTCTACAACACTGGTAGACAGTTTACTTTCAGTTCATCATAGAACATTACGGTATTGAAACGAGACACAAAGGTTTTAGCTACCTACTAGTAATTTAAGCAAAGAATTTTTTTTTCATATATGTTTATTGCTTTGGCGTGTTGTAGAGTAGGATCATTGGATCATCGACAGACAACTTAAAGTTATTGACCGTGAGAATAGATTTATAAAAAATTGTATTTAATTTTTTTAGTACTAAGAATATATGTTTACCTGGGCAATTTTCAGAAACTATCTTTATATCAAATAATCTTAAGGCTGCTCGTACTGTAGACTGTTAATGTGACATGAAGAAGGAATAAGAATCAACAGAGCCGTAGAATCCTCAACGAGTCTTTCTAATTTATCTGCAAATCTTAATCCACACAGACCTCTAACAAGGCTAGGGTTTTAATAGAAGCTTGTAATAAGTTACGGAACACGCATAAGTTCACAGCTAAAGCAATGGACGCAATATTAACTTATATTGCGATGATCTCAAATAGTCTGAACTAAAGCCAGCGAGACAGTAAATCATATCGGAATTGGCTGATTCCTATTATATTCTAAAATATTACCATCTTGAATATTAGTCATGTTTTTATGTTTGATAGGTTTCTCATGTTTGCAGATGTATTTGAAATATTATATTATTATGCTAGATCCGATAGTCCTTGTCCTGTCAAGTAGCCATTGTACATGCCGACTTTTAGATTTCTCGGCAGGGTGTTTCGGGGTTTCAGATATTTTTTACGTTGCACACCGCAATAAGTAAACCTTATGAGATCAGTTTTGGGTTTGTCCGGTTATTTATCTGTCTCTTAGTTCTTTTCATTAAAGTGTGTAGGAGTAAAGTTGACATCGCGTTATGCATAGATACCAGTACCGTTTCCACTACCCTTTGCGATCAAACGAACCTAGCGATAAAATTTGAAAAGTGACAAGGCATCGCTTTAAAGAAAAAACATGTTAATCAACTTAAAGGCTGCAATAATTTTGGAAATCTGACTTGAGGACCGTATTTGTCGTAAATTGACAATTTATTTGCATAATTGCTTTCGGGGAACAACACTATTCTCTATACCTCCCTCCTTACTGGTTGTAAAACCCTTAACTACCTAGCGTTGGTCACAGTGACTCCATGCGATATATTTTTTCAAATATTTCTCCAGTTTGCGCTCCATCTCGACCAAGCAACACGTGCACGCAGTGAAAATATTCAGGTAAATATGTTTCGTATGCGGTTATGGTGACCGACGCTAGGTGGTTACGTAACCTTTAGAGTTAACATTTTCTTATTGTTTTTTTAGATTTATCATGTCTCAACGTAATCAAAGTATCAGTAGATGGTTAGAAGAGTGTTACTCAGATTCCGAGGATCAAAGAGACGTGCCGGAAATACCAAATGAAGATTGCAGTGACGTTGAAGATGTACCAGTAGACCACGTCATTGATGGTGACTGTCAATCAGACTCTGATATTGATGTTAACAAGTTAAGTGAAGATAACGACAATGATGATTTGCCAGTTGATGATGATGCATCTTCCAATGATGATGTTCTATTGGCAAGGTACCGGAACTATTTCGGAAAAAATCAGTTCCGTTGGTCGGCTGAACCTCCAGTTTCGCGATCAAGGACTTTGCGACACAACATCGTTTGCCAACCTCTACGATTGTGTAGAAACTGGTGCGAAAAGGATGTTAAAATGATGCGATAATCTTTCTGTGAAAACCGTATATTACAGTATATTACAGAACAAATGATAATTGCTAAACGAATGGGGCAGCACGCGCGACAACACTTGCTGCGGTTGCGTTACGTACTGACTTATTTTAGGTCATTATGTTTAAAGCGTCTAAATCGCTGAATAACTTAAAAATGTAAGGTTTTGCCGTGCATGCTCCCGGGCGGAAAAGTAACAAATAAAACAAATGGAAGAAAAATACACAAAAATTAAGTTAGGTCTTCTATGTAAATACTACGTCTTTGCGGTATAGGGGAAGTTGCTCTATCTTGCACACTATTCAAACTATACGTGCTAGCCACAATGTTCACTTCACTAGGCTGACGGTCAGCCGTGCTCTGCTTTCGCGAAAACTGCACTGTATTCACTGCCGCTTCAGAAATACTGTTATTGGCAACTCTTCGCCTCCTCCACAGGAACACTGCCGCTGCTAATATAGCTACGCCTAGTAAGTCATAGCAAATTGCGTACTGGTGAATGTCATGCGGTGATAAGTCGAAGATCATATTGTCCGAAGTATCTGCCGTGGCCATTTTCAATTCTTTGATCTGTTTGCCGATCTCTTCCAAGGTGCTATTGAACGGATCTACCGAATCTGAGTAATGCGATAGCGAGATGTTAACTTATTGATTGAGCTCTGTTATCTGTGGGTTTTCAATGTCGGGGTCAGATTGCAGAGTATTTTCCAGATGAGAGCGTGAGTATAGAGCGAAGTCTCTGCCTTTGATGATGCAATTTGGTTCCAGACTAATTATACCAGCTCCAGCAATTTGTTTGTAAGCCACTCTGCCTTGACAAATAATACGAATGGAATAAGAATTGCAGCAAAAATATAAAAACTTAGAAGGATTATTCAACTCAATCCACATATCATCACATGTGGATTTGCTGACCATGCATTGGTTGATAGTAGGATCGAGTTTGCAAAACTTCTCGTCAATGTTCAGGTAATTTATAGGCTTGTTATTTGCACATAAATAGGAATATTCATTGCGTAAGCATAACTGAAGTTCCATAGCTGATAATGTAAAATAGGAATCCTTTTTCAAGTTGATGGCTATATATTCTGCTAGCGGAACTACGTTCAGCATGTCCATCCCAACTTGATGAGGAACGGGTAACACTTTGTAAAGCCTGTAACCGTCTCTACTTGATAATGGGAATGTAATCTCAAAAATTACGAAGTCTGATGTTACTCTTGCTTTGATCTTTAGCATGCTATAAATTGACTTCAGGTCCGACTGTATATCCTCTAAAGGTAAGGTAACGTCTTTCGTCAGCTGACTAGAGATATACTGTAATTCACTCTTCAATTGATCTGGTGTCAATTAATGAGAGTTAAATTTCCCGTGGGAAATGTCGGTTATTGTATCTAATAAAGTGTCCTGAACCTGCTTTAAATTTTGAATTAAAGTAAGTGATGTTAATGCTGACATAGTAAAATCTTGAATTTCACTCAGCTTATCTTCGTTTACTTTAAGAGTATTTGATGCTTGATCTAATTCATTCAAGTGTTTGTTTATTGTTTTATGTTGAAGTTGTAAATGTTGCTCAATTTGTTTCAGCACATTGTATTCAGCCTCCACGATAGATGTCTGATTTTTCAGTAGTTTGACAAGGTGATGTTCATTTTGTCTTATAAGCTGAATATCCTTTTTATATTGTTCCGTGAAACTGTCATCCAATACGCCGAATAAAGTATTCGCAACATAACCTACACCATTGATAAGGCCGCGCCGCTGTCTGGCGTGCGCGTCAAAATGCTGATCGAGCAGTAGCCGATTGTAATGTTGTAGTTCCGAGTACTCGTGATGTAATTGGAGCAGTATCATCGCACATCGACTTTGTTTTGATATGGCGCTACATGTTTTATTTAAATAATTTACGAATTTGCTTGCTGTTGTCATGCCGTCCCAGTACGGAGACATGTTATAATAGACAACGAGAGTCCATTTGTCTCTTATAACCTGCATGTTATCTATTGGGTCAAAATATAACGACATATTGCTAGGTAATGCTGTTAAGTTGAATGTCGCCTGTGATGTAGTTAATATCGACATGAAAAAGAGTAACGAAATAGCTAGCGCAGAAAATGTTGATCTCAATTTGCTTGCACCAGTCTTTGTTCCACTTTCTTCTGTTCGCAATTTCCTAACTGTTTCTTGCCTATCTTCCACTCCTTCTTCGCTGTTTGACGAAATTGGTAAAATGGACAGTTTGACAATAGGTCTTTTAATTATGCCGTTTTTTGTTTTGCGTGTCCATCCTGCCCAGGATGAATATCTACTACTCTGCCCATCATCCACTTTCCTGGTGGCAGATTGTCGTCTTGAATCGTTACTAACTGTCCTATCTTGAGATTTTCTTGTGTTTTCGTCCATTTAGAACGTATTGATAACTGGGTCAAATATTCGGCCTGCCATTTCTTCCAAATATCACACGAAATTCTTGCTGATAAAGTCCATCTGGTGCGTGCATTATTTTCCGTATTTATAATAGTTGTTCCAGGTCTTCCAATCAGAAAATGAGCCGGGGTAAATACCTCCAGGTCCTCGACATCTTCAGATAATGCGCACAGGGGTCTAGAATTTAAACATGCCTCCACTTGTGCCAAGACAGTGCTATACTCCTCAAAAGTTAGTTTCTGCTCACGAACTACTCTCTTGATGTGATGTTTAAGGCTCCTGACGGCTCTTTCCCATAATCCTCCAGCACTTGGCCACGACGGTGCATTAAAATGCCATTCTATTTCTAGATCCGCCAACTCAGCTAAAGTATGGTTGTCAATTATGCTTTGTAGGTCGAGAAACTCTTCTTGCAAGATTTGGTTAGCCCCGACAAAGTTCGTCCCGTTGTCACTGTACATGTGACGCGGGGCTCCTCTCCTTGCTGCCATCCTACGTAGCGCAGCTAAAAACGCTGAACTACTTAGATCTAACACGAGTTCTAGGTGTACTGCTTTGCTCGCCATACAAACAAATAGTGCTATGTAGCCCTTTGTTGTTCGTATCCCTCGTCCCTTGCTGCTTTTCACTTCGACATAGCCGGTGTAATCTACACGCGTATGGTAGAAGGGGTGGGCGGGATTGCTTCTGGTTCCTGGAAGATCTCCCATCAGTTGCTGTTGCATCTTAGGTGCATGCTTCCTACAAATGACGCAATTTCTGACCTCCTTTTTAACTGCCCTGTTTCCTCCAAGTATCCAATACTTTTGCCTGATATGTGACAATGTTAAGCGGGGTCCGCCGTGGTAAGTTAGCTCATGTGCCTGTTGGATCAATAACGTAGTGAAACGATGGCTATGCGGAATGATCGCTGGATGTTTAGTTTCCATGCACATTTCTGCGTTACCTAAACGTCCACCTACGCGGAGGATCCACTTACGATCGATAAAAGGGTTAAGTTTTAGTAAATTACTTTTACTGCTCAATTTACCATGCTTTCTTATGAATTCAATATCTTCAAAAAATTCTGTTCTCTGAATATGTTTAATAATTAATAATTTTGCTTTCTGCAATTCATGTACTGTGATGCATGAAGGCAACGACCCGTGTTTGACCGACGCTGCATATTTCCTCGAATGCATTGTTTTTGTAGCACGTAATAGCCAGGCTAATATTATAATAATTTTTGTAAGAGAACTGTGTTTTTCTAATAATTGAATGATAATGTTACCAGAATCACTGTTATGCGTGATGATGCTTGCTTGATGACCTTGAACGTACGTCTGTTTCTGTTCTAGATCTGTTGTAAAGGTGTTTTGTTTTGCTGACGTTTCATCAAAAGATTTCAGTGAACTGGGTCCTTGCCACCATAACTCATGATTTTTTAATTGCGATGCCAAGATACCTCTGCTTGCTGAGTCTGCTGGGTTGTCTTCTGACTTAACGTAACGCCAGCAATTCGGTTTTATTACTTCGATAATATCTCTTGTTCGGTTTGCTACAAACGTTTTCCAGCGTCCAGGGTCACCCTGTAGCCAGCCCAAAACTACCATCGAGTCTGTCCATCCAAACACACGTATGTTTTGTTCTTCTAAACAGCTAATTACTTTCTTCATCAATCTTCCTAGCAGATGTGCGCCAGATAACTCCAATTTCGGCAATGATACGCTCTTTGAGACCGGGACAAAACGGGATTTTGCAGCAATCAGTACTATCGAAGATTCATTTTGCTTCCTAATACGCGCATAAATAACTGCAGCGTACGCTTTTGTCGACGCATCACAGTAGCCGTGCAGTTCGATTACGTCATGCGGTTGATAGCCGAACCATCGTGGTATTTTATAAAAGTTTATGTTTTCTAGGTCGGTGCGTAAAATACTCCATTGCTGACCAATATTCCATGGTACCTCTTCATCCCAGTGCAGGTTCTCTAACCACAGTTTTTTGGAAAAGAAGCTTCAGCTTAGTTGACACAGGTGTTATCCATCCCAACGGATCGAATAATTTAGATATTTCAGCTAAAAGCATACGTAATATTTTCTTGGGTTTACGCGAATGTTACACATTGAAATTAAACTACAGTTTACGGATTTTATCGCGTTATATTGGATTCACTTGTTTTTACATTGAACCCCCGAAGAACAAGCCAGCCATAGTAGAGAGACAACCTGCTGTCCTCCCATACATCAAGGGCGTGACCGACAAGATTGGCTACATCTTGAAGCGAGCTTCAATCAAAACTTTCTACAAGCGAAGATAAGCCAATTATTACCATCTGTCAAGAGTCAGTTACCCTTACAAGAGGCCGGAGTTTACAAGATAGACTGTGAGTGTGGGCTCTCATACATTGGACAAACCAAGAGAAGCATAGGCATTCGACTAAAGGAACATATAGCTGACATTAAACACAAACGCTCGACGAAGTCTGCTGTGTGTGAACATGTAGAACAAGGAACCAACCATTACTTGCGATTTGATAAACCACAGATACTCGCAAAAGAACACCGTTTTATTCCAAGAATGATACGAGAAGCTATTGAAATTAAAAACATCCTAATTTCAATAGGGAAGATGGTTGGAATGTTCCTCCAGCTTGGGACCCTGTTATCAGGCTAATGAAACCCAAAAAGGACAAAGTCACCAGAAGACATCAAGACACAGTGAGCACATTCTGCGTAGATAGTAACACCAATAGTTGAAAAATGTTCAGGTACTTTGAGATAACTTTTAAATTCAAGACAAAGACAAATACCACCTCAGTCTGCCGTGAACATGAATCCTGTAAAGAATTCGAAACGCTGGCTAGTAATAAAAAATGTAGTTTCTAGATCATTCGGTTTAAATGTAAAAACAAGTGAAACCAATATAACGCGATAAAATCCGTAAACTGTAGTTTAATTTCAATGTGTAACATTCGCGTAAACCCAAGAAAATATTATGTTAACCAGTACGGACTGGAAACAGCAACAAAAATACGCCGGTTAGAAGATCTACAAACCAAGCGCGCAAGATATATACCTAACATCGTTAAATTTCTTGAAGAGATGCCGTGATCACGATCTCATCCCAACATGCTGCAAAATATCAGCCAAGAAGGACATACGTGGGAGCGCTAAGATCTTAAAACAGGCAAGTCATAAATTACTCATTCAAAAGATACACGAACACTGCGCTGACTTACGCAGAATAAATAGAAATGTTGAGAATTTGTCTAACGAAATATACAGATTAATAACTCCATTTGATTTTGAAAAATGCATAAATGCAGTAAATAACAGAGAAACATCAAAATATTACGCGTGTAAACGTAACAAAATAGAAAAATTTGAAAAATTACAACAAAAATCAAATGACCAGTACAAAATGAAACAGAACGTTTTTGCACGGACCAATCACACGCTACCGTTCGCCGACCATAGACAAACAGTTGTCAATCTGTCAAAACACACGTTAGATCAAAACACTGAAAATGTACTAAAGAGAGGTTTAAATTATGCGATAACTCCATCCAGAATACCGTATGAGACCATTATTTGCAACGTTGAGGATTGTCTAGTAAAGAACAATGTGAGTAAGGAAGATTTCCTGACACAGTGACCAAAATAGATATGACCAGAAATAGTAAGCAAGCCTGGTCTATGCTCAAAAAGCTCACATGTGATCCCCCTGAGCCAAAAAATCCAGGCCAGGTAACAGCTAACCAGATAGCACATCAGATACTTTTGAATGGTAAACCACCTCACAAAATGCATCGAATTTCAATCCGCAATACTGCCCCGCCAAATGCCGAAACGAGCAGACCTATCACCCTCTCTGAGCTTGATACCGCAATAAAAGGACTGAAAGACGGCAAGGCAGCTGGCGTTGATGACCTGACAGTTGTACAGCTGAAACACTTGGGACCTGCTGCGACGTCATGGTTGCTCAGCCTCTTTAACAACTGTTTGGAGAATGCCAAAATTCCCAAAACTTGGCGTAAAAGCAAAATTGTTGCTATTATTAAACCGGGTAAATTACCTAATGACCCAAAGAATTTTCGCCCGATTGCCCTGCTATGCCACACCTACAAGCTATTCGAGCGTATACTGCTAAATAGACTTCTTCCTGCTGTTGAACCCATGCTCATACCTGAGCAGGCTGGCTTTAGACCCGGAAAATCGTGCACTGGTCAAGTTCTTCGCCTCACCCAATTTATTGAGGATGGTTATGAGATGGGTAAAATTACCGGTGCTGTTTTGGTTGATCTGACGGCGGCGTATGATACCATCAACGTGAACCGGCTTATCGCAAAAGTGTCTTCAATGATCAATGATACTAACTTTACCCACATCCTAGGCGAACTTCTGAGAAACCGTCGTTTTCAAGTCTCACTGAATGGTAAAAAAAGTAGATGGCGCCGACTCAAAAATGGCTTACCTCAAGGGAGTGTGTTGGCACCCACCCTTTTCAATATATACACCAACGACCTACCCAGCCCACCCGGAACGGAAAGATTTTTATACGCTGACGATCTGGCAATAGCAACTCAAACGAGTACCTTCGAGGACGCCGAAGACACGCTGATGAAAGCTTTGGACGATCTAGGCCGTTATTATGACGAGAATGCCCTTCGACACAACCCTAATAAAACGCTATCTTGTGCATTTCATCTGCGCAATAAACATGCTGGCCGAAACCTTAAGATTAGCTGGCGAGGTAACAACATCTTATCCTGCGCTAATCCCGTATACCTTGGGGTCAGCCTTGATAGATCTCTGACCTACAAAGAGCACTGTCGTAAAACGAAAATGAAGGTTAACACCCGCAACAATCTCATAAGCCGGCTTGTTTCGACTTCTTGGGGGGCCTCACCGCGCGTGCTTCGCACATCGGCACTTGCACTCTGCTTCTCTGCTGGTGAATACGCGTGCCCAGTGTGGCACCGTTCGGCACATGCAAGAGAAGTAGATGTTGCACTTAACAACACCTGCCGTATAATAACAGGCTGCCTGAAGCCAACACCGCTTAATATGGTGTACCCTCTGGCAGGTATTGCACCTCCAGAGGTGAGAAGGAGTGTGGCGTGTTCCATCGAGAAGTCGAAACAAGAGACGGACACTCGACATCCACTCCATCATAAGGAAACAGTGTCAACCCGCCTAAGGAGCCGTAAAAGTTTTCTAAGCCACACGAAACCTCTTACAGACAGTCCAGCTGAGGCACGCCGTAACTTGTGGCATGAAAAACGCGCTCCTCCTGAGTCCTACATTGTGCCTACAGAGGAGCTTCCCCCAGGGCAGGACCTGCCCTGGTCCACCTGGAAGTCCCTAAACCGACTCCGAACACAAGTGGGTCGCTGCAGATACAATCTGTGTAGATGGGGCTATGTGGCTGAGGACTCTGTCCGGTGCGACTGTGGAGCGACAAGGCAGGACATGCCACATTTGCTTTCTTGCCCCTCCTGTCCGATTAAATGCTCTTTGGCTGAGCTGTATAAGGCCACAAACAACGCTATAGCTGTAGCAGAATACTGGTCGTCTGTCATCTAAAACCGCCATTGATACGACAAGAAGAAGAAGAAGAAGGAAGATTTCGAGGCCATACGTCAAGACGTTTCTGCTGTATTGCGCCAGTCGAAAGTGCCGAAAAGGAATCTACCAAAACCTGAGTATTTCGCACTGAAGAACCAACGAGCTAGACCTGAACTAACAGTACTCCGAGCAGATAAGGGAAATGCAACGGTAGTGATGGACACGTCCGATTATAAACAAAAATGGAAAATCTTTTGTCGGATGAAAGTACATATAAATTGGTTAAGACGGACCTTACCAACAAAATACTCAAGCAAACGAGTGATATTGTGAAGAAATACTCCGAACAACTGAATCTGGACGTGAAATACTTAATACCATCGTGTGCAAAACCTCCCCAATTGTATGGTCTACCGAAAATACACAAGGAAAATGCTCCACTGCGCCCTATAGTCAGTCAAATAGGGGCACCAACCTACAGATTGGCTCAACACCTTGCAAAGATTCTCTCGCCACTCAAAGGCAAGACGAGAGCGCATGTAAAGGATTCCTACCATTTTGTCAGTGAAATAAAACACCTACATCTCACTGACAAGGAAACTATGGTTAGTTTTGATGTACAGTCATTATTCACATGCTTACCAGCACATGACTGTATTGAGATAACTAGAAGGAAGCTAACAGAGAGCAACATGCCTGAGGAATATGCAGAAATATTGAAACACTGTTTAACAACTGGCTATCTGTTATGGGATGAGAAATACTACATACAAGTAGACGGTGTGGCAATGGGCTCTCCAGTATCGCCTGTTGTTGCTGACATCTTCATGGAGGACTTCAAGGCGCGAGCCCTGCAGACTGCCACCATCACACCGAGGTTCTACAAGCGGTATGTAGATGACACTTTTACAATTTTACCAACAGATAGTGTTAATGTATTCCTAGACCATCTTAATTCTATTCACAACCAGATAAAATTTACAATGGAATTAGAGTTATCAGGAACAAAAACAACTCTTTGAGCCACACGTGTATAGGAAAAATACACATACAAATAGGTACTTAAACGGTGAATCTCACCACCATCCTAAACAGTTAGCTACCGTAGGAATGTCTTTGTTTCAGAGAGCCCGGGGGATCTGTGACAAGAAACACCTGGACGCCGAGCTTCAACATGTCAAGCAAGTTCTGCAAGACAACAAGCTCCGACCGCCGCGCCAACGTCACAGATCCCCGAAGAACAAGCCAGCCACAGTAGAGAGACAACCTGCTGTCCTCCCATACATCAAGGGCGTGACCGACAAGATTGGCTACATCTTGAAGCGAGCTTCAATCAAAACTTTCTACAAGCCGCCAACGAAGATAAGCCAATTATTACATTCTGTCAAGAGTCAGTTACCCTTACAAGAAGCCGGGGTTAACAAGGTAGACTGTGAGTGTGGGCTCTCATACATTGGACAAACCAAGAGAAGCATAGGCATTCGACTAAAGGAACATATAGCTGACATTAAACACAAACGCTCGACGAAGTCTGCTGTGTGTGAACATGTAGAACAAGGAACCAACCATTACCTGCGATTTGATAAACCACAGATACTCGCAAAAGAACACCGTTTTATTCCAAGAATGATACGAGAAGCTATTGAAATTAAAAAACATCCTAATTTTAATAGGGAAGATGGTTGGAATGTTCCTCCAGCTTGGGACCCTGTTATCAGGCTAATGAAACTCAAGAAGGACAAAGTCACCAGAAGACATCAAGACACAGTGAGCACATTCTGCGTAGATAGTAACACCAATAGTTGAAAAATGTTCAGGTACTTTGAGATAACTTTTAAATTCAAGACAAAGACAAATACCACCTCAGTCTGCCGTGAACATGAATCCTGTATAGAATTCGAAACGTTGGCTAGTAATAAAAATGTAGTTTCTAGATCATTCGGTTTAAATGTAAAAACAAGTGAAACCAATATAACGCGATAAAATCCGTAAACTGTAGTTTAATTTCAATAAAAGCATACGTTTTGTTAGTTTTGTTACTGGTTTTGCTATGTTATATGTAAAAGTGAATTGATCATTGACCGAATTCCATTGTAATCCCAATGTTTTGGATTTGTTTTCGGACTTAAAATGATATATGTTATCTCCCTTGCTTTCGTCATTATCAATGTATGCCAGAAGATCTGTATGGTTCGCTGACCATTTTCATAATTGAAACCCTCCTGATTTTAATAATGAGTTTAAATCTGCTATAAGCTGCTGACCACCTTTTAAGGAATGAGAACCATGAGCCAAATCGTCGACATAGAACGATTCCCTCAGGACCTTGGATGCTTCAGGATAATGATGCTGCTCATCCTTCGCTAACTGCTGCAAGGTCATAATAGCCAGATAAGGTGCTGGTTTGGTGCCGAAACTGATAGTAGCCAGCTTGTATGATGTTATGGGCTTGTTTGGCGAATCTCTCCATACAATTTGTTGGTATGACTGATCCTTTTCATTGACCATAATTTGCCTATACATCTTTTCAATATCGGCTGTATACGCATATCGATATTGACGCCATTTTATGATCAATCCTTGCAGATCGCGTTACAAGTTAGGACCCTTGAACATCAAGTCATTGACACTGTAGCCGCAAGACGTCCTGGCAGACGTGTTGAATACGACGCGTAGCTTCGTAGTTGCCGATTCAGCTCAATGTACAGCGTGATGCGGCAAGTAACAAGATATTGTGTCATTGTTATTATACTGACTGGGTATCATATGACCTAAAGCTATATATTCATTGATAAATTGTTAAATTGTTGTGCTAAGTCTGGTTGTTTATTGAATTTTCGTTCCATGCTCTGGAACTGTGCTACGGCTATTTCTTTAGATGATCCCAACTTCTCACTGGCATTTGGTTTGAGAGGCAACCTGACTTCATACCTTCCGTCTGCACGTCGCTTGGTAGTAGACAAGTAATAATTAAAGCATTCTTGGTCTTCGGATGACAAGCTTGATTCTTCGCTAATGTCTTCGATTTCCCAATATTGCTGAATGTCTTGGAGATTGTTCAATTATTCCACCTCCGTATATGATCCATCCTAATTGGGTTTGCTGTACGACCGGGTGAGAAGGATTCTCTCCTTTGATCAGTCCTGATAATAATATAATACCATGGACGTTGGCGCTCAGTAGTAAGTCTATTGGACGGCTGGAGTTAAAGTCGGGATCTGCTAGCTGTAAATGTTCAATATGTGACCACTTCGGCCGATCAAATAATTTGCTGGGCAAGTGTCCAAGTAAACTATTCATAACAAGTACATCTGTACTAAACGAAAAATTGTTATTGTTAGAGGTACAGTGAATGGTCAGCTTTCCTTTGCAATTGTTTTGTTGTTCTCCTATACCCATAACGATACCCTTGCAAGGTGATTTTTGGAAGCCTAATTTTTTCACTGCACCCTCCTTGATCAGAGATACTTGCGAGCCAGGGTCGATCATGGCTCTTAATATCTGATATGATCCATCTACGGCTTCTACCTTGATCAATGCTGTGGCCAACATAACTTCATTTCTTTTCAAATCATTCCTAGCTACATGAGATGAAATAGACATGCTTGTGTTTTCATGTGATTGATTTAAGTTAGTTGCAGCATTGCTTTAACTTGGCGATGACCTCGTTTTAGTACATGCATCGTGCAAAATTGAATTATGCATTTCATCGCATTTGCGACACCGTTTAGTAGAAATGCACTGTTGGCCATTATGATCGAATAAGCAATTTATGCATACTTTCAATTTTGCAACAGTTTTAAGTTTATTTTCATTGCTTAATTCTAAAAACTTTTTACAATTATATAGGCCGTGCTGATGACCGCATAAGAGACACTTGAATGCTGGTGACACGTGTAACGCTTTAGAGAATGATCTCGAATTGTTGTTGCTATGCTGATTATTTTGTGTCGTATGATTTTTCGCACCAAAGGGTTTTGCTTCTGAATGAGATTTCTGTGTAGAGTTCTCTTGTTTTCGTCGTGAAGTTTCTAGACTTGTAAACTTGCTCTCTAAGTAGTCAAGAAACTCTTGCAACACTGGTAACTCTCTTGAGTTCTTCAGTGAAGAAACGTAGTCTCCGAAAGTCTCCCCATCCAATTTTTGTGACAGCAGATGGACGAGAAGTGGATCCCACGTGGCGATGTCGACACCTAAGTTTTTGATGGCGTGAATACTTTCTAGTGTTACGTCATGCAATCTTTTTAGTTGTACTATGGATTGTTGCTGCATATTTGGTAAACCAAGTAAAGTGTTGATGGTAGTCCTAAAAATCAGCTTTTTGTTGTTATAGCGATGGTTTAGTAGCTCCCAACATGTAGTGTAGTTTTCCGTGCTAATCGGAAGATGTTGTACAATTTTTTCAGCTTCACCTCGCAATTTTCCCTTTAAAAATTGCATTTTTTGAGCGTTCGGCAATGAAGCATTGTTGTGTATCGTCTCATTAAACAAATCTTTGAACGAATACCACTGATGGTATTTGCCAGAAAATATGGGTATGTCCATCTGTGGAGTGCTATGCTCTCTGTGAGACATCGACCAGAGCTTTTTATTAATAGATTTTTTGAGATCGATAAATGTTCTTTCAATGCGATTGTACGTAAGCTCATACTCTTCATCTACTCCATACATTTCACCATCGATTTCCCAGTGGAGACTATCCACCTGTTTCCACTTAGAGTTTAGTGTTTTGAGAGCATCTTCCATCTCCCATTTTTCATTGATTGTATCCAGATCGATGTTGGACACGGCTCTCTTGAAAGCCTTGATATTTGCTGCTTGCTTGCGAAGCATATCGTCGAGCTTACTAGTAGAACCTCTTGATTCCATCAAATGCTTGGTGCTTGGACTTGCTACTTCTAGATCTTGTTGTTTTGCTTGAAGGCGTCTCGGTGTAGGTACTCTCGTAGTTGCTAATTCCAAACTTTGCTCGGTAATTAACGCCTTAATGCTGGTATACGGTTTACTCGCTTGCTCATGCTCCGAATTCTTAAAATACTCATGCTCCTTGTTCCCACCCGCACAGATACGCAAGTGATTATTTTGATAATCGGACCAATAGCTCTCAAGTAATTCTAAACGACGTTTAAAATAGTCTCCTGTTTTTCTTTCGGCGCTATCCTTTTTGATATTCACGTTCAATTTTGTCATAGCCTCGCTAAGCTCCCGCTGCGACACGTAAAGACTTTCCATTTTGCTAGTAGACGTTATTGTTTATAAAAAGTAAAAAGGAAAGATCTTACTTGTAATCCGTTGCTTACGGCCGTTTACGGTGACAGATTTGCTGTTGATACTGTCTCCTTGCTGATGAGTTGATGACTGCTTCGACGAGACTGCTATCTCCACAAAGCTGCTAGTTCACCGAACGAATGTCCTCACTAGTTTTCGGTTTGATTTAACACTAGTCGACTCCTACCGGATGGAGGACTATCAAAAACACGCGAGGTCCCGAACGGTTTCTCGAAGGACCATGTAGAAACTGGTGCGAAAAGGATGTTAAAATGATGCGATAATCTTTCTGTGAAAACCGTATATTACAGTATATTACAGAACAAATGATAATTGCTAAACGAATGGGGGAGCACGCGCGACAACACTTGCTGCGGTTGCGTTACGTACTGACTCATTTTAGGTCATTATGTTTAAAGCGTCTAAATCACTGAATAACTTAAAAATGTAAGGTTTTGCCGTACAGATTGAAAAGGAATTTCAGAGATGTTTTGAACAGAAATACAACCCCATTTTATTCACATACATTTCATTTTATTTTGAACAGAAATCGAACCCCATTTAAGACGTCGAGTAAACCAGTTTGGATTCCAAAGGGAACTTTAGAATGCTATTCGCAGGGCTCTCCAAATAGATGAACAACCAAGAACATCTTCGGCAGGCAGCTCTGACAAATAAGAATCACGCAAAACTTACTCAACGTATGACCCAAAAAAGAAACGTAAAACATTCCATTTGTGATTTCAGTGCAAAAATCCAATTTGCGTTGAGTGTTCTCAAAAAATGTGTGTAGGCTGCCGCGAGAAATTGTAAATGTAAAGGAGCTATAATTTTGTAATGATTGTGATTTGATTGAGCAAATGATAGATATAAGTTACTAAAATAGTTAAAAACTGAGTATTGTTTGTTATTGATTAGATGTCAGCTTAATTAAAAATCCTATAATTTGTTAAAATATTTATATGTCAACTTTCATTAATGATAATAATACGTAAAAAGTGTTAATTTGAAGAGTTTATTAATACAATTTGAATTAAAAACAATTGAAAAACATGATATAGTTTTGATTTGAAGCAATTTTTGAGCTTTTTACCGTCTTAATAGTACTTGATACTTGATGGCACGGGCTGTTTCCACAACTCCACGTGTTGGCGTGTATTTTGCGTGAGGGTGGGAATGGCGTCGTCAATCGAACCACCCCAGCTCTTCGAGGAAGGCCAGCAGACTTTTGATGTGGCCCACTGCTTCCCTCATTGCCAAACTTTCCTACTACGGGTGTGACTCAGCGACTGTAAAGTGGTTCCATAGTTATCTGACTGACAGATCTCAATTCGTGCAGCTGGATTATGCCAGGGAGGGTAATAAGGCCAATTCTTTCTGCTGTCAGGTGACTCAGAGCGTCCCACAGAGATCAGTTCTCGGCCCTCTCCTCTTCATATTGTACAGTGCCAATGTTACCAACCACATCCGAAATGCCCAGTTTCACATGTATGCTGATGACCTCCAACTTTATATATCATTTCACCCAAATGATTGTCACGAATCTGTAAACAGATTGAATGAGGATTTAGACAACATATCAGATTGGGCAAGACCAAATTCCTTGGTGCTAAACCGTACTAAAGCCAAGTATTTAATATAAGGCTTGTGACGTCAATCCTTGACACATCACTCGGCCCGGTCGACCCCGCCGCCCGCGCCCTGCAACGGACAATAAATACGGCCGCGCGGCGATGGGAGTTCTCTTTTGCCGCCTTCAGCTAAGTACATCAGCTGCTATTCCTGGACGACCATAAGAAGCGGACCCTCAACAAATTCCTTACGATCGCCGAATCACGCGACCCTGTCTATACCCTTTCGAATAGCATTTTATTGTAATTTTTTCGTAAGTTAAACGCTTTGCTAAATGATGTTAGATTTACTTGACGAATTAAATTAATTTTTATTGTAACATTTAACCACGTTTCTCATTTAAACACCCCCTAAGTAGGACCTACGTTACAGGCTCAAAGGAATGCATCAAAAGAATAGAAGACCTTAATCCTGTAGTGATGGTTGATAATTGTCCCACAGACCGGGTTAGTGAGGCTAGCAATCTGGGCTTAGTTGTAGATGGTGAACTGCCTTTTGAGACGCATGTACTTGAAGCTGTTAAAAACTGTTTTTACCGTCTCAAACTGCTATACCGTGTAACGTAATACTCTAAGTATTGCGTTATAATATCTCGCAGGTGCGCCAGCTTAGCCGCAGAGCGCTTTGCCAATATTACCTTATATGGTCATGTTCAGAGCCACAGGCTGTCTGTGACTCATAGGTTTATGCCTATATAAGATGGGTGCGCGATCTAAATCGGTCACTTTCCCTAGACATCGGAACTCTGCCGCTACACCTCGTGATTATTCTACCTTCTACTCAATATCTACTGTCCCGCTGGGGGTAAGCATACCATACCTGAGATCCTCCGTCTCAGTGGCACCCAACTCTAATTGTCTCACTTCCAATTACTGCAAGTGTTCTTGTTTAGGAGGTCAGTCTTTGTAAACGAGGAGGTGCAGACATCAGCGAACCGGTATGTACTATTAAACTTGTGTGTATCTGTGTATTACTGTCTATCTTCGATTTCTATTCTTGTATAACTATTATGTGTTCTCCTACTATTGTCTAACTTAAATTGTAAATACCGATTCCCTACGTAACAGTTCGCAATTTGAAATTACGGCTTTTTCTTTTTGCAAGTCACTACCTATTGTCTACATTTTTACACCGAATCGTCGTAGTTTCCTTGTAAAGTAGAACTATTGCACACGGTAAGCTGTAATATACTTACGTTTCCTTGCTAATTACCTATCATACATTTCATTTCATTATGAGCACGAACCCTATTAAGTACTTCCTTCTTAATAAAAATGAATTGGCCTACGAGGTCGCTATTCGCGGAGAGCAGCTGGCTACCTCTGTTCTAGGTTTACGGAAGCAGCTAACTAAGCTACTCGAGCTGATTCCGAATGACGAAATCCTAGAATCAGGCCTAGACATAGCAGACGATTTCAAGGAAGCTAGCGCGTCAGTTGCCGATTTAGATTCGCGAATCTCTTCCCTTAAGGAATTATACGACCACAACTTGGCAAAGCGAACTACGGCCTTGCACTACCAAGTCTACCACAGATTGGGCAGATTAGACAAATCCGAACCTAAATACGGCAAGAAAATATTCGAGCTGACTAAACGCTTTCGGATGCTGTCGGCAGAGCTATCTAAGATAGAACACTCGAATGTTCCGACGGCGGAAGTCGGAGTCACGATGACTTGCACGATATCTATCCATGCACAGGCAGCGTCGGCTACGGTAACTGTTCAATGCGAGCATTTGAGGGTTGGTGAACTATTGAAACTCAAATTCGACGGAACAGGCTGCGTTCGCGAACTGCGTGACTGAATTTAGGACTATTAGAAATCTACCTGCCAATAGATTATTCAATTACGCGTCCGAAATTTTAACGGGTAATGCGTAACACTGGTTTCGCGGTGTTAAAAATTCCATTTTTACATGGGAAGAACTAGCTAGTAAACTCACAGCTGATTTTACACCGTACGACTATGATTATAAACTTTTAGCCGAGATTCGTAATCGTAATCAAGGGCAAACGGAAGGTATAATCATCTACTTATCAATTATGTTCCAACTTTTTGCGCGATTGTCACCGAACACGGTACTTACCGAACATATAAAACTAAATATATTGCTTCACAATATAAGACCGTGTTATTCTACTATACTAGCTTCATGTACTACGGCTATAGACACTATAGACACTCTAAAAATACTATGTCTAAACTATGAGAGGTTCCAGTGTTTAAGTGCACAATTTAAAGAACCTAGCTACCCTACGTCTAACACAGTAGCACTTGATTTAGCTTATAGAAATAAAAAGGACACGCACGGTCACTATAATAATTCACAGTACTATAAACCGTCTAAACTAAAAAACTACGCTTCCGTCGCATCTATAAATGTTGAACCGAACGATACACCTGTGCCTAACCTACAAGACTATAATGTCGACTTGATATCTAAATCAGCTGTTCCTACGACAATAACTAATAAGAGGTCTGTGTTCTGCCCGCGATGCCGTTCAACTGATCACTCGCAAGCGGGGCTTCAGGGACGTGCAAGCGTGACCGTTATCCTATATGTTTTAAGTATGGCCTTAGGGATGTCACATACGTAAATTGTCCTAATTGTAAAAATAAATCGTTTTCAAAAAAACTAATTTACTCGGATCATCGTTCGTCAAATAAGATGACAAACCCTACCGTTTGTACATATTCTAAACCTAAATATTTTGACAAAGAAGACTGGAAAAATTGGCTGAACACTCTAAAAGTGTATTTTTCTAGTTACTCTGTGGCTGCGATCCGTGATCAAAAACCTAATACTGATTTTCGACCCTATGTTAATGTGACCATTAAGAATCTACCCTTTACTGGTTTACTTGACTCAGGTTCTTACGTGACTATATTGGGCAATAATTCTCATATAAAAATTATTCCTAAAACTAATCTCCCGTTGAATAAGTGTGACAACCCTACTATAATTTTTCGATCGGCGGGTGGTCATCGATTGACACCGATCGGTTATATCAACCTACTTACTACTTTTGAATTAAAACTTGTTATTTAAAAGCGTACGTAATTCCAGAAGTTACTAGTATGTTAATTTTAATAATGACTCTCGTAGTAATTCTTTGCCTAATAAACCTAATGCTACCGTGTCATCTATAGATATTAATACTGATAACGACACTACTATAACCTCGGATCAGTGATATACTACAATCTATAATGGCTCTTAAATTTCACCTACATCTTTGCCTAATTATTCTGTCAAAAATGATAAACTATAAAGATATATGGTATCGAAGTGTACACTGCGGCAAGTATTTGATTGGAAAGAGGTCCTACATACCTCGGATAGATCTACAGCTATTAAAGAAAACCATTCGGAACTCGCTGCGGGTCATTTAGGTATTTTTAAAACGTATAAACGTTTAGCGCAGCGTTATTATTGGCCTGGTATGCACGCTGACGTTGTTAAATTTATATCTTCGTGTGATACTTGTGTCGCACATAAACACCAAAACAATGGTACTTTATATACACACACACATACAACTTACGTCGTAAACCGGCTGAGTTTAACGTAGGTGATACTGTGTGGAGAACATTTTATTTAAATGATAAGGACAAATCATTTAGCAAAAAACTAGCTCCTAACTTTACCAAGTGTACTATTATTGCTAAAAAGTTACCACTATTATACGAATTAGCGGATTCGTCGGGTAAATCTATTTGCAGTTGGCACATTAAGGATTTAAAACTAATTAACTACACTGATTCCTAACCTAATTAGATTATTTCATTGTACCTACCTACAGTTTGAGTTTCGTAGTCAGTATCTACTTAGCACTGTCTACAAAAGTTTCGGAGGACTTTAGTTAGACGGATTTTTCTTGTCTAGACACGTAAAATCCTGCAGTACAGAGCGGGGTATTGTAATGTAATACTCTACGTATTGCGTTATAATATCTCGCAGGCGCTTAACGCCAGCTTAGCCGCAGAGCGCTTCGCAATATTACCTTATATGGTCATGTTCAGAGCCACAGGCTGTCTGTGACTCATAAATTTATGCCTATATAAGATGGGTGCGCGATCTAACTCGATCACTTTCCCTAAACACCGGAACGCTGCCGCTACACCTCGTGATTATTCTACCTTCTACGCAATATCTACTGTCCCGCTGGGAGTTAGCATATTCTAGTTGTCTGTGTGACCATATGTTCTGTCTGTAGTTTCTGTGTCTCTTAAGCATAACAGCCGATCTAGAGATAGCCTGTTCCTGACCGGTTGTTGTGTATGCTCTGTGCTGTTTCCAGTTCTCCCTACGGGCTCTCTGCACTTGTCTTCTCCCTAAGGGCTACGATTCTCCCTACGGGCTACAATAGGCTAGTTGACGAAAAAAATTTATAAGTCCGTCCTTTAGATTATTCAAAAATAAGCGATACGTATTTTTTTATTTGTAAATTAAACCAAAAATGACCAAGATATAGCTCATTAAAGTTACGTATAACGTCACACTGTGCTGCATTTTTTCGCACTAGATGACTTCACACGTAACTTTAATGGGCTATATCTTCGTTATTTTTTATTTAATCGAAAAAAGAAAACATACGTTTTTAATATTTTTTTATAATCTAAAATACGGACTAAATAAAATGTAATTATTTTGACCCTGGAAACTACCCTATTACAAGCTGCTGGCGTCGTGTCGCTACCAGCCACCGCCACGCATCAGCTCCTATCTACGAGCGTCCTACAGCCAGGCCACGGAAGCCTGAGACTCGCCGCTCGGCACACATCGGTTGCACTGCCTGAGCCCCCGCTCAGCCTGAACCTCGACCACCGAGCTGCCTACACAACGCGCACCTTGGCCAGCTCGTCGGCGACCCTACAAACAGCTACCCTGCGAGCGTCGGAGAGCAGCCGAGTCTACATTTCAGCCCTCAGGCCAGTGCTTACCTAGTTCGGTCATACTGCGTGTAAGAGGTAGTGAGACATAATAAAGAACCTGTTCAGCCTAGCAGTGCTTCTCTTGAACCCCGACATCCTACCTGAGATCCTCCGTCTCAACCGATTTCGCCAACATCTGAGTACCTACATGCGGATTTTGCTTTGCGAAACTCTAGTCCTATCCAAACTCAAATATGCAGACGCTGTATTCGGGTCATGTTTACTGAAAAGAACGGAGATAGTAATCCAACGTGTACAAAATGCATGTGCTCGGTTCTGCTATAATATTCCACCACGTACACATGTCACTCCATATTTAAATAGTGGGAACCTCATGAAGATGGCCGCACGTAGACATTTACATTTGGCAACCTTACTTTTTGAAATAGAAAAATATCAAAAGTCGAATACCTCTATAAGAAGTTGACATGGTCTAGGGATGTAAATCAATACAGCACAAGAGCTGCATCTTATCTGTTGTTTATTTCAAAACACAAATCAGCCTCGTTCGATTACATCATATTTTGGCTGCCGAAAATTTAAAACCACCTGTTTTAAATTTTCGGCAGCCAAAATATGAAATGACCGCCCACCGCCTATACGTAGCCTGAAATCGGTATATTCATTTAAAAATAAGTATAGGCAAATTTTATTAAACAAACAAAAATCGACCTTAGTATAACCATAACATATCTAATGTATGATAAGCCAATTGTGTGCGGCACCTTCACCTACCTATACGCCACTCATTGGGTGGAAGGAATTTCATATGGCTGTCAATGTTACTTATTTTCTTGTTTTGTTTATTAGTATCTTGTTATTACGTACACTCAACAGTGCGAGCACAGCGTTACCTTGTTTTATTTTATTAATGTATTCATTATTAAGTACCGTATATTCTATCTTGCTTGGCAGCTG
Organism: Euclidia mi; assembly: GCA_944739405.2. Classification (NCBI taxonomy): domain Eukaryota; kingdom Metazoa; phylum Arthropoda; class Insecta; order Lepidoptera; family Erebidae; genus Euclidia; species Euclidia mi. The sequence goes on from OX123190.2 coordinate 65,922,437, forward strand.
ACACTTTTGACAGAACAATAATTCAAGTAGTGACAATAGGCCGAAAACGTTCGGAAACGCGCCATAAATGTGTTATGGTTACCTGTCTGAAGTGATAAACAACAATATGTCAACTAAAAGTTTTTAGTATTTATATTTATTTATTTACATAAATAATATAAAATGTATGTGTCATCATCATCATATCAGCCAAACGACGTCCACTGCTGGACATAGGCCTCCCCCAAGGTTCTCTACACAGACCGGTCTTGAGCCGCCCGCATCCAACCGCCTCCCGCGATCTTGACGAGGTCGTCGGTCCACTTTGCGGGGGGCCTACCTCTGCTGCGTCGTCCGCTGCGTGGCCGCCACTCCAGAACCTTTCTGCCCCAACGGCCATCGGTTCTTCGAGCTATGTGCCCTGCCCACTGCCACTTCAGCTTGGCTATCCGGAGAGCTATGTCGGCGACTTTGGTTCTATTGCGGATCTCCTCATTTCTGATTCGATCTCGCAGGGAAACTCCAAGCATAGCTCTCTCCATCGCCCTCTGAGTGACCTTGAGCCTTCTGATAAGGCCCATAGTGACCGACCACGTCTCTGATCCGTAAGTCATCACTGGCAACACACACTGGTCAAAGACTTTCGTCTTGAGACACTGCGGGATATCGGACGAGAAGATATGTCGTAGCTTCCCGAACGCTGCCCAACCGAGTTGGATGAATGTATGTGTATATATTATATATTGTCGTATATATTTTAATTAGCATTTAAATAGCATTTTATTCATTATATTTATTATTTAACTATATACATATAATTATTATAGGTAGGTATATCATCTAGTCCTGCGAGAATACCAGCGTTGCAGTTATATAGCGTTGCAACAAGATCTGACGCAGGTTCCAATTTGTACTCCAATCCGTTTGTCATTGTGTACACCAACGAATTGTTATGATATAGACATAATATGTGTTCAGTTTTAAGGGTTATGGAGATACGAATAAAATATTTATTTCTTTTCTTTTTTTTATATTTGAACCTCTGCTGTTTTTGCCGTCGGCTTTTCGTTTACTAAATGAACACTTTGTTTATCTTAAGATCTTATAAATATTTACATAAAACTTATAATTAGGAATCAACTTATAAAAAGTTAATTTTGTATTTATGTGTATCGTTAGGCAGTAATGATTAAGTGTTGCGACACCGAATAATCACATATTAGAATCGTTTAAATGAGTAAGCCAAGTATTTTTTTTGATTTAACGTTTTGCGTTTCGTATACTTTAAGCTTCGGGTCGCTTTTAAAATAGTAATACTGAAGCAAAATTAGCTTTTTGACTGCACGGTTGGCGTAGTCGTTTAAGCGGTCGCCTCGCCGCTTGACACTGCGCCGAGTGTTGTGGGTTTGATCCTCACACGAGACAGCACTTTGTGTGATTCATAAATTGTTGTTTCGAGTCTGGGTGTTCATTGTGTCCGTTGGTTGGATGTTTGTAAAGTCTCCCGCGACACAGGATTTATTCCTAGTGCGGGAGTTATCTTTAAAAAATAATAAAAAAAAAGTTTAGCAATTTCAGCGCATTCGTTAGCAAAATTTCAACAACAAATTGTTTGGTTATTGTACCTAATACTTTGAAACGAATTTATTGGAGGATATTTTTCTCTAAAGACTTTTTTATTAAATTATGTTAGTTATTATAAGTAACTAGAGGACGCCAGCAGCAACGCCTGCATTTTTTTTTAATTTAGCCGTTTTGGCCGATCCCGTGGGAATTTCGGGAAATCCCTTCTTAGTGCACCCCTATGGTCCCCAAGGAACAGTCATGCCAAATTTCAGCTTCCTGCGTCCAATAGTGTCGGCTGTAGCGTGTCTGTCAGTCAGTCAGTAACGCAAGGATTTTATATATTAAGATGTTAGTAATTAATTTTGTTTCAAATAAAAGTAATAACTTATGTTAGTTATTACTTTTTTTTGACACATAACTCTTTAGAATTTTATCGAAAAAAGTCTTTAGAATTTCACCACCGTACAACTCGCCACAAACTAAAATTTCACCCTCACCACCTTGACTAGTGCCGTTCTTCTACCGTACGATTCACACGCCGTTTCCTGCCTCGTACGACCAAACTGTGGAACCAGCTACCTGCAGCGGTATTTCCAAACCAGTTCGACATTAGAATCTTCAAGAAGCAAACGTATTACTTTTTAAAAGGTAGGCAACGCACTTGTGATCTTTCGGGCATTGCAGGTGTCTATGGGCGGCGGTGATTACGTACCATCAGGTGACCCACTTGATCGTTTGTCTTCCTATACCATAAAAATAAATTGATTATGCGACCTTCATCACTGTGCGTAAGTTGCACGAAGTAACCATTTAATAATTAACGTGACAGCACTCGACTTAAAGTTAATATATCTACCTATGTCAAGTTAAAGGGTAACTAAATTATTCAACGAACTTGCCTGACTAACTTACTTCTATTTAGGTCTATTATCAGTTACTGAATGCTGAATGAAGTCTGTCAACCTACGCTTGCTCAGCGTGGTGCGCTATGACCTAACCCTTCGCATAAAGAGAAGAAGCCCGAATATGACCTATATGTTGTAACTAATAAAAACTAAATGGCTTTAGGTTTGGAATTTGTGATTATTAGAACAACGTACGTTATGTTTATATGTTTTTAACCGTTTTAAAAGGCAAATTTCTTAGATTATTTTATGCTCCCTGTAGAGTTCGTATTTTATATTAATAATTTATTTTTACTATTACGTTTTGTTGTAGGTCAACAATACGTGACCAAGTTTAGCGCTACTGTTTTATTTATTGTAAGTAGTAAACGTCTAAAATCTTACTGGTCCATTTATTTTCATTGAAAATAAATGGACCAGTAAACACAAGCAAGTTTACACAAGCAAAAAGATTATATAATTTTTTGTCCGAAAAATTATATAATCTTTTTGCTTGTGTAAAAATCGACGAAATCATTTTTGATTACAAAAAAAAAGTAAAACCATTTCTTTTTTTAGTTACAGACAATCCGAATAATAATTTCTCGATATTCTTAAAGAAGACATGAGAATAAGAAACAGAATGCATTCAAAGAGATTGTACGAAGAAGTTCAATTTGGACGAATAAAAATAATAACTTTTAAAAATAATACTCAATGATGGATACTCATCATTGTACGAAAAGAGACTAGGTTTCGTCAATTGTTCAAATAACTTTGGAGATCGAAATTAATACTAAAAAGTGACAAAGGTTTTAACTTATATAAACTTCTTCACAATGTTGAATTTCAACTAAATGTGCGCTGTGCAAACTTATATCAATGCAGGAGTCAAATTAAATTAACTTTACCAAGTGTTTGAATATTATTGAAACCAAGTTTTGGTTATTGGCGATATTAATAAACCAACTTTACCATAACAATGATTGAATATTTGACCAATTTACAGATTTAAGATTAGAATTTACAGATATAGATTACAGTCCCATGCCTCGGAGAGCACGTTAAACCGTCGGAGAAGTGTTGGCGAAGTGAAGTAATGAAGATATTTGACAGTCGTTACAGGGAGTCAGTGCCCTCAAATAAACTGATACTGGCCTAATTCATGTAATATCGCTATCCCTTTGGATTGCGGAGGTCAGACGGTAGTCGTTCTGTGAAAAAGTAAGATATTCTATCATATCTGGTCAGTAAGCGGATCTCGGGCTACAAGCTAAGATAATCTAAGCTAAAAAAATATGCATTTGTAAGAAAGAAGCCAAGATCGAAGGACTACAACGGCAGTGGCAAACAAACTCGTTATTTTATTTGTTTTTGTCGCCTCGGGGTTCTTTTTACCATACTACGGCGAAGCCAAAAGAAAGGGTTATGTTTTTGGCCGTCTATGTAGGTATGTATATATGTTTTTATGTTCCACCGTAGCGCCTAAATTACTGAACCGATTTTAATAAATGGGATGTCAATAGATTTGTAATAATGGCCCGGGTGACATAGGCTATATAAATATTATCAAAATTTTCGATTACGGAATTAATAGCTCAGATTCCAACCTCAAAAAAAAATTAACTGGGATAATCATTACGTGTTTGATATCAAAAGAAAGGTATTGGTAAGCACATTACAAATATGTACATATATTATACTGCTTCAGTCAAAATATAACTTTAAAACATGGTTGTACTTACAATTCACGTGGTTCCGACGCTTTGCTTTACCTATTTTTCTTTCTTTCTTCTTATAAATACGGCAATGTAAATATATTGCACTGTGAGTTTGTTTACATGTCCCATTGAGATACGGAAAAACATTAAAAAAAAACGTTTAAAAACTAAAACCCGACTACATCGATAAATTTACTACGGTTAAGGGACTTTAAAAAGTCTCCTAACAGCCTACATTATATTTTTAAACTGAATTTATGAGTTTCTTGACTACATTATTGATTATGATAGACTGCCTCGTTGGTCTCACGGCATAAATGTGCGCGTGGGATTGGGAGGTCTCGGGTTCGATTCCCGGGTCTGGCAAAGTGTTATTGGCTTTTCCGTAAGGAAATTCTCAGTAGCAGCACGGAGTCTGGTAATGTGCCCGGTTCGGCAATAGGCTCGCCCCCTATTACGTGGGACCTAAATTCATGGCGAAATGTGGGTGTAATATTACACCCACAGTGAGTGGGTGGTGGCACATCAAAATGTGGCTTAAAAAGAACGAAACAAGAAAATAGGTCATTCAGATACAAATCCAGAAAAGTATAAGTACAGAAATGCTCAAGCTAGAGCCGTGGTCGCACCTATTGTATACCTATTGTGGGTGCCAGGAACACTCACCCATGGCAGGTAACTACATGTTCACTAGTATAAAAAAATAGGTGTCACCACGGCTCTAGCTTGAGCATTTCTGTACTTATACTTTTCTGGATTTGTATCTGAATGACCTATTTTCTTGTTTCGTTCTTTTTAAACCCCATTTTGAAGTAGTCGGGTTTTAGTTTTTAAACTTTTTTTTGTAATAATATTGTGAGGTAGACAAAACTGCCGCTGAACAACTTTAAAGTGCATGTCAACTTTTTATTCATATTTTCTACTCCACCTATTTTTTTCTTGCTTACTTAGTAACGAAGTAAATGTGTTTATATTTTTTCTTTATAGAAAAAAACGCGGCAGGTGGGCTACGGTTCACCTTAAAATGAGTGGCTAACGTAATAATCTTTACGACGCCAATAAGAAGAAATATAAATATTATATTAAAGAAATAGAAAGGTTTCTTAGATAGTTACCTACAATTATATACCTAGAGATAAATAACACCCAGACACAAGCAATGATTGTGGTCATTATGCAATAAAATCTTTTGGAATGTAATCGAAACTCTAGACCAAGAGGCGGGTCGAATATAAGGAAATGCAACATAATATCGACGAAAAGTAATTACAATATCGATGTACAGTGATAAGGTCGTACTGCTAATAACTCCAATCAATATTATTGGCATTATTTCTAAAATGCGGTTAGTCTAGCGTATCTATAAGAGCATTAAGGTATCAAATAAATTACTTTCATGATCGCAAGCAGCCAATTCGACCTGATGAAGCTGGCAGCCTTCCAACGATTTTATTTGTCAACCCTACAACCTTGTAGGGTTGACAAATCACTTCTACCTAGAAGTGGTGGTAAAAAAAATGCTAGTCAAGGTTGAGCCTCGTGCAGAATATACAGTGCCTTCTTAACACATTTAATGCCACGTAGCAACCATAATAGAAAATTTATTGTCCACACTCATTTGTGGCCGTCGCAGCATCAAATAATTTCGGGAGCAATGGTAAAACTTCTTGCTACATTATATTCACATGATATTCAAAAGTTAAATGGTTTAGTATGTAATAATGTAAATGTATTTATGAACAGGTTTTACTACGGAATTTAATATTCGATCTGTAGATAGATCTGTAGATTTTAGATTCGTTTTTGACATAAACTCCATACAAAATATGTCAAACACGAATCTCAAATCTCAAAATCCATGTATGGATCGAATATTGAAAATGGCCGTTAATCGCGTTACATAAAGACACTAGGTTAGGCTAATAAACTCTTGCTATCCAATTACTCCATAATTCTTCTAGATTAAGTGCATTGAATTACCTGTCCGTAGAGGAATATTGACAAAGACCAGTGAAATGGAATCGGGTGCATCAGGGATGTAGGGTTTGCTGCATTTGTTGCAGTAGCATATTAAGGGGGACGAAGGGGCTCGCCCTAGTTGGACTTTGACACTGACCGACGAGAAGCGATGGGACTGCTCACTAAAACTACCATGGTGTTCCTGTATCCGATTCTATTGAATGGCGGGGTCACGAGAACTTCGTTAGCATTACTGTCGTGACATTGTCCGCTTTCCTGCTGTACTTCCTACACTTTGCACGGTCTTCAGCACTCCTGGTGGCTAGTCTATAAGGCGGACGATTTCAATTAACATGAGCTTTCTGATCCCATAATTTTAATAATAATGAAGTGATAAGATTCGCATTGCCGTAGTAATTAGCTATAGTAGAATACTAGAACTTTAATAATATTCTGATTTACAAACTATGTAGTCAACAGTCTTGAAAATCCGGCAAGTACAAAAAATGTGAATTCTATCAAACCACTAAAACTCCTCTAGTTACACTGCGCTAAAACCAATTTAGTTACTCTGAAATAGAGTTAGGTTTAAGCACTACAATATCTATTCGTATATTATTACAATTTGTATTACACAAAATCTTCTTCCATTTTTAACCGTGACTCGAGGCAAGGCTAAGCAACAAGGTGTCCAAATAATTTATCACAATATATTTAGGGTATCCTTATTTCGTCACTCGAGATATGGTTGAGTCATGGCTGGCGGAGAGGTGTGTGCGACTGACCACATATAGCTTTTGACCTATTCAGCAAATCCACCACTACACTACTAAGTACCTAGTGGCCTCAAAAATCGTAATTATTAAGCTGCTGCAATCCCGTCGCGATCAGCGTATGGTGATCGCGTACCGATGGCTTGCAGTGGCATCCAACACAAAAATGGTCTAAAATACGACTATACCAAATATATAACGGTAAAGGCACTCTTTAGCCTGTTTACGTAATTATATGGTTTCATGGGTTTGGAGTTTGTTGTTTACTCCAAGAAAAAAGGCTTGATTACATGTCTCAAGGTAGAATAAATACTTACTTTCAAGCGAGAAGAGAGTAATATTAAGACGAAAGTAACGTAATAAACTGGTCTGAACAAAGTTGATACCTTATTACCTAAAGTGCGACAAAAACTTGTTTTACGGCACAAAAAATATGACTTATTGTTTTAATTTTACCGTGTACCGACTCTTCCTATGACAAGTTGTGCTAAATACAAGACCATTAGTTAGTCACCTTATTTTTTATTAGGTGAGCTTACAGCAGCAATAAAAATTGTTCTTCTATGTAATTTGCAACTTAGATGCAATAAAAATAACAACTTGAGTAACAACTTAATTTATATTTTGTGCCACCTAGCCAGTGGTAAGATATATAGGTGCCTCTATATCAATGCGAATATAAGGGAAACAGACACTTACTCCTGAGTATATTTTTATGCTTTCTCGATAAATAAAATTTGAATAATATTGAATAATAATTTGAATCGAATCGAGCGCCGCCGCCACGCTGCGCCGTTTCGCCGAGGTTCAAACGGATCAGCCAGCCGGGGTCATTGACCGCCACATCCCCGCCACATCCCCGCCACACGTCGCTACTGAGAGCCTCACGTTCGGCTTACGCCCGGCTGTGCTCGGAAATCTTCGCTTACGCGACGCGCGCGCTGCTACTTACTGTTTATAACGTTTCTCAATCTTTTATAACATACAAAGTGTTCATTTACAAACGTTGTGAAAATGAAGCTCGGGATGGAGTCACTTGTTCCATGTGCGAGAGCAAGTTTAACTTTCCCTGCTCAGGCATCACAGAGGCAGGATGAAGAAAACTCGGCGACCGAAAATCTACATGGAAATGTAGTACCTGCAAGGCCACAGCAGCAGCTAGTCCCCGCACCAACACTATTAAAGTACCAACTATGGAGTCCGACATGATTATTGCAGAATTGAAGAGACTGTCCGCGCAAATGGATTCGATACCCGCATTGATAGACAGCGTCAACGCCATTAAACATGAGCTCGCTGACCTAAAAATCATAAGGTTCAAATTCGCAGACATGAAATCCTCGGTGGAGTTCGTACACACCTCGATAGAAGCCTTAACGAACAAAGTTTCTACTATAGAGAAGGAGTTGCAAACCATGAAGAAGATCAAAGAAGAATTGTCAGGACTAAGAAGACCGTATCTTTAAATTTGAGACCATAAGTCGCAAAAGTGAGCAAAGGTCACGCATGAACAATATTGAAATCAAGGACCACAATCCAACTCCGAAAACCTATTCAACAAAGTCACTTAAATTGGAGATATACGGATTCCAGGCACCTCCACTTAACATGTCACTTATATATATTATTATATTCTACCACATACACGCATCACCATCTAGTCCCAAACTAAGCAGAGCTTGTACTTTGGGTATCAAAACGAAAACTTAACAAATCTATATAACTATATTAAACGGTCAGAAAAGAAAATATAGCCTAAGCCTATCCCCATGGTGTCATAACATTTAAAAATTCTTTAATAGTGTAATAACCCCATTGTAAAAGAAAGTTCCTAATTGTCCGTTTGCATTTGTGCACGGGTAAAGTCATTATTTCAAGAGGCAATTTGTTGAAAAATCGTATACCAATCCCCGCAAATGAGTTCTGAACTTTATGTAAACGGTAGTTAGTTCCCACTAGTTTATGCTTATTCCTTGTGTTCACTTTGTGCAGATCACTATTTTTGCGGTATAGAATTAAGTTTTTCTTAATGTACATTAAGTAAGCATATATATTATATATTGCGATGCAACTGTCAATATATCTACTTCTTTAAATTTATCACGTAAAGAAACTCTAGCACCGTAGTGTAAATAATACCGCTACTCGACGGTCCGTTATGGTGCCAGCATGGCAATGCAGGATTGAAAGTCGTATCGCTGAGACCAGGGCACTCATTGTCAAGCTGTCCTCCTTTAGAGCCGGCAATACACGACCGAGAGTGATGCGCTTTGTGACTCGGGCCTTCGCGGGAACTGGTATCAGTTCCCAAGATTATTTGTCTCGAGTTACAGAGCGCATCGACTTCCTAAAACAAAAGCTTTATGCATGGGCAAACCGTATTCGGCGATATAAAAAAAGAGTGGATCGATATTGCCTGAATCACACATTCCAGAGAGACGAAAAGTGTGTGTACCGAGTATGGGAGCACCCTGATTCTTCGGAAAGTAATGGTGATGGGTGTCGACCAGATTATGATGCCACTGTTACTTTTTGGCGCAGTATCTGGTCGATGATTGATTAAGAGGGTGATTGGATTGGGGATGTTGAGCGAGCATGTGAACGAATTCCATCTATGGAGCCAATATATATAACAATTGACGACATAGCCAGTGCAGTCCGTCCATTACAAAATTGGAAGTCAGCGGGACCGGACGGACTGCACAATTTTTGGCTTAAATGGCTCCGAAGTTCGCATGCTTGCTTAGCATCTCAATTTCAATCAGCATTGGAATCAGGGTCGCTGCCTGATTTTTTAACATGCAGCGTTACACACCTACTTTATAAGACTGGTAGTACCACGGACCCCAGGAATTATAGGCCAATTACGTGCTTACCAACTTTATATAAACTTCTTACATCCATTTTGAGAACGAAATTATCTAAACATATATTTGATAATTCAATTTTATCTGTTTCTCAAAATGGATGTAAGAGTGGGGCTCGTGGTACTAAAGAGCTCCTTCTGATAGACATGGCCATTAGCCAACAGGTGCGCCGTAACCGGAAGAATCTATCGACATGCTGGATAGATTACAAAAAGGCATACGACTCCGTTCCTCATACGTGGCTTTTGAGGGTGCTAGAGTTGTACAAAGTAGATGCAACTCTACGCACCTTCTTAAGGGCGTGTATGGGGCAATGGAGGACTGTATTGCGCTATCCAGGGTGTCGATCGACCTTGGGTTGCGGCGCTCCCATAATGATCGAGCGAGGTATATTCCAGGGCGACAGCCTGAGTCCTTTGTGGTTTTGCCTGGCCCTGAACCCCCTAAGTACCTTATTAGAGGCTTCAGGGCTAGGCTATCAGTTGAGGAGAGGAGGTCATGTTACATCTCACCTCCTTTTCATGGATGACCTGAAATTATTTGCCCCCAACAAATTCCAACTGACTGCATTACTTAAGGTAACCGAAACCTTTAGTAATTCAATCAGGATGGAATTTGGTGTGGATAAATGTGCGGTCATGCATGTGAAGAGAGGAAGGATTATGGAATCTGCAGGGATACAACTCTCAGATTCCATACAACTTAGATCCCTTTCCCCAACTGAGACTTACAAATACCTGTGTATGTCGCAGTCATTGAATATTTCTGAGATTGACATGAAACAGACGTTGCAGGCTCGGTTCTTTGGCCGCCTGAGAAAAGTACTTAATAGTCTTTTATCAGGCGGCAACAAGGTGCGGGCCTGCAACGGGTGGGCCATGCCAGTCCTAATGTATTCCTTCGGCATACTCAGGTGGACCCAGACTGAACTAGATGCCCTGGATAGAAAAGTCCGTTCAATGCTGACTGCATCTCGTATGCATCATCCACGCTCATCGGTAAGGAGGCTGTACATCCCGCGGAAATGTGGGGGTCGAGGCTTTTTATGTGCTAAGACCCTACACAACCGCGAGGTGTGCAACCTCAGAGATTATTTTCTGCAGATGAGTGTGGATGTCCCCGCTCGCTCTGGCTAAAGAGAACTGGCACAAACCTGCAATACTTAGTATTGAGGACCGACGAGAATATGGAGGGGCAAGGAGCTGCATGGACGATTCTACCGGGCCTTACATGGGCCTGATGTAAATTTTAAAGCTTCCATCTCCTGGCTGCGATTCGGTGATCTCTTTGGAGAAACCGAAGGTTTTGTCTTTGCAATTATGGACGAAGTTGTCATGACAAACAACTACCGGAAGTATATTCTGAGGGATGGGACGGTTGACATATGTCGGGCCTGTCACCAACCCGGAGAATCGCTCAGGCATATAGTGTCCGGTTGTTCGAGTCTTGCCAACGGTCAGTATTTGCACAGACACAACGAAGTAGCCAGGATAATCCATCAGCAACTAGCACTTAAATATAATCTCGTTGGTTCAGAGGTACCGTACTACAGATATGTGCCCGACCCAGTTCTCGAGAATGGTCGTGCATTGTTGTACTGGGATCGGTCTATCATTACAGACAGGACTATTGTAGCCAATAAGCCTGATATTGTAGTGATAGACCGAGCAGAGCGACTCGCAATGATAATCGATATCACTATACCGCATGACGGCAATCTCGTGAAGGCAGAAAAAGAGAAGGAGATTAAATATTTGGACCTAGCTCACGAGATTGTTGACATGTGGGATGTGGATTCGGCGATCATTGTGCCGATAGTCGTGTCGGTGAATGGGCTAATCGCCAAGAGCCTCGATCAACATCTAAAGAGGCTCGCACTAGGCAGCTGGATCAAGTCCTTGATGCAGAAGGCAGTTCTTCTCGACACGGCACGCATCGTGAGGAAGTTCCTGTCTCTGAGGCCCTAACTACCGGTGGCTTGGTCCCTGTACCCGACACTGGTGGGTCTCCGTGGTCCCTTTTATATTTCTAAACTTTTTTTTTTAATATAGTTTATTAATATAAAATTAACTACGAGAAATGTAAATAAATAAAGTGAATAACACTGCCCAACAAAATTGAACTTTTTATTTGTTTCCTGAGATTTTTTACCTGTCGTTTACTAATTTAGGGTCGCTTATTTTAAATCTACACTCAGATTTTTTTTAGCAGCTCTAGTTTAGTAGATACAGGTACCCCCTTAAAATTAACTCTCCATTTGAGTGTTGATATCACTAGCATCAACGTCTTTCTAGTTTTTGTTTCCTTTTAGCAATGGTTATGTCTAGAAGGATCTGTGTAAACAATTCAAATAGATTTTGTTACATTTGTGTCATATATTCATTCGAATAAATCTGCTTAAATGTGTCAGACTTCGTAAAAAAGCCTGCATGGAATACTTTCAACGTCCATTGGAAACAAACAACAAGCCCTGGACACCGAATATAGTATGTTAAACGTGTGTGGAGTCTTTACGGTTATAGAAAAATAACACGAGATCCGTTGAACCTCATTAGTCCTATGATTTGGCGTGAACCGGCAAACCACCACGACGACTGTTATTTCTGCGTTGTAAACATAACAGGGATTAACCACCAAAATCGGTCCAAATGGGTTTTTCTTACTGTGCCGTCAGTTACTTAGACTTGTCCTGAGTTCAACTGATACATTAGAACTCCAACCAAGTACATCTTGGGTACGTCAGCACAAAATTGTTCAACAAATGGAGGAAAGTACCACAAGCTGGAAAGATCGTTCCCAAAATTAAGTGCTAATAAGTGAAAACTGGAATTTTCGATGGAACACAAATCAGAAAATTAATAAACGATGTAGATTTTACTGAAAGTATTATAACCCTGAAAAAAATGCCGGTAAAAAACTTTTTGGGAAATAAGAAGTTTGTCCACTTTCTGGCCACGTCAAGCAGTTACTATTACACTTTCAGCGGCTTGCATGCAACATGAGTATTAAGATGCTTTCTTGCACAGCTACCTTTATCGATTTCCTGAAAATCTTGAACATTTAAACGAGGAGCAGAGAGAATGCATCCATCAGGACATTCGCAGTATGGAGGAGCGCTACCAGGGCTATTAGAGTGAAAGTATGATGGCTGACTACTGTTGGATTATCCAGAATAGTAGTAAAACTCTAATTCATTCAAGAAAGTCACATAAAAATAAGTTTTGTTCTAATTAGACGGTTAAATAAATTATAATAAGTCAGAAATCCATGATTTTCTTTCAAAAATAGCTACACTTTGTATGTCAAAAAGTAGACCTGCTAGCATAAATCTGAGTACAGATTTGGAATCAGGGTAGAAAATGCAGCTAGATCCATAAAAAAACATTCCATGAAACAAAAAAGGTGTTGTGCAGTGTAATCGTTTAATTCAGGTAAAAGGTAAAAACCTATAACAATAAACCTATAAAAAATATATAAGGTAAGTGTGAATGGGACAGGACGAAGGGGAAGACCTAGGCGGACGTTCTCTGATGAGATTGAAGACATCCTAAAAAAAGGATAGGTCAGAAGGACCCTAAACAAAAGAGCATGCATGAGAAACTTGATGGGAGTGAATGATGCAAGAGAGGTATGTCAGAATCGTTGCAAATGGCGTGCCATGGTCTCTGCCTACCCCTCCGGAAAACAGGCGTGAGTCTATGTATGTATGTTCAATGTGAAGGTGGTAAAACAGTTAATGTTGTGTATAAAGACATTCTCTAACGATATACACCACTATTTTTTAATTAGTACAAAAAATTTTACGGGGCACTAATTATCTTTAACTGATCATATTTATGTAGTTAAAAAATAAAAACACTTAGTCCCAAAACTGTCTCAAAACTGTCCACAAAAATACGTAATAATTGGTTAATGCATAACTAAGACTACCGGGCACGCCACGATAGTGGCGATAAGTCCCGTGGCTGATGAGTGGTTGGAGAGACGTCACGGCGTCCTCACCTTCCGGTTGACTCAAATCCTTACCGGCTATGGTTGCTTTGGCCGGTATTTGTGGAGGATAGGCCGGGAGGAAACACCCGGATGCCACCATTGTGGCAGCAGCCGCGACCCTGTCGAAGACACGGCGTTGCATACTTTGGCGGAATGCCCAGCTTGGGCATCGCAGCGCCGTGATCTGGTCGCGGCTCTGAATACGGTTGTCCTCTCGCTCCCGGCCGTAGTTCTGTCTATGGTCCGGAGTGAGAGGTCTTGGAACGCCGTCACCTCCTTCTGCGAAGCAGTCATGCTGAGCAAGGAGGCGGTGGAGCGGGAGAGGGAAATACATCGCCCTCTCCCCAACCGTAGGTCCGGGCGTCGGGGACGTCGAACAAGAGACGACCTCCGACCACCCTGAATTCAGTGCCTGCGGTCAGTGAGGGCTGGGGCTGCTCCCTGTCCGCCAAAAGGCGGGAGGCGGCGCGTGTCCTCGCCGCCTCCCGCTTTGTGAGGTGATGGATGCGAGAAGTTTGATGGATGCAAGAAGTTTGATGGATGATTGCGAGATCATGACGAGACGAGGCCCGCCAACACCAACGGCGGGACAATCCCGGGCGGGGTCGCGAGAAAGTATGCTAATCGCGAATCGCGTGACCCCGCCAACACACGGGACCCGTAGGGACACCGCGGTGGTTTTTAGTGGGTATGCCTGGAGGAATCGCGAGTGCAGCTGTGTAGTCTGTGTACCTATGGACATCATTTTGTGAGTGTACAAAAGTAAGCCGGCTAGTGTCGAACAATTAAAACATCGCATATTGGACGCTTTTGACGAAGTGAAAAGACTGTGATCTGTGTATTGACAATGGTGGTGGACATTTTGAAGGACAATGGAAATACTTGTAAGTTTAGTTAATAATACCTACTTAAGTAAATAGTAATTTGAGGTGGGTGGCTCAAAATCGGTCTGTGTGGATAACTTTGGGGGAAGCCTATGTCCAGCAGTGGTCGTCTCTAGGCTGACATGATGATGATAAAATAATTTGTAAGTAACAGATGATTCTAACTTCATAAATACGCCAAAATTACTGTTTTCTTTTATTACAGAATACCTTCTTTTATTTTTATATGTGTTTGCAATAAATTAGAAAGCAAACACATATAAAAATAAAAGAAGGTATTCTGTAATAAAAGAAAACAGTAATTTTGGCGTTTTACTAAAGGTTTCGGTTACCTTAAGTAATGCAGTCAGTTGGAATTTGTTGGGGGCAAATAATTTCAGGTCATCCATGAAAAGGAGGTGAGATGTAACATGACCTCCTCTCCTCAACTGATAGCCTAGCCCTGAAGCCTCTAATAAGGTACTTAGGGGGTTCAGGGCCAGGCAAAACCACAGAGGACTCAGGCTGTCGCCCTGGAATATACCTCGCTCGATCATTATGGGAGCGTCGCAACCCAAGGTCGATCGACACCCTGGATAGCGCAATACGGTCCTCCATTGCCTCATACACGCCCTTAAGAAGGTGCATAGAGTTGTACCTACTTTGTACAACTCTAGCACCCTCAAAAGCCACGCATGAGGCACGGAGTCGTATGCCTTTTTGTAATCTATCCAGCATGTCGATAGATTCTTGTGGTTACGGCGCACCTGTTGGCTAATGGCCATGTCTATCAGAAGGAGCTCTTTAGTACCACGAGCCCCACTCTTACATCCATTTTGAGAAACAGATAAAATTGAATTATCAAATATATGTTTAGATAATTTCGTTCTCAAAATGGATGTAAGAAGTTTATATAAAGTTGGTAAGCACGTAATTGGCCTATAATTCCTGGGGTCCGTGGTACTACCAGACTTATAAAGTAGGTGTGTAACGCTGCATGTTAAAAAATCAGGCAGCGACCCTGATTCCAATGCTGATTGAAATTGAGATGCTAAGCAAGCATGCGAACTTCGGAGCCATTTAAGCCAAAAATTGTGCAGTCCGTCCGGTCCCGCTGACTTCCAATTTTGTAATGGACGGACTGCACTGGCTATGTCGTCAATTGTTATATATATTGGCTCCATAGATGGAATTCGTTCACATGCTCGCTCAACATCCCCAATCCAATCACCCTCTTAATCAATCATCGACCAGATACTGCGCCAAAAAGTAACAGTGGCATCATAATCTGGCCGACACCCATCACCATTACTTTCCGAAGAATCAGGGTGCTCCCATACTCGGTACACACACTTTTCGTCTCTCTGGAATGTGTGATTCAGGCAATATCGATCCACTCTTTTTTTATATCGCCGAATACGGTTTGCCCATGCATAAAGCTTTTGTTTTAGGAAGTCGATGCGCTCTGTAACTCGAGACAAATAATCTTGGGAACTGATACCAGTTCCCGCGAAGGCCCGAGTCACAAAGCGCATCACTCTCGGTCGTGTATTGCCGGCTCTAAAGGAGGACAGCTTGACAATGAGTGCCCTGGTCTCAGCGATACGACTTTCAATCCTGCATTGCCATGCTGGCACCATAACGGACCGTCGAGTAGCGGTATTATTTACAGGAAATTTAACTCCTGCTACTCGACATGCCGTAACAGCCGCACAATACAGGATTGGCTGTGTATCGCTGAGATTTTCACTATTGTCAAAATAGATTGACAATAGTGAATCCAAGGCACTCACTAGCGCTATGTTTTTCTTATGCATGGGCAACCGAGGCAAACGAGGCCGAATACTTGGATTCATGGATCGGTATTCCCCAATAGCACATTCCAAAGTGCTCCTTAATTGATCATTATACTGGGTACTTACATGAGAAGTCTCGTCATCTACCTCTTCATGGACGACATTAAGATGTTGCTGTTCAACAATCACTGTCCCAGTTTGCGATGAAGAAGTGATGGGGAGACCTCTCCGTACGTCAGAGCGAAGTTTCTCAAGCACGGTATCATCCAACAGACGACACCGCTGGATGGCCCGCACTTGATCCGATAGCCGTTGTGTTGACACGTTGACAGCTGGTTCAAGCGCCTGAAACAAAGGCAGCATCCGATCACGGTACGCACTGAGGTTAGTTCCCCCCTCTGTGGCCACAAAATATGGCCGCATGACGTTTTCATTCATCGAACTCGTCCATCTCATGCGGTGCACATCACCACCGGTAGCGGGGGCCCTTTTCGAAACCGGTGGGTCTTGGGGTCCCAAGCGTGTCGGCCTCTCCCTCGCCGACGTACAGGTGGTGGCGACGTCGGCGGCGAGAAGTACTCGTCGCTCGACGAGCTCGACGCCTCTGCAATTGCCGACAACGCTGATGCAGGTGCCGGCGGCGGCTGCGAGGCGGAGCTGAGCGATGAGTCCGGGGGTGTAATGCGTGCTGCTGCGGCTGCCCTGGCTGTAGTCAACATAATTGTCTAGATATTTTCCTTTCTTTCAGATTAAATTCATATTTTGATGATTTTCGTTTGACAGTTGTCATCTTTGATTTCTTATATGGTTTGTAAAGTTTTTTTGTTTGTTCAGTTGTCATTTTTGTTATTATTATTATTATTTTTCTTTTGGTTTCTCGGTTAGGTAACCGGTGGCAGACTGATGTTACGGGCCTAAGCCAAGTGAGCATCAGATATGGGTTGAGTGTTAGGCTGTAAGGTGTGGGCGGTATTAATGTTTATCGGCTGTGTACTGTCCGGTTCGCATTGTAGGAATTTTCTTAACAGTCTGCATGTGTTAAGTACTACTGATTTTTGCAATAGTTAGTAGGTTTTTGGTGGTAAGTTTAGAGTTTTAAGGGACTGGTGTAATTGTTTAGGTACAACTCCTGTTGTAGAAAGAACAATAGGTACAATAGTTACTTTTTCTAGATGCCATAGTCGTATTATGTCATCGTTTTTCTGCTATTGTATTCTGTATATTACATATGTGTGTTTGGTACGGCAATGTCTATGAGGTATCCTGTTTTAGTAGTCTTGTTTATTTCGGTGATATCAGGCCTATTATATCGGACGGTGCTATCAGTGAGTCAATGGCTCGGTCAAAGTATAGCTTGGTAGTAGAATTTTGAAAAACTGTTTCCGGGTTATATTTATAGTAGGCTGTTATAGAGTCTATAAATTTGTATTGTAGTGCAAGTTTTTGGTGTAAGATATTGGATATCTGATCATGTCGATGTTTGTAATCCGTTTGGACTATGGACTTACATGCGCCTTTTATGTGTTGTATTGTTTCTGCGGAGCTTTTACATTTTCGGCAAGAGTCAGAGTGTAAGTTCTTAATTATATGTTTTTTATAGTTCCTAGTTTCAATTACTTGGTCCTTTATAGCGATCATGAAGCCCTCAGTCTCTGGGAAGAGTATGCCTTGGCTCAGCCATGCGTTCGATGCTACTTTGTCGACATTTTGGTGGCATAGGTCGTGACGATGTCTTACATGTAGTAACTTTTGGGCCCATACTGCAATCTTCGGTTTATCGTCTGTCAGTTTTTCAGTATCTTGTTTGTTTGTATATTTCAAAGAAAGTGGAGTAAATTTCTGATCATTTTGAGAAGTTGCTTTGTGGAGTCTATATATTTCGGATTTCATCATCATCAGCCCTTAATAGTCCACTGCTGGACTAGGCCTCTCCTTTGAAAGGAGGAATTGGCCTACTATACCACGCTGGCCAAACGGGTTGGTATAGGGTTTATATCAAGTTTTCCTTCTCAAAGTGAAAATATTATAAATCGTAGAAAAAAGAAACAATTTGTTTTGTTCATATGAAGTTTAAGGTCGCCACAACAAACCCAGACCAAATTTTGCCATTGTTCTTTAGACACAGAGACTTTTTGTTTATGAAAGTCCCGAATATTATACTCTATTATTTTTTTAATAACAGAAAGATACACAAACACATAATTAGTGTCTTTTTTGCAAAAAACATTTATTTTGCTAGAAAATGATTTGAAAATAGTGACATCTATCGGTCGGTAAGTAGCCATAAAACACTTTGAAGGTACCTATTTAGACTAACTATACTTTTACTAACAAACTTATAATGATCATAGATGGCATCATACATTTAACCAGTTTTGGATGATCCCTGTTTTGTTTGAGACTACGTACAAAGGAGAGGTCAAGCTGTACACCGAAAACCACTCAACCGATTGTGATGTAACATATACTATTTTATATGTAGGTTTGAGTATCTTTTGTACATGAGTGTAAGTTTTATTGAGATCAATTTTCCCATTTTAGAGATCTTTAGCAATATAGGGAAAGACAGACAGACAGACAGACAGACAGACATCAGACAGACATTAATTCTAAAAAACATCAAGTATTGCTTTTTAGCATTTTTCTAGATTTTTTAGCTAATTTTCGTCAAAATATCTTAAATGTACAGACTTTTTCACCTCTACAGTTTTATTATAGTATAGATAAGCAACAAATAGCTATATTAAAGATCACAAATAATGTATAAGTAGGTATAATCAAAAGCCCTCGATGTAGTGGTAACAGATAGAGAATATTTCACGATTTCACGAAGGAAAGTGTATGAACCTTTGTTTTTTACAAATTTCGATGGTTCAATATGTTTATGTAGGCTCACAGTGCAATGTATTGAAATACCTGTCTAGTCTTTACAGTACCTAGTATTCCCAACCGTAAGCAAGGCATTCGTCCAACCTAGTTGTGGGCGAGGTGATTTTTCCAATGCTGATCAAAAACAAGTACCTATCTAACACGAAACCGTTCTTACAGGCAAGTTGGTTATTTTTAAATACAAAAATAAACACAACAAAGTAAAAGTAGTTTTGGAACAACAAAAACATAAAGAAGAAAAACATCGGAAGACTTTCAGCAATGTTACTGTAGTACGTTATTTACGTCGTAGTACAGCCAGACGAGAACATAAGGCTGCGAGTTGACTACAGATGTACTGAGCGGTGTGAGAGAGAACCATTGATGAATAGTATTATTTCGTTTTCTCCTCGCTCAACGCAAGCGAAACTATTCATCTACATAGGTTACATCAAAGATCGCTCATCTTTGCCGCAGATTTCTTGCGGTTACACAACCTTATTGGCCAGTCTGTTTGTTGAAAAGCCTGTTATGTGCGCAAGTATACGTGTCAAGAGCGAAAGCCAGCTATAAGAAGGCTATTAAGCCCTCGCTATTTCCCCATATCTGTTTCGTAGCCAATCGTAGTTTTGCGTAGCACATACGTAGCGAATGTGTTAATACTTTATAGATAGAATCTGTACACACAAATATTTCGTATTGGTGTTTGACATCATAATAAAGGTTGCCAACAAGCAATAAAATTGTAAATGGCTAATGTTACAAAAAAGTACACATTAAAGGTATGTAGTTCATGACAAAATCCCAGATTTTGGATACACAAACATTGTATTTGCTAAAACACTGGATTATATAACCTTTGGACAGTGCAAATATATATAAGCTGTTCTCAACAGGCAATGCAATTACGTCACATGACCGTAGGCGTACGTTGTCGCAACGCAACTTAGGTTGTTGACATGTATTAATGATACACAATATGGAACACATTGATTACAATAGTAAATTGGTGTGCCAGTTCACAGAGCACATACAAAACTTCTGTTTCCGACATTGAGTTGGGTCTGTGCCAACTTATTGTTAATTTAGATTCGGATAGAAAGAAATATTGTAAATTTTTTTTTTTAAACTAGGGTTAATAAAGATTTTTTTAATAATTTATGTAGGTATATTATTAAGAAATCTTACGCAAACATGAGGTTATTGAGAAAATATGTAATGCCCAGAAAGTCAAAAATATATTTAGTTATAATAATCATAAAAAAATCTCGAGACCACTCTGATCCTACACTTGTTTGAGCCAGTACTATGGCGATGATATAACAGTCATCATATTGATAGACTTCTTTTTTTATAAAGACATAGACAAACTTTCGTTTTGTCTATGTTCTACTACAAGTGCAAGTGCTGTGATATAGAATTCACAAAATGTGTACTGATCAATATTATTTGGTGTACAATAAAAAGTATATCTATCTATCTATACAAACAAAAGCGAATCATCGAAATGTTTGAAACTACCACACGACTGCATTAAACTTTATAAAAACAAATGGTGGAGAAGGTTGGTATAAAAATATGACGGCGTCGCCGGGTCAGCTCGTTTTATTGAACTTGTAAATAACTATAAAAGATGAAACATGTTAATAATTACTAAATATAATGAATTTTATTAATATATAGAATTCAGAACCTAATAGTGGTCTAAAGTAATTCCTAAAGTGTATAATTTGTACATTCATCACCATGCAGAGAGTATAATCTGACGTTTGTCACTTTATTTGCGGGTCACGACTCAAGGGGCTCTCGAAGCGCGGGTGCCTCACGAGCGCTGAGGCTTTTCACACAAAAAACATAAATAATAACAATAATACTGTCACAGTGATTCACGACTGAAATATTACAGTCACACTAGCGGTATTATTTTGGACAATAATACAATGTCTAAAAAGATAACTCCTACACTCGAGATAAAGTCCCTTGTATAGTGACATATTGTTATAAGGACGTTATCAAACTGACAAATTACTGTAATTTGCAACGCGGTTAATAAACGTGTCAAAACTGTCACCAACAGCTGTGCGCGTAATACCTGTATCAATTTGCTCTGCAGAAATTATTTCATAACTTTGTTCAAAGTGGTTACTGTGATTAGACTTTGTGTACACTTATAATAAATGAACTGTGAATAGTGTTAAGACATTAAACTAGTGCAAAATACACGTAACAACTGTATATTGACAATTAACAAGTTAGAGGTTGTATAAAGGTACCCACACTAACGGTTTGAATAATCAAAGTGAACAAAACGCGTAAGCGTACGGAATATTTACTCATGTGCGGAATAGCACGGCGCTTACGACTTTCTTGTCGGCGACCCGCGCGAGATAAGCTCGAGAGACTTTATTAGTGTGCGATTATTCACGTGCACTGAGCCGAAGTTATTTGCATACTATTTTGTGTTAAGTGATCGCAAATATGAAATGCAATTGCTGCTCAGAAAGCATTATAGACGAAAGTTCCGCTGTGAATCGTTCGTTGTGCAAGAAACCTTAACACCTGTCCTGTCTCACAGTTATTTGTGATTCAAAATTCCAACTTGCTCAAAAACGTGAATGGTTGTGTCCGACTTGTAAGCCGAAGACCTCTAACACTGACAACACGCCAGTCCGCAATAGGCGAGCTACTGATCCAAATGTTACACTAAGAAGAAAGGGATCGACGTCTGCCAATGCAACTAATGTAGACGATTGTGACGTTATGCCTATTACATCAGCGGACGTTTCTCGTATTGTGATGAATCACATTGATAAACAGTTGTACTCCTATTTATTTTAATTCTATAATTTAAAAATTTATTACCAGAATGTGAGGGGCATTAGAACAAAGCTTACTAAAATTTACAACAGAGCCGCCTGCTGCTCTTACGATATTATCATGTTTACAGAGACGTGGCTACTGAATGGTATTTTTGACTCAAAGATCATGGATTCTCGATACAAACTCTACAGACGAGATCAATCTATTAATGCATTGAACAGTTAAACGGACGGCGGTGGCGCACTTCTAGCAATTTCTAATAAATACAAGTCGTGCCGTTTGCATCATTTTGAAAGTTTGTGTGATGATCTCTGGGTCAAGCTTTCACTAGTGGTTGGTAAGGAAACTAAAGACTAGAAATCTATCTTTGTACTGTATACCTTCCGTCACCTTTGCACCCTGGAGTTCTCGAACATTTTGTTGATAATTTAAACAGAGTATTGGAAAATGTTACAGATAGCTTAATCATCGCCGACTTTAATTTAAAATCAATCGACTGGCTTGATTCTAGTGGGTCTCTTATCAGTTTACCTCAAAGTGCGTGTTCCGGACTGGAGCAAACTGCTTGGGACTTTATTTTAATAAACAATCTGAAGCAATATAACTACTTATGTAATAAAAAGAACAGAATCCTGGACTTAGTGCTATCCAGTGTGGAACATGTGACAGTAAGCGCACCCGTAGATGTTCTGTCTAAAATAGATTTGCACCATCCACCCGTATTAGTTGAACTCATTTTTCGCAGAATTTAAAACCACAGAAGCATATCACTTAAACTAAATAGAATAACGTCAGGGCTGACTACGCAGCCATTAATGCAGCCTTGGATCAGCTCGATTGGACTGGTACTATGGAATCCTGCATGACTCTTGATCAGATGGTTCAAATATTCTATGATAAATTGCATAAACTTATTAATGATTATGTCCCAAAGTTGAATATAAAAGTATCTCGGTATCCGCATGGGTTCTCTAGGCAATCGATTAAAAGATTGAATGAAAAGAATGGATTAAGGCTAGGCGTAAAAAAATATAATAATCCACTAGACGTTATTGCTTTAAATTTACTTAGAAAAAGATGTGATCATTTAACTACATCATGCTACAATGAGTATATTGCTGTTATCGAGTCTAATAAAGTCTAATCCAAAGTACTTTTGGAGTTATCTAAAAATTAAAAGAGGTGGATTTTGTTTTTTTTTTTTGCTCCTCATGTACCCATGTGTCGGAGGGTAGGGTTTCACCGAAGCATTCCTCGCTACCACCCGACGGGTATTAGCCCGCCAGATGGTCAGGCGGGCCCCGAACGAAACCCCCTTGGCGGCGGATGAAGGTGTTGGGCTCCGCCGCCGAAACACCCAGCGGCTGCAGAGAATAGGGAGGACGGCAACGCAACACCGACACACCTTTCCTCCCGCAACCGCACCCGACTGCGAGGGACAGACAGAACTGTCCCCCGCACCCGCACCCTGGGACGCACCCTCCCGGGATCCCGCTTAGCTTCACCGTGGGTGTTGGACCTCACCCACGGTTACTGAGCCCTCCCACCACGACAAGGTGGAGATCCTACGGGGGGGATCCAGTAACTACCCGAGTTCTATGTCTAAGTGTCCGTATACGCAGCAGGACCCTGCGTTTAATTCAAAATATAATACAAAATATTTGAATTACACGTAAGGTTATTTGAAAAGTACTATTAAAATGCTAACAAGAAATATGACTGTCGGGGCCGAAAGTGTCAAAACTAAAAAGGGTCCTGCTGGCATGATGAAAGTTTTGCAGGCGCTTTCCTCATAAACTAATGATTATATTAAAATGAAACCAAGGTATTATATATATACATCGCTAACCGGTGACATATACTATTGGTCTGAAAATCTTCAAACAGCGGAGGGTCCTGCTGGGTAATAATTCAAGATTTTGCTGTAGCAATGAAGGTACTATTTTTTTACTTATACAATTCGAAAAGTACTAAATACCACGCACGTAAAAAGTTAACTTTTAATCGAATTAAACGTAGGGTCCTGCTGCGTATACGGACACTATGTCTAATGGAACAGACAGTTCAAGTGACACCAATGTGATATGCAATTACTTTGCGACTTATTTTGCTAAAGTGTATCATCATCATCATCATGATCAGCCTTTAACAGTCCTGGACTAGACCTCTCATTTGAAAGGAGGAATTATTCTACTATACCACGCTGGCCAAACGGGTTGGTATAGGGTTTGTATCAAGTTTTCCTTCTCTTACAGTGCTGTTCTCTGCATAATATGGTCCCTCTGTCGGCTCTTTTGACTCCCATGGGATGACATGGGGTAGTGACATTCCGTATTCTTAATCCGTCACCACACGGAAAAGTGTATCGGGGTAGTGAAAACGAGGCATCCGTGCAGTCGGGTGTGATGGATAGTCAAATGAGTAATAGCATATTAGGCCAATTAGAGATAAAACGGGAACACATTGAGCACCAACTTAAGATGCTAGATATTAACAATGGAGCCGGTCTTGACAGTATACCACCAATATTTCTCCGTAGAACGGCAGAGAGGATCTCATTTCCTTTGAGTTTAATATTTAATAGATCCCTACTTCAAGGTATTTTTCCAACCGTGTGGAAAGAAACCAGAATAGTACCTATATTTAAGAGCGGAAATCAATCAGATGTGTCGAACTAAAGACCCATCGCGATCCTCTCTATCCTCGCAAAGGTTTTTGAAGCGCTCTTATGTCCTGTGCTCTCTAGAAATTGATAAGCGAAAGTCAGTACGGTTTTGTGACAGGCAGATCAACAGCTACGAACTTGGTTGCAAATGCCGAGGATGTTATTAAGTCGGTGGATGCGCGTATCCAGGTAGATGCCGTCTATACTGATTTCGGTAAGGCATTCGCACAGTCGATCATGG
Organism: Euclidia mi; assembly: GCA_944739405.2. Classification (NCBI taxonomy): domain Eukaryota; kingdom Metazoa; phylum Arthropoda; class Insecta; order Lepidoptera; family Erebidae; genus Euclidia; species Euclidia mi. Next base: position 65,947,432 of record OX123190.2, read on the forward strand.
TATACTCATATCTAAACTTAAGATTTACAGTGTGTCGGATCCTTTACTGAGTTGGTTCGGGTCGTAATTGCGTGGGCGGATGCTTAGGGTGGTAGTGAATGGTTGCAGCTCTGAATCCTACATAGCAATATTGGGCATCCCACAAGGTTCTCACTGGGGTCCGCAACTCTTTCTTCTTTTCATCAACGACATTTGCAAGTGCTTCCACAACTCGAAGGTATTTTTGTTTGCTGACGATCTTAAAGCTATAAAATCTATCAGAAGCTCTGCCGACTCGCTACTATTTCAAAGTGACTTCGACAGGTTGAGTGAGTGGTGTCAGGGTAATAAAATGTCTCTAAATGTAAATAAATGTAAACATATAAAATTTACTCGAAAGAAAAATGTTATATGCACAACATACAAACTGAATAATGAAAAGCTAGAGGAAGTGAATGCGATGCGGGACCTGGGTGTACAGTTTGATAAAAAATTGAGTTTTATTCAGCACATCGATGATATTGTACTCAAAGTATCAAAAATGTTAGGCTTTGTTATGAGAGAATGTAAGAACTTTAAACACTCAACCACGAAAATTACTATGTATAACTCTCTCGTAAGGAGCCATCTTGAGTATTGCAGCGTTGCCTGGTCACCAATTTATAAGGTTCACATTAAGCGTATTGAAAAGATTCAGAAAAGATTTTTATGGCATCTGACATATAATAGTAACCTGGGCAAAAAGCTAACATCCTACGGAGCTAGGTTGCAATATTTCAGGATGGTGTCTCTGGAGAAACGAAGAGATGTGCTGGATCTAGTGTTCCTTAAAAAACTCATTACTGGGTCTTTGGACTGCCCACAGCTATTGAGTAAGGTCGCTTTAAATGTACCACGAAATAAACCTAGAACCTTCAACAAAAAGCTCCTTTGCCAGCCAACAAGTCGCACCAACTTAAGGAAGCATTGCTCTTTAGCAAGAATGTAAAACACCTACAAAGAACTAGACATAAATGTCGACTTGTTTCATGTTTCTGTGCCTGCCCTTAAACGATTATTGTTGTCTGATCACCAAATTTAATTTTAATTGTTATTTCTATTTTGATTTATTGAATTTCTAATCAAATTTTATGTCAATTCTAATATAATTTATAATAATATCAAATTTTAATTTTAATTTATTTTGTACTTTTTAATAATAATATAATTAATAATAATATAATTCTCTGCGCATAATATAGTGTATGTAGTGTTCTTCTATAAGTAGTGAAATTTAGATTTAAGGTTACAATGTATATTATATCTCGAATGTTACGGTGTACTCATTGTTGAAGAGCCAATAAAATAAATAAATAAACGTGTTGGCAGTAAGTTCACCTTGTTTGAATTTGGCGTGAATACCCGAAGTATGGGATAACATTTATATTCTATGATCTTTATATGAATCATTGCAAACTACCTAGTAAATAGTGCATTCCCGTGGAAAAGTCACGATTTGATCGTTTCTTATGTCCTTTATTTTATTCCATCACTCACGTTATAATAAAGGTACTTTTCCTCCTTACACGTGTTGGCGGCCACGTGCAGATTTAGAACGTGTGTCTAGTCAAGTCCGCGGGACTTTTACTTCACGGTGTGAGTGTACCTCATATGAGCGAGTGAAGTAAAATTCTCCTTAAAAATTGTAAAACGTAAAATAGAGTAACTCTAAATGGAGGCAATTATATAGAAACATACATCTTCTTTATTATTCATGGGCATGATACCCGCAACCCGCAAAAGTAACAAGTTAAGTTAGGTCTGCGGTGCCAGGCATAAAAAGAAATATATTTCTAACGTCATCGTTACATCTAAAATATTTATTTTGTTGAAATTCAACCAAACTAAGATGACTCTGAATAATACAGCCGTCAATTTGCCTTTCTAAACGCGGTCGATGGGCACGGCACAAATGGATGGTTTCGTTTTTCATACAAAAGTACTCCGCGATACTCAATATTGTAGTCATTTCTACCAACGGGCACCACACTTTTGACGCACGATTGGTTTTGTTTAAAAAGATACAATGTTACTTAACATAAAGTGGCTTTATATGGCTATATGGTTTTATACTGTATATGAAATTGTTAACTATTAGAGATGGCAAAAAATTTGCTTAAACTTGCCTCAAATAATGACAAATCGAAATATCATACAAAATAATATAGCGACTCTTAATCGGGTAAACTTAACTTATTTAAGGTATAAATATGTATGTAAATACCTATTTGGTTCCGACGGTTCGATCTTCATGCACCGAGCGTGGTCGCGGAGAGACTGATGAGAGCTCAGCGCCGTCTTGTGGACATTGCAGATTCCGGTACCTACCCTCATGTGGTTTTTATTTAAGTTCGTAGTGACGGTACTTCGACACACTACACTAATGACGTCTATATACTGTTGAGTTTTGTCACTGCGGTGTTCGTCACATTTGCTGAGGACTGGATTCCAAGTAGTCAATATCTTTATCCATCCTCCCGGTTGAAATTTATTATTAATAATTAATAGTTAGTCCTGTAATCATTACGATCATACATGTAAAATATTATATTATTATAATACACCATGTATTTTAAGTCAGAGTTTTCCAGAAAAGTATTTACTCAGCCCATGATATAACCACAACTGCAATCGCGAAAAACGCCTTCAATTCAGTGAATAGGGACATCTTGTTGACACAAGCAAAATTAGAAACCCCCAAAATTTTTAAATTTCTTTGGCAATGTTACAGGTATCCCACAAAATTACTATATCAGGACAATCTTTTGGAATCTGCAGTTGGATGCCAACAAGGTGATCCTCTTGGACCAGTCATTTTTAGTTTAGCTATACAACCCATTATTCGACAAATAAATTCTAAATTTAATGTATGGTTTTTGGACGACGGGACCCTGGGGGGCGAAGTAGACATAGTATTGCAAGATTTGACTTATCTTAAAAATAAATTCGCTTCTATTGGTTTGGAACTAAATTATAGTAAATGTGAGCTGTTTGTAAATACAACAGACTCCACAAAAAAACTTTCGATAATATCAAAATTTAATTATTGGCATCAAACTTAAAATTGTTGATAAGACTTCTCTCCGCCTCCTGGGTTCTCCAGTATTTGAAGAATCTTTCGATTCTTTCTTAGAGGAAAAAATACAAAATTTTGTGAAATTTCTGATCGCTTATTCAAAATTAATATTCATTCGGCTTATACCATTATTCGATATTGTCTTTTCGTCCCAAAATTCACACATGCCTTAAGATCTTCATTTTTTGGAAAAACAAATCACTTTTAGAACAAATCGACAAAATTATCCAAATTACTTTAAAGAGAATATTAAATGTGGATTTGAACGACCGAGCCTGGCTACAAGCGTCTTTGCCCATACGTCTAGGTGGGCTCGGTATACGCAAAATTTCTAGTGTTAGTTTACCGGCGTTTCTATCTTCGGTCCACAGCACGGAAGAGTTAACTAGGAAAATTTTATTACCTACACTAGTTAACTCAGAAGTGTTGTGCAAAACCGAAGCTATAAACGCCTGGAAAATGGCGTGTCCAAGCACTGATTTGCCTACCAACCTATTCTCCCAAAGACAGTGGGACGCGCCGCTTTGTAACATAGTAAGAAAAAGTCTTTTGGATACATCTCTTAATGTTACAGAGCGTGCTCGCTTGCTGGCTGTGGGAGAGTGGGAATCCGGTCTATGGCTTCAGGCACTACCATCGTCTAACACAGGAACCATGTTGGACGATGAGACATTCCGTATTGCCACCTGTCTGCGTTTAGGTGCTCCGTGTGTTTCTCCGCATCGATGTCATTGTGGAGAAGACGTCGATAGCCTCGGACACCATGGGCTATCTTGCAGCAGAAGCGCTGGTAGAATTCCTCGTCATGCCCATCTAAATGACATAATCCGTCGTGCTCTTGTCACGTCTGGCGTACCAGCTGTACTTGAACCAAATGGTTTGGTACGTGACGACGGTAAGAGACCTGATGGTATGTCATTGTTGCCTTGGAAAATGGGTAGGCCTTTGGTGTGGGACGCAACCTGCGTAGACACCCTCGCGCCATCACATGTTCCAAGCACGGGAGGCCACGCCGGCGCTGCTGCTGCAACTGCGGAAACCCTCAAACGGCGCAAATACTGTAATTTAGTGAGTAATTACGTGTTTGAGCCGTTTGGGGTGGAAACGCTAGGCTCATGGGGTCCGAGTGCTCGTTCTCTATTCCGGGAAATTTCTAAACGATTAATCGACGTCTCACGTGACCAGAAGGCTGGTTTATTCTTTGCTCAAAGAATCAGCATTGCCATCCAGCGTGGCAATGCTGCCAGCCTTCTGGGCACGTTACCCGATGACATTGATGCGGAGGCATTTTACGACGCCTAAACCTTGTAAATATTTTCACTTTTAGATTTGTTTTATGTTTTTTTGTATTAGATTAGGTTAGATTAGATTAGATTAAGCTTCAGATAAAAAAAAAAAAAAAAAAACTGCAATCGATATACATATATCAAATTCTTCCGTTACTGACTGACTGTCAGACATCGCTCAGGCAAAACTACTGTGTGCAAGATGCTGAAATTTGGCAAGGAAGTGGAAATTTATATGGAATCACGGGGAATTGATTAAATTGAAAAAAAAAATGCCTGCGTAGCTGCGGGTATACTCTTAGTAAAGTCTAGTAGAACAATATCTTTATATAGTCCTACTAGAATTTCCTAGATGATCTCAAAAATAACAACAATTGTGCATTCACGATTGTTGCTATTTTTGTAATCATCTTTTCTACCTCGGCGATAGGAATAGTATATTTATAACATACACTAGTCCATCATGACTTCGAGAAGTTCGTTTGTATCTACACTCTAATCTATCGTACTTCCTAAGCTTCCCACCTAAGTTTGTACACTTTATTGTTAGAACACAGTAGCGCCAGAACGCTCCAGTTGCCAGCCTACCAGTGTGAAATTGATTACTTGGTAAAGTTAGTCTCTGAAATTTAAGACAAACTACGCGTCTCAAAATATACGCCAAAACGTGGAGTTGCGGATATAGCTCATGCTACCTACATAAGATAACTTAGACGTTATTATATTTTTATGTAGTCCTTTAGTAGTATAGATGTTGTTACACATTTTTTACATAAAGACAGTTGCCATACTGCTAGAGATAAAGTGAACATTCAAACAATGCACCCTCAATAGAGACAAAGTCTAACGGAGTCTACACACCGAAGCTACTGACCCGCTAACGTCGACGACATTTTGTCGGCGGCTTCTATTATTTTTCGTGCGGCACAATTTTCTACTTGAACAAGATGTGAAGACGCTGACACCTAACCTGTCTCCAAATTTTCAACGACTCGTGACGTGGGGCTTTGATTTGTAGACGCCATAAAATTGTTAGCGTTCGTAAACTCATTACTCTGCCAAAGAAAATCCTTCTCTATTCAAAAACGTAAAGCCTAGCGATTTAAAACCTTTAACTTAATCAAGTTTTGAGACTTAACAGCGAATTTTGTATATACAAAGACTTTAGTATTGATACTTTACCACAATGCGCGCAATCTCATTTCTACAATAACAACAAAAGCCTCATTGTTGTGTAAAAAGAAGCCTTTCTACTGCCAAAGTTAGGCTGCATTTTCACCTAAGGCGAGTGAAGTAGCTTTGCGCTCTGAGAAGGAAAAGTACTCCTATAGTCAGGGATAGATAAAGGGATCTTTTTATTCTCAGAGCACATAGCTTCTTGCTAGCAAGGTTTACAAGCAATCTTGTGCCAATTTTGGTGTAACTAGTTTCACCCACATTCTTACAATAACATCACCCGTCTTAAAGAAAGTTAAAATCAATTTTGGAGCCCGCAACACATTTATTCAGAAGTATAAGTGATGAGTTGAAAATATACACATTTTTATGGTTAGTAAAATGGAATACAAATAACGAAGTAAAATGTATATATTATGTATTAATGGGAAGGTAAACTACTTTATTTAAATTTCATTCCAATATTAACCGTTTATCTTACATATTGCTTATCTTGTTTTCTAAGCGAACGACTGCAAAAGGTTTGAAACAATGCCACGGTAGCTGCTACCTAATGCTTTATGTACGCTCACATGAAACCAATGTAGTATTCAGATAATTAGAATAGAATATAATAGAATAGATAATGCTTTATTGTACAATATACCTACACAGTAATTTTATAGACACAAGAGATAGATAGAGTTTACAATTTAAATGCACAATGCGCGGCCTTATCGCTAAAAGCAATTTCTTACAGGCAACCTTTGGATGGACAGAAATAGATTCATTCATTTAATTAATTACTAGAGGACCCGTGCTGCTCCACAGCATATTTTAATATTATAAAAAAGCTCTTAGGTACATATAGGTATGGTGAGTTTATTGTAGTGGCCAAACGAATTTCATAATGTTTATTCTCACTTCCATATAAACAATAAAAAATTGCGCGGAATAAGCAATTACCGTCACCAAGAATGGAAATCACTTGAAAATTGTTGATGGTAGAATTAATCAAATCTGAACCCGTTTCCACCCGTATTTTTTTAGCAGTAGGAGGACCATCCGGTACCAAATCTCCAACAGGGCCGTCATTGACCAAGATTCTTTGTTCAAACTTTCTCTGAGCATTTTTCAATTTCCTTCCAAGAACCATCACTATACCATTATACCTAATTGAAAACACAACTACTCACAAAAATACGTTATTAAATCAGAAACTTAAGTAACTAATATTACGCTAACTTCACGTTTTTCTTTATCTGTCAATACTTATTTTATTATCAAAATTAAAAATATAGATAAAAACTTTTTTTGTAAGAAAGAAAATAGGTTTTATTTCTGTTATCCAGCTAAATATTTCTGTGAGAAGCACGATTTATTTTGTTTTGTGTATGGGTGTGATTAATCCATCATAATTTAGAAATGTAATAATGACGTTTATAGTTTTGGTCGAAATAGTACTTTTGGTAGGAATGGTAGCTTTGGTAGCAATCGTCAGTAACATTGCTACCAAAACTACAATATATGCCAAAATACCACTTCTACCAAAACTACTATTCCTACCGCAAATACTATTCCTATCAAAACGACTGTTTGTACCGAAACAACTATTCGTAATAACACTATCATATCTACCTTTTTTTAAACTACCATTTCTACCAAAACCGCCGGTGCTGTCAAAAGTACCCACCTTTTCTCTCAAAACTACTATTCTTAACAAAGCTACAATTTCTACCATAGCTACCACTTGTAATAACATAATTATATGAAAATAGTAGGTACTATGAACCGCTGTAATATGTTCCACATAAAAAGAAATTAAGATGCCCGAAGAAAGTCCGTAATTTAAAAACACAAAAGTTTTCCTAACATAAAACGTAAGGAAAATTCCTCAACATCAGAGATCAGTTCACCCAACATTAAGGCTTAACTGGTAACATTCGGGGAATATTACCTGCCATCAGCGATAATTCACTATAGTGATAATTTGACCAACATCGGGTATAACTTTACACACCACCACACTCACACCCGTATGAAAGTAAGGCAAGGTCACCATAAGGAGGCATAACGTTTTTTCCTGGCAGTTACCGCAAGGAACTTATGAGATGCCATTTAAATATTTTTGAATTAAGAACCGTCCATGTAGAGAGAAAGCAATGGAATATTAAGAAATTTATAAGAAAATATTGAAAAATAAGTTCAATGTCCACACCTATCTTCCTTCAAAGTTACCCAATTTAAATGAGCATACCATCAAATGAAAGAGCTCTTTTCAGCGCGTGTTTTAGGCCTATAACGAAACGCCTACCTCAATGAGAACCAGATATATGGAAGCAGAAAGTCATTGACTACGGCTACGAAAACGTAAAAAATGTATGGGAGAAAACTTTTTATGCATATAACTTGATGAATGTGCAAGTTAGGCAATTTCTAATGCTTGATGACAAATCTATGCAGCGAGAGCCAGCCTGGCGCAAGTTCCTAAGAAAAAACCGAATGTATGAAACGTTCTATCTTTTTAATGGCTACTATTATATGTATAAAACGTGAAGATAGCATCCTTCACTATGTACCCTTGGAACAGTATTCTTTCAAAGTTAGACGGGCTATACGTACATCACCGCCTTGGCTGTCAATAGTGTCAAATCAAATGTCACAACTGTCACATTATTATCCAGATTAAACTTTGCCGCGTTATGTAGTTTGTTTATAAAACGTAAAAAACATACTGTAAAAGTGCTTTGTGTATACCAAATAAATGTGATTTTACACTTCTAGTGTTAGTGTTACTATATTTATTTGATTAGCATTGAAAGGAGCGCAATGAAAACAAGCAAAATAACGTGCGAAATATGGCATACAACAACATGCCGGTCAAGCAATGAAAAAAGGGTAGGTATTTATGGCAAAATCTCCCTAGATAAAGATCAATGAATATTTATAATGTGATATATTTCAATGAAACATAAAAAATAAGGAATATTCTAAAGTTTCATATCCTAGTACTTTGTAGGTAAACAATAGTGCTGCCTGTCAGTTATCGATAATCCGTTATTAGAAATTGGCACAAGGACTAAAAATTCTATTCTTTTTTTCTTTTTAGATGTAAAAATGGGTAGCTGCAACTGGAAACCAAGACTTGATTTATCGGCCCATAGAAAAATTACATCAGTTGAACTATGTGTGTGGCAAGCATTTTAAGCCGAATGACTTAAAAAAAGGGAACTCAAGTCAGAAAAACAGCTGTGCCTTGTATCTATAGACATTTCTTTAAATCCTATTACAGAAGAAATGTTGAAAACCTTTCATACATATATCTTTTAGTTCTGCGTATTTTTCTTCGCTAATCTAGAATAGATTTATAGAGTAGACTAATTTGTTTGAATAAACACATAAATATTAAATACATCTTTTATTTGTGTTGGAAAAGTATAATTCTAGTCGAAACATAATTATAATTATTTCTTACCGAATATTGTCGATATCGATATTTCGTTAATCACTAGAGGGTACATCCCTATATTGACAAATATGACAATGCTGACAACATAAAAACGATGTCAATTAGTATCTTTATGTTGGTACGAGTTTTCCCTGCACGTTTCATACAAAGCTGAAAGTCTCGCATGATCTATGGCACATCCGCCTCTTCTTACGTAGTATTTGTATACTCTTTGGCGAGAGCTTTCATTTAAAAAAAAAACATGCGAATCGGTTGCGTAGAACGGGCTGGCCGACTCGTATTATAAAACACAAATTCTTTTAATATATAGATAGATGACAGTTCCTTTGAGTCAAATTATATTCGGTCGCCTGCATTAATTCCCCTCTATCTATCTGCGAACAACAAGAACTATGTGTTGCAATTTACACTTTTCTAACGCATTGGTGTTCATGATTAAGAGTTCGTTTGAGACACATGGCAACGCGTACAACGCGCCTCTAGTTGTCACTCATGTAAAACTCAAAGTCACGTAGCATACCGAGTTAACTGCTGCTTGGTACAGGGTTAGTGGACAATCAGCCTTAAACCACCAAAACACATTATCATAACAATTATGCTTCAGACTTGAACGTGCTTTCTTACACCCAGATAAAACCTTTTAAGATTACGTTCGTATTGTGGCGTGATAAGATAAAGTGACTATTTCTTTTGAGTTTTTTTTTTTACAGAGGTATATGCTTTCAACGATTATTATAACTGTATCAATACTGTTTTATTTGTTTGGTGTTATGGCCTACCATAACCGACTTTAACAGTCGATAAGGATATTATTGCGTTAATGTTTTATTTTGTTACAAATATTTCTTATCTTGACTAATTTTATATTGGGATTGGTGGCTTCACTGAGAGTATCTTGATCGAGTACACAGATTAAATTAAGCTTTGATGGTAAAGGCCGTTGTTTAATTGCTGTTATTTATCTACTGTGGCATCTACCTATTAGAGCGGAGCAATGATATAAGACGTCTCGATTTTACAGTAACTGACACTTCAGTATCTTTTATAAGTTGTGACCTATTTATAATCACACTAATAGGTCATAAGAATTATTATTATACACACATGTTTTATTCTTTAGTTTTCTTACAAGTGTCACCACCCCCTATCTTCCCGTGGCTGTCGTAAGAGGCGACTAAGGGATAACACGATGCAACGTGACGCCGCCGCTACCGCCTCGAGCTACCTCACTCACCGACAAACACGGCTGAGAGCGTATACGTTTATATATTTTGTAAGATCATTTTCTTTGGACTGGAGTTTGGACATCGTTCTCATTTCATCTCCTTACACTGGTCTCCAACATTGGACCTTCTTCGCTGGATCACTGGACCTTCTTCGTTGCATCATAAACATTTTCTGGATTAGCAAGTACCGTTCCAAACAACATTCGAATTTCAACGGCGAAATCTTACGAAGGATCATATCGAAGGAAAACCTGGGACCAAGAGGTATAGCGAGTGGATTTTGGATGGGTTTCGAAGTGTATTAATACCGGGTATTTTGCATTACAGTGCCCGTGAGTACGTGACCTTTCTTCATTCTCGGTGATACTTGTAAGTACCTACTTATTTCTGTTTTGTACATGACCACCAAAATGGGAAAAGACCTGGATTTACGAGATTTTATTAGAAAACGTGGCAGTTTACGCGGTAGAATCACTCTTTTTGTGAAATACATTAATTCGTTAGAAAAATCCTCGTTACTCGATGAACAAATTGTTGAGTTGCAGTTACGCATAACTAATACTGAACAGGTTTCAATCTAGCATCGAGGATATCAGTGACGAGACAGAGTTGTTACCACGGTTAGAAATTAGAGAATCCATTGAATCTCAATACTATACAACAATGTCGTTGGCTAAGTGCATTTCTAACAAACGTGAAGTTTTATCCGTTAACTGTTCTCATAACACAAATAACATAATAATAATTATAATACCCCTCTGGGGCAGCCGTTATCTCATCATGAGACTAACGCAATCTCGGAGGGCAGAGTAACAGCTTTCAAACATCACCTTCATCTTGTGATATAAACAAAAAATGTACTGCAAGATGAATAGAAAGCTTACAAACCGCAGGGCAGCTTTGTGGCGAGCTGAATGTGTGTGGCGACACTGCAGTCCCGAATGCTTCAGAGAGTCGGTCAGGGCCTCGTCTCCGGCTTGCCTTTATTGGCAGGTTGGAGTTGATGCCTAAGAGCGCCCGCAGGACTCTCAACTCTGGCTTGCCTTGGTTGGCCGGCCAGAGGGAAGTCGCAAGAGCTATTTGCTCGGGGGTGGAAGTGTCATTTTCAAGGGCGTAATTACGGGGAAACCCGCTCCGGGTCACGACCCCCGATGGCGAAACCGGTGCCTCACCGCTCTACACCCCTATCCACTCGCACCGGTGTTGCTCTCTGGCTGCCTTTATGGCAGACTTCGTTTACCTTGGTGGCTACTTAGAGAGAGCCCACCTAGGGAGTTGGCGAGTCACCATCTGCCCCTTTGCGACGTACTATAAGAGTACTTAGGGCAGACGCCGTTTTTTTTTTCATCCATAGTTTCCATATTCACTCATCCATTGAACACCCATCACATTATAGCCCAGATTAATTAGTTTCCATACAAGTAGCAATAGTCCTACACCCGCTGCGGCTAATCCGTGGCTGTACTTCATAGTGCAGTTATGGAGGCTCCTCAGTAGATGTCCCACCACATACTAGATTAAAATTCTCAAAGGGCCTCTGCGCGTTGGACCTATGTCTCCGTGTACGCCTGCCAAAGGGCCGTGTACTTTTTTAACATCATATATATGTTAGAAAAGTACGCGTGAAAGAGAAACAAATTATAATAATAATAACATTTTCGTTACCCTCCTTTGACGGTTCGTTTAAAAACTGGTTGGAGTACCGTGACACATTTATTTCTTTAATTCATAATGCAACGGAAATAAATCCAATTCAAAAGTTTTATTATTTGCGTTCCTCATTGAAAGATGATTTTATAACAAGTAAAGTGCTTTACTTGTTATAAAATCGTTAGAATTTAGTTCAGATAATTATCAAGTGGCGTGGGACTTGCTGACCAATAGATATGATAACAATAGGTTAATTATTAACAATCATGTTAAATCTTTGTTTTCTTTACAAACGATAACGAAAGAATCGCCTATTCAACTTAGAAAACTTATTGATTCCGTTTTGAAAAACCTGAGATCTTTAAAAATAATAGGTGAACTCACAGAATATTGGGACACACTGGTTATTTATTTGATTGTTACTAAGTTAGATACAAATACATGTAAGGAATGGGAGATTAAAAAAAGTTCATTTTGTAAAGATTCCAAAGTTACATTAGACAATTTTTTACAATTTTTAAAAGATCACTCAGAGCAGCTCAGAGCCCAAGGTTACAAGTATATTAAAGATACATTAAAAATGCCGACAGTCAGTACTTCACAATATTATCAAGGTGTGGTAGGAAGGTAATTTTTTTGTCTACTGTTACCCCTAGATCCCTGATGCTTTCAACCTCTTGCAAGATAACATCCTCTATCTTGTAATTTGAGTGAATTAGATTTGTTTTACGCGTGATTTTTATATGCTGACACTTAGACGGGTTCAATTGCATGCCATTGTTATTGCACCAGGCGTACAGATTATTATTTTTGCAGAAGTTTACCATCGTCCATATATTTTACAACCTTCAATAATTTCACGTCATCGGCAAACATGTAAGGTGTAGAGTGTTACATTTTACAGTTACATTATAAAGTCTTTAATATCTTAATAACTGTAGATTAAATATTATTATCTCTTCTCAATGAAAACCTAATATTGTCTTGCTTGGACGTCTCGCATAACGAGATCAGTGATGATCAGGGATTTGATGTTCTCATCATCAGATTCCATTATATTATTGGATAGAAGCGTATACTGAACGACTGAAGAGGATATTGTTAGAACAAATTTAATATAGTGATTGCAAACCCTGAATTGCAAAAGGATTATATAATCCTCAATGCACCATCCAATGCGCTGTTTTTTACATACATAATACATACCAGGTGGCGTAGCGCGTAATGGATACTGTTATCTACGAGACACAAATTGAATACTTACGTATGAACAAGCTTTCATAAGAGTAAACGCTAAATATAAGTAACCGAAACTTATATTTAGATTATATTCTTATATATATATTCGGAGTTGACTTCAGGAATTATCCTTGTTTCTATGTATGTAAAGATAATTTGCGCAACATTTTACAAGATAATATAAGTTTCTTCAAAATTTCTGTACCAGAAAGGTTTCATTGCATATTCAAATTCAGCGTACAAATGAAGAAAAAGTTGCGCCCTGATTTCGGCTAATCATTTCTGAAACATGTTGTATAGAATAAAGACAAACTTTGTGATTTGCGAACAAAGTCACTAAGTCCTAACTATCTGTTAGTATTGAAAATTTGAACGATAAATCGTTACTTTTTTCGCACTTTAGAAACATCTGAATGACCCAGTTAGCAAACCAGGCACGTATAAAATAACTACATATAATATAGCTACTGAAGTAGTGAATGGTTAATATACTTATACAATAAAATGTAGTCTATAAATTGAGTGCTACATTGCAAAGCTAAAAATATGATTTTATAATTAAATATTGGATTACGTCTCTAGGTTGATTAGTTTGAAGGTAGCGTAGTCTTACGCTGAGAAAAGTTCTTACTTCGAAAGTGCTATAATGCATGCAAACCTTTTTACAAGATATAATAAATTTTCACCTGTCCCTGAATCTGTATCTTGCAAGATAAATATGATTCCCGTCTTGGTTTTCGATAGAGCTGAAATGCATTTCAAATTTTGTATGCAATATTATCATCATCATAATCATAATCTTAATATATAAAATCCTTGCGTTACTGACTGACTGACAGACACGCTACAGCCGAAACTATTCGGCGCAGGAAGCTGAAATTTGGCATGTATGTGCCTTGGAGACCGTAGGGGTGCACTAAGAAGGGATTTCCCGAAATTCCCACGGGATCGGGCAAATCGTGCAAAACGGGTAAATGTACAGGCGTAGCTGCGGGCGTCCACTAGTAATATATAAAATCCTTGCGTCACTGACTGACTGACAGACAAGCTACAGCCAAAACTATTAGGCGTAGAAAGCTGAAGTTTGGCATGTATGTTCCTTGGGGACCGTAGGGGTGCACTAAGACGGGATTTCCCGAAATTCCCACGGGAACGGGCAGAAACGGTTAAATTTAGAATATGTGCGGGCGTAGCTGCTGGCGTCCTCTAGCGATGTCCTAAAGCTGATTCTATGATGGATCTGGAGAGTGCCCATAGGAACTCCGCAATAAAACGACAAAACCGCATCGTGTATCGGCTCGCTTGATTTGTGAAATACCAATAAAACGAACCTATAACTATGTTTAGCCGATATGTTTTACGTTTTTCTTTTTTATTATATTGTTTTATATATACATACCGACATATTTAGCGCATATGAAAGAACGTTTTAAAAATATTTTTCACTTTTAGTATTCCGTAATGTTTACAGGATGTAAAAAGATCCTTAACGAAAACTTAAATCCCATATTGTATTATTAGGAACATTTTTAACTTCGGCACCATATCTGAGAAATTACGATACAATTTTTCTAATTAGGTATAAAATCTATGCATTTACCTTGCCAATGTGTTCTATAGATGTCCTATGCTCCTGTGGATAAGTAGATATTTTGAGCATTGCACACGTGCGCTTTTAATAGCGGTTTAAAAACTGGGTAATTTTGAAAAGAAAATCGTTTCCCAAGTGTTATTTTTACTTAGAATGACTTGGCCTGATGTCCAAAATGAGTAGACTTCGGCTTGGTGATGGGTCTTGTTTATTAGCTGATACAAAAATTGCTTCAGATCTCAAAATTAATTATAAAACAAGAGGCAAAACTATATATTGTACCTTATTGGCTCTTCTTGTTCGTGTTTTTAATCACGAAGTTCAATCAAAACCAATTTTATCCATTAATTAAACATATCAAACATATAAGTAAGAGTTCATAAGAATATTAAAACGAAAATAAATTTCGCGTTAAGTACGCCTTTGTAGACTTAATCACTTTTTAATATACAACTTTGTAGAAACGAATCCAAAGGTTTCAGCTAGTGTTTACATATTTATTGGTAGTCAGCGCGGCTGCTTCGGCAAATCTAGTCATCTTATAAATATTTATTATTTTATACAAACGGAAACATTCTAAAGAAATGCTTCTGTTGTGCCAAAAATGCTTAAGCTATTCAATCAATTTCTGCTTTGTACTTTTCATATTTTAATAGAAAACATGACTGGGACGTACGTCATGAAATAAAGAAAGAAATCTTTTATTCAATTTCTTTTCTGAACATGTGAGAGAGCATTTGCTTTCACATTAAAATGATAACAAACGTATCTTTAAGGCTTCTTGTCATCTTTACCCGAAATAAAGCAATCGTAATTTCTTGCGAATTGTTTTTGTTTTCGAATTATTTTCGTAACAGCATCTTATATCTTTTTAATTTATTAACTAAATCGAAACTTAAATTTTGACGTTCATATGCGGCAACTTTGTGGCCTAGATGAATAAATGATTTTGACTTGACTCGACGTATTTCATTTGATATCTTTAGATTTTTTAATGGGTTTTCACATTATAAT
The DNA here is from genome assembly GCA_944739405.2 of Euclidia mi. NCBI lineage: Eukaryota > Metazoa > Arthropoda > Insecta > Lepidoptera > Erebidae > Euclidia > Euclidia mi. Next base: position 65,963,156 of record OX123190.2, read on the forward strand.
TTACTATAAAAAAACATATACAATTTACTATTCTGAATATTTCGTGGTTCTTCAATTGGATAGATTCGCAATTACTATAATCTTAGTTAAAAAGAAAACTGTATCTTAGAGTGTTGGAGAGTGGACTGAACAAAATTGTCAGCCAGCCAACACAAAGTTATGTCCAAGAGCAATGTATACAAACTTACAAATTTGGATAGCCATTCCTCACTTGGTCGCGACTATTATCAGTCAGGTGTACATTTTATGAAACCCTAATAATCATTAAAAAATAACTTAATGTAAAAATCCTGTAGTGGTAGTCTTAGATCAGACTATTATAAATCACATCAAGCTTAATGCAGGATGTACCACATTCACTCATACCAACAAAATTCAATTGAAGAATTCTTGACGCATAATTTTATAGGAACATCAGGTTTGAATTGAATTTTCCATTTGTGCCCCACGGCATACACCTGTGGTAAAATTTTGTAAAGGAAATGTAGCTAGTTCCTACGATAGAGTCAGAAAAGTTTAAACGCTTTGAGACAAATACGTATATTCTGGCACAGTTACACTAATTTGTTTGACTTCTAAAGAGTTGTAACTATATAGCCATTACCGGTCACTCTACTTTTGACTATTCTCACTCAAACAAACAATTAAAACCTGTAGAAATTACTTACATTGAAAATATAGGTCTATTTTAGATAAGCTTTTGTTTACAAAATCATCGTCATGACGGGTATGATGGCTTAATGTGATCCAACTCATAAAATTATTAATGTGCCACACAAATTGTAAGCAATAAACTTAATTTAATACTATTTGTTCGTCGAGTTGTTAAGTTAACAATTGTTAAGATTTTTTTAATACTTATATCATTATACATTAAATTTATTCATAGTGACTGTCGGTGTCATACAGTCTAATGTATAAATTGGACCACGATGTGACGTCGTGTAATTATCACCTCCTTCACAAAAGTAGATTCGTAGATTTATCACCCGCGTACCCGTCATACAGCACGGCGCGGCGGCGGTGTCACCGGCTCCCTCGCGCGTCTTGCCACCCATTTATTTCAATCTACTACTTATTACCTTCTCAGCAACCTCATTAATCCAGGAAAGCCTTTATTCATTTCAATTGTTTCGACAACGTTTTGTTTGGATTTACGCTTCCGTGAAGATTCCATTAACAGCCGGTTACAATAGAATAGAATACATACATACATAGACTCACGCCTGTTTTCCCGTGGGGGTAGGCAGAGGCATATTAAACGCCCACTTTTCGCCAGTGTTTTGATGCCACGTAATAGGTGGCGAGCCTATTGCCGCTTATCGGGATATTTTGTTTGCCAGAGCCTCGTCCGTTGATCGGCAGGTGCACCACTTGCAGGTGAGGTTGGCTTGGGACCCTAAGTTCTTGGTGGGAACCCTATGCACCCTAGAATAGAATAGCATAAGATTTTATTTGCTTTGATTGTAGGTACATGAAATAGCGATTTTAACAATTGTTGTGATCCTTTTACAATCTACCTTAACAAGCTCGTTAACAGTGCAGATATGAATTATTAAAATACCCCTCAGGTGCAAATATGTTTTGCGGAAATTTGATAAGATAAGCATAGGTAATGTATAAAAATAAACATATAACATACGAAAAAGCAAAAATAGAATGCCCCTTATAACTTTTTTTTTGTATTTTCAGGTGGGCCACATGTGGTGCACTCACGTGCACGCTATAGATTTCGTGCCCCATATATGTGCCACACGTGTACTTTGTTCTCATTCATAAAAATGTGGGTAGAATCTAACATTTATGCAATTTATTAAAATAAATAGTAATAGTAGCTAATCAATATTAGAAATTACAGATTTAGAATTCCATAAATTATTACAGTGTGCAAGCAACCAGTATTAATAAAAGGCATGTATTTAATACGGCAACTAAGTAAAGCGAATACAAGTTTCAAAAATAATCAGAGTGGGTACCATATATAATGGGTTGGCAGCTAATAAGGAGTATCGTAATAAGTAAAATGTAGCATATTAATATGTCAGTAATAAGCTTCGTTTTAATATTATAAACTAGCAGCATTTTATTTTTTTGGGAACTGAATTAGTATCTAAGCAGAAACTTGATGATGAATAAAAAATGGAAATTCATGAATAATACAAATTTCAATATTTAGCAAATGATTTTGTCTTAAATGAAGTGTTTCGTATAAGTAAATAAGACGCGTCAGTCTTTTAAGCTAAGTTGACGGAGCCCTGCTTTGCAGGGCTCCTATTTTTTAGCACAAGGTCACAAGAAAACCTAACATTACCTACCTACTAACATTATTAGTCGCCAAGTCATTATTTATAGCTCCTCGGCTATTATTTTAATTGACTTGTATAGTTTATTTGCAACCTAAACGCAGCTGCTAGTTTTATGTTTTTATAATACCCTTAGGTTTGAATCTTATTTAATATAATAGTCGCGAAAATATTTAATCGCTGGCAACTTATTTTATTAGTTGAAAACATTTAGTCATCTTTTAAGTTATTAGTCAATCGGAAAATAATAAGCTTTAATAAAATTGCAAAAAAAAATTCATTTAATGTCAAATAAGCGTAATAAGTCAAAAACCAGTATTAATAAAATAGCAAAAAATTAAAACACTGAATGTTACATAAGCGTAATAAGTAAAAAATAGTAATAATAGATGTAAATAATGTATTCAAATAAATGTCAAAGTCTATCATTTTTAAATGTTTGTATTGTGCCAGTTTAATCGTTTCGGGTACTTTATTATAAATTATAGGGGCCATACCAAAAACATTTTTCTTTAATAAAGCAGTTTTAAAACCACCAACCCTTAACATAATTTTATACAGACTTCTAATAGGTCCTTTTCTTGTTTTTGATAGTGATGTAAAATAGTGCTTATTCACTCTTACGAATACTGCTACTTCAAAAATGTACATACAAGGAAACGTTAGCAACTTAAGGGACTTAAACAAAGGCACACAACTGTCGGTCATTCTTAGACCATATTGCCCTTATGCAGCGTTTCTGTGCTTTGAAAACCTGCTCTCGTAAGGTGCAAGTTCCCCAAAACACAATCCCATATCGCAAAATTGACGCCACTAGACCATGGTAAGCGGTTAGTGTTGTGGTTATATTCACCTTTTTTTGCTAAATTAGCTAATACATACGCAGAAGTACTTAATTTTGTACACACCTCCTTAGCTTGAGGTTTCCAAGTTAACTGACTATCAATCAATATTTCTAAAAACTTAGCAACATTTATGTGTCCAATACTTTTTCTATTATATTCTATAGTAAGATTTTGAACTGATGTACGTTGATAAAATGCATTATGCTAGTTTTTGAAAGGTTAATTATAAGATTATTTATGTCAAGCCAATTTACTATGTCAATTAAAGTATTATTAATGTCATTTTCATATTCATTTATGTCAAAACATTTTATTACTACTATGCTGTCGTCTGCAAATAATACCATTGGGTGTTGAACGTGTCGAGGCAAGTCATTAATATAGAGCAAAAATAGAAGCGGGCCCAAAATACTGCCCTGTGGTACGTCATATTTGATAGTTTTAGTCTCTGACAAATATTTTCTTTCTCTTTTGGACTTAATACTGATTCTGCTAATTTCAGTATACTGTTTTTGGTCACAACTTTTCAATAAATTCAACATATTATTATATATAATATTCGATTTATGCCTGAGTATGGCTACTAGAGATACTTAACATGTTTTGTTTGAAGCTCATGTCAAAGGTGTACTAAGTAGCCAGTTCTATGGGGAATCCAAAAATTCTATTTCGACGATTCATTGACAACTGGCATAGGCAAGCATAATTGTTGAGACAACGCCTTAATTAAACTGTGGAAATTTTATTAAAAATCCTCTCGCTTAAAAAATAAAATGCAAATAAGAAAGTCGTTTTAAAACAATTTTAATTTCGGTGGTAACGCTTTAGCGCGTAAATAAATACTATTAGTCAAATTAATGTGAAAACTAATTCTGTGATTACGCAAAGCACTGCTTTTGTTACAGTCTTATAATTGGCAACTACATTTTTTTTGCTCAACCGAAGTGCATGGAGTTAATTTATCGTGAAGCTTATTGCAGCAATCAGAGCAATGAATATTTTTAGCATTTGAAATAAAATAAGGAATGGGGTAAATGTAAGCTGTGCATTGAAGAATTCCGTTATTACTAATCATCATCGTCCTAGCGTTATCCCAGTCGTATCCAAGACTTCTCGTCTTAGAGCCTGCTGACAGTTTAACCAGATTTGACAGAATATCCGTTTTTTACAGAACGACTACCGTTTGATCTCGCATACCAATAGATTAGTTTATTTAACGATATTGACTCCCCGTTATGAGTGTCAAAGATTTTCCTGACAGTCGGGACGGCTTAACGTGCTCTCCAAGGTACGGAGCAAGCGATAATTAACAATTAAATACGCACAAAACTTCGGAAAATCGTTGGTGCGCACCGTGGATTCGATTCACTCTGCATGTCAGTCTGAGATTAGAGGCAGCGATAGCCTAGTGGAGATACCAACGTATCTCCACTAGGCTATCGCTGCCTTGAATCTCCGTTTTTAGTAATACAATGTCCAAATTCATATTTGAAAGCTTAGTAAATTCATATTTGAAAGCTAGCTTTCAAATTGCTTCAGCTTTTAATTTCTTTTAAATGAGCCTTTAAAATAAATACCCTTTACTAGCTTATGTCGGTCATATTTCATCTACAGGTAACATCGAATTATTCATTCTCAAGGACGTCATAGCATACCAAATTTGAGCATGTAAATGTAAGGTACAATTTTCTACCAGACAATAATTTACAATACCTATTTAAACCACGTTTTTTTTACTTCTCCCGTAACAAAATCAGCAACACTGACGTTCTCGCGGCTCAGTGACTCGGCACAACTATCAGATTCCATTATATTATTGGATAGAAGCGTACACCACGACCGAGCTGAATATTGTTTCAACAAATTCAATATAGTGTTTGCAGCCGCGAATCCAGATGGGATTAAATGCACATTATGCACCTTCACAATTACTACGGTCCATGTCGTTGTTCGTATAAATGCATAACACAATATACCCGCCGGTGAAGCGCGATGGACATGTGGGTTATATACACGCGACACAATATGAATACGGATGGGCATCTTTTCATCAAGGAAAGTGCTGGAACTAATCGAAGCTTGAGCTATATACAAAGGTTTCACCTACGGTGGTCCTCTAATAAATTTCAAACCAGCTACAGTTGAATATGATACAGATAACATTATTTTTCAGACTGTTTACAACATTGGTGTTCAAATGCAGCCATCATTTCATTTTGAATTTGATTGATTTTTGAAACTTGATGTACTGTATAAAGTCAGACAAACTCTGTGATTTACGAACAAAGTCACGAATTTAGAGGTAACTAGCTGAGAGCTAGAGCATTATGCTCGAATGAGAGTCGTAACTTCTAAACGACCCAGTTTGAGAACTAAGCACATACAAACAAACTGAATTTAGTATTCCGAGTAAAGGAATTATTAGGTACTAGAGGACGCCAGCAGCTACGCCTGCATTTTTTTTAATTTATCCTATTTGGCCGATCCCGTGGGAATTTCGGGAAATCCCTTCTTAGTGCACCCCTATGGTCCCCAAGGAACATACATGCCAAATTTCCGCTTCCTGGGCCCAATAGTTTCGGCTGTAGCGTGTCTGTCAGTCAGTCAGTAACGCAAGGATTTTATATATTAAGATAAAGGTCAAGAAAATCTAGTGAGTGCAACATTGTAAAGCTAGAAGATATTACCTATTTTATGTACGACTATTGGATTAAAATACGAGGTGATAAAGGTGTCTCAGATAATCCGGACGGTAGTGCAGTCTTGCACTGGGGGCAATCAAATAATTCTACTGTAGTTACAAGATTGAGCAATGTTGCACCACGCTCTGGGAACATATATTATTATCTTTGTTTTGTGGACTTCAGTTTGCACATGTCCGTCTACACCGATGGTATAAACCTATCTATACATATACTAGTGAAGCGCGTAAGTGAGATATTCAATCAACTACTTTGTTGGATTATCTCAGCTATGAATGTGTAAAGTTCTTTCCAATCTATCTCTGACGCCACACCAATACATGGATTTATGTTATATTTTCGTCCTCAAAACAGAAATTTGGACACTTAGATCATGTCTTCGCAGACAATTTATACTAAAGTTTCGTATAATGCAGTTGGACATAATATATCAAGCTTTGTCCTACTTTTATTTTGTTGCCAGCTGTAAACATTTTACTATCCCCATGAACCGTCTTTATAAGCAAACATGATTTAATATATTCTATTGTTACATCACTACGGGCAGATATTACGTGTATATACAAATAAGTTATGTGAACGAGGGTTTTACGTGAGCATTTCTAATCCGTATAGCGCTGATTATTGGTGATTTGTGTTCGTCGAACTCAAAGATGAAATGTTTTGTTTTACGTGCTTGGATCAATTCAGTCTTATTTGTATAGTATGACGAGTTACTGAAAAAAGCCTACTGAACTTTTTTGGCGAAATTGTTTAATTTATTTTGTGGAGCTTGTGCCAAATACAGATTACTTAATAAAAGCTTGTAAAAGTAGTGTAGTTAGAAATATATATTACTAGCTGACCCAGCGAACTTCGTATCGCCTTTTTAAGAGTTTTTACTTAATTCCCTTTTTCCAAGCCCCATTTCCAAAGTTACCATTGACATAGCACTTAATCTCTTATCATTTCAGAGTCTATAAATGATGAAAAAAAAACCATAGATTTTTATATAATATTGAATTCCCCATTCCTTAAAATATCGGAGACGATACCCATATAGACTTTACAAAAAAATTCCCGTCCACCATCTTAGATTTCCTATCCGCCATCATTGATTACGAAATAGATGTTGTATTTGGATTCACCATCCCTTAAATCATGAGAGACGATACCCATATTGATTTTTTTAATTTTTCCCATCCGCCATCTTTGATTTCCCATCCACCATTTTGAATCACGAGATAGATGTTGTATTTGGATTCCCCATCCCTTTAAACATCGGAGACGATACCAATATTGATTTAAAAAAAAAAACCATCCGCCATCTTTGATCACGAAATAGATGGTGTTTTTGAATTCCCCATTCCTTAAAATATCGGAGACGATACCCATATCGACTTTAAAAAAAATCCCATCCGCCATCTTTGATTTCCGATCCGCCATCTTTGATCACGAAATAGATGTTGTATTTGGATTCACCATCCCTTAAATCATCAGAGACGATACCCATATTGATTTTTTTAATTTTTCCCATCCGCCATCTTTGATTTCCCATCCACCATCTTGAATCACGAAATAGATGTTGTATTTGGATTCCCCATCCCTTTAAACATCGGAGACGATACCCATATTGATTTTAAAAAAAAATCCATCCGCCATCTTTGATCACGAAATAGATGGTGTTTTTGAATTCCCCATTCCTTAAAATATCGGAGACGATACCCATATCGACTTTAAAAAAAATCCCATCCGCCATCTTTGATTGCCGATCCGCCATCTTTGATCACGAAATAGATGTTGTATTTGGATTCACCATCCCTTAAATCATCAGAGACGATACCCATATTGATTTTTAAAATTTTTCCCATCCGCCATCTTTGATTTCCTATCCGCCATCTTTGATCACGAAATAGTTGTTGTATTTGCATTCTCCATCCCTTAAATCATCAGAGACGATACCCATATTGATTTTTAAAATTTTTCCCATCCGCCATCTTTGATTTCCCATCCACCATCTTGAATCACGAAACAGATGTTGTATTTGGATTCCCCATCCCTTTTAACATCGCAGATGATACCAATATTGATTTTATAATTTTTTTCCATCCGCCATCTTTGATTTCCCATCCGCCATCTTTGATCACGAAATAGATGTTGTATTTCGATTCCCCACCCCCTAAAATATCGAAGGCGATACCCATATTGATTTTTTAAATTTTCTCATCCGCCATCTTTGATTTCCCGTCCGCCATCTTGGATCACTAAATAAATTTCATTTTATTAATCAGCGTCCCGAAAATCTTGAAAACGATACCCATATAGATTGTATCCTATTCGTTTAGCCTTTTTTTGCCTTTGACCCAACCCTCCCCCTTCTCGTTTGACCATTTTATTATTTTTGTCTGGCCCCTAAAAGTTGTGGCGTAATTTTATATAGCCTATAGCCTTTCGGAATACTTGAGCTATCATAGGCAATAACAATTTTTCTATTCCGACTGCTAGTTCCTGAGATTAGCCGACATTATCTTTTAGACTTTTTAGCCTTTTGCCTGGCCCCAAAGGGTCGAAGCGTGATGTTATATAGCCTATAGCCTTCCGGAAAAACTGGGCTATCGTATACAAAAAGAATTTTTCAGATCCGACCGGTAGTTCCTGAGATTAGCGCGTTCAAACAAACAAATAAACAAACAAACAAACAAACTCTTCCGCTTTATTATATTAGTATAGATATATTAACCCTGGGCGGGTTAGAACTTGCTTTTTTTTAACCCATGTGTCTGTTAATGAGTGAAATTTGGTGGTGGGACAAATGCCGGATGCCCACAAACTTGGATTTAACTTTACACTAACCCCCGCTTGACATCTATAAAATAAATGCGTCCTCTGACAAATGCACGCTAAGCCCTAAAACATTTAACATTTCTATGGACTTTTTTTTTATTCCATTTCAATTTATTTTAGATAAGTATAATATTTGTTTACAATTAACAATATAATTAAATTAAATCTTAAAATAATAAAAAAAACGAATTAATATATACAAGGGAAAATTCAAAAAATTAAAAATTAAAATTTAGAAGGCGTCATGAAACTCATCGCAGTCAATTGGAAGCGTGCCCAGAAGACTGGCAGCATTGCCTCGTTGGATGGCTATACTTATTTTTTGAGCCAAATACGTGCCAGCCCTCTGGTCACGCGAGGCGTCTATAAGTCTCTTTGCGAGATCTCTAAAAAGTGATCGCGCACTTGGACCCCATGGCCCCAATGTTTCGACCCCAAACGGCTCAAATACATAATCTCCTATTACATTTACATATTTGCGCCGTTTGAGTGTCTCCGCTGTAGCAGCAGCAGCGCCCGCACAACCTGCTGTGCTGGGAAGATGAGATGGCGCAAGGGTATCGACACATGTTGCGTCCCATACCAAAGGCCTACCCAGCTTCCACGGCAGTAACGACATCCCGTCTGGTCTTTTGCCATCTTCGCGTGCCAAGCCTTGAGGTTCAAGTTGGGCTGGAACGCCAGCGGTGGCAAGAGCACGGCGCAGTATGTCATTGAGGTTGGCGTGTCGAGAAATACGACCAGCGCTCCTGCTGCATGACAGGCCATGGTGACCAAGGCTATCGACAGCGTCTCCACAGTGACAACGATGCGGAGAGACACATGACGCACCTAAACGGAGGCAAGTAGCGAAGCGGAAGGTCGTATCGTCCAACATGGTACCTATATTGGACGATGGCAGTGCCTGAAGCCAGAGGCCCGATTCCCATTCTCCCACAGCCAGCAGGCGAGCACGCTCCGCAGCGTTGGACGATGTATTGAGAAGGTTTTCTCGTCTATGGACTATATTATATGAAAAGTTTTAAAAAACATATGAAAGAAGAAAATTGTTTTGAAGTCTAATAATCGATAAACAAACTGACAAACTGCCTTGGGGAGGAAACGTGAGCAAAAGATAGACTTTCTAAATTTATATCCTCATTGTCTTGAAGCGGTTGCATAGAGAAACATTTTAAATTGCCATTTGCAACTAATTACTAGATCCCACTATTGGTGAACGATATCTTACTCTCTCCAGAGTAAGCAGTCCGACTGCAGAGCGGTTAATAGGGGCTTAGTCTAGCGCTATAGAATAAAATCCCTAGAGTGCACCAAAATATTTTAAAGTATAAAAATAGTACGTGCCTCTTTGTGACTTATGGGGTTGAAATACTTAAAGCTGCTACCATGTATCTATTGCACATTCAGCGCGCAGCACAAAAAGAGATAAAGAAAGCAATAAAATCGTAAATATTATGGACATATCCAATTGATTGGTTTGCATAAGTGTACATCCTAATAATTTTCTGAAATAGTTTAAAAATCAATTATCGTATAATGCACTACTGGAGCGGGTACTACACATCACGGCCGTTCTATAAGAACATGGATAGAGTACTGCTCGCTTATGTCAGGGCGGCAGAAATAATAACGTCTCAGGCGCTGTCGTCCCGCGCACTGACGCCACTGCTCTGCGAGACCGCGTGGAGGCCGCCAGGCGATCGCTGGCGCTGTTTCAGAACCACGACGGCATCACCGGCACGTCCAGGGACAACGTGCGGGAGGACTACGCCAAAAAAATGCATACCGCCACAAAGTACTGCCAATCCGCGATCCAACAAGCGGCCTACTAGGTAGTATCGATCGGCAGCTGTTTCAGTAGGCACTGAAACAGCCGCCGATCTTAGACCAGTCACGATCGCGCTCGACGTCGTCTCCCCTTCTAGAAAGATTGTTCTATACAACGCGCTCGCGTTTAGAAGGCACGAGATATTCACTGTTTTGGTGTCTTCGCCGCATATTGAGGTTCGACCTGGAAGACAACCCAATGATGGCGCAGATTTCCCCGGTGGTGGCAGGAAAAAAGCGGCTCACGTTCGCCTCCAACAAGTACCAGCTCTCGTTCCCCGTGGTCATTGAACCCCTGGCTCTCACCACGTACACTGTGACGCTCAGGAACAACATGAGTATTAACAAGTATACGTCATATGTGCACGTACGCGTATACAACGCGGACTACTGGACCGTGGACCTGCCCAAGATGTTCCCGGTGGAGCAGCCGTCTTCCCGACTCATGGAGGACATCACTATACAGGTAGGAAACAGCACTAAATTCGTGGCCACTATGAATGGACTCATCAAGGCCATAGTATCGACTGATGAGAACGTCGTCCCTGTTCATATGGATTTTGCACAATATGACAGTCACCGCGGCAAGGACAACAACAGTGGCGCATACCTGTTCATCCCGTCGGGCCCGGCGCAGGAGTTCCGCCCCGAGCCGTTTCCGGAGATCGTGGTCACCGATGGCATGTACAAAGCATCTCTGTATACCGCGCTCACCTCGCCCAGAGCTGCCGATGTTGTACAGGCGATCACAGTCCACAACAACCCGAGCCTGTCGCAGAGCGAGGTCAAAATCAGCAACATGGAACTAACTATGCGCTTCTCCACGGACATCAAAAACGGAGACGTGTTCTTCGCAGACCAAAATGCAATTACATTTAATTAGGTCAGTCCAGCGCGCAGGTGATCGCCCGCGAGAGCGCTTGCCTTCCACTAAGCCTTGGATGACTAGTCGCTCCATGGAGTTCTCATTTCGTGATACGTGTCCGAAATACTTGAGGATTCGCATTTGCACAGTCGACGATAATCTGTTCTGAATTTTTAACTGTTTAAGTATGGACACGTTAGCACGCCGCGTGGTCCAAGGTATCCGTAGAAGCCATCTCCAACACCACATCTCTAGCGCATCAATTTTTCGGCGCGATCATTCAGCCTCATTGTCCACGTTTCTGCGCCATAGAGGAAGATTGGGAATACGAGACTTCTCATTAGACGCACCTTGGTAGCGTTGGTGATGTTGCAATTTTTTCAATTCTTTTTACGCTTGCCCACAGCAGTTCTTGTTATGGCACATCTTCTTCTTATCTCGTCTTCACATCCTCCAGTGTTTGTGATAGTGGAACCAAGGTAGACGTAGCTCTGGACGACTTGACAGTTGCCAATCGAGAGTATTTCTGATTGTTCAGTGCAGCCCGGTCCACTATCATCATTTTGGTCTTATCTCTGTTTATCGCGAGTCCGAAGGAGAGGCTTGTGGTCTCTAGGCGTGTCAGCAGTTCCTCCATGTCATCTTTTGACTGGGCAAGAAGTGTTGTGTCATCAGCGTTATAGTTTTAAACGTATCTAAGGTTGGATATTTTCCGGCCCCCAATAGACTCCTTTATCCCACTAGTTCCATTGTAGAGTGCTCACGCAATGCAAAGAACCGTAACAGATGGAGAAACATCGTAAAGGCTTCAGAAGCCAAGGAGAAGGCTAATGACGACCCAAAACCCGCATGACAACTCACTCATGACATTCATCACGGAGCCACTACCACAAGAGTGTACGACTGAAGAGAATAGTTTGAATAATCAAACCAAATAACATACTTATGTCCAAATATTATGTTTATAACATTCCGGTAAATATCCATTATTATTCAAACTTTATAAGTAGTCACAAAGGCGCTTTCGTGCGTAAGAACCTTAATAAACTTTCCAAATGTCGGCTCACGCGGTAAATTAATATAGTAGTACATTTGCTTAAATAATATCTAATTGTATGAGCAATACAAATTTCCATGAATAAAACGCTTACAAATGTTTCACTGCGGTTTCACTATTTAGTTCTGAATACGCTCCAGTACAAAATTATTTGGTTCAATTTTGATTGTTGGAATTACTACGGTATGAATGGAATATAATAAGAAAAAGGAAGGCTCCGACCAATACAAACCGGTAGAAACATTAGAAAAAATTGAGGTATCTCATTTTTTATTTCTAAATAACTGTAAGTTGCCTCACCTGTGGCATTAAGGATAAATTTCTTTCTTTCTATCTTAAAGTATATAGTTACCTACTAATTGATAAGCGTTAAAACTTGTACGATACATAATAAGCTTATTAATTCATTACATAATTGGCGATTTAAGAATAATGTTTCTTGTCGCATTCCTTAAATGTATGTATTTTGTAAAGTTATAAATATTAATTAATCATCACTCATTCACGTCAACTCGATCATGATTATTATAAAGTATAACCATTATAATATTCACGCTTTATGCGGTGTAATCAGAAATATTTGATCGCTTTGTGGAAGTAATTCATGTGAAGTTTAATAGCTAATTATTTGAAAATCAAAAGCGTGTATGTTTACTTACCTTTGACTACGATGTCGCTTTCGATCTTCACTTTCGAATATATCGTATTCGAGCGCGGGGTCGCACTGGCAATTGGGTTCTTGTCTCAGAAAGAGATAAATTTTAATATATAAAATGCTTGCGGTACTGACTGACTGACAGACACGCTACAGCCGAAACCATTGGGCGCAGGAAGCTGAAATTCGGCATGTATGTTCCTTGAGGACCGTAGGGTTGCACTAAGAAGGGATTTCCCGAAATTCCCACGGGATCGGCCAAAACCGGTAAATTTAAAAAAAACGCAGGCGTAGCTGTTGGCGTCCTCTTGTTTAAAATAAATTACTGATTAATAGATTTCGTAGTTGTTGTTGTAGTTTAAAATAGTAGGTTTAAACTATACTAGAGTTATTTTGGTGTTGATTACGTCACGCGCACATCTTCAGATGTTTAGGAATGTACATTCACACTTTTTCTCGAAATTAACCCACCATACTCTAATCCGACGTGCCGAACGATATGAGCCTCAATGGAATGCAAGGTTGCTTCACCCCATCTCCCCTATGATTACCTGCCGTACGTTAAGCCCAAAATCACCTCTTGACCCTTTGGAATTCATGAAACATCACGCTATCGATTCATTTTCACATAATTTTAAAACGGGTTGATTTTTATTTAAACACGGCCAGCACAGCCCGCTAAAGCAAAGAAAATGCAGTTTTCATTAGATGTCTTATCCTATCCGAAATACTGCTCAAATAAATTACACCTAGTATAATATGTGAAGTGAACTCGGGTTTAAGATTTATTGGCAACAAAACACACACATACTCACACCAACACACGTGCACATTATTTGTGAGCTGATATCTATAGAAACTTCTCGCAAGTTTAGCTGCCATAAATCTATTTGGGTGGAATCCAGGCAATCCAGTATTCCAGACCAAACATATAATACTGTATTAACCTCAAATACGAATTTATAACAGTATTTGTTAGTGCAAGCAATTCATAGACATTCTATGATAACGTTAATGTGCTCGAAAAGTTGCCAATTCAATTTTAAAATGGTCAGTGTTGCCACACTAAGTTTGAACTAGGTATTAATATAAATGTAAATGTGAGTTTGTTTGTTTGTTATGATATCAACGTTTTCACACTCTAACCATTTAAACTAGCATTATCAAATTTTGTAGACATGTTATTAGAGCAGAAAAGGACATTTTGTTAACACACTACATAAGCGGCACTTTGGTTGTTAGCTTGTATAAAATATTAGATAGCGTTAACAATTAAAACATTTAAATTAGATATTGTTCTTCTGTATGTAAATACTAAAAAAACAATAGATAGATAGTGTACAAATAAAGTTAAGTATAAAGTTCTCAACAACATTCTTAAAAGCTTAATATTAGTACACTATAGATTACTATATCTCATCGTTAGTGGTTTTGTTATTCGAGATTACATGATTTCGGAGATAATTTTTTCGTGATAGCGTGCATTCGTTATCAAGTGATTCAATTTGGTGAATTCGAGTTTTAGTTATTCGAGATCGCGTGACTACGGCGTTACGATATTCCTTGTAACAGGCATTCGTTGTCAAGAACTTCGTACTAGTGATTACGGCGACGTGGTATTTATTCGCTGTTACATTTTCGGTTTCACGTATCGCACCCCTTTCTCCTTACACGTTTCCCTTTCACGTTTGCCTTTCACGTTATGTTCATTATAAGATAATTAAAAAACTATTGTCATTGAGACCCGTCACATAAATTTTAAATTAAAGTAAACATAAAAATAGTATTACAAAAATGTTCTCATTTTTTATATACCGTGTAGTAGGTAGGTTCCATTTAGTAGGTAGGTTCCATTTAATAGGTAAAATAAAAGTTACTTATACTAAAATGCTCTACAAAACAACCCTTTGAGAACACACGAGAGTCAAATGATACGGATCATTACCAGACATTATTGACTCACTATCAGTATTCAATGTTAAGTACGGTGGATTTGAGCCTTTATTTTGATATATTCTTGTATGTTTCATAATACCAGAGGATTTAGAGGTAGTAGAGCCTTGCTGAGGTAGTAGAGCCTTGCTTTAGGTAGTAGAGCCTTGCTGATTTCGGCATGAATGGGCCGGCTCGACCGGGGAAGTACTACCCTCTCCCAGAAAATCTACGTAAAGTAACAGTACCTAAGCTGTTGCGTTTCGTTCGGTGAGTGAGAGTTCCGGAGGCCCTATCCCCTATTCCTTCTCCCTCATCCTATCCCTTTTCCCAATCCCAAGGGGCGGCAACGCACCTGTGACTTATAAAGGTAGTAGAGCCTTGCTGATTTCAGCGTGAATGGACCGGCTCGACCGGGGTGGTGCTGCCCTCTCACAGAAAATCGACGTAGAGTGGCAGTACCTAAGCTATTGCGTTTCGTTCGGTGAGTTAAAGTGCCGGAGGCCCTGTCCCCTATTCCTTCGCCCTTATCTCACTCCTTATGCTATCCCTTTTCCCAACCTCAAGGGGCGGCAACGCACTTGTGACTCCTGTGGTGTTGCTTGTGTCCTTGGGTGGCGGTAATAGGGAATATGCATAATTTTTTTTTCTTCTACATTTACTTATTAGATCAACATATATTCATACAAAATATAAATACTCTTCACAGTGATCAAATTATGCTATAAAATAAAGTTTTAAATATCGATAAAATCTGGCCTGCTTAAACGACGCCATTTTTCCGCGGGCTTATGATGACGTCACAATGCACACTCGGTCAGTCTCAAGTGTTTGATAACATTAGGTGTTACAGTAATTTTACAGCTATTTTCAGTCATATCATAATAACTATTCAGACGGTGGATAAAACTAAAAAAACATTTTATAGGTATTGTCTTGTACCAAAATGCAAAAACGATATAAGAATATACCTGATAAAATATTTTTTCCTATTCCAAAAGATGCGAAAAGACGAAAACAATGGTGTCAAGTAATGAGAAAATATTATGAAGTATCTTCAATATCGAGTTTGTACTGTTGTGAAGATCACTTTAATGTAAGTTGGTATCGTATTATTATATAATATCGACGACCCAGTTGACGTACCTAGCGGGAGCGTAACAGACTGTCACGCCGAAGGTCGCGGGTTCGATTCCCGTTCAAGTCAAACATTTATGTTCGTGAACATGGATGTTTGTCTTTTTTTTTTTTTTTTAACCATTTAAAATTTCTTTTAATTAATTAAGTTCTGAACATAGGTATACATTATTATAATTAAATTTAAAGCTAAACCTAAAACTAATCTAAAATTAAGAAAAAAAAGGAACAAAAGGAAAACAACGAAAACGAAAAAATATATAATAATATATATGCTATACTGCGTCCAAGAATTCTTCCGCAACGCTGTCTACTGGTAGCGTGCCCAGAAGACTGGCAGCATTGCCACGCTGGATGGCAATTCTTATTCTCTCTGCGAAAAATAGGCCAGCCTTCTGGTCATGGGAAGAATCGATCAGCCTTTTTGCTATTGCTCTGTATAGAGCACGAGCACTCGGACCCCATGGCCCAAGCGTTTCGACCCCAAACGGCTCAAAAACGTAATTTCCAATTAGATTTTGATATTTGCGCCGTTTGAGGGTCTCCGCCGATGCAGCAGCAGCGCCAGCTGACCCAGCTGTACTTAGAAGATGTGATGGCGCAAGGGTATCGACGCAGGTTGCGTCCCACACCAGAGGCCTACCCATCTTCCAAGGTAATAATGACATACCGTCTGGTCTCGTCCCATCGTCACGTACCAGACCATTAGGTTCAAGATGAGCTGGTACACCAGCGGTGGAAAGAGCACGACGGATTATGTCATTAATATGGGCGTGTCTGGAAATACGCCCTGCACTTCTGCTGCATGATAGGCCATGGTGGCCAAGGCTGTCGACGGCTTCCCCACAGTTACAACGATGCGGAGAAACACAGACAGCACCCAAGCGAAGGCAAGAGGCGATGCGGAATGTAGTATCGTCCAACATAGTCCCTATATTGGACGATGGAAGCGCATGAAGCCATAGCCCCGATTTCCACTCTCCCACAGCCAACAAACGGGCGCGCTCTGCAACACCAGAAGCAGTAGTTAAAAGATTATCTCTAATCTTGCTGCAGAGCGGCCCGTCCCATTTTCTCTGAGAGAAAAGATTTCGGGGCAAGTCAGAGCTCGGGCAAGCCATTTTCCAAGCGTTTATGGCATCAGTCTTACACGGCACCTCGGAATTAACCAGTGTGGGTTCTAAAATTTTCCTGGTCAATTCCTCAGTGCCATGGACCGAGGACAAAAACGCTGGCAAACTGACATCGGTAATTTTGCGAACGCCGAGGCCGCCCAAACGAACTGGTAAAGTTGCTTGAAGCCACACTCGGTCGTTCATGTTAAGATTTAGAATTTTGCTCAAAGTGTTTCGAATCACATTATCTATGGTTTCCAAAAGAGATGAATGTTTCCAAAAAGGAGATGACCGCAGAAAATGTGTGAATTTTGGAGTGAAGAGGCAATGCCGAATAATTGTGTAAGCCGAATGTAAATTGATTTTGCTTAGCCGTTCTGAAGATTCACAGAAATTTTGAATTTTCTCATTTACAAAAGTTTCAAAAGCTTCTTCAAAAATGGGGGACCCGAGTAGGCGAAAGGAAGATTTAGTGATTACTTTTATATTGGGCGTCAAAGAATTAAATTTTGAAAGTACCGATGAGTGTTCTAATGAGTCATTTATAAAAATTTCACATTTATTGGAATTTAGTTCTAAGCCGATAGTGCTAAACTGATTTTTTAAAAATTCTAAATCTTGTAGAACCGTGGCTACATCGCCTCCAAGAGACCCGTCATCCAAGTACCAGATGTTTAATTTCGAATTTATTTGTGTTATAATGGGATGAATGGCTAAACTAAATATGACTGGCCCGAGAGGGTCACCTTGCTGACAACCAACTGCAGATTCTAATAAATTGTCCTTATAAATTAATTTGGATGGATGCCTATAGCATTGCCAAAGATATTTGAAAATTTTGGGTGTTTCTAGTTTGGCTTGTGACAGCAAGGTGTCCCTATTCACTGAGTTGAAGGCATTCTTCAAATCAATCTTTAAAATGACCTCACTTTCGCCGCAGCCAAGGAACGTAGACAGCGCATGTATGGCAGCCTCACAGCCTCGTTTTGAGCCAAAGCCCAGTTGAATTGGCTGAAATTTTTGGGCCAAAGTGGCACTGTAATATTTGCAACATAATTTGGCTGCCATACGTCTGTAAGTACACCCTACGGCAATGGGTCGGATGCCACCATCTTTCTTGCGCAGGGCGCACAAGTTGGCCCCATACAATACGTCAATGACATCTGTGACCACATTGCCGGAGAGCATAAGATTTATTAAAGCCGTTAGTTCCCTCAAAAGTGCATCACCGGCGTCCCCAGCACTTGCACATACGAGGTCTTTCAGGTGTTGAGGTGTCAAGCCATCAGTGCCGCCAGCAGATCCACTTTGGAAGGAACATACGGCTTCAAATACGTCCTTGGCTGAAACATTAAGACAATCAGAACCTTCGTCGGGCATGTCGGGGAAAGAGAGGTCATTAGATGGCGCTGGGTGCTTGCTCTGCAAACCTGCAAGTGTGTCTGCAGAGCAAGGCGCCACCACATCGCTACTAAATAATAACCTAGACGCTCCCCGAATGTCACCATCCCTTAGTTTTGATTCTACACGTTGATAAATTGTTTTATTAAATCTATTGGTGGTAAATTTTTGGTCAAAATTCGTGTCAGAATTACAACATTTCTCCTTAATTTGGCTTGTCAAAGATTTTTGTGTTATTCTATTGCTATCAACGTGTAAAATCCTGTAAGAAAAGGTAAGCAACTGTTCCCAGGCTGTTTTGGAGTTCTCACGGATGACGAGACCAATACAATCAGCTAAACTCTGAGCGAGACCAGCTGGGTCTCGCGCCACGTGGAACTCGCTTTAATACCGGAATGGAATTTTTTAATGTACCTAGATGTTGCCAAAATGGAATTTGGGAAGAGCTAGATTGTGGAGTAGTATCAGGGCCAGGAAGTACATTTTGATTTTTGTGCACTTTACCAAAATGTACTCTCAAGCCCCGCTTACCTTTAAAAAACCGAGCCTGGGAACAAGCTGGGCAGCGCACCAGGTTAGTCAGCGATGTGGCAGATTGATTTGAGGCACCTCCTTCCGCATCACAAATGCCATCACTTGTCGATAGCATATATATTTATATATAGTGTTTCGAAGATATTATGAAACCTTAAAATTAAAACGACACAATAAATTTGATATTATTATATGTAGTTTGTTTTGACATGTTTATGTTTATTTTGGTGACAGGCCGTCGCCAAGGGGCTGGCTTCGCGTCCCGTCACTGCCGTCTTCTTATTTATTTTTCTATTACTTTTAAAATTGTCTATTATAAAAACACAAAAAGCAGTCTTGCACAGTTTAGGACTTCACGTCTTCACCCGCATCATTCTTGCTTACAGAAAATAATGTATTGTTGCTATATTGGGTTAGGTATTATGCTGTAGTTTTCTTCGTATCCTTTTTATAATTTATTCGCATGAATTTCTTCGAAAGTCGCTCGCCATGTTTGTTAGTTAGTAGCTTAGTGTGTCTTTTTTTGGTAGATCTGCAACTTATAGTAATTGGTGATATGCAGTAAATAATTATAATTTTCTTATATTGTTCCCATGTATTATATACATATAATACATGGGAACACACAGACCAAGACAAACATCCATGTTCACGAACATAAATGTTGGGCGGGAATCGAACCCGTGACCTTCGGCGAGACTGTTACGCTCCCGCTAGGTACGTTAACTGGGTCATCTATATTATATAATAATACGATACCAACTTACATTAAAGTGATCCTCACAACAGTACAAACTCGATATTGAAGATACTTCATCATATTTTCTCATTACTTTACACCATTTTTTTCGTCTTTTCGCATCTTTTGGAATAGGAAAAAATATTTTATCAGGTGTACTTCTTATATTGCTTTTGCATTTTGGTACAAGACAATAGGTACCTATAAAATGGTTTTTTAGTTTTATCAATCGTCTGAATAGTTATTATGACTGAAAATAGCTGTAAAATTACTGTAACACCAAATGTTATCAAACACTTGAGACTGACCGAGTGTGCATTGTGACGTCATCATAAGCCCGTGGAAAAATTGCGTCGTTTTAGCAGGCCAGATTTTATCGATATTTAAAACTTTATTTTATAGCCGTGTGGTTGACGGCATAGAATACAAGTGTCACCACCCCCTATCTTCCCGTGGGTGTCGTAAGAGGCCACTAAGGGATAACACGATGCAAGTACCGTCTTTGCGTAGAGACGGAAAACTCGACATCAAGTCCTATACGACTGCCTCGTTGGTCTCGTGGCATAAATGTGCGCGTGGGATCGGGAGGTCCCGGGTTCGATTCCTGGGTCGGGCAGTGTTATTGGGTTTTTCTGTCACGAAATTCTCAGTAGCAGCACGGAGTCTGGAAATGTGCCCGGTACGGCAATAGGTTTGCCCCTTATTACGTGGGACTAAAGTATATCTGGCGAAAAGTGGGTGCAGAAATACACCTCTGTCTACCCCTTCGGGGATAAAAGGCGTGACGATATGTATGTATGTATGTATTTTATAGCATAATTTGATCACTGTGAAGAGTATTTATATTTTGTAAGGCGATCCGTCTGCTCGTTTGCCGCCTATTACTATAAAAAAAACCCGCGGCTACGCCCGCTCATTGTGTTCATCATCATGATCTAACTGTTTCTGCCCGATCACGTGGTAATTTCGTAAAATACCTTCTCAGTCCACCTCTACGGTCACCAAGAAACATACATGCCAAACAGCTTCTTGCGCCCAATAGTTTTCGCTATAGCTTACCTGTTAGGCTATTAGTCACCCAGTAATCCAATAATTTTATATATACCAGATGACAGATGGCAAACCAGCTGCAACTTACCTAGCGGTAAGCGACTCCTAAAGGCCAGCGATATTAATGGGGCTTCACTCGTACGACGTTAGCCCTACGCAAGAGTGAAGGAGGCGAAACCATCCTTTCTTCTTTCGTTTTAATTCACCACATGGAAAAGGGAGCAAAAATGTTTATCTCCTTCCCAGATAGAAGAAAAAGGGATATACTGTGTTTTATTCTTTTGTTTGTACTACAACTAAATCCATTCATACTATACGGTGTGACCTACTGTCCCATCATCCTCTTAGCGTTATCCGAGTTTTTAATCTGGGATCCACTTCCTAGTCTAACCGGATTTGGCTGAATATTAGCTTTTCCACAGAGCGACTGCCTGCCTGACCTCTGCAACCCGAAGGGATAGCGATATTCCATGGTTTAGACTAGTGTCAGTTTATTTAGAAGGTACTGACGCCCTGTAACGACTGTCAAAGATCTTCATGACAACCGGGACCGACGGCTTAACATGCTTTCCGAGGCACGGGACAAGCGATAATTAACAATTCAATACACACATAACTCCGAAAAGTCATTGGTGCGCGCCGTGGATTCGAACCCGATACCCTCTGCATGGCAGCCTGTTGGTATCTCTACTAGGCTATCGCTGCCGTATACGGCAGCTACGGTATAGCTGTGACCCACTGTCTACTAAAACTAATTTCAAATTTAATTCACAGTTCTAGCTGGTAGTAACTAGCAGATAGTTAAGGATAAAAAAGAGAGAGATCGTTGTGTAGAACTGACGATATTTCTTCATTAGGTGCGAGGCGTCACACATTGAATTATTTACGAACACATACATATGGATGCGTTGTGGAGTCTATTGTAAGATTGCCAACATTATATGGGGCAACGTTGGAACTTTACGCACTATAAACAGTTAGAATAGATATGTAGGCAAATATGGGCGTTTTTTTTTCAAGTTTTGAATTTGCGGTATGGTGGAATGAAGCAGTTGTGAGCTAGTAGACTCCTTCGACCCGTCAAGTATGCTTGATTAAACAGCAGGCGGCCTGACGGTTTGCACTCCATAAAGTGTTTTAGTTCATAATATTTTATTTTGGATGGACTTCTCTCATTTCATTACATCATATTTCTTTTCATTACACTTATAATTATTAGGTACAGCCTTTTTTTCCGTCATGGTAAACAGAGACAACAGAACGCCACTTGTTTCTATGCACACAAATCTCACGCGCTTCCTCTACATTCATTACTCTTTTTGTACATGCGCACCGGTTTTGGTAATCTTAATATATAAAATCCTTGCGTTACTGACTGACTGACAGACACGCTACAGCCGAAACTATTGGGCGCAGGAAGCTTAAATTTGGCATGTATGTTCCTTGGGGACCGTAGGGGTGCACTAAGAAGGGATTTCCCGAAATTCCCACGGGATCGGCCAAAACTGGTAAATTAAAAAAAATGCAGGCGTAGCTGCTGGCGTCCTATAGTTTAATTATAAAAAAAGCGAAGAACAAGCGACACAAATGCAATAAGGTGCACATAAATATGCCTTGAAGTTATATTATATTCTAAAATATATTGCAGACCTCTTGAACAAATATATGATAAGGTAGGCAACTATTTGTACACGATATATTATGCTGAGTAATTAATTGAAGAACGTAACCAAGAAACGTTAATTGCTGAGTCAAAGCAATTAAGATGATTCTACATATATTGTGTGGTACCTACTGAATTCATGTGTTCAATGTGCGTTACTGATAATTAAATATGTAGGCAAGGAGGTATCTCCTTGCCAACCTCAACTGGATAGATGACCTACTTTATAAAGTAACTGGCCGTTTATATGAATGTCAATTCCATAGCGAACACCTTTTGAATTTGGCTCTGGTGAGGCGGCCACTTTTTGAATGTGAGGCACAGAACACCATATACCCTGTGAGGGAAGCTTGGAACAGCTCAAAGGACGCTCGCAGCCACGTGAACGGTGGACGTTAGTTTTTAATAGAAATTGTAATAGTTTTTTACGATTATTGATTGTACTGTGAGTAATTACAATTGTGTTGTATAACGGTTATTTAATAACCATCTCCTTACCCGATAATTCACACCCATACCCATATGTAAAGATGTCGTATGAAACAAATGACAGTCGAAGGAGAAAATGGAAGAAATGGAGTCGAATTTTATTATTATGAAATAAAATCTTGTATATTTCACTAATTATAATGTTTATTCATCACAGCTTGCAAAATTAAAATATTACAAAAATCAACAATTAAAATGAACTTATTCAATTTTCGACAATTTTGACAAAAAGAATTAGATCTCTAACTCAAGTAGTTGCTGAGATCTCCATGGCCGCGCAATCCTCAACGTTACGTTCGTGCGGCCAACTTAAAACCCTCATAACTTCTTTATATCTACTTCGACAGATTTTTATTTTGTTCTCTTCGATATCGACAATTTTTTTAGCGAATTTTTTTTTTGTTTGGATAACTTGCCGGAGAAATCGTAACGCACATGTTCTATGGCAAAGCTCAAATAATGCTTTTAAATCTGTTTAGACTAGTAAGCGGACTTCAAGACGAAAAGTCTTGGTTCCAGCTGAGGGAAAGCAAGGATAATGGTAATGAAGGCATCGATCAAAATTATTAGCATTTATATTGATAATTTGGAACCTGAACTATAAGTAAGTCTCGGATCGGAGAAGCATAGGAGTTATAACTGTCTTCTCACGGAATGTCAACCAAGTCAAAATAAAAAAGCAATATTATATTTTAGTATCTGTGTATATCATTATAAAGTAAATCAGTAGTACTATCGTGTGTCTGAGCTTTGCGTTTACTTTATGGTTTTGGTATCCATAAAATAGATTTCAATTTCTGATTGATACCTTCTGTCCTTATGTATACAAATCGCGAAAGTTTAAAATCGATAAGTAAATGTTCATTTTTATTTCCACAAAATATTTCTGTTTGCGCAAGTGAGAACTACCTAACAGAAATATTTTATTTGCAAAAATAGATCGTAGGGCAGTTACTGGCGGATATAAGCGCATGGAACAAACAATATTCAGTATGCAGTGATGTCAAGATGACTCAGACCACGGCAGCATTAACAGGAGACTTAGCCGTCCATAATCTTAGTCTCTGTTTTGCATCTGTCACCAAAAATTAACTATCGTATGATGAGCGTCTTTATTTGAATACTCGTAAGAATGTATTACATGAAGCGTCTTTCTTTAAGCCAAAAACAATCAAAGCAATCCTTGTATGATATGCCTCGCAGTGTTTTAAAAGTTTGAGACTAGAAAGAGAAAGAGCTTCTAAGCTAAACTAGTTTTCAGGTGTCTATTTCAGTCTTGTTACCACTGGCATTTGTTCAGTGTCCTTTTATGATAGAAGCCACATACAAGCAGCTATTGAATAGAAAATTACGACTCAAGAAATTATATGACATAATATAAAGAAGATCTCCCAAATTGGGCTCATTTTTGTTTTGTCGGCCATTCAATAAAATTGTGTTATTTTAATAGAACACACTATTTTAAACATTTTTACTTTTATACCAAACTTCTAAGTCAATTTTCTAAGACAATACTTAGGTTTGAATGTACGTCTCAGAGTACAATAGAGCAGTTTTGTTTTGTCAAAAGAGACAAATCAAAGAGGTTTAAAGGTAGTCTCGCGTGAAATAAGTGAGCCTTAAAATGCAATGGACTCATAAAAAAGTTAAAATGCTTTTAGTCCGGTCAATTTAAACATAAAAATTGGGCAAGTGCGAGTCGGACTCGCGTACGAAGGGTTCCGTACCACCATCTATAAAAGAAAATCACGTTCGTTGTATGTATACTTAAATACTTTATAAGTTTCTACCTGTTTATTAAGAACGAGTAACAAATTGCTTAAAAATTACGTTTGTTGTATGGGAGCCCCCCTTTATTATTTACTTTTTTAAATTTAATATTTTGAAAGGTAATATACAACTACATATTCCGTGAAAATTCAAAGCGTCTACCTGTTACAGTTAGTAATTTTGAGCAAAAAATACGAAAAAAGAACACGTTTTTTGTATGGGACCCCCCTTAATATTTTCATTTTTTTTTATTTTTAGTATTTGTTGTTATAGCGGCAACCAAAATACATAATTTGTGAAAATTTCAGCTTTCTAGCTATCATGGTTTATGAGATACAGCCTGGTGACAGACAAACGGACAGACGGACAGACAGACAGACAGACAGACAGCGGAGGCTTAGTAATAGGGTACCGTTTTTAACTTTTTAGGTACGGAACCCAAAAAATTGTGGTAAAATAACAAAACTTGCCGGAGAGCCAAATATTGGTTGAGAGCTAGGGTTTACCATTACAAATAAAGTCTTAAAAATCCCCATCGATCCTATGTGTGCTACAAAAGTTATTCGGGGTCAAACGTCAAAATTTGAGGTTATTTGGATTTTTCTCGCCAACGGTAAGTTTCATCAAAATAAAACCTAAAGTTGTAGATCTTAAAATTCTCTACAAAAATGGTATTAATAATTTTTTCCTAAGAGTTACCATTCCTGAGATATTGCGATTCTAAGAGTCACATCATACATGATATGCACACATTTCCACGCCACCGGTAGTGTACTCGGTGCGTTTCTTTTTACCGTGGTTTCCCCTGTAGGCCTACTCCACTAACTGTCATGACAATTTTAGGATAATTTAAGGGAACAATACCCGTCAAGTTCTAGATATTACCTTATTATTGATATTACTATTGATTATTGGGTTAACTATTGTTTTGATTTCTTTAGATATTTTAATCAGATTCATACTCTTAAAAGTCTACTTCAACAGTCATGTCTTCTTCGATTTCTTCTTCTTCCTCTTCTTCTTGCTGGATGTTCATAAAGTGTTCTAATGTGGCTGAATCATTGGTCTCTTCATTAAAATCACAGGAATCTATTTCCAAGGACAAGAGGAAACGCCTAGATATCTCAATCATATAAAAAGCCTTTCTCAATACTCGCACACACACGCACAAACAAACAAACACACACACACACACACACACACACACACACACACACACACACACACACACACATACACACACACTCATCTACAAACGCACGTATAACATATTATTTTTCTTATAATTTTTAGTATCCTTGGGGCCAATTCTGCTATTTTTATATGACATTGATATTTTATTTTGAATGGATTTAAAAGCAGTATTCTGATAACCTAATGTCATTATCGTATAATTAAAAGAAACAGTTCGTCTTTGACACATACGATCTCGTTACAATTTCATTCAAATATCAGATAATTTAGAAGAATACGCTTTTTGTGACGTAAGTATGACACTGACATGATATCGAGACAATATTTATTTAGCAGAATTGGGCCCCTTATTTTTCTAATCTATCGTTTTAATTACTATCCAAACACTTGCACGATCTGTATACTCAAGACTGGAACCACTCAAGGACTCCACGAGACAGGCTTGACCTAGTGTGGAGTTCATAAGTAATATATTTTTTCCCTAAATGTATAAATAATTGTTTTGTATGTATACACTCTCTTAAACTAATGTTAAGGAAAATCTGAATAATTTGTTTTTTGGCAAATAAAGATTATTATTATCTCGACCTTTTCAATAACATCGTCATATCTAGTAAGATCCCTGACTCGTGGAGACAAAGCTTTCTCGTCCCCATCTATAAAAATAAGGGAGATATCCAGCTCAAACTATAGAGGAATAACACTCACCTCACATACTCTAAAAATCTGGGAACAGGTTCTGAAACTGAAGCTTTCTGATCTAACATCCTTAACATGTAACCAGTTGGGCTTTACGAAAGGCATGAGAACTACAGATGCCATACAAACTCTGAGGATATTGACGGAAAAATACAGAGCGATGAAGAAAAACCTATTTATGGCATTCCTTGACCTAGAGAAGGCGTTCGACAGAGTACCTCGTCGACTAGTTTGGCGAGCCCTAAGAAGTCAAAATGTGCCCGAGCCCTATATAAAGCTTCTTCAAGACATGTACACTAACGTCAGTTCCTCAGTTCGCAGCCCGGCAGGGACCACTCATCCTATCCCCGTAAAAGTGGGAGTCCAGCAGGGATCGGCTCTCAGCCCTCTTATATTTATCATCGTGATGGATTATCTTACACGGGACATACAAGGCGAGTTACCATGGTGCCTTTTGTACGCGGATGATATCGTCTTAGTTGCAGAGTCACTGGAAGAGCTTCAGCTAACTTTAAATAAGTGGCAGCACGCGCTCGAAAGCAATGGTTTAAGGATAAGCAGAACGAAATCAGAGTATATGAAATTCATATACGGGCAACCGTGCACGTCAGTCCTACAGATAGATGGTATTCCTATGCCCCTGGTGAACAAATTCAAATACCTGGGTTCAACCATCGATGTAACCGCTAACTGCGATGTCGACGTTATACAACGGATAAACTCCGGCTGGATGAAGTGGCGATCGTTGACAGGTGTACTCTGCGATCGCAGGATGCCCATTAAGATCAAAGGGAAAGTATATAAAACCTCTTTTTTTTTTTTGTGTCGGGTTGGAAAATCCTCATGGAGTCCCTCCGCCCTGGGGGAAGGGCGAAGGGGACTGTCAGACTCTTACAGACTAAAAACCAACCCGTGTTTCTCATGTACCCGTGTGTCGGAGGGGCGGGTATCGCCGAGGCATTCGTCGCTACCCCACGACGAAGTATATAAAACCTGCGTTAGCCCGGTTTTACTCTACGGCGTGGAGTGCTGGACAACAAAACGCGATCATGAATCTAAACTTCATGCCACTGAAATGAAAATGCTACGTTGGGCAGGCGGTGTAACCAAGCTGGACAGAATCAGAAACGAACATGTTCGAGGAAGTTTCAAAGTTCGAGCCATACCAGATAAACTGCAGGAAACCCAACTTCGCTAGTACGGACATGTGATGCGCCGCGAGGAAGACCACCCTGTTAAAATCGCGCTTAAAATTGACACAGGCAAACAACCCCGAGGACGCCCAAAAGCTACTTGGTGGAGAAACCTTAACCAACTATGCAATTTGATCCCAGCAGATATAAATGACAGAGCTGAATGGCGCAAACATATTCAGAGGGCCGACCCCAAATGATATGGGAAGGGGCACGGAGAAAGAAAGATTATGTCGAGAGAGAGTACGCTATTTCGCGCAAGCAGCTCAGCGTGTGCGCTGCTTGCGCAAAATAGCGTGACAGATGCCGCTTCTAATGCTATATGGTTCTTGGCTTACTACCTGCCATTACCTGATACCATTTACATTGCAACTTGCACATTATTTAAGGCTAAATATGACAATATTTTTTTCACTAACAGAACCGATTCTTTGAGCTCAAATATTATTTCACAGACTACATTTAGAACTTTTGTGTAGTAATAAAATTGTTTATTTCGTACTATTATAAAATAATTTTAAGTTTATTTAAGTTGGCCACTTTTAGAATTATCCCAAATTTATATGGTGATCTCCTTTGCCATGAGCCAATATTTCTCACAAAAATTCATAAAACGCAATCAAGATCAGAAAGCATAATTGTGCGCTTTTTTGTATCGCTCAGAGTAAAATTGATGCCGGCTATAACCCAAGTGACTCTAAACAGTAATTCAGTGGATAGTGGTTGTATGAGAACATTACGGCTTGGGTGGCGAACGTGACTCCAGTTTAATCTCATGCATCAACCGATATAAACAACCCACCATTTTGTTTTTTGTTTATCTGCTTGAGCCGGGTAAGTTCCATATAAACTATCCTATGAATATATTATCGCTGCCATAGGCCTATAAAACTTCTTCGCTTTTTCCTAACAAATAATACCAGGGCGTAAGATGTTTATAGACGATAATTTCTATTATGTATAAGCTTGGCTTGCCTATATGATCAGATTGCTGGCTAATGAATGAATTTTTGTGTGGCTAAGCGATTGCATTATTCAAATTATAGCTCTTTGCATGAGAATATTTGAATAAATTATATTAGACTCAGACTCGCGCCTATATCCCCGAAGGTTAAGAAGAATATTACACCCATATTTTGTCATGGATTTTTAGGTCCACGCAATAGGGGGCGAGCCTATTGCCGTACCGGGCACATTACCAAACTGCATGCTGCTACTGAAAATTTCCTAACGGAAAATCCCAATAACACGTTGCCCGACCCGGGAATCGAACCCGAGACCTCCGATCAGCAGTCACATAAGCTATACACTGGACCACGGAGGCGGTTTATTTCTGTGTTTTCTTCAAGATAACCTAGGGGTGAACAGGATATTACTATGAGTATTGGTTAAATTAATAAGTCTACTTATTTTTTGCATGTTAAATTTATTAATTTGTTGTTAAGCTATATATTCTTTTCAATTACATCTTTGGTCTATTTATTACGATATTATGATTCTGAATACACGTAATTTGAAATTCACGAAATATAAATAAATTAAAACAAATATTCGAATCGGTGATTGAATTTTCTGAGTAAATTCACAAAGTTAACGGTTCGGAAAAACCAAGATCGCATGTTTATCTAAAATCTAATTTCCAACAAAAATATTGGCAAGTTATCAAAATTCGCCTCGAGCCAAGTCTAATTAAACTTTTGCCAACGTCAGATTGTTTACTTAACACGATAAATGTATCATCGCATCATCGGTACCTATAGACGAGAACGAGTTCAAAGGTTTAATTACCTATTTAGTAGTATTAATTCCTCAAAGGACTTATTATGAATATACCATGATGATTCTAAGTACCTACACATTTTGACTATGATGCAATCAGATAACTGATAAAAATAGTTATATATTTTAAACACATACACAACACATACATATTTCATAAACACATGCAATGATATTGAATACCAACACTTGCCCTCTTTTATTCGTACTCCAGATAAACGAAATGAGTTGCAGAAAAACAAACAAGCGTCCCGGCGGGTTTGGCTATTTTGCCTTGTGTTTGTTTGGTTACATATTTCAGAGAGACAAGTGGGTAAGTGCTATTTTCCATCCCATTCTTTGTCATGAGAATATACATATTGTTAAAATTATGAATTGGATTAAACCAACCGCATTACTTGCATTAGTACTTGTGAGATATATTGTGTTTTCATGCGAATTGGTATCACATAGAGCTCACAACTTTTTACGATTGAAAAACTGAGTTGTGAGACTTGTTTTTTTTGACAAGTATTGTTTTTTATAGGATCTCATTAATTATTTTTGTAGATATTTCTACTTTTTCCGTTTCCTGTACCTTCTTCTTCTTTTATACCAACAACGAATTTTCTTAAAGGCCTAAATGCAAATGAAATTTTAAAATCTTATATATTTATTTGGGATTACAAAGTTATTTTTGCAGTTGATGTATCTCCAAAACTGTACCGAAATTGAAAACTTTTTAGTTTTTCCTTGGTTCATACACTAGACACTAATT
The DNA here is from genome assembly GCA_944739405.2 of Euclidia mi. Taxonomy (NCBI): domain Eukaryota; kingdom Metazoa; phylum Arthropoda; class Insecta; order Lepidoptera; family Erebidae; genus Euclidia; species Euclidia mi. Next base: position 65,993,685 of record OX123190.2, read on the forward strand.
GTATTTCAAATGAGAAGCTTCTATATCTACTAGAAGTGCATTAGACTTTTGATGATCGGTCAGTGAGTGACAAAATAAGAAACTTTGACTCGTTATAATTCTTAAACCACTGGTTCAAATGGAATGAAACTTGAAATATACCATGTTTATATAATGCCTGCTTGGTAACTGAGGCTCAGGCTATAGGCTACAATTTGACCCGGTAAGTAGCGCTGTTTTTGCAATACCGAGTCTTTACTTTTTTTCTCATCTTTACACTCTAACCCAAAGATAAACGGAAATTTGACCGTAAAATCGTATGTTGTATACTACTTCATCGCATCGTATGTCGTATACAATTTTATATGTACATCGTTTTTGTGCTGTGCCGTTGCGGTGTCGGTATAGTGGTCTATGTCTAAGTCTGACTACGCGCACATTCGATCACAGACCCCCATAACAAGAAAAGAGTCCTAATTAAATTTTAACACAAAAACGGAGCAAAACGTGTAAACAGTCCCGCGCGAATCGCCGAGGTGAGCGCACGCGTCAAACCAAGGTCGAGTTTGCCCGAGTCGTGATTTTTCATAGTACCCACATATTACTTTTGATAAAAGTAATATGTTATTGCATAATGGATAGTTTGGACTTTTGTGATTCAAGTGACAGTGATGTGGTAGAAGGGGACTTAGTACAAGAATGTGAGCAACAAGTTAGAGATAGTGAGCGAAGCAGAGCGAAGGAAATAGACAGAATGACGGAGAAAAGGGTGCGATCAGATAACGAAGAGATAATAGAGGATGATTTAGGATTTATTACGGTGAGAAATAACCAAAAGAAATTAGCGACGGGCACATCAAAGGCCCCGACGACGTCAAATGCCCATACTACGTCAAATAACACGACTATATCAAACATACCCACTACATCAAATGCCCCGATTACGGTCCCCGCTAGTGGTGAGTACATAATCAATTCACCTAAAACAGGAAATGACAAAATAATAGTGTGCGTAACGTCAAAAGAAATGTTGCCCAAGCCTTTTGGTATGGCTAAATTATTAAGAGCTGAAAGTATTAAGAATATATTAAAGATTCAATATAAAAACCCCTATAAGATACATATTGAGTTTGAAGATAGAAGTAACGCGGTCAATCTGATTAATTGTAGTAAACTGCAAAGTATGGGCTATAGATGTCAATTTATTGATGAAATAAGTTTGTCATATGGCGTTGTGAAACAAATTGATTTAGATATTGAAGAGAAGGAATTCCTGGAGAGTATAGAATGTGAAAGTGAAGTTGTTTCTGTAAAAAGGCTAAAAAGGCAATCAGCTAACGGAGAGTGGATACAAAGCGAGTCTATTCGCATTTGTTTTAAAAGTTCTACCTTACCCCCGTATGTGCTCCTATACGGGTGCAGATTTAAGGTAGAAACATATACCTTCCCCGTAAGTCAATGCGCGGGATGTTGGAGGTTTGGGCATCTTATTAGGACCTGCCCAACCAAGAAGATATTATGCCCCAAATGCGGCGGCAATCACGACAATTGTGCAACTAGTAATTTTAAGTGCATAAATTGTAAGGGCGCACATATGGCACTTAACAAATCGTGTCCCGCCTTTAAAAAAGAAAAGGCTATCAGACAAATTATGTGCGAGGAGAATTGTACCTATAGAACAGCATCGGGGCTATATGTCAACAAATATAAATCTCAACAGACGAATGAATTTATCAACGAAGAGGTAAACATGACCCAAATACACAATACTCCCCAGTCCAAAGAAAAGTCGTATAGGGATATCCTGATGTCAGGAACACGGAATCGTACAGAACAGATAGAGTTAGCCCATGAGGATTCTTTTGCCGACAAGCGAGATACAGAGGAGCCTATGGAGGAGTCTACAGAGCCAGAACCTTCTAAAAAATCCCAGAAACTTACAAACAAACGTAAAGAGGAATGTGAAAAGGATGAGCTTTATGAAATGAACCAGCCTTCAAATGAAAGTGGATCTACCGGTAACTCAGAAGATCCACAGAAGCAAAAGTATAGAAATATATTTTATTTAAAGAAGTTAATGGATAAACTTAGAGAAATCTACTTTTCCAGGTCTAGTACTGCTGATAAAATCAAATTAGTAATTAGTTTAATTATTGAAGAAATTATTCAACTGGTATTTGGATTTGTAAATGAGGGGAATTTGATAAACAAAGTGTTTTCATTATTTAACGATGGCTCCTAACAAAGTAAAAGATGCCACTATCAACATAATGCAATGGAATTCGCAAAGTATAAGACCTAAAATTATCGAATTTGAGTCAATTTTATATAAAGAACAAATACATATTGCAATCATCTGTGAGACATGGTTAGAGCAAGATAGTTTTTTAATCATATCCCAGTATAAAATATATAGAAAAGACCGAATGGATGGGTATGGGGGCGTAGCGATTGTCATACATAACTCGTTAAAAGCAGAATGTAAATTATCAAACATTAGCAATACTGGCATCGAGATGTTACATATTAAAATATACAATTGTAAACGCTTAGAAAATATAATTTCAGTTTACTGCCCGTCTTCTATACAAACTAGACAAAACCATTGGGATGAGTTGTTTTCGCTGTGTCCTAACAAAACACTTGTAGCCGGCGACTTCAATGGGCATCACTCTAATTGGTCCTATAAGACAGATGTAAGAGGCAAGCAAATTATGGACTCAGCGTTAGAATACGGATACATTCCCGTTAATGACGGCAGCGCCACGCGGGTGAGATACGTGAGTAATGTTCTACAACAGTCATCTCCAGATATCACTTTTGCTTCTTCCGATATTGCAGTTCATTTTAGGTGGCAAGTATTAAGTGACAACTTGGGCAGTGACCATTTAATGATTAAAATTAAAATGAATTACCAAGCTATAAGTGATTCCACTAACAACAAACGTAACTTTAAAAAAGCAAACTGGTTAGCATATTCTAATGACATAGAGCAGTTATTTTCTGATATCGATCCCCACAGCTCACATGATATTTCGCAAATGTATAGGACCTTTATTTCAACTATCAATAAATCTGTTGAGAAGAACATACCATTAATTAAAAATTGTATGAATCCAGATAATAATTTTAAACCAAAGCCATATTGGACCCCATATCTTTCAAAACTTGTAGCAGAAAGGAGACTTGCATTGCGGACATTCAGACGTAACCCTACACCGGTAAACCTAGCAGAGCTAGAAAATAAAGCGTCAAAGGCTAAACAAGAAATTCGTAGAGCTAAAACAAATTGCTGGCAAACATTTTGTTCCTCAGTAGATGGCACTGTAACTTCATCGGTGATGTGGCGCAAAATGAAGTGGATTCAGGGATATAAACAACACAATCATTATGTTCCGTGGAATAAAAGAATAGAGTTGTTAAATAGTTTGACCCCCGATTCAGTTCAATGCTCTAAACCTCTGTTTATCTCAAACAATGTGCTATTAGAGTCAGAGTTTACCTTACAAGAACTAGAGGCTTGTATCAAAAGGAAAGACTCCGCGCCGGGAATCGATAATATTACGTACTCAATGATTTTCAATCTGCCCACTGTGGCCAAAATATTCTTGCTACAGATATATAATAATATTTTTACCTCTGGTTGTGTTCCTGATGAATGGCGTAATATTAAAGTAATTGCAATACCTAAATTAGCAGATAATTCCAAATTAAGACCAATCTCGCTTATTTCTTGTTTATGTAAGATCTTTCACTTGATGTTAGCTAAACGTATAGAGTGGTTCGTTGAACATAATAAGCTTTTACCCCCTAGCACTACAGGCTTTCGGAGAGGACGATCGTGCTTGGATTCACTCGCTCAGCTGATCTCACATATTCAAGTAGGGTTTACAAAAAACATATCGACTCTGGCATGTTTCTTAGACATTGAGAATGCTTACAACAATGCTTTGATAGATAATGTAGTTAAAACTTTGGATGACTTAAAAGTGGGTGGTCGTTTTTGTAATTATTTGTGGGAATTTCTTAGGCAAAGACACTTAATCATCAAAGGTGACACGGAGAGCAAAAGTGATATCGTGAGATGGAGTACTAGAGGATTAGCACAGGGAGATCCGATCTCTCCTCTGCTCTTTAATATTGTGACATTTGAAATTTGTAATAAAATTTCTAATATGGTTAAAATATGTCAGTATGCCGACGATTTTGTTATCTTTGCCAGTCTAAAAACTATAGATGAAAGTGTGCAACATTTGCAAACCTCTTTAAATAATATTGTGAAGTTATTGTCTAGTATGGGCTTAGAATTGTCCACGTCCAAATCACAGTTTTGTTTGTTTAGCAGAGGATATAGAAGGCAACACGTACAATTATGTCTAAATAATATTCCCTTAGCAGCAACTGAGAACATCAGGTATCTGGGCGTATGGTTGGACCGCTCGCTTCGATGGGGCAAACATATAAATGAACTGGAGGAAAAGTGTCAGAACATGTTAAATATCTTAAAAGTACTAGCAAATTCTTGCTGGGGTTTGCATCCTATACATCTAAGACATTTATACATCTCTTTGATAAGGAGCCGACTAGATTACGGTTGTGTATTCTACGATAGTAGTATTAAGTCTAGGTTATATAAATTAGACAAAATTCAAAACCAGGCAATGAGAGTTATTGGTGGATTCATTAAAACCACACCTATACATGTGATGGAAAGCGAATGTTGTCTACCCCCGTTACATATAAGACGTAAATATTTAGCATTTAAGTTTTGCCTCAAGGCTAAATCGTGGACTAAGTGTAAGACGGTTAAGTGTCTATCGGACCTTGGAGCTCTTAAGAATCACAGATACTGGTCAAATAAAAAGACACCTGTTTTAATGGATACTTATAATATAATTCAGGAAGAAAAAATCTATTCATCTAACCCCTTAGACATGTATAAATTAAATCTCTGGTGTAGTAATATTTCAATTAAAAATGCGATCCAAACTAATCTACAAAGTGTAAACATGCCAAAACAAACTTATGAAACGCGCTATTTAAGATGTCTTATTTCACATGAATTACTAGAAACATATAAAGGATGGTACAAATTGTTTACTGATGGTTCAAAGAGCTCCAAGGCCGGGGCCGCCTTTTATGATCCACTAACTAAGACAGGTGCGTGTTTTAGTATAGTATCTGAAGTGTCTATAATGACGGCAGAGTTATTAGCAATCTCTGAAGCGTTGTCCTACATTTCAACTATTCAACACTCTAAGATAGTGATATTTACTGATAGTAAGAGTGCGCTCCAGCATTTGGCTCGGTGCGCCTCTGGACACAGAGGTGTGCCGATAGCCTTTGCCGCATTAAGTAAAATACAAACTTTACTTTTAAATGGTGTTAATCTAGTGTTACAGTGGGTCCCGTCGCATATTGGTCTGCGAGGTAATGAGGAGGCTGACAGACTAGCTAACATAGCTGTTACGTCAGGTGTTCAAATATTTATTTTGCCATATTATACCGAAATTCTTTCAAAGTTTAAAAATTATTGTAATGAAGAATGGAAATCATATTTTAACGAGATATCAAAATCTAAAGGGCTATGGTATAAAACTATTCAAAGTGAGCCTCCCCCTTTGCCATGGTTTAGTAATTTTATGGTTAGCCGGCGAATTTTGGTTACTGCTTTCAGACTACGTTCTGGACACATGCCACTGAAGTCTGTTGCTTTTTTGATGAAAAAAGTAGAGTCTCCTAACTGCTTAGTCTGCAATAAAATTGAAGATTTATATCACCTTCTGGTGGAATGCGCCCGGAACGAGTCTGAGAGGAGTTCTTTAATAATAAATTTAAAAATAAATAAGCTAGATATAGGTACATATAATATTATTTTGTCATCACCAATGTCAGCGGAAGCGATGATGGTTTACTCTCTAGTAACTATTTGATGTTAGTAATAAGATTAGGTTACGATGGAACCTACATAACATTTTGTTAACCGTTCCTTTAAAATAAATAAAGAGAAAAAAAAAAAAAAAAAAAAACGTGTAAAAGACACAGTTACCACAGTGATGTGGAGAGGATCTGTTGTTAGTTTCTAATTAATTCTTACTGATAAGCTTTTCTCTTATACCAGCTCTGTGTACAACGAGAGTGCTCGTTAGTTATATGTGGTAAAGTAAGTTTGGCGATGTTTGAGGTGAAAATGACGTGTTGCTAAAATTTACCTGACGGTAGCTTTATTTAGATAAGCATATGCACGTGCATTACTAAATTTAATATTATGAGGCGTTTTAGTAGTGAATTATTACATTTCAGTAGTGAAACGTGACATTTCTGTAGTACCTAACTATTCTACCAACGAGGCGATAGTAAAAAATAATTATACACATCACGTAAAAAAGAAGGAAAGTTAGGTCAAAAAAGGAAACTATCGCTACGTATTTCATATTTGATTTGCATAATGCCCTGCATAAATAAGAAAAAGCTGACGGAAAAGATATGATTATTCTATAGAGTATATGTAGATTAACAAGTGCAATTATTGTAAACGTTAGTGTAGCGTCAGATTTGCTGAAAGTTGCTCGCTAATACTTCAGCGACTGAATTATCGGTCGTAGTATTCGGTTGGCATGACGAACCAAATGTGCCGAACAGTCAGCATTGTCACAAGACCCATCACCATGCCGAAGTCTACTCGTTATGGACATCATGCCAAGTCATATTAACCAAAAATAATACCTGGGAAACGTATATTTTTTAAGTTTTCACACTTTTTAAGCCGCAATTAAAAGCGCATGCGTGCAATGTTTGAAATACCTACTTATCCATGGGGTCATAGGGCATCTAAAGAACATACTGGCAAAAGCATTGATTTTGTACCTAATTAGAAAAATTCCATACTAACTTTGAGCCTCAATATCCGCTGAACCAGTAATTTCCCAGGGTGCCGGAGCCGGAGTAAAAATTTTCGTAGTGACCGGTACAATCTGGGATTAAAGTTTTCGTTAAGGGTCTTTTTACACCCTGTATATAATACTAGCTGTTTCTCCCGATTTCACCTGCGTCCTGAGGGAACTACTTTGAGTACCCGGTTAATTTATAGCCGAAGTTACTCCTTGGTACATCAGCTATCCGCCACTGAAAGTCCCGTCAAAATCGGTCCAGCCGTTCCAGAGATTATCGAGAACAAACAGACAGACAGACAAAAATTAAAAAAAAAAATTTCGGTATATGTTCCGTGTATACATTATACATCAATATGCATTTAGTAAAAAGCGGTTATTTTAATATAACAAACAGACACTCCAATTTTATTTATGTGTATAGATGTATAGATGTCGGCGGCGGCTAATATTCAGTCGTGTGTCGCTCCAAGCAATGCGGGTCACATTGCTCGGAGCATCACGACGGAAGGTTGTGTGCAACGCCGAAGGCGACGTAATTTCGGTTAATGTGTCGAGGGAGATTTGAAATCACTACAAGCGTATGCAACCGAATGTTCGGCGCGGTCGGTAACGCACATGTGTTGAGACACTTAAAGGTACTCTTAATCACAAAATGTTATGAACCACTGCCTGTTTGTACTACCCAAAGTAGTTATATAATTCCGTATTATTCCTATCTGAAAATTTAGAGCTATATAATATTAGTCATCATGAAGCTCAACTCTACGCTTCGCGCAATGGCTTTGTAATGCAGCCATTTGATCGTATATCGATTGAGCTATTCTAGGCGCGCTGTCACTATAACTAGATTGTAGTTAATTGTATTGATATGAATATTTGCTATTTGAACCACACCAAGATACGAGGCAGCTAATACCACAAGCTAATACACATAACACCTGTTGTATGCCACTTGTGCCGACTGTTTTACACTCGGTTTCAACGACAAACTTCGCTAGCAAAGTTCTAAACAACTTTGTTTAGACCGGGTGTTACCATACGTAAATTTGAAAAAGGTTGTGCTACACATTTGGGATATTCTCAATAAGGATGTAATTGAGTCTGTATTTTTGTAGGACACGCCGCCGCAGGTTCGGCACCGTGAAGTACATAAGCACGTCTTTTACAAGGACAATCACCGGCTATACGATGAAGTGGTCTTCACAATGTTTTTGTGTTTCGTGTGTTTTTTATGAAGAGGCATGTTTGTCTGTCGATTTATGTCCATTGCTGATATTGTTTGAAGCTTAGCATACAGCGGTATGTTAAGAGAAATATGGTTTGTACCATAATATTTATGAAAATAAACACTATGGTACAACCGTTATGCTTATCATTAGTAGACACACAAAAATTGCATTCGAATGTCTATATAAAAACGATACATGTCTAATCATTAACCTTTGTGTGAACCATGTGAATTAACTTTTTGGCAACATATAACGATACCCGTAGGATTCCAGAATTTGTATGCGCCTTCGTCCGCTATGATGTCAGCAAACATATAAAAATTTCTGTATACAAATTTTGAACTCATTGTAGGTCCCTTCGGTGCGATACCCGGTCATAAGGTTTTGTGTCTATATTCCAAAAATCTATAAGTTGCGAATTTCTAAAGTTTTGCTAAAGTTGAACACGTAATGTTGGCTCGCCAAAATATAATATGTCTTACCTAATACATATTTATTACTGCGTTTGAAGTTATCACAAATAGTTGTAAAGAAAATTCAAATATATATTATGTATGAGCTTTCAAGGTTTGTAAGTTTAACACAAAATTCTAAAAGATACGATATTTGCCAACTGGCACAAGGCCAGTCATGTTGACGATATTTTGACCTTTCTTATTGTGATGAGAACATTTGCCAGCTTACAAAGATTCTAAAAATATTAGCACTGTAACTTGAGTTTAGTCAATTAAGTGGTTTCTAATTAATTTATGACATAGAATCTGCTTCAGAGTCCTATCCCATCCATTTATATCTAAATATGTGTCGCTTTCTCAATAATAATAAAAACACGGAGTATTGAATAGTAGTGAGTAACGATAGTGCAAAATGATACCCCTAAATTATTATTTTACTTGATAAAAATTGGAGTTGCTAAGGAAAAATATGCTTAATATCCCCAATTATTCGTTTCGGTGGATGTTCTTTCGATATATCTTTCCAGTGTACCGAATTTCTTTTATACAGCAAAATCGGTAAATGACGTATTTTTGGTTCAAAATTAATTTCAACGGTGACTATAATTACAGTAGTACAGTAAAACAATCTCGTCGAAATTCATCCTATAAGACGATGCGTGTTAATGACGCCGGCAAATGTGAGTGACATTCCAGATGGATCTTACGACTTCAGTCCCAAACTCTATGCAATTATAGTAACTATAACAATAATGACCAGTAATCAGCATTCTGATACTCCATTGAGTGTGCGAAATTTGAGTACTAAATATTTACTATGCCTCTATTAAGGCTGATAATGAGTACTGAACGAAATTACTATGACATTACCCAACAAACATTTTTGTCATATAATCAAACCTTTTTATGACCTTGGGTCCTTTTTTTTTTTTTTTTTTTTTTTTTTTTTTTTTTTTTTTTTTTTTTTTTTTTTTACGAGGTGGAAAATCCCTTCGGATCTCCGACTCTTGGGGGAAATAAGAGCCGGAGTATGTGGTGTTTCCACTAAAAACCACCTCGACTTCCGCCATGTACCCGTATGTCGGAGGGTGGGGCATCACCAAAGCACTCGTCGCCACCCTCCGACGGGTATTGGCCCGCCAGATGGTCAGGCGGACCCCGAACTAAACCCCCTTGGCGACGGATTAAGGTGTTGGACTCCGCCGCCAAAACGCCCAGCGGCCGCAGAGGATAGGGAGGACGGCAACGCAACACCGCATCTCCTCTTCCTCTGCGGCCCCACCGCGACGCATCGAATGGTGCGCCCCCATTTGGTCGCGTGAGATAGGGCGCGCGGCAACGCAACACCGACACGCCTCTCCTCCCGCGACCGCACCCGACTGCGAGGGACAGACAGAACTGTCCCCCGCACCCGCACCGTTGGACGCATCCTGCGCAGGCCCCTCCAAGCCCACGCGGAGCGTCCCCTCCTGGATCCCTCTTAGCTTCACCGCGGGTGACCAATCCACGGTTACTGAGCCCCCCCACCACGACAAGGTGGAGATCCCACGGGGGGGATGACCTTGGGTCCTATTAAAGTTGTATTACAGTATTTTTTTTAACTCTTCGTCATGTACTGGTGCATTATGTGTCCGAATAGTCATTTATATTTTAAGTCGTATAATAATGTCATATAAACGTTCTTTTGACTTCTTTTTTACAACCGTCATACAATAGCATCTACGACAACGTCTATAAAACTTACTTATATAAATTTTCGTCGTGTAAACGTTTTGGTAGTATAAACATCATAATACTGTCAATTTTGTCATATAATTACCTCTTAAACACCTGCTACATGGATAATAATTGTTTATACGTTGTATTTGTAACCATTATATATAAGTCGAATAAGTATGGCGGGCTGGTATTAGATTTTAATATTTAACTGCATCATTTCCATCATGGTTCTGATCACTTTCGCGGATTGCCTGCATTATTAGGTATATATAATGTAAGTGGATGCTCCTGTTTCACCCTGTCTATTCTGAGGAGGCTAACCAAAAGTATTATGCTTGAGTATTATTATGTACAGTAAATATATACAAGTGATATGGAAGGTGTAACAGTTGCAGCACCTTACAAAATGATGATAAATTGTGTATTATGCAAAACCTGGCGATGAAAAAGAGTGACCGTGAGTTTTATTGCTCGTTCTTTCTCATGGTTCTACCTATTGCTTTGCGAACGTGGCAGTAAATGTAAATGTAGAAGCATAATTACAGTAATAATGTTTTAAATTTGAGTATAAGTAATTATTTTATAAATATATTATTTTGACGTTCATAAGCGTCACATTGTGACCCAAATGAATAAAGGATTTTGAATTTGAATTTGAATTATTACGAGTGCAACCTGTTTACATCTTCAAGTATCACAAACATGATAATACGACCGCTATTTAATTAATAATCATATTAAAAGTTTTTATTAACCTTATATACCACTTCTACCATTTGAAATCAAATTTATCATAGGTATTTATTGACTGATTGGTACACATGGATCGAAAACAGTAGTAAAGTATTAAAATTGTTCCTAAAATATAAATTCATCGAACTAAGTTAGCTAGTCGTTTATTGTTTTATTATTGATCCCTTTTATTTTTTTTCGAGGTGGAAAATCCCTTCGGATCTCCGGCTCCTGGGGGAAATGCGAGCCGGAGTATGTGGTGTTTCCACTAAAAACCACCTCGACTGCCGACCGAAGACGCCCAACGCGAAGAAGACAGGGTACAGGTGCTGTCCAGTCTTCCTCCCATACCACCATGTTCAACTCAACCCATTCCCAGGGAAGGCTACAAGCCCTCACCGACCGCTATTGGCAGCTTCCCGGACTGACCTAATCCTAAACGGCAACTAGAGCTCCCCATGCTCTGGCTGCCCGCGGCCCCGTTGGCGGATCTCGGCGACGTCGCCCTTGTCTTCGGGCAGGATCAGCCCTCTCCCGATCCCGCTCCGCAGCCTCTTTTTGGAGCATAACAGCGTCGCAAAAGGAGGCTACTGCGTCCCAGGCCTCTTCGCGTGCCAGCATGCCAGCAATAACTGCTGGAGGGGACAGATCCCGACCGATCTGGTCGACTAGGACTTCACGCTCGGACACCTATGCTGGGCAATCCTCCAACGTATGCTGGGCGGAGTCCAAGTCGCCTGCACTGTGATGGCATGGTGCCGTCTATTCAGATACTCACCGAAGCATCCGTGTCCGGTGAGTATCTGAGTCAATCGGTAGGTGACGCGTCCGTGTTGCCTCCCAACCCATGCATCTAGGCTTGACAGAATGGCACCGACAGCGCGTTGGCGCGCATTCTGCGGTAGTTCCAGCCGCGCGCGCCATTGCTGCAGAGCCTCTCAGTGAGCGTTGCGCCGCATTTGGAACTCGTCCTGGACGTCCTCGTTCTCTTCCTGACGAACTGCGCGTGTTTGATCATAGACCTTCGCATCCATGTTCGCCAGAATATCAAAGGGCGGGAAGCGTGCCAGAACTGTCGCCGCCACTGATGAAATTGTGCGGTATCCTCCTACGATCCGAATGGCCGCTACTCGCTGCACGCTATTGAGCTTAGCTCTGCAGCGTGAGGAGGCCGCTAGACATGTGGCCTATATAGGCGCACCGTAAAGGGCCATGGATCGCACGACCGCACAATAAAGGCGGCGAACTTCTTCCCTGGGTCCTCCTAGGTTCGGCAGCAGCCTTTGAAGTGCCCTCGCTGCCCCACTAACTCGGGGGATTATCCGCTCAAAATGCTCCTCGAAGCTCCAGCGACTGTCCAGGGTGAGCCCGAGGTATTTAATATACCGACCTACTTGGACCTCCACACCACCCACTCTGATAAGTGAGTTTGATGGGACCGTAGTCTGTCTTTTCCTGTGGAACCACAGCGCCTCTGTCTTATGGGGTGCTACCTGTAGCCCCAGCCTGCGTATCTGTCCGATAACGCATGATACTCCCAATTCGGCGAGCCGGATAATTTCTTGGAAGCCATGCCCCGTTGCTAACACCAGAGTGTCGTCCGCATAGCAGACGACACTCACGCCAGTGGGTAGGCTGTTCCTTAAAACAGCATCGTAAGCGAGGTTCCATAATAGCGGTCCTAGCACTGACCCCTGGGGAACACCACATGTAACCTCCCTCCGATGTTCTAAGCCATCCCGACCCATATATATAATGGACCTGTCGCTAAGGTACGCCCTGATGATATTATACAAATAGGGAGGCACGTTATGATATAACAGTGCTTCCACAATGCTCTGCCATGAAAGGGTGTTGAAGGCGTTGACTATGTCAAGACTGACAGCCAACGCCACTCCCTTGCGAAGGACGGCCTCTTCCGACAGGCACTGAACGCGTTTTATCGTATCCAGCGTCGAACGCCCACGCCGGAAACCGAATTGGCTATCCGATAAGTCGGAGCCCGCACATGATAAATGCTCCGTGATACGGGTGGCGATAACTCTTTCAAAGAGTTTTGCGGCCTCATCCAGTAGGCATATGGGTCAGAACGCCGAGGGAGAGTCAGCGATCCTGCCGGGTTTATTTATGAGGACCAGCTTGGTTTCCTTCCAGCTGGTGGGGAATACGCTGTACTGGAGGCAGCTAGTGAACAACCGCCTTAGTCTATCCCCCAAGATGGCCAAGGTACATACCCATATCCGGCCTGGGACCCCGTCGGGACCCGGTGCGCTGTTGCGGGCCGCGAGTCGACGCACAGCTTGGTCTAACTCAGCCGCCGTTACCACGAAGTTGTCGGACCAAATCATGGTCTCCGGTAACGTCGGGGGATCTAAGTGAATCCTGGGAAAGAGGGTTTCTTCCACTCTGCCGACGAAATGCGGGTCCAGATTCTGTGTCAGTGGTGGGACTCATGGTCTGAGCTTGCCCAGTACAAATTTGTACGGACGCCCCCATGGGTCACTGTCCAACCCCTCAATGAGTTCTGTCCAAGATCGAGCCTTGGCATCCGCGATGGCGAAACTGAGAGCTTTCGCAGCAACTCCGTACTCTCGCCTCATTTCAGCAACCTCTTCGGCTGTGGCTCGTCGCCTTCGTCGGGCTCTCTGATATCGGCGGCGGGCCCTCACGCACTCTGTGCGTAATTGCGTTATTTCGGGCGACCACCAATATACCGAGCCCTTTTTCCTCCCGGCCGGACCCGTGGCATTGACGCGTCACACACGTCTGTCATGACGCGACGGAACCAGGCTGCCTGCGCTTCGGGATCGGACGAGACCTGTTCTTCCTCTGACCAGGCCGCAGCGGTAGCTGCAGCGACGAGCATGTCTCTGTCCATTTGCTTGGGGGACCAACGTCGCGGAATGCTATCATTGTGGCGGGTCTGGTTAACGCCAGGGCGAAGGATGGAAACATCAAACATGATATGGCGATGGTCCGACAGAGTGATCACTTCCGCTGCCACTTTCCATCCTGACACCAAGTTGATGGCGTCTGGATTCGCCCATGTCAGGTCAACGATCGACTTTCCCTGCCATCGTACTGTTATAACCCAGTATTGAGCCCCTTATAGCTAACACGGCCCTTAGCCGTGCACACTAGCATTTTAAGCATTATTGTTACGTCAGCATTTTGTTTCAATAGCCAGTCGACTCATAGATCGGACAGTCTTTGCTGAACGCTCGCGAGATACGGTTGCCTTACGGGTCCTTTCCTCATGTTAACTCTTTATGGGAATAAATAGTGTAGTTAACTTTAAAATATCTTTTTTTTAAAAGACCTCGGAAAGGGACCCTGTAACATTTGGTGGCAGCGGTGGGATACGGAATTCCCCAGTGCCGATTCGCGTAAATCTATATTTGCGTTATAAAAATAGACTCGCCGTATCCTACAAATTTAGTGAAAACTTACCGTGAGTGACCTCCGGTTAACTTTCGAGGTATACCTTACCTCTCGTGAATCCTGTAACAGTGTAACACTTACCTTACATCGCGAACACATCCTTGAGTATCCTGAAAAACCTACCTGGGACCCGCCTGAGAGTACATCCGGTCATCATCCTGTAAGCTCTGACGAGCATCCTGCACCGCATTGTGTGCAACCCCGACGACATCCGCGACTCGCCAGTGGTTCTACGAGGTATCCGAAGGTATTCTACGAAAATTAGTGTCCGTGTCTCGTCGATTGTGTTCAAGTGTTCTGTGCAAATCAAATCATAGTGCGGTATCCGTGTGGTGTCGCTATGCTGCGGTTCCACGAATTAGCTGTTGTCGCCGCCTACGTGTGCCTGTGAGTGACTCATACATTTTTATAGTGAACAGTGTTCACGCTCTTAGAACCTTATTTTTATTTTTATTGTGCATCGTAATTTTATTTTCTTTTATGTATTGTTTGTATTATGCCCAAAGTGTCTAAGGTTGAGGATAGCAAGTTGACTATAGACGTATCTAGATTAGAAAAGGAACCTAAATCTCCTTTACTATCACCTAAGATAACTAGGCGTACTGTCGAGATGGAGTTAAACATTCTATTGAAATTCGTAAAGCCATACGATGGCACTCGTGAAAAACTTAATTCGTTCATCACTAACTGCAATAATGCCTATGAACTGGCATCTGACTCACAAAGGCCCATCCTTTTTAAATATATACTATGTCAATTGACAGGTAAGGCAGAGACCACCTGCTCAATTAAAGAGTTTACCAGCTGGGAACAGCTTAAAGAATTTCTAAAAACCCAGTTTTCCGAAAGGAAACATTATTCACATTTGCTAACTGAGCTCCAAGAAAGCAAGCAAGGGCCTACAGAAAACGTAAGCCAGTTTGCACTAAAGATGGAGACATGTTTGTCCCACCTTCTCACAGAGATCTCACTTTCATGTCACAAAGTAAAGGAAATCCCAGGGCGCACTGCCGCCATGGAGGACTTAACCCTCCACCACTTCCTTATGGGGCTCCATCCCCGCGTATCCAACATCGTTAGATGCAGGGCCCCCAAAACATTTAACGAAGCGGTCAATCTGGCGATCTCGGAAGAGAGGATCCAAGAAACCCTCTATAAACGCGGGCAGAATAATAATAGCTCGCAGCAGGACAAACAAAAGTCGCAGAACCGGTTCAAACCGGCTACCCAAACTCCGTTAAATAAGCCGAAATTCCAGAAGCCACTCGATAAACCGAGTACTTCCGGACATCCAAACAAGCTTAACCCTAATCTAACTTGCAAATACTGCAAGGAAACAGGGCATGAAATCCAAAACTGTCAAAGGAGGCAAGCCGCAAACAAACGGCACTTTGCCTCGCAGCCAGACAGCAAACCGTCTACGTCCTTCTCCCCTCAAAAACCTTACCAGGTTAGCTATGTCGACAACGATAACGATGACGACACCGAAGACGAGGACGCTGACGAGAATTTAAACCAGTAGGCGTCCTGGAACTGTGCCGCCCAGGACGTAGCCATCCTAAAAACGACGGCACACATCCCGAGAGCAAAGGCCCTCGTCCCAAGCCTACTAAAAAATTAGTAGCCTCCATTAAGGTTGTACAGCAGGGTAACCAGCCCCAAAACGGGAACCTTAGTTCAAATCACCCTATTAAGGTTATACGACAGGGTAACCAGCCCCAAAATGGAAACCTTAATACGGATACCAAGGAAATTTACGAGGTCAACATTGACACTACCAAAAGACTTCTACCTCATGTAGTAGTAAAGTCGGAAATCTCTGATTTACCGCTCAACTTTTTGGTAGACTCAGGCTCTGCCATTTGCCTGCTTAAACAGTCCAGTGTACTGAAGCAGCCACCCTTGACCAGTAAACCAATCAGTATCAAAGGTATTGACCCTGGTGAGGACAATACTCAAACAATAGGACATTTCAAACTAAAGTTTAACCTATCCGATACTTGTCCAACCAGTCACAAGTTTCATGTCATAAAAGACATCAACCTGCCTTACGATGGTATATTAGGCAACGACTTCCTCACGAGCAAAAGTTGCAATATCGACTATCGCCGTAATGTTTTAAAATTAAAGCGAAGTGAAATCAAGATTCACTTCTTCGATCCCTGCTACGTCATACCACCACAGACAGAGACCGTGATTGAATGTACTGTAGCAAATTCCGAATTGAAAGAGGGTATGGTATTAGACCAACACCTATCCCAGACTCTTCTCGTAGCCAATTGCCTAGTAAAGGTGAAGGATAACCAAAGAATTAACATTTCGGTTATAAATACCTCCAATAAACCCGCCGAGATCAAGCGTAATCTCAACCTTAAGTTGGACCCTATAGAGGTTTGTCCAACCACATTGCCCTCTTACACTGGCAATGTAAGTGAGCGCACTAGGAAGGTACTAGACCTTTTGAGAACGTCACACCTAAACGAAGAAGAAGCGGAAGCCCTTCTCGACCTCTGTTCAGAATATTCTGACATATTTCATCTTCCAGATGAACCCTTATCCTTCTCACCCGCCATCCAACATGAAATCAAAACATCCAGTGACACTCCCATACATACTAAATCCTATCGCTTCCCTGAGTGTCACAAGAAAGAGGTGGCAACTCAAATAAATAAAATGTTAGACCAAGACATTATCACACCGTCGTCTTCTCCCTGGTCGTCTCCTATCTGGGTCGTCCCCAAAAAGGTTGACCCCTCTGGCCAAAAGAAATGGCGTATAGTCATTGACTATAGAAAACTAAACGACATCACAATAGGTGAAGTTTACCCCATTCCTCAGATTACTGAGATCCTCGACCAGTTAGGAAAGAGCCAGTACTTCACGACACTCGATCTATCATCAGGTTTTCATCAATTATTGATTTCCCCAGAAGACGCACCCAAAACAGCCTTCTCTGTACCTCAGGGTCACTTCCAATTTAACCGCATGCCTTTTGGGCTGAAGAATGCCCCATCCACGTTCCAAAAACTCATGAACACCTGCCTTACGGGCCTCCAGGGCTCCAGGTGCTTCGTTTACTTGGATGACATAGTCCTGTATGCATTTGACCTGGTTTCAGCCATCCAAAACCTAAGAGCCGTCTTCGATAGACTTCGAGAGTTCAACCTTAAACTCCAACCGGAGAAATGTGAATTTCTACGAAAGGAGGTTACTTACCTAGGCCATATTATAACACAATACGGTGTTAAACCCAATTCTGATAAGGTCAAGGCCGACACACAGTATCCAACTCCAAAGTCCCCCAAAGACATCAAATCCTTTTTAGGATTGGTATCCTACTATAGGCGTTTTATCCCAAACTTCTCTAAGCTTCCTAAACCACTTACTTCTCTCCTGAAAAAGGACGTCCCCTTTAATTGGTGTAATGAACAGCAGCTTAACTTTGAAGCCCTGAAAAATAAATTAGTAGAAGCTCCCATCCTCGCCTACCCGGATTTTAATCAACCCTTCTTACTTACCTGTGACGCATCCAATTACGCCATCTCCGCCATCCTGTCCCAAGGATCTATCGGGCAGGACCGCCCAATTGCATTCGCGTCACGCACCTTAAACAAAGCCGAGTGTAACTACAGTGTCACTGAAAAAGAGTGCCTGGCAATTATCTTCGGCACAAAAACATTTCGCCCATACATTTATGGCCGCCGCTTCACAATCTTAACAGATCACAAGCCCCTCCAATGGTTATTTAACTGTAAAGACCCCGGGTCTCGCCTTGTCCGGTGGAGTCTAAAGCTGGAAGAATTCGAATATGATATCCAGTATAAAAAGGGTAAGATAAACGCAAACGCGGACGCCCTTTCCAGATTTCCTGTGTTTCCCCCATCCAACCAACTGTCACTAATGAAACACCTAATCCTCAAGGTCAAGACATCAATCCAGAACAGTTGGAACAATCCCTTTTAGAACCGAGTAACTTAGATAAGGACCTAATGGACTTACTAACATCACCGCGTTCCTTCCCGTCTGAAGATCTAAACCCAGACATCCTCCTAGAATGTGCTACTCCAGAACTACTTAACATAGAATCTCCTCTGCCTCCCTTACCTGGAACGTCACAGCGCACTCCAACCCTCGATGAAAACCTCTCGCCTAAAACTTCAGCCGAACCTACCCCATCGACAAGCAACATAATCACAGACGATTACTCGACTTCCCTGAAACGCTTGTCAAATAAAAGTAACTCTTATAATACAAAAATTATTGAACATAATCAGAGCTTACTAAAAAGCCCGATAAGGTTATCCTTATCCCTACATCTTTAGATCTCGATGAGTCAAACCCTCGAAAGTTTTCTAGGTTACCTAATATTTCTTGTATGTAGATACAAGAAATATTAGGTAACCTAGAAAACCGAGACGAAATTCTTAACCAAGAAAGACAGCTACACAGCTTCTCGAAAATCGCCCTAGGTAATAAGATTTATTACCTCCTTTATGTCAAGGTCCATCACTTTGATCAAGCAAGGAGCATCCAAACCGTCATCTCAACTCTGCAGATATAGGACTGAAGAGACAACAAACTCCAATATACGTATCCGAGGCTTTAACAAATAAAGGGAGAAGATTATTCTTTTTAGCTAGAGATATTGCAAATACTCATAAATACAACTTTTGTTGGACCAGCTATGGAAAGATATATCTTCGGAAGCAAATTGGAGAACCACATATAGAAGTCAAGGATGAGACGCAATTGACCAGCCTAAAGAATCAAATATGACTAGGGTTAGTCTTACGTTTGTCAATCATTTTGTTTATTTCTCTTTTACCCACTCGTTATTCTAAAATTACTCAATATGTTTACCGTGGATTTAGCATGCACTCCACCAACAAATATCCTTATATTTACTATATAACACGTTCTTTTTGCCTAACACTAAAACATACACTATTACCGACGCTTTACACACGTATTCACCCAGACATAAGTTTTCATTGTTTTGAGCCAAGGAAATCTTCAATGCAACATTCGATTCAATAAATAATAATAATCTTACTGACAACATAGACAAAACATCAGCCGGTCCATCGTATTTATGTGAACCTGAGTCGTGCATGGCTCTTTTAAAAACTAATCATTCGTCAAACAGCGATATCAAAATCCTTACACTAAACATTAGAAGCATAACTAAAAATTTTTCTGAATTCGAAATACTTCTTGCTAGACTCAACATAGCATGCGATGTTTACATTCTCACGGAAACCTGGAACTCGAAAGCTCCATATATTACTCCACTAAACGAATATCACACTCACTATACCAAAATTAATCATAATCAAAATGATGGTGTCGTAGCGTACACAAAGAAAGAATTACAATGCACGGTACAAGAAATAGAACTAAATGACGCTTCCTGTCTGCTCATTGAGGTAGGTAAGAATACTATAATACTAGGCATCTATAGATCACCTTCACATAAAAACATTGACTGCTTTCTAAACTCTCTAGACAAACTACTAGCTACCTGGAAAAATTGCTGTAATATACTAATATTGGGTGATTTAAACATCGATATTAAGCCGAGTAATGAAGATCATAATTCTACAAACTATTTGAACCTCTTATCAAGTCACGGTCTTCTACCAGGTCATTTATTCCCAACGAGAGACAAAAATTGCATTGATCATTCAATAATCAAAGCTACTTATCCAACTATTACAATTGTTAGATCTATGATTGGTAGATCTATGATACTCTAAAAGCCATCCGGAACGAATTAGTAATAATAGGAAATACTCAACAAATAAGTATATCTGATTTCCGTGATGCCTTCGAAAAATATAGTTTTATAAAAATACACAATATAATTATTTTCCTCTTCCATAATACAAACATCCTAGTAAACATTTACCATAATAATGTTACTTATCCCTCACCGTCCGAGGTGAAGAAAATTCTATACGACAACCATGACATCCCAGCAGCTGGTCACTTATGTGTCAGTCGTATGTATAATAGATTGAAAGAATTGTATTATTGGAAAAGTATGCGTAGTGACATAGAGTCTTATGTGAAAAGGTGTAAACTATGTCAAGAGAACAAAGCTTTGCGCCAAACAAATCGTGCACCGATGCAAATCACAAGCACTTCAACCAAACCGTGTGAGCGTATAGCGTTAGACGTTGTAGGACCTCTTCCCGAATCGGGAACCGCAAAGCTCAGATTCATATTAACCCTACAGGACGACTTTACCAAGTTCTCCTCCGCTTATCCACTACGCAGTACTACCGCTGAAGAAACAAGTGATTGTTTACTTCACTTTATATCCATATTTGGTATTCCCAAAATGATCCTCACTGATCAGGGTACCAACTTTACGTCAGAATTATTTAAAAGAACGTGTGATTTATTAAAAATCAAGCAGTTATGGTCCACGCCATACCATCCACAAACTCAAGGTGCTCTAGAACGGAGCCACTCAACCTTAAAGGAATACCTAAAATCTTTCGTAAACGAAGACCAAACAGATTGGCCTCGTTATGTATATACAGCTATGCTTACATACAATACAACCGTCCATTCCACAACTCATTACACTCCCTACGAGCTAATGTTCGGTAACAAACCATTTATTCCTAATTCAATATATGACGAATCCCTAGGTACTACATACCCGGAGTATGTACGCATGTTACAAACCCGTCTAAAGAACTCTCACGATAAAGCTTTAGAATACATACAGCGATCAAAAGTATCGTCTAAGAATTATTACGATTCTCATTCACGCCCTATACAATACAAAGTAGGCGACTTTGTTTACCTAAAGAACCATCTTAGATTACGAAAAGCTTGATCGCCAATATGGAAAGGCCCATATAAAGTTGTCAAAATTCATGGTAACAACACTTTATCTTTATTAATAAATAGACGGCACGTCCGTCACCATTATGACGAGGTAAAGCCCGCCGAAGTCAGCGGCGACCTGCAAACATAAACATACCTAAACAAAAGTTAATTTTAGTAAACTAGGTTAATAATACTTACGTAAATTTTACGTTATAGTTTTAGTATTAGATGTATAGATGTTAGTTATAATGTGTTAGTCACAAGACTGCTTTTGTTAGCTTAAATAAGTACTTAATATAAACAATACCTTGTTAGAAGCATAGATTAAATAGTTGTTAGTTTTATATACAAGCGAATACAATAGTAACGTATAAATAATATACTTACAGCACTTCAGCGGAACTCCAGACGCCCAACTACTATATCCAACCGATAACCACGAGTCCTGGAATTTATTTTGACTATATAGGAAATTTAAAAATCTCTAATGGTGTATTAAATGTTATCATGCCAATGGGAATTTCGCATTTCAAACCGCATATAGAAAACATTAATTCATCATTGGAAACTTTTATAAATCTCTGTAACCAAGTGGAAATTCTCGCAGAACCCGAATGCCATAACATAATAGAACCATTAGTATTACAACAGCAAAACATTATTAAATTGTTCAGTTCAATCTATCATTTAATCGATAATAGATCCAAGCAAGCTTGGGTCGGTGGTATAGGTACTGCCCTTAAATATGTTTTCGGCACGTTGGATGAAAACGACGCCATAAAATATGACCAAGCGATTGAGTCCATACAAGTCAACCAGGATAAATTGGCATCCTTAGTAAAGAACAATGTTCTAATCACAAACTCTGTCATATCAGCGTATAACAGCTCCTTACAAAAGATTAAAAGGAATGAAATTAAAATGAACAACGCCATAGACCAACTGAAGTGTGCTAGGAATTATTGTGATTAATAACAGAAACGACTTTACTTCGCGAGTACATGTTTATTAATATCATTCGCCTAGTTACATGGTTCAGCTACGTATTTGGACAGATACATGATCTATTATTAATAAAGCACCTTATACATTAAGCATATTGTTAAAATAGAACATACCCACTTTACCTCCGGGGGTGAAAGAAAGAAAAAAAAAAAAAGAGATACACATTTTATATGTACTATATCTATTTTCTTATTTCTAATAATTTTAACATTTGGTCCAATATCTTCTAGTACCACAAATGGGCCTTCATACAATTCGTCAAGCTTGCTGCCAGTTTCAGATTTTATTAAAATAAGCTCATCTTTTTTATATAATACAGGTTTAATAGTTTTATCATATTCATCTTTCCTATGATATTTACTTAAAATTAGTTGATTACGAGCGTCTTTATGCGCCACTTGCAACCTATATCTAAGTTCATTACTATAATTTTCTGGGTTATATATTGGTTCTACAGTATTTAAACTTATAGGAAGATTACAGAGTCTACCGAACACTAGTACGAATGGTTGATATTTAGTTTCAGTATGGACGGTGGTGTTGAAACTGAAACACCAGTAAGGTAGCCAATAAGTCCAGGCTTCTTTATTTTTGTTACAGTGTATACGTAAGAAGGATCCTAAATTTTTATGCGCGTTTTCTAACGCTCCGATCGATTGATGGTGATATGCGGTAGAACAAATTTTATCAATCTTAAATAATTTACAGACTTCGGCTAATGTTGAAGACATGAATTCAGCACCCCGGTCGGTAGCTATAACTTTGGGGTTAATATATAACGTTTTTCTACTTAATGCAAAAGCAAAGCACCCATTTTCTTCTATTATTTCGTTTCTTTTTCTTAGAATATCAAGTTCATCTCCATTCATAAACATCATCTCTACTGCATACCATGGCTTCCTTAATAACTCCACAACGTTTGGTTTTTTAATCCGATTGTTTGTGGATTTATTAAGGAAAGGCATATCATTCAATATCTCATTCTTTCTGTCAGTCTCAGCCTCATTCTCAACTTCTATTTTCTTCTTTTGTGCCCTGGTTAGGACAGTCACGAGTTGCTCATTGTTACATTTCAGGTCATTTGACGTAATACTAATCCTAGATAAAGCGTCGGCGCTGACGTTTTCGCTTCCTTTCACATATTCTATTTGAAAATCATATTCTTCTAATGCTAGTCTAAATTTTATTAATCGGCTTGATGGATCTCTCATTCCAAACAGGTATACCAGGGGTCTATGATCAGTTTTTATTGTACCATACAGATAAGGCCTGAAGTATTTAACACTCCAAACTATAGCTAGAAGCTCTTTTTCTACAGTTGGGTAATTGACTTCTGCTTGATTTATTGGCCTGCTAGCATACGCAATAGGTTTCATATCTTTGTTACTTAAGATCGAGCCAATAGCTATGCCTGACGCATCTGTTTGAAGAATAAATTCGTTATCTGATGAAAAATCTGGTTAACTAAGAATTGGGGGTGATATCATAGCTAATTTTAGCGATTCAAACGAATTTTGACATTGACTATTCCAAATAAATGGTGTGTTTTTTCGACATAATTTATTGAGTGAAATAGTGATTTCTGCAAATAAAGGTATGAATTTCCGGTAATAATTACAGAATGCTACAAATCTTCTTACTTCGTCTTGGTTTTTTGGAAGGGGATAATTTTGAACCACTGAAACCTTTTCCTGATCAGGTAGAATGCCTTGAGAGGAAATGACATGACCAAGGTACAGTATTTCTTTCTTTAGAAATTGGCATTTCTCAGGGTTTAATTTAAGATTGACTTTCCTGAGTCTTTCAAATACATCCATTAAGTTTTTATTGTGGATTTCTAAGGTCCTTCCCATAACTATAAGGTCATCTAAGTAAATAAAACATTTATCAAATGTCAATCCTGACATAGCTATGGACATTACTCTGCTAAAAGCACTAGGTGAAATTTTTAAACCCATAGATAGACGTTTCATTTGATACTGCCCTGAATTTGTAGAAAACGCTGTATATTTACGATCCTCTGGGTTAAGAATTACCTGATAATAGCCAGAATATAAGTCAAGATGTGTAAAATAAATAGAACCTGCAAGGGAATCCAGAATATCTGTTATGTTTGGAAGTGGAAACTTGTCATCTTGAATGTTTTCATTAAGTTTCCTGTAGTCCACAACTAAACGCCACTTTTTTTTTCCATTGTTATCACATTTCCTTGGAACTAACAATATTGGACTTGACCAAGCACTTTTTGTTTCCTCTATAATGTCATCTTTAAGTAAAGTTTCAATTTGCTTTTGAATTTCAGGTCTAACAGATTGTGGAAGTCTATAGGGTTTGACATACACTGGGCTTACGTTAGGTTTTAAAGTTATTGATTGTTGGTAAATATTTGTTGTACTTAGTTGGTCACCGGGCAAATGGAAAATGTCTGAATATTTCCTACAAATCAGGTCTATTTTATTTTTTTCCTCTAAATTTAAGTGGTCTAATTTTTAAAGTGATGACAAAACATTCGCTCGATCAGCACTTGATTTGTTTTTGTTAAAACTATAGATATCATAATCACTTAACAAATAGATTTCAGGAGTAAATCTTGGTAACTTTATAGGATTATCACTGACATTTAATATTTTAACAGGAATTTTACCGTCTTTTATTCTTACAATAGCACTACCTAAATATAAATCCTTGCCTAACTCTTTTGTACAAATCACGCAATCACCTTTCAAATCCTGGTTTACAGCTATATAATGTAAAGACTCACTACGTGCGGGGATATCTAAAAAAGAATTGGTATAATCTGGGGTTTCGTAAATTGGTACGAAGCATTTCATGCCCTCTGCATATAGTTCTAAAGTATTTGTTTTTAAACAGATACTTGACCCATGGCTACATAAAAAATCTAAACCAATAATACCATCAACTTTTAATGGTAAATTATTGAAAATATGGAATTTATGATAAAATGATGCACCATCAATTATGGATAAAGTGAGATAGACGTGCCCCTGTGATTGTACTTGACCACCTATACCATTAACTATTGTGTTTTCTTTATAAACTTTAATGTTCTGAGGCACTATTTCACTTTTAATTACTGACAGCGACGCGCCAGTGTCTAATAAAAATAAAACTTACGATTATTCACAATAAAGTGTACTAATTTACTTATACTGTCACATGCATATATAAAGTTTTTAATTCCGAAAAAACTGCGTCGGCTCAGTACTTTTGTCAGTTACGTCACTAGAAGAGGTTTGAGCCTCTGTGTCAATTTTTGTAATAGGTAGTGCAACGGGATTTACATTTCCTCTAGTACCTCTAAAAAATCTGCCTCGGTGAGCATAAAACGAACCTCGCTCCTGCTGATCGCCACGAGTAGGATATTGACCCCTTACAAAATATCTATGGTTGTAAAATTCACGTCCTTGTGTCTGCCTCTGGTTGGGATATAAGTTGTTAAAATAATTTCGCCTACCTCTAAATCCGCGCATATTTGAAGCAAATTCAGCCCTCACGTGCATGACATCATCACTGGATGAGGTAGAAGGGGAACAGTCTTCGTCCTTGGCCGCCTGGATTGCATCCTTTAGGGACGTATAATTCCTCGCCGCTACTATGGTACTTAATTTAGGGTCCCTGAGCCCGGCTGCAAATTTTTTAATGGCAAATTTTTCGTTAAGTGGTTTAAGCAAATCAAAACTTGAAGTATTTCCATCAGCTTGGGATATCGTCAAATCAGTAAAAAGTTTTTCTATTTCTGAACCCAACCTTGGCGAGCCCTTTGAAGACGATCTTGAATGGCTGTAAATGATTTTTTTGTCAACAAATGCGTTCTCATATCCTTGACAACATCCTGAACTGAGGAATATTGGTTTGACATACGTAGTTTAGCATTTTCAGAAAGCCTAGATTTTAAAATAAATTTAATCAATTTAGGTATATCCACGTCATTAAGCATTTCCGAATACATTTCGATACCATCAATCAATCTTTTTGTAGTGTCCTCATCACCGTCCATAACTGGAAGCAAGTTACAAGCTGTTTTAAAATCAAATTCCATTTTGGATGAAAAAAAATTGGGTCTTACACACAACTCTTTTATCTGAGAAAACAATGTATTAATATTGCAATAAATGTCGGTAGCCTTTGTAATAATTTCGGACTTTTCGCGACTTTTAATATTTTTTAAAATCAAATCGCTATTTAGAACAAGTTTTTCACATTCATCTAACTTATTTTGTACGATACTTCCCGTGAATCTACTCTTTCCTTTTTTAACCAAATATTTTTTTATATCATTTAATGAGTTATAAACAATAGTAAGTTCATCAGTCATAATAAATCACAGTACTCACAAGATAAAGTTCTAAAAATAAAATTCTCCGTATTGACTAACGTATAGCAACGATCGTAATAGGTCTGGAATGTCACAACTTGCCTTTTCGGGCGGCGCGTATCATGTTCGCGAGTCACCGTGCACTGTTTTAAGCTCACTTAAATAATATAATCACGATAACGAGATTTATCTTACTGTAATTATTGATGTAAAGTGCCGCACTCTACGGTATTTTCACGCTTTTCTATAACCGTATGTAGTTATTAATTCTACTGGAATGTTTGGTCTTCGCTGGTTTTCGACGTTTCCCGGTTTCGACGGCGAATTATGCTCGCAGCTCGTTCCAATGCATTCGCGTGCAGTTCTTCACGTATCTATCCTCTATGGTAGTTTTTGTACATCCGGTATGCTCCAAAACAAATGCCCAAAACGATTGCGAAGACCACGATGCCTAATAGTACGTTAGTCACGCCGATACCAAATTTCAACTCTTCTACGTTGGCCTGGTTACTGCCTGAACCCGCCGCAGTTTGGGCTATAATAATGTCTTCTTTCGATTGCGATGATTGGCACATCGTATTCGCCCGAAATGACTACCGGTTTATATTATACTGTCTTTTTAATTATACTGAACGGTCAAAAAAAAACTTATATAGATTCAAGGTCAACTTTAAGGCAGGGTCGCCATGAAGTGTGCTAGGAATTATTGTGATTAATAACAGAAACGACTTTACTTCGCGAGTACATGTTTATTAATATCATTCGCCTAGTTACATGGTTCAGCTACGTATTTGGACAAATACATGATCTATTATTAATAAAGCACCTTATACATTAAGCATATTGTTATAATAGAACATACCCACTTCACAACTTTCAGCCAGTATACAAAATTTAACAATAAATGCCAATTCAATAGAAACCCGAATAAGCTTAGACCTTGTTCTAAATTCACTAGAAACCTCTATGGTCACTTCTATCCTTCCAACTAGAAGAAACAACGAATGCGATTCTTTTCTGTAGCCAAAACAATTTACATCCGGCAATCATGTCGCCCGCACTCTTATACCGAGAACTGAGCAACAATATTAGGCACTTACCGAACAATCTTAACCTGCCTTTGTATTTAGACATAAGCTCCATTCATAACATTGTAAAGGTGTCCAGTTTGTTATGTTATTATTTCAATGGTAAATTAGTTTTCCTGTTACGAATACCGTTAGTCTCTAACCTTGAATATATGTTGTATAATAAAGTTGCTTTACCAACACCACATGTAAACCAATCAAACATTTACAGTCTCATTGTACCTAGTAGTAAGTATATGGCTATAACAAAAGATAAATCAAATTATTGTAATTTAGAAACACTAGACAACTGCAAAATTGTAAACTCAACAGAATATCTATGTGATATCCCTATAACTCATAAAACCGATTCAAACCCTAACTGTGAAACTGAATTGTTATCTAACTATTGTGGATATTCCTAAACAATGTAATATGAAATACATCTATGGCAAATTGAATATTTTTAAATCAATAAGTAATAAAAAATATATTTATATACAATCAGAATCAGCTAAACTATCTATTGACTGTAGAAACTCAAATAAAATAGAAGAAACAAATATATCTGGTATCGGTATACTTACAATACTGACTAATTGTATAGCTTATTGTAAAGGTACAACACTGTTCCCTAAATATAACAATGTATTAAATTTACCTAACTTCGCCAATTAATATGCCAGATTTTAACTTACCTTCTTGCATTTCTTGTAACATTAATAAAATTAAGAATGTAACAAATAATTTGCCCCTCTCTCGTTTAGAACCCATAGATTTAAACGATATTCAATCGATTGATAAATTATCCATTAAACTTTTATCCGACGTGGAAAACATTAAAGAAACTCCACATATAATCGAGTACGGAGCACATTATTCCATAGCTATAAATATAATCGTATGTATCATTGTACTTTACCTTATATACAAACTTGTATTAACGTTTTGTAAACCCGGCAGCAACCCTCGTTTTCACAAATATAGATTTCGCAAATCAAATAAACCGGAGACGGATTCCATAGAACTGCAAAGAACAGTTCAAGAAATCCCGACTCCAGCTTAAAGAACCTCATTTTAAAGTTAACTTCGGCGTCCATCCCCGAAGTTCACTCTAAAGGGGGAGGTGTTATAACCCGGTATTGAGCCCCTTATAACTAACACGGCCCTTAGCCGTGCACACTAGCATTTTAAGCATTATTGTTACGTCAGTATTTTGTTTCAATAGCCAGTCGACTCATAGATCGGACAGTCTATGCTGAACGCTCGCGAGATACGGTTGCCTTACGGGTCCTTTCCTCATGTTAACTCTTTATGGGAATAAATAGTGTAGTTAACTTTAAAATATCTTTTTTTAAAAAGACCTCGGAAAGGGACCCCGTAACAGTACGCAAGTACTGACTGAACTCCGGTTTAAAATGCCGAGGTCCAGTCCCGCCGCCCACTCGTTGAGTGTAACTCCTCTTACATTGTCTAGGCGATCGCCCCACTCAGTAGAGCGGGCATTGAAATCGCCTAGAACTAGTACCGGACGGGACGGGTAGCCGCACACGCAACTTCTGAGACAGTCCAGATAAGCCTCGAAAGCGGGCAGGCCACAATTTGGGGATATCTAGCAGCCCACTATAACCATTGGACCCCACTCTACTGCCACAAACCCTAGCCCCCTCTGAAGGAGCGTGCAATGGGGGCCATTTTCTCCCCCTGCCCAGTAGACGGCAGTGGTGCCATCCTCCGATCCAAACCATCGGGGTTGGTCCGGGATGGAGTACGGCTCCACTATCACCGCTAAGGCAACCGACCACTCCGCAAGTGTCTGTATCAGCAGATCTTGTGCTGCGCGGCAGTGATTTAGGTTGCCCTGTAAGACTCTGTAGGGGAGCGCGAATTTTAGGCCTCCATCACCTCCTCTGCCGGTTGGGTAGCCGGCTGGGACGTCCTTGCCGCCAGCGGTGAGTCTGAGCTCGCCGCAGCTGGGGTTAAAGCGATTATTCGCCCCCTTTTTTTGTTTTTCGGCGGGGAGCATTTCTTACTTCCCAGCCGATGGTCCGCCGGTCGGCCAAGATCCGAGCAGACTGGGCACCTCGGTGCGGTAGCGGTGCATGCGCGCGCCACGTGGCCTGCGCATCCGCACACGTAGCACCGTGCGCCGCGGTCTGTCTCATTGGGGCACGTAGCCCTTACGTGTCCCATTTCAAGGCACCGGTAGCACTGTAACGGTCGTGCTGCCAGCACCTCTACTTTAGCTGAAGCCCATCCCACTTGAATCCGCTTGGCGACCGCTAACTTAAGAACCACCGCAAGTGGACAGCGAACCCAGGCCGTGCCTAGCCGCGATGGGGAGACACGAATGGCTCCAACCTTTACGTGAGATGGAAGACATCCCCCTACCGTGGCCACAGCTTCAGCGACCTCGGCCTGGACAATGGACTCGTCTAAGTCCATCACCCGCACCTCGCCTGTTTTGCACAGACGCGCTATAATCGCGCCCGTGCCCGCAAGGACTTGTCGCAGTCGTTCCGCGAGCTTGTCTGCCTTAGCTGCGTTACCTTCTCCGGGGACCGTAAAATTAGAGCCCCGGTGATCGCCCTTTTGACGCGGACGCCACCTACGATGCCGAGGTCAGCTAATTTAATATTCTCCTTGGCGGTCTCCATTACCTTAGCCATCGACGTCTCCGAGCCAGGGGACAAGGAGACCGTAATGGCAGCAGTCGAAGGGGGCTCCAGTACGACGTTTTTCTTTGGCGGCGGTGGGGCAACGTCACGTCCCGCCACGTGAGCTACCACTGTCGTCGTTTTGGCAGCCCTGGTTTTGGCCTTTCTGCCAACTACTGTGGCCCAAACCTCTGTGGCTGGCGCCGTTGGCGAGACTGCCCGTTGTTGCGTAGGTGCGGGGCAATTGGGCACAAAAGCTGGCAGCTCCTTCGTTGCCCGCCGCTTCTTTTTTCGCCCGCGTGTCCCTTTGTCGGGTGACGTCATTCCACATGGATTGGTGTGCAGGGCAGACTGAAGGCTCTCGTCGGGAAAAACCCTCGCTAGCGCCTCCGCCCGAACCTCGGCTAGTACGCGGTCCACTTTAGGTACATATTGGTCTCGGGTAGATGCGGGGCTCGATCTTAGCCTCTCATCTAATATGGCCGAAGCCGCCGCGCCGGACTCCCCTGCAGGCCTCAACGAAGACCTCAACGAAGGCCTTTGAAGGCACTGATGGCCACCGCAGCGGAGCTCTTTCAGTTCCCTAGTCAAGACTGCCACTTGCTCTCCTAAGTCGGCCAGCTGGGATCGGAGCTCCCGATTCTCCTGTTCTAATCTCCCTGAGGCTAACGTTTCAGTTCTCCCGTGGAGTTCCGACACTCCGACCTTAGCTACCGTAACTGCCTCTCTTAGGGACATCTTTTTTTGGCCTCTGAGGCCTTTCGTCCCAGATAAAACTTTTTCTACCACCGACAATGCCTCCAGAACCTTGGAGCCCACGTCGGCGGTCGGTTGGTCTCGCAGTTCCACCGCAACTTCTTCCGCGCGAGACTGATCATTGCCCGAAGGCACTTTAGGGCCATGCTCGTCTTCACGCTCCGTCTCCGTTCCTGTTGCTGTTCCGCTTCTTCCACTAACAGTGCTTTTTTGTACCCTTTTGGACCGTGGCAATTTAGTAGGCAGATTTACATCGGTCGGGACGTTTGGTTTTCTTTTATGTCCTCTTCCCTCCTTAGGGGTCTGGGACGACAGCGAGGAGACGGAGATGAATGAACTATCTCTCTCCTCTGATACTCGTCGTTGCCGCCTTTTTCCATCGTTTGGAGAAGTTGGCCTACTCCTATCTGCGTCCCTTTCGCCCGACTGGACACGGGACGACGCCAAAATAGGCGTTTTGGGGTGTACAAAACTGGGCGTGTGCAGGCCCACATCTATAGAACCCGAACTCGGGTATGGGCGCGGTTTGCCCCCCTCAGAATACGAGGGGCTGGACACTACGGCTGACGCCGGGGTGCCGAGGTATTCTCCACCCGCTAAGCGGGCGGTACCCTCCTGGGGTAATATCTGCTTTTGATCCGTCGCCATTTTTTATTTTGCTCATTAAGGGTGAGCTCCCTAGTAGCGGCCTAACGACTGGGTTCCCCCCAGCCACGCACCTC
Organism: Euclidia mi; assembly: GCA_944739405.2. Classification (NCBI taxonomy): domain Eukaryota; kingdom Metazoa; phylum Arthropoda; class Insecta; order Lepidoptera; family Erebidae; genus Euclidia; species Euclidia mi. The sequence continues at coordinate 66,025,519 of OX123190.2, forward strand.
CTCACCGGGCGCCAAAGCTTGAGGTTCGGGTTATTTTTAAAGAGGTTTTCTTCCTCGTAGTCTGTCTCCTCCCCTCGTCCAGGAGAAAGACTCCCCATCCTGTCAGTTCAGGGTTGCGGGTCGGGCCGAACGGTTGCCTTTTTAAGGCTGTCGGCCGCCATCGGTATCGTAACAACGGCAGTTCCGTCGCCCCTCGAAAACAGCCCAGCTCATCCAAAGAACCTCTGACTCTGCAGAGGGACACGTGGAGAGGAGGCTTCCGTCCTGGCATGTGGCCATAGGCCACCCAGACCGTACCATAGCCATGTTAGCCGCGCCAGTAATATACACAGTCGCGTGTCCACCGCCCGCGTATGTCGGATTTTAGACATGGACGCCATGGTTGGGTTTTAGGAGGCTTATTATTGATCCCTAAATCAACTGTCATGGCGTACAGTTGCGGTCTGAAAGTGTTTACCACCTTAAGGCTTATAATTGCATGAACACATCAATGACACAAAAATGACGATATTGTACTAGGCAACCAATCTATGATAACATGTGTTGCGTAGCAACTGGTGTCAATAACGATTTATTATTCCACATTTATAATATACGTTCATTTAATTACAAGGGTGATATTTACTCTGAAACTAAAATATTTGTAGTTTTCAAATAATGTAATTTTAAACTTGCTATTTACGATTTTGGTATTTGTAATTAATAAGTTTATCAAATGACTTTTACATTGATAGATGATAATGAAAGGGATGGCGAAAATACGACATCCTGAATATAAAACCTTTTTGAAAAAAATACAATATATATATATCGTCTAGCGTAAGACTGCCTCGTTGGTCTAAGTGTACCACAGCTGATCATGGTCTCGGGTTCGAATCGCGGGTCGGGCTCGGAAAATTTTGCTAAGGTTTTCTGTTAAGAATTTCTTAGTGACAAATTATTAGGAATTTCTGCCAAGAAATTCTTGATAATTAGACCGAAGTTGGCGGTGTTTCACCCCCGTGCATCAGAAAGCACGTTAAGCAGTCCAGGCTGTCATAATCTATGGCAGTCATTAGTGGGAAGTTAGTGCCCTCAAATATACCTACTGACTACTGGTCTAATCTTAGAATGATGTTAGATGGCAGTCGCTCCGTGTAAAAACTGCCATTCATTCAAATCTCGGTAGACCGTTAATAGCAGGCTCTGGGCTCCGAAGCGCAAGCTTGGAATGCTACTAAGAAAATGATAGGGTGGTGATGATGATGGTATCGTCTAGCGAAAATCAGGGCGTGGCCAGACTGTGAGCTATAATGATAGTGGATGGTATGCTAGTCACGTTAAAGCGCATGCTGATCACATAAATGAGCTTTTGTTTAGATAGTATGCGACCTTAACCAGGCGAAACGTGCTTTATAAAAAAATAGGCAGAAATAACCAAAAATAAATTAAATACATATTTTTGTTAATAAAAGTTTTAATAACGAATATAGCCTATAATTTTGGACCATTTGCCTTATTTGCGTGGCGGTTAGTATTGGCCGACGTCCTGAATTGCTCCTGTGATCTGTAATTTGCCCTTCTTCGGCTTGACGCCGAATCCAAAACCTCACAGTCCATCGAGATAATTGTTTAATTCCCGTGCAAAAGCACTTATATTTAAGCCATCTTCATGAAGCAATATTATTTCAGCTCTTTGTTCCACCGTTAACCATTTTATTACAATAGGTGTTTTTGACGTGACAACGTCTTATAAATTGGTTTGCCGGGTGACACTTCAAGAAACTGCGTTACGCTCCGCTTACGTTATGCGCTCACAATGAGAGCGAGTGAGAGGCACGCGTCCCGCCTAAGAGCGAGAGAGACAGACATAAAAAGTGAAAGGCACGCGTCTTTCATCCTTCTTCCTACTATACGAATGAATATTCACATTAAAATTATTTTACCACTCAAAGTCGTTGTCACGTAAAACTTTCGCCCGTATACCGACTTTACAGGCAACCAATTTTTATAATAATATTAAAATACAGAACTTTTCCAGCAAAATAAACACAATTCTGTCATTATGTCAAATTATTTCATCGACCTAAATATATTCATACTCTTTTTGTTGGAATCGATGCCTAACCAATGATTGAAAAGTAATAAGTACTCAGATATAGCATTTTAGACCTTGCTGAACCCAGCGTGACAAAGAATGTAATTTGAAAAGTGGTAAACATTTTTAGACCGCGACCGTACACATTTACAATGAACACGCAGTTTATAGGTCGGACAGCCATACAGTTGTCATATAACGCAGTTATTTAACCTCTCAGCTGTCAAAACTCCTTACGTCACTTTTTATGAAATTTATGTTTACTACCGGGTGGTCGTAAACATGGCGCGTTTTATCGCGCACTTATGACTCACTTCAGATAAACATCCATAAAAAACAAATGAGACCAGTCATCGTTGTTCTGTAAGCTGTGTTGTTTTTATGAATAGTTTTTCTAATTGCAAATACTAATAACACGACAAGTGGATCGGCATAAGTTTCTAATAAGATTTTATAAGATTTCGTAAATGTGTTTTCAGGTCTCTAAAAGGTTAGGACGATATAAATGAATGTTTTATCCATTAATGTCGTAACTACTTATTATAACACCATGAACAAAAACTATTCTTCAATCAACAATAAGAATAAAGTACGTTCAGTCTCACAGTATCTATAAACAGACCTTGAAATACGATACCGAGATAAGCCGACGCGACGGCTGTGTACACGTCGCAAGTTAAAAGCCATGAAAATAATTTTTACATGGTTTACGACATACAGAATTACTATGAAAGACTAGGTAAAATATTCCTTTTTCATTTCAAATACCTTCTTTGATAATAAATGAACGAAATTTGTATAATAAATAAATAAACTAAGCAATGGATCAAATTACAAAGCTCTTCTACGTTCACCCTATTATGACCCATATTGCCATAGCGGTAACGATCATATCTGCATCACTGCACTAGACGTAGCCACGCCTTAACATGTAGTGAAATCGCCGACGTGTATATGACTTCTATGGGACTAATTAGGTATTTATATGACAGTTACACGAAACTCTTAGCGCCTTAAGTTGAATAAAGTGGGCCCTTTTGCCGTCGAGTGAACGTGCTCATGACGTTTATACGATTATACTAAATAACAGTAAGTTACCACCACCCGTTTACTCAACGTCATAAATGTTTGTTGGGTAGCGACCTCGCTTATGTCATGTGTACGCGAGAAGGGACAGGAACTAAAATAATATACCTACCTTCCTTATTTGTATTGAGAAGACTTCGAACACGGCTACGCCAACCCGGGTCTATTTACCCTTTTAGGGAGGAAATTTCCAAAAATCCTCTCCTTAGTGCACCCTAACACTCCCCGAGGAACACAAAAATGTTGTCCAAACTCAATATAATGTAATTATATTAATTATATAGCGTGATTCTTTTGGTCAGAGCTCGATAGATGGCGAAGTACCATTGGGCTGAATCGCGCTATGGTTACGTTACCTGGGAGAGTATATATAGCTGTCATAATTTTGACTAAATTGTCTTCGTCTTGGAAAAAGGTACTCTGAGGTCTTGGAACCCGAGTATTATTCATGGACCGTCGAGTCGGATTTAGCGCCAGAAGAACGAGTGTGAAACAGTGGAACTAATTAAAACTTGCGGAAGGAGGCGACACGTAACAGCAAAATTCGGAAGCTAAGTAAATGTGTGTAAATAGGTTGTGACCAAAAAGGACATACTGTGAGTACTCTTAATTCAGTAAAATAGAAGATCGTAGTGAGTATTAGGACTTGTAAAGTTTCACGCGAATTGTGGTTGAGACGGGGAACTTATGCCCGATTTTGACTAAGTGTTTTCAACAATCTCAAACACTTATCTGAAGATATTTTTACGGGACTTCGAAAGCATTGCTATAGCAACAGCAAACAAATTGATAAAAATAATTTATTTGAAAACAAAATGGATTCATTAATACGCATTTAGTCTGATATTTATAACCAGATCGAAAGAGGACACAAAAATTATAAGAAATCACCCAAAGAAAGAATAACTTTAAGTTATTTGGAAACAAGGTTGGAATGTTTGAAAAAACAGTGGTTGACTTTTGAACACACACAATTAAAGATAATTTCACAATACAAACGAGAAGAACTTGAAAAGTCTGAGTACATTGTGAAAGACTATTATTGTAACACCCAAGATCAGTACATAGAATACAAAATAGCACTAAAAGAACGTTTATTTAACTTGAAAGCCGAACCCACTGATGAAAAAACGAGTACAGTTATTAACAAGGAAAATGTCTAAGAATATATATATATAGACGGGAATTAACGCGAACATGCAAATTAGGTATTTACATACCTTATTTTGCTTGACGTTACCACAACGGATACCAGGTACAACGACGAATAACGCGGCCTATCAAGCGCGCTAAGCATCCGGCGGTAAATAGACAACCAACCTACATGCCCTACATTAGAGGTGTTACGGATAAAATAGGAGACAAGTTAAAAAACTACTCCATTCCGACAGTATTTACACCAGGGGCCAAAGTATACAACATGGTGGGCACACCAAAGGATGTTCTACCGCTACAAACCCCAGGTGTCAGCAGCTGCGGAAGCTCTTACATAGGGCAAACGAAACGGACTATCGCTGAACGTATAAAGGAGCACATTGCAGCTGTAAAGAACCTTCAAACGAAAAAATCGGCGATTGCGGAACATTTACTTCAATCGGGCACCAATCACTGGATTGAATTTCATCGTCCCCAAGTCCTCTCCACGGAACGCCACTTTTACCCAAGAGTTGTGCGTGAAGCGATTGAAATCAGAAAACATAAAAATTTCAATCGGGAAGAGGGCTTCAAATTGTCATCGGCGTGGAATCCTGTGATTCGGCTAACAACACCCCACATTAACGCGCAGTCGGCGAATGTGCAATATACAGATACGGTTAGTATGTTTTGCGCCGGTACTTCAAATATCAACGACCCGGGGGTAGAAATAGAATCATCTACCTCGCACTCGGAGACGTGACATCGCCACACCAGTCAGCTTGCGACCACGGGACGTGCAACCGTCTCGAAACGTCAAGCAAAATAAGGTATGTAAATACCTAATTTGCATGTTCGCGTTAATTCCCGTCTATATATATATATTTAAACATGCAACGCGAGTGTTTAAAAGTTTCTAAGGAAAATGTCATTACCGCTGTGAAGCTACCTAGAATTTCTATACCGAAGTTTTCTGGAGATTATTCAGAGTGGACAACTTTCAAGAATATTTTCTTGTCGCTGATTCACAACAATAAATCGTTGTCTTATGTCCAGAAATTGCACTATTTGAAGAGTTACTTACCTCACTGGAGAGGCCGAGCGGCTGTTACGAAATTTACCAGTCACTAGCGATAATTATGAAACATGTTGGCGTACTTAAGAAAATAGATTTAACAACAAAAAAATTATAACCAACTGTATTTTTAAAAGATTTTTCGGTCAAAAGACCTTACCTAATGAATCGTCAACTTGTTTAAGAGAACTTTTAGATACATCAAAGGAATGTCTGAATGCTTTGGAAAATCTAGGCATAAATATCAAAAACTAGGATATAATGGTAATTTGTATTTTGAGTTTGAAACTTGATAATGAATCTAGAAAGCATTGGGAAGAAAAATTTGTAACCTTTCAGATGAATTACCACAATTAACTCAGTTTTTTGATTTTTTGAAGCATAGATTCAGATCTCTTGAATTTTTAACTCACAACAATGTAAAAGTTTCCAAGTTTCATCATGCAACTAGCAATAATATTAAAAATTTATTGTTTGTGTTTATTGTTCTGAAACTGACCATAAATTAGAAAACTGTAAACAATTTTCTAAAGAAGAAATATCAGCTCTTCGTAATTTTGTCCAACAAATGGGATTATGTTATAACTGCTTAGGTGCAAACCATTCTGTTTCAAAGTTCCGTTTACCTACAAGGTGTAGAATTTGTAAAAGGAAACATCATTCTCTGTTACACACCGTTAACTTTAACCAATCAACTGATACTAGGGAACCAATTAAACAATCAGTTGATGATACCAATATTGTCGTAAGTACAACATTTCAAGACGAGACCAAAATGGACAATGTTGCTAGCTGTTTTTCCGGTAGCAACTGTCAAGTTATCTTAGCAACGGCTTTGGTAAATGCTGAATGTAGTACAGGATCTTATGTAACGCTGAGGTCTTTAGTAGACCAGTGATCATAGGCCTCGTTTATTACGGAGTCTGCAGCTCAATTACTTGGGCTTAGGAAAGTTCAAACCAACTGCGTTATATCTGGGATAGGAGGTGAGGAACATACATTACTCAACTCTTAACATGTAGTTAACTTGAAACTGCAATCTATACAAGATCCTGAATTTACCGTAAGTATCAAAGGCCACGTTCTGAAGAAGTTGACTTCATTTCTTCCAGAAAGAAAAGTTGTAGTGCAGCTTTGGTCCAAGCTACCTAGAATGAACCTGGCAGATCCAAATTTTAACAAACCAAATAAGATTGATTTGGTACTGGGTGCTGACGTCTATTGTCAAATTTTAGCTGAAGGTTTAATAACGGGACCTCCAGGAACACCAATAGCACAAAACACCAAACTAGGTTGGATCTTGTCTGGGAAAGTTGGTTTTGGAAATCAATCTAATACTGCTTTAAATAATCATAGCTTCATTGTAAACATGCACATACAAATGAACAATGAAGAATTCAACATCAAACAATTTTGTGAATTAGAATCAGATAACTTTAACATAATTAACAACCAATTTAAGCCCGATGAACAAAGGTGTGAAGACATATTATACAAGAAAACTACTAAACGGGATTCGGATGGTAGATATGTGGTTGCATTACCTTTCAAAGATGACGATCCCAAATGTAACTATGGGAATTCACATGCAATTGCCTTAAAACGCTTCTCTTTGCTGAAAAATAGGTTTAAACCATTACCGGAACCACATTTAGAAGAAAGAAAGAAGGTATATCATTTAGCTGAAATCGACCCTTGTGCAGTTTTTACCAAATTCTCTTCACTTCGGAAGATGATCAGGGTTTTAGCTTATTGCATAAGATTCATGAAGCATGCAAGAAAATTACACACTACTAAGTTACCTGTGTGGTTAACTAGCACTGAACTAAACGAAGCGCTTCATGTTTGTATAAAACTATGTTAAGCAACAAGTTTTCAGCAAGAAATTAAACATCTTACGAATCAGGGTCAAGTGGATAGAAAAAGTAAAACAACCTCACTAAATCCAATCCTCGATGATTCTGGTATCATGAGAGTTGGTGGACGCTAAAAACGATCTGATATGAGTAATGAGACAAAACATCCGATCGTTTTGCCTTCTTAATCTCACTTAACCGAATTAATCATTGCTGAAGCTCACAAGAACACTTTGCATGGTGGACCACAAATAATGATGAATTAACTGCGCTCCAAATATTGGATATTGGACGCAAAAAATCGTGTGAAAATGTTTGTCCGTAAGTGTGTGGTAACACATACCACACACTTACGGACAGGACATGACATAGACATGCTGCTGAAACAAGAAACCAACTGATGGGACAGTTACCTCCAGCTCGAGTAACACCATTTCGACCCTTTTACCAAAATGTTGTTGATTATGCTGGACCTATACAAATAAGAACGTCCAAAGGCAGGGGTCACCGATCCTATAAAGGATATATATGTTTGTTCATATGCACGGCTACAAGAGCCATTCATTTAGAAGCTGTGAGCGATCTTACATCTTCAGGATTTCTTGCAGCCTTTAAACGGTTTGTTGCAAGACGTGGCTATTGTTCTGACCTATACAGCGATAATGGAACGAACTTTATAGTTGCAGCGCGCGAGTTGAAGATCTTGTTTGCTCAAGAGAAGTCATCCTTAACTACGGAAATTACTGAGTTTGGCAAACAATGGTACCACATGGCATTTTATTCCACCTTATGCTCCACACTTGGGTGGACTATGGGAGGCTGGTATAAAATCTACCAAGCATCATCTTCGTCGCGTAATGGGCAACTCTACTCTCACCTTCAAGGAAATTTCAACATTATTGTGTCAAATCGAAGCTTGCTTAAATTCAAGACCTATTTCTCAGATACGCACTAACTCGCAAGATGCGAATTCTTTAACTCCAGGTCATTTCTTGGTCGGGGAACCGCTGATAGTTGTACCGGAAGGCAGTTACGAAACATCGTCCATAACATTTTGTCTCTGAAACGCAAAAAATGCTTCAACATTTTTGGCGTCGGTGGTCAAGCGAGTAGCTAACTCAATTTTTGCATAGGTACAAATGGTCTAACATTACTCCTGAACCCGAAATTGGTGACGTAGTTCTTGTTAAAGAGGAGAATCTACCTCCAGCTCAATGGCTTTTAGGTAAAGTTACCCAAAAGCACCCTGGATTGGACAATATTACAAGAGTAGTAACAATTAAACTTTTTTTTTCCTGTGTGGGTAGTCGTGGCCTAAACAGTAAAAATTTGTTAGTCCTCCTTTTTAATTTATTATAATTTATTTCTATTGATTATTCATTTATTTTATGATTTAATTTGGTTTATTATATTACGCTACCTGCCAGTGAGTGTTATCTCCTTCTTAAATTCATTCAATCAAACAGTACACATATAATACTATGGAGTCATTACAAAACACCATACAAAACCTAAATAGCATGTTCCATCAAAGGATGTCGCAGTTTGAGGACAAGCTGCAAAGCAACACCAATCCTCCGTCAAACATGGCTGGTCTGGCATCGGAATTTGCTTCATTCCGGGGTTTTGTCACCGAAGCATTAAAGGGCCTGCAGCAACAAGTCCAGCTGCTAATGCAGAGTGTGGACCACTTGGAAATGCGGGGCCGCCGTAAGATTCTTTTGTTTCACGGTGTAAAAGAAGATAAAAAGGAAGATCTTGCGCAGACTGTTGCTGATTTCTTGAGAACACACTTGAAGCTCGATGACATCACTCCAAGTAGCTTCAAACGCTGCCAACGTATGGGAAGACTCGCAGCTCCAAACCGACATCGCCCAATACTGGTCAAGTTCCAGAGTGTCTTAGTCCGGGATAAGGTATGGTTCACAAAACCTAAACTTAAGGGCTCCGGTATTACAGCCTCGGAGTTCCTCACCAAGGCCCGACACGACGTCTTTGTAGCTGCTCGGGAGAAATTTGGAGTCTCCAAGTGCTGGACTAAGGAAGGGGTGGTTTACGTCCTCGGAGCAAAGGGTGAGCGACATCGCATCAATTCTTTGGTGGATTTTCAAAACCTTTGCCATCTATCTGCCGAAGATCAGCAGCAACAAGAGCCCCCTGCTTTGAGGAATGAGCCGGCTAAAACAAGAAGAGCTGCAGCAACAAAAAAATAGTGCAACATTTTTGTCGTCTTTCTATACTTTCAAACCCAGGTAGGTGTCTAAATATTTCTCCAACTATAATTCTCGTACTAGGACGGTATCTACACAACTTTTTATAAACTTCCATCACTTAATTACATATAATTTTCATTGTTTTTGTCTGATACCTTCTTGTATCCATTGATATTTTCCATATTTCTATTTACATTACTAAGTGTCAAATATGACAGCTTCAGCCGTCACATTAATGTAATAAAGTTCGGAATTTCGGATACACTTCAAAATGTTTTAATTGTTTGGGCCATAGTTACACGCCCTAGTAATGTTTTTATGTACTGTGTATATTTGTTTTATTTATAATGTTTTCGATTTCATCTTTTCTGCCTGATCTTTTATTAGTTTTATATATTTTATTATTATTTATATTATTTTATATATATAAACTTGTATTTTATATGTCATTTAAGGATTTTGACAGTGACAGTGATGACTTTTTCCCAGCGAGTTCCGACAACGATAGTTTCGTTAGTGTCCCTTCTCTTGCAGATAATCTGCAATCTGCATTTTCTGATGTTCCCAGTAATTTGAATGTTGTCCATATCAATGCACAGAGTATTCCGGCCCATTTCCCTGATATGCTGGCTAACTTTGACTGTAAGAACATCCATGCTATTCTTATATCAGAATCATGGCTTAAGCCATGCCTTTCTTCTGCCTCCTATTCTTTACCTGGCTTGCAGCTAATTAGGAATGACCGAATTGGCAGTGGTGGCGGGGGTGTTGCTATTTATCTCCGCTCTTATATTGACTTTTCAGTGGTAAGCATGTCTGCACAACCGCCTCCACCCAATGCTGGTGAGCATCTTTTCTTGGAGGTTAAGCTGCACCACACCAAAATCCTTCTTGGTGTATACTACTCTCCTTCTTTACGTATTAACTTCTTTTCCTCCTTTGAAAATCTTTTACTTAACTTTTCTCCTTCTTACAGTCAAACTATAGTTATGGGTGACTTCAACACTTGTCTCCTTAAGAACGACTCACGCTCCTCATTTCTACATTCTATTTCAGTTTCCAGTAATTTACATATTCTTCCCCTCAACGCCACCCATAATTTTCCCAATTCTACTCCCTCACTTCTAGACCTCATCTTTGTCTCATCACTTGGTCATGTTGCTAAGCACGGCCAATTTGATGCAGATGTTTTTTCTTATCACGATCTCATTTTTCTCTCTTACAAAGTCCGTCCTCCCAAGGCTAAGTCTAGAATTCTCTTGCTTCGCAATTTTAGTAGAATGGATAGCGATCTCTTGCGTGAGGATGCCAAAACTATAAATTGGCAACCGTTACTTGATGCACAATCTTTGGATGATAAAGTTCAATTGTTTGAGAGGAACATTATAGACCTCTATGACGTTCATGCACCTATTCGAGCCGTAAAGCTAAAACATGCACCGTCGCCTTGGCTTACTACAGACATAAGCTTACTTATTCGTAAAAAAGCGACTGCAAAATCCAAGTACAAGTCTAAACCCACGGAGCTTAACAAAGAAAAGTACATTAAGATAAGAAATCACTGCAATAGGGTGTGTAGGGATGCACAACGCCGGCATATCCATAATTCTGTTCAAAACGGAGATCCAGCGAAAGTATGGAAATTCCTTAGATCATTAGGGGTTGGAAAGCAAAGTCAGAATACAAAATCCTTCAATATTAATATCAATTTGCTTAACAAGCACTTCTCTGCTTCGTCCAATTTTGATAGGACCATAAAAACTGATACTTTAAATTACCTTTCGTCGCTCTCAACCCCTGATCACCCTCCTTTTGTCTTTAGTCAGTTTACTGCATGTGATGTTGAGAAGAGCATTTTATCCATAACTTCCAACGCAGTTGGTAGCGATGGTATCACTCGAAATATGATCCTCCCCATCCTTAATGAGATCCTTCCTGTTATTTCCCACATGCTTAATTACTCCATTTCTAGCGGCATCTTTCCAACTTCTTGGAAAAGTGCCCACGTAGTTCCTCTCCCTAAGAAAGCTAACCCTGTATCCTTCTCTGAATATCGACCTATATCCATCTTACCCTTTCTTTCCAAAGTCCTCGAACGTCTTATCCATAACCAACGTAACTCTTTCCTCTCTCGATATAACATCCTCAATCCCTTCCAATCTGGTTTCCGTACGGGTCATAGTACCACTACTGCGCTAATTAATATAACGGATGATATCAGATCTGGTATGGAGAATGGCAAGTTTACTATTCTCTGTTTGCTAGATTTTAGCAATGCGTTTAATACTGTCGACTTTGATGTTCTCCTTGCCATTCTAAGCTCTCTTAACATATCTCCATCAGTAATCGACTGGTTTCGTAGTTACCTGTTTGGCCGCCGGCAGCGTGTCCATCTGGATGAAACTTTTTCTTCCTGGTGCGATAATTCTGCGGGTGTACCACAGGGCGGCGTTTTATCTCCTTTGCTCTTCTCAATTTTTATTAATTCTATATCCTATAATATTTCTTCTTCCTACCATCTTTATGCTGATGATATGCAAATTTACTTTCAAGCAGACTATGAAAATTTGTCGTCGGCTATTTCCACAGTAAATAACGATCTGGCTAGTATATCAAATTGGACCATTTTGGTCCAATTTGGTACGGACTTATGATTAATCATACGAAGACCCAGATCACAATTGTCGGCAGTTCTAGACTGATGTCTAAGGTGTCTTGGTCGTTGCTTCCCCAGGTATCTTTTGGTGGCGTCTCAATTCCTATTAGTAAAGAAGTGAAGAATCTGGGGATATACATTGACAAAACGTTATCTTGGACTGTCCAATTACAAAATATAAGTCGACGACTTTTTGCTGCCGCTGCATCACTGAGAAGGTTACGCAATTTCCTTCCCATACCTACTAAAATTGCACTTGTGCAATCTATTCTTCTTCCCATTCTGGACTATGCCGATGCCAGCTATCTAGATCTCAATGAGGACCAGCTAGATAAACTTGAGCGCCTCCAAAACTTCTGCATAAGGTTCATATATGGTTTACGTAAATATGACCACATCACTGAATTTCGTAACAAGCTCAAGTGGCTGCCAATCCGCCTTCGACGGAATACTCACATCCTTTGCCTTCTATATAATATACTTTTTAATCCTTCATTCCCTCCTTATCTTAAACGACGATTCGAATATCTACATGACACACATTCGAAGTGCTTGAGATCATCAGAGAATCTCAAATTGAAGGTCCCTACTCACTCCACAGTTTTCTTTCAAAAATCCTTCACAGTGCAAGCTGTACGTTTGTGGAATGGGTTACCCGAAACAATCAGACGGGCTCAATCTCTCCCTGTATTTAAAAAACTTGTAACAAATCATTATTTGTCACAATTATCATGACAGTTGTAGGTATATATTAATAAATATATTTAGATATATATATATATATATAATTATATATATTTGTATATATAGCTTATATTATGTATATTATAATGTTTAGTATGTATATATGTAGTTTATTTATCTACTGTATATAAGTATTGTTTTGCCACTCAGTAATTTAGTATTAGTATTATTATATGTATTGTACGTACAATTTATACGTATTTTATGTTTTTACTTATATAACATTGTTTTGACATAATACTATGTTTTATTATTTTACCTATTATGACACTGTTCTTCATTGTACACCTTAACCCACACTATTATACTTTTATTCATTGTATTCCAAACTAGGTTGTCTGGAAGAGATCGCATTTTGCGATAAGACCGCCCTATTGTGCTACTAGTTTTAAGTTATTTAAGTTAATATTGTATGTCCTCATGTTTACTGGTGTACAATAAAGTGTTAATCAATCAATTAAATGTAAAGGTGGGTCATTCAAAAGACCAATAACTAAAGTATGTGTATTACCTGTGTCTCAATAATTGTGTATTTTTTACCAACATGATCTTTTTATTTAGTTTGTAGTGTCGTTTTATCGATTTTGTTTGTGAACTTAATATTTACTTTATCTTTGTGTAACTTGTTGATTCAACTCAACTTATAAATATTGTATAGATTTGTGAAGATGAACAGTATTAACAGTCACCATGAAAAATCCTTACCTATATCTACCAAATGTTTACCTACTATACAGTCCACTAAGTCGAAAAGCGGGTGATTCATGGTGGTCGGGAACAATGAACAATGTGTCCATAGTGGGCGGAATGTCCAAACTCAATATAATGTAATTATATTAATTATATAGCGTGATCCTTTTGGTCAGAGCTCAATAGATGGCGACGTACCATTGGGCTGAATCGCGCTATGGTTACGATACCTGAGAGAGTATATAATAATAAAAAAGAAAAAAAAATCCGTCAACAAGACAACCTAAATTTTCTCTTAGTCCATTTTATTTGTATTTTATTTCATAGTTTTGAGTCAATATATTATATTTCCGATATTACAAGAACTTTTTTTTATAATAAATATCATAATAAATTACAGAAACCATAAAATACATTAAAAAAATAATTACCTACCAAAAATATTGTGAAGATGATATCTAATGTCAAAAGAAAACCATACAAAATAAATATAAACAACTGATGTAAACAAATAAACAAATAAAATGATGAGAAAATGTTGACGAGAGCAGCTGCTGCACGCCTGAGATCCCCAGACTTGTCGCTCAGCTCCGCCTCGCAGCCGCCGGCACCTGCACCAGCGTCGTCGGCGAGTGTTGAGGCGTTGAGCTCATCGAGCGACGAGTATTTCTCTCCGCCGACGTCGCCACCACCTACGTCAGCGAGGGAGAGGCCGGCCACCGACACGCATGGGACCCCGAGACCCACCGGTCTCGAACAGGGCCCTCGCTACCGGTGGTGATGTGCACCGCATGAGATGGACAAGTTCAATGAATGAAAACGTCATGCACATATTTTGTGGCCACAGAGGGAGGAACTAACCTCAGTGCGTACCGTGATCGAATGCTGCCTTTGTTTCAGGCGCTTGAGCCAGCTGTCAACTTGTCAACACAACGGCTATCGGATCAAGTGCGGGCCATCCAACGGTGTCGCCTGTTGGATGATACCGTGCTTGAGAGACTTCGCTCTGACGTGCAGAGAAGTCTCCCCATCACTTTTTCAGCGCAGACTGACACAGTGGTTGCGCAGCAACAACTGTTAAATCCGGCTACTGAAGAGGTAGATGACGAGACTTCTCATGTAAGTACCCAGTACAACGATCAGTTAAGGAGTGCTTTGGAATGTGCTATTGCGGAATACCGATCCATGGACCCAAATGTTCGGCCTCGTTTGCCTCGTTTGCCCATGCATAAGAAAAACATAGCGCTGGTGAGTGCCCTAGATGCATTACTATCAATTTATTTTGAGAATAGTGAAAATCTCAGCGACACACACTCAACCCTGTATTGTGCGGCGGTTGCGGCGTGTCGAGTAGCGGGGATTAAATTTCATGTAATTAACACTGCTATTCGACAGACCGCTGCTGTGCCAGGTTGGCAACGTAGGATTGAGTGTCGTATCGCTGAGACTAGGGCACTCATTGGCAAGCTCACTTGTTTTCGGATGGGCAATACCCGACCGAGAGTGATGCGCTTTGTAACTCGAGCCTTTGCGGGAACTAATGTCAGTTCCCAAGTTTATTTATCTCGGGTTACAGAGCGCATCGACACCCTAAAGCAAAAACTTTATGCATGGGCAAACCGTATAAGGTGATACAAAAAAAGAGTGGATCGGTATTGCCTGAATCGCACATTCCAGAGAGACGAGAGGTGGGTGTACAGAAGATGGGAGTGACCCGAGTTCACGACCGGTGACGTTGATGGGGGTCGACCGGATGATGATGCTACTAATACATTTTGGCGCAGCATCTGGTCGACGCCTGTCAGCCACACGGAGAGTGACTGGATTGGGACTGTTGAGCGAGTATGCGAACAAATACCAACAATGGAGCCAATATCTATAACAGGTGATGATATAGCCAGTGCAGTCCGTTCGTAACCAAACTGGAAATCAGCGGGACAATTTTTGGCTCAAATGCCTCCGTAGTTCGCATACTTGCTTAGCATCTCAATTCCAGTCATCACTGGAATCGGGATCGCTACCAGATTTTCTAACATCTGGCGTCACTCACCTACTCCATAAGTCTGGTAGTGCCACGGACCCCAAGAATTACAGGCCGATAACCTGTTTGCCAACGATGTATAAACTCCTTACATCCATTTTGAGAACGAAATTGTCGAAACATATAGCTGATAATTCAATTTTATCTGTTTCTCAAAATGGATGTAGGAGTGGGGCCCGTGGCACTAAAGAACTCCTGCTGATAGACATGGCCATTAGCCAACAGGTGCGCCGTAACCGAAAGAATCTATCGACATGCTGAATAGATTACAAGAAGGCCTACGACTCCGTGCCGCATACATGGCTTTTGAGGGTGCTGGAGTTGTATAAAGTAGATGCAACTCTATGCACCTTTTTAAGGTCATGTAAGGGGCAATGGAGGACCGTACTGTGCTATCCAGGGTGTCGATCGAGTTTGGGTTCCATTGCTCTAATAAGGATCGAGCGAGGTATATTCCAGGGCGATAGTTTGAGTCCTTTTTGGTTTTGTCTGGCCCTGAACCCCCTAAGTACCTTGTTATAGGCTTCAGGGCTAGGCTATCGGTTAAGGAGAGGAGGTCATGTTACATCTCACCTCCTTTTCATGGATGACCTGAAATTATTTGCCCCCAACAATTTCCAACTGACAACATTACTTAAGGTAACCGAAACCTTTAGTAATTTTATCAGGATGGAATTTGGTGTGGATAAATGTGCGGTCATGCATGTGCAGAGAGGCAAGTCTATGGAATCTGCAGGGATACAACTCTCAGATTCCATACAACTTAGATCCCTCTCCCTAACCGAGACCTACAAATACCTGGGTATGTCGCAGTCTTCGAATGTTGCTGAGTCTGACATGAAACAGACGTTGCAGGCTCGTTTCTTTGGCCGCCTGAAAAAAGTACTTAACAGTCTTTATCAGGTGGCAACAAGGCGCGGGCCTGCAACGGGTGGGCCATGCCAGTCCTAATGTATTCCTTCGGCATACTCAGGTGGACCCAGACGGAACTCGATGCCCTGGATAGAAAAGTCCGTTCAATGTTGACTGCATCTCGGATGCATCATCCACGCTCGTCGGTGATGAGGTTGTACATCCCGCGGAAATGTGGGGGTCGAGGCTTTTTATGTGCAAAGACCCTCCATAACCGCGAGCTGTACAACCTCAGAGAATATTTTCTGGGAATTAACGTGGATGTGCATCGCGATGTAGTTGCCGTTGATACAGGACTTACCCCGCTCGCTCTGGCTAAAGAGAACTGGCACAAACCTGCAGTACTTAGTACTGACGACCGAAGAGAAATATGGAAGGGCAAGGAGCTGCATAGACGGTTCTATAGAGCTTTACATGACTCAGACGTCAATTTTAAAGCTTCTATAGCCTGGTTACGTTTCGGTGATCTCTTCGGAGAAACCGAAGGTTTTGTCTTTGCAATTATGGACGAAGTTGTCATGACAAACAACTACCGAAAGTATATACTGAGGGATGGTACGGTTGACATATGTCGGGCGTGTCACCGGCCCGGGGAATCTCTCAGGCATATAGTATCCGGTTGTTCGAGTTTTGCCAATTCTCAGTATCTGCACAGACACAACCAAGTGGCCAGGATAATCCATCAGCAACTAGCCCTTAAATATGATCTCATTGGTTCTGAGGTACCGTACTACAGATATGTGCCCGACCCAGTTCTCGAAAATGGTCGTGCATTGTTGTACTGGGATCGGTCTATCATTACAGACAGGACTATTGTAGCCAATAATCCTGATATTGTAGTGATAGACCGAGCAGATCGACTCGCAATGATAATCGATATCACCATACCGCATGACAGCAATCTCGTGAAAGCAAAAAAAGAGAAAGAGATTAAATATTTGGACCTAGCTCACGAGATTGTTGACATGTGGGATGTGGATTCGGCGATCATTGTGCCGATAGTCGTGTCAGTGAATGGATTAATCGCCAAGAGCCTCGACCAACACCTAAAGAGGCTCACACTAGGCAGCTGGATCAAGGCTTTGATTCAGAAGGCAGTTCTTCTCAACACGGCGCGCATCGTGAGGAAGTTCTTGTCTCTGAAGCCCTAACCATCGGTGGCTTGGTCCCTGTACCCGACACTGGTGGGTCTCCGTGGTCCCTTTTATATTTCTAAACGTATTTTTTTTCTAATGAAATGTAGTTTATTAATATAAAAGAAACTATGTGTTAGATAATAAATGGAGTGAATAATAATAATAGCCTTTATTAAAAATCTACAATCTTAGTTTAAATAAATTACAATAATAAATTCTTATGACATCAGCACAGATTGTTTTGCTTTCGCATAGGCCTCTCTCAGGCTTTTCCAATGAATAAGGTCGTCACATAATCTAGTCCATATAACTCCTGCTGTTTCCTTAAAATCGTCGCTCCATCTTCGGCATGGCCTTCCCCGTTGTCTTTTTCCTTCTCTAGGATACCATTCCGTTACTGTCTTTGCCCATTTTCTTTGTTACTACGCATCAGATGTACTGCCCATTGCCATTTAAGTTTTTAATGGTATACGATACGTCCGCGATATTTGTCTTTCTTCTAATTTCACTTAGGTTTTTCTTGTCCCTTCTTTTGATGTTTAATATACTTCTCTCCATATCATTTTGGCATGTTTTTAATTTGTTGATGTTGTCTTTAGTCAGCGTCCATGTTTGACACCCATACGTCATGGCTGGCAGGACGCAAGAGTTATAGACTCTACTTTTAAGTTTGAGTGGTACTGACGGGTTTTTCATAATCTCCTTTAAAGACCAATATCTTTGCTATGCTACATTTGTTCTGTTTTGCATTTCTTTGGACGTAAGATTTATGGGGGAGATTATCTGACCTAGGTAGGTGTATTCGTCGACGTATTCTATTTTGATATTGTTTACTTCAATCGTTGGTTTTGAACGGTTCGTCATCAGCTTGGTTTTTGTTACATTCATTTGAAGGCCTATTTCTTCGCTTTTTGTAACCAGTTCTTCGAGCATAATCTTTAGTTGATTTGGGTCGGCAGCGATTATTATAAGGTCGTCAGCAAATCGAAGATGATTGAGGATTCTTCCATTTATCCTAATACCGTATGTAGTCCAGTCTAAATTGCGAAAAGCTTGTTCAAGCGTCGCGGAGAAAAGTTTGGGTGATTGAGGATCTCCCTGTCTTACACCTTTCTTAATTTGATATGGTTCTCCTGTTCTTTCCGTTTTAATTTTTGCTGTCATATTCTCGTAAATATTTGCAATTTATCTTATATACTTCTTTTCCACTCTTTGATAGAGTATAAAGAGTATATATAGCTGTCATAATTTTGATTAAATTGTCTTCGTCTTGGAACTATGGACAACTATGGTCTTGGATATGCAAAATTTCAGCTTCTTGCACCCAATAGTTTTAACTGTGCGTTATCTGTCAGTCATTAACGCAATAATTTATTTACATTAATAAGAAACCTAATAAATTTCATTTGTGACGCTTCTTATTCAATGTAAATGTTAGTATATAAAATCCTCGCATTACTGACTGACTGACAGACACGCTACAGCCAAAACTACTGATCACAAGAAGATGAAATTTAGCATGTATGTTCTTTGAGGAGTGTAGGGTAGCACTAACAGAGGATTTTTGCAAAATTCTATGCCTAAGGGCGTAAAACAGGAGGTCAAAGTTTGTATAAAACTTTTTATTCCTTCAATGGATTGACACCACACTTTGTATATTAGTTTCTCAAACGACGATAGTGAACATTAAGAATTATTTTCTGAAAATTCATCCCCTAAGGGAGGAATTTCCAGAAAATAATAGGGGGCCAAAGTTTGTATGTAACTTTATATCTCTCTAATGGATTGACTTTAAACTTTGTATATTGGTTCCTTAAACGACGATAGTGAACACTAAGGGGGTTAACAGAAAGTTGCTTGGCGTGGTTTGGGGTAACAGAAAGTTATTACAAAAAATTATGAACAATTTTGTAAATATGTAAGAAATTATTCTAAGTTATTCAAAAAGATTTGTTGTGAAGCTAAAACTCTTTATTTAATATCAAAAATGAAAAATAGTGAAAATAAAATAAAAGCATCATGGGACATTATTAACAATGAGACTGGAAGGGTCAAGAATAAAAGTAATGACTACATTCTTCACTTCGATAACAAGATATTAAAATCAGATTTTGAGGTTGCCACAGCATTCGAAAATTTCTTTACAGACATTCCAGTCTCAATTAAAAAGTCCCTGAACTCCTCTCCTAATGATGCCGACTTTCTATTAAAATAAAAATATGTCAAAATATGTACCATTGGATTTAGTTTTACATATATTACCGAAAGAGATATTGTCAAAACTTTTAATACACTTATTTTTAAGAAAAAAAGTGATTTTTGGGGTAATTCTTTTGGGATTACGAAATCCATAATCAATTCAGTAGCACCTGAACTTGCAATAATTTTCAATAGATGCATTGACTGTGGTGTGTTTCCTGATTTAATGAAAATTAGTAAAACAATTCCGTTATTACATACCCCACTAATTATCGACCATTATCTGTGCTACCCACCTATAGTAAAAAATTTTAAAAGTTAATTTGAGACTAGTTCCAAATTCATTTTAATAATAATAAACTGCTTCACAGTAAACAATTTGGTTTTACAAGGGGTCGCTCAACAACCGATGCTTGAGCTTTTAAATAGTATTTTCGTTGCTTGGGAGGAGTCGCATGATGCTATATGAGTTTTTGCGACTTATCAAAGGCATTTCATTGTGTTTTACATGAAACATTGATCAGGAAATTACATCACTATGGAGTTAAGAACACTGCTTTAGATCTTCTTATTTCGTATTTAAGTTACAGGATACAGAGAGTAGATGTTATTGGAAAATGTTCTATGGGTTCAGTAGTCACAATGGGTGTGCCGCAATTTTCAATTCTTGGTCCCTTCCTTTTTCTTATATATGTTAATGATCTGCTATATATATATATATATTATGATAAACAATGAAGAGATAGTGTTATTTGCTGATTATACATCACTTATATTTAAGCTTAGACGACAGCAATCGACTAATGACGATTTAAATGACACTCTCTCTGAAGTAGTTAATTGGTTTAGTGCTTTACTTTAAGCGAAAGAAAAACAAAATGTATTAGATTTTCGACACCTCATGTAAAACAAGTTGAAACCAATGTACGGATGAATGGAGAAGAGATGGATCTTATAGATGACACCGTTTTCTCAGGCATAACTTTAGATTCTAAGCTTCAGTGGAACCCATATAAGTAAGTTGTCGAATAGACTTAGCTCTGCAGCGTTCGCGGTTTATAAGATTCGTCAGTTAGCTGATATAGATACAGCCAGAATACTATATTTCAGTTATTTTCACAGTATAATGTCATATGGCATTTTATTATGGGGCAATGCATCTGCATTGCCCCATAATAAAATGCCATATAATAATAAGCTCGCTTCTGCAGTACAAACACTGTTTGAATGTCAGCTGAAATTCAAACAGTGTTTGTACTGCAGAAGCGAGCTATTCGTGCAATTTACAGTATTCCATCAAAGCATTCTCTGAGGGAAAAGTTTAAGGAAATAAAAGTAATGACTGTCGTATCTCAATATATTTATGAAAACTTGATATACGTCAGGAAAAATATAAATATGTTTTCGAAAATAAGCGACATGCATTGTATAAAAACACGAAATAAAAATAAACTTTAGCTACCTTTAACAAGACTGCAAAAAATTTGTTACTCGTATAAGTGTCAAAGTATACGCTTCTACAACAAAATTCCAGGCAATATTCAGGCATTAAGTTTAAATAAATTCAAAGTACTTATTAGGCAGAGTTTGTGTTCCAAATGGTACTACTCAGTAAAGGATTAATTAGAAGACAAGAATGCCTGGGGTTGAGTTTCTCCAATTTGCGCGCAGGTTAAAATATCATGTAAATATTATAATATTATGTTCACGCGCGCCTGACAAAATTATCATAGCAGCATTACGCTCAAGGCAATAATTATAATTTTAATACTTTTAATTGTATCGTGTATATGCAAGTTCACTTGCTGTACGGATCTCGTGGAGTTAACACGAATTAAAGATCATCTTTGTACAGAGCATTCCAGTATCTCATTTCAGCCTCCCAATAGACCAAACATATTATGAATATTTGACATTCAATTATTTTATTTATGTCTTGACATTTCCTATCACTTAAGTGACACTTTATTATTTTATTTACATTTGTAATATTTTTTTTGACATTTTCAAATTGACATTAATTTATTATTATTTATTTAGTGACATTTTAATAAGATGACATTTTATTGTATATTTTTTATTATTTTAATATTATTGTTTACAACATGTACTCAACCTTATTATAAAATGTAAGGACCAAGTACAATGTGGGAATTAGTAAACTTTTCAACTAATAGTAGTGGCAACCTGTCTGGTGGCTTAGGCTGACATGCTTATGCATACACCTACTGATGGCGTGGAGGCATAATGATTTTGGTCGTGCTGGCTCCCTCAATCAAGGTTGAGCCGTACGATGGTCAGTCAGTTATAAGCGTCAGACGATATCCTGCATTATACTTGCATCTAAACCTATTATTTCGGGACTTCAAAAGAAAATAAACGAAGTGATGAAATATAATGAAATGACAAAATAAAGCAATGGCTCTGAGTTTGTTTCGGCCTTTCTTCTCAAGAAATCATTTAGCTAGGAAAAGCCGGCATCATCTACAATAGGGTTTTGTCTTGTATAAGTGTTGTAAACTACCAAAATGCAGAATTAAATATGTCTTTATGTCTTTAAGAATTTGTTTTTTGAAAGTTCCTACCCTCAGGGGGTAACATGGTGGATAATCAAAGTGTGTTACTTATTATTCCTTTAGAGGATTGACTTCAAACTTTGTATATTGGTTCCTCAAATGATGATAGTGAATACTAAGAATTTGTTTTTTTTGGAAATTCCTTCCCTAAGGCGGTAACATAAGGGTCAAAGTTTGTATGAAACTTTTCATTCCTATAATGGATTGACTTCAAACTTTGTATATTGCTTTCTCAAATGACGATAGTGAACACTAAGATTAATTTTCTTTTGGAAATTCCTCCCCTAAGAGGGTAAGATAGGGGGTCAACGTTTGTATGAAACTTTTTGTTCTTTCAGTGGATTGACTTTAAACTTTGTACACATATTGGTTTCTCTAATGACTTCAGTAAACATTAAAAAAATCTTTTTAGGAAATTTGTATAGAGTTACCGTAGCCAGGTGGGAAACTGTTCTGTGTTGCAGTGGAAGCTGTAATACATCCACCTGACCACGATAGACAATTTATCTAAACACTTTCACTGTGGTAGCACAGCGATGAATTATAATCCTAATATTAATAAAATGTCTTACCAACTCTTACTGATGCTGTTCTTGAGTGGACCTATAAGATTAACTCATAATTTTGGCCAAAATAACAAGAGAATCGAATAAATACCAGTCCAGTTCAGCGTGGTCCTTCTCCTCGGGCACCAATCAGAAATTCACACACGTGTTTTACTAAGTTCAATATTTCACAAATGTTCATTAATTTATCACAAACTTTGCCGGAAGTCAAAAGCGGCAATTGTAAGTATTTACAAGTTAATTCAATTCGCGTTAATTCAAAAGGCGATCAATTTATTACAATATCACAAACGGAGCTAGCCCAAAAACCAAATCCTCTTTTTCCGGAAGCGGCAGTTGACAGTTCAGTGTGACCATTGTCAGAAATTTTCAATAGACTAAACAAAATGTTACTTAATCGATATAATCGATTTGACTTATAATAAAAACTAATTCTATTTCAAACATCCACCCCCCCATGACCGGGCTACCGGTCCGCTAATCAGTTGGTAGACGTGACAATGTTGCAACCGCTCTCCTCAGAATCAAACCGTCCACCAAGACCTCAGCAAATCGGGGAACTCCATCAGCCCCAGTTACCAAACGATGGATGCGCTCCCTGCGCCATCTGAGTGGCGGAAGGTTAGCCTCCTTGATCAAAACGAGGTCACCAATCTTGGGTGGATCGGTCTTGTCGGTCCACTTAACGCGTTGCTGGAGTATGTGCAAATATTCCAAATTCCAGCGTTTCCAAAAGCTCTGAGTAATCTGGCGTACCAATTCAAAACGCGAGACACGACCAGGTCTCGTATCAATATAGGGGTACTTAGGCAAGGCGAAAAGTGGGCGACCAATCAAAAAATGGCCCGGCGTAAGGGCCTCTAAATCATTCGGATCTGAGGAGATCGGGCACAATGGCCGAGAGTTCAAACGGCCTCAATATTACAAAACACAGTTGCGAGTTCCACAAATGTAAGGACAGATTCACCGATTGTCCTGCGCCCGATTTTACAGCGGCCTCAAAAATACTATCCCCGTGTGGACAATTTGGTGGGGAAAACAACCAATTTATCCCACGTCGAGCAAGCCTATCACCTATATCAGCCTTGTTGGTTTCAAGGAAATTAACAATGTGATGTTGGAACCTTAGGCTCTAATAAGAGAAACAACTGTTTACGGTATCGTGTCGTTTATTGAATAACTCATAATGAATTAAAATATAATACTAATAAAATAATGCTTACATAGCTAAGTGCGGTTACAGTCGCATACATACTTTCTTAACATTATAATATTCTTACACACTTCACCTCCCGGGGGCGAAGAAAAAAAATTTAACATTGGGACATTTTTTTTTTAATATAACATTAGACTATCAGCTGATATAATAATAAAAAAAACAAACCTAAACTCGTATATGACTAATAAACAATTTTAAACGCCAATTTAAAATATAAAACAAAATGATACATATACAATACAAAACAAATAATATGTGTCAAATATTATTCATAAAAAGGTTTAGTCCTATTTTTATGAACTATTTCTTCCTTATTTGAATTATTCTTAATTCTAACATTACATCCTAAGTCTTTTACAACTATATACGGTCCTTTATAAAGGGTATCTAGTTTTCGACCTGTTTCTATCTTAATTAGTATTAAATCTCCTACATTATATTTCACAGGATTCATCGAAATGTCATTGGTAGCGCCATCTACCTTCCTATATATAACTAATCGCATCAACATGAATCGTTCCACGCTTGTCTAGTGCGAGCGATATCATATTTCCGTCCCTCTCTTTCCCTCTCCCTGGAAGAGGCACTGCCTTGCGCCTGATTTCGTCGACGCGATCGTGAACGCGAGTGACACTCTCGAACATTCCGCTCGCTAAGAACGCCGTCTCGATACCGCTCCGCGCCGCACCGCTGTATGTGATTTACCGCTTCCACCAAGGAAAACCCGCTCGTGAGTGCTAGTGAAAACAAGCAGCTGCATCGCGAAACCACCAGGAGGACAAGAAACGAAGAAGGTTGTATAAGGTAGGTGCCCTCCATCCTTGAAATATCCTACCCACTCAATCACCTCCTCCCGTATCCATCTCCTCATCCCTTATTCCTTTCTAGGCGGCGAAGAACCGCTATCCTCTGAATACAGTCTATTTCCTTTTCCAAGTCGCTTAGAACCCTACCCCACGGTTTCGGTGTAACGCCGAGCCATTTTTTTTTATCCATACGAGTCGGATTCATTTACGTTTTATACGTTATACCGCTATACCTAGGCAGTTATAGCACCTAGCTATACTCCTAATATATTCACATAACCGTCACATGGTTATTTCCGCCCGCATTAGTAGGTAAACTTTTATGTAGCTACCTACTTATTAAATTATTATTTCTGCAACTATCATAGTTGTCTTATAAATCTCATATTTCAATCAACTTTTATTTCCTCAGCTCTAAAGTGTTGCCTACTTAGGTAAAATAATAGATACATTAGATATTCTTATTTTGTTTCGTTCTCATTAGCTTATACTTACGTAAGCATGTCACAACAAAAGAAGTCACGCGTGTCGAAAGACAAAGAGATGACAATCTTAGAAGCAAAACGCAATATTTTATTTGAGCGCATTCAAAATATCTATGAAAGATCAAAAACCGCATCGATGTCTGACAGTAATAGCGAAGCATTTCTCAGTTATTGTATAACAGTAGATAGTATTCGAACAGATTTTCATAAGTTGTTAGTCGATTATAACGCAAGATTACTTTCTATCAATCCTGATGAAAAACCGAACTATCAGGCGTATACCTACCTCATTCGAAGATCTTTATTGTATTATTAAGCGAATACAATCGCAATTGGAGGGTAAATGTTCGGCAGAGCCCGTTGCCCGCAAACCGAGATTACCGCCAATCGAGATTATGTCGTTTGACGGAGATATACGAAATTGGCCGTTATTCTATGCGAGTTTTAAGTCCACGGTGCACGATAATGGTTCTCTGACAGATGCTGACAGGTTGTACTATTTAATAGGTAAACTGTCACCGAAAGCCCAGTCCGTATTTGCAGGTGTCACACCCAGTGCTGAGAATTATCAGGTCATATTTCAGTCACTACTTGACAGATATCAAGACACTCGCGTCCTAGCGTCTACGTACTTTGACCAAGCTTTAAATCTCAAACTGTCCGGCAACGCGTCTGTCTCGAATTTCCAGCTGTTTATTGATAACTTCGTAACCGCGGTTAATTCTCTTAGGAATTTAAAATTAGAAGATCTTTCCGACTTTATGTTGCTTCAACTCGCTTTAAAAAAGTTTGACACTGATACAATTCGCGCATTCGAGATTACGGAACGCAATAATAAAATACCTACACTAGATAGTTTTATTTCGTTCATCAAAGATCAGTGTCGAATATTTCATAATACGCAGTCTGGTTCACCTGGCCCGTCTAACACTAACAACAACAAACAAAGGTTGAATAAATCGCGAAATAGTAATAATAACTCAGTCCCTAATCCACAATCTTACGTAACATGTTCGGAATCTAATAGTAATAATTCACAGAAGTGTCTGTGCAGTAATATAGTGCACGACCATTACTATAAGTGTCCCACCTTTAATGATTTAAATCCAATTGCTCGTTTTAAAAGCGTAAAAGATAACAAAGCTTGCATTAATTGCTTAAGCATAAAACATAAAACGAGTAATTGTTCCAGTAGAACGAGATGTCGCACGTGTAAACAAAAACATCGCACACTGTTACATTTTGCTAAAAATAACCGGTTGTCAAGTCAAGCCGATAACCTTGACACACTTGCGCAGGTGCAGACCACGGTAGCTGCGCCTTCCACGCCTCGCAATAATGAGATATCGTTGTGTACATCCATTGCGCGGGCGGCACGCACGCGCGGACGGCCTTCGCGCGCTTGTAGTGATCAGAGCAGTGCTAGGCCGCCATGTATGGCGTCTAAGACTGTTCTGTTAGCGACAGCGCAAGTTATCATATATGATGTCAATGGGTCGCCGCACATGGTACGTTGTCTGCTAGATAGCGCATCTCAGACCAATCTAATAACATCGGAATGCTTCAAACGCCTCGGATTATGGAATAACTTTAAAAATACTAACTCAACCGTCAAAGGGATAGGCGGATCAGAAAGGCATTGCAGGGGTTCCGTAGATATTAAACTACATTCGCGTTTCATAGGAATATTAATTTTAACATTTCTTCGCTTATCGTGGAGCGTATCACGGACGCATTGTCGAACGCTAATGTAGACGTAGCATCACTCACTCATCTCGAATCATTGCCGCTAGCCGACGCGGAGTTTGCGAATCCGGCAGGCATTGATCTTTTGATCGGAGCTTCAATATTTCCGCACTTGCTACTAACTAACATAGTTCGTAGTGAGCGATATGATTTACCGCCCGCTATTGAGACGGTACTTGGGTATGTGATTATGGGTACCGTACCTACGTTACATACTTCTCATTGTATTACGTCTTGTTGTTGTTCTGCTCTTCAAGAGATCAAGGTGGGTGCTAAAACTGTGTGTAAGATAAAGCACTAATTAGCTATGCTATGCTATGCTGCGCCATGCTGCGCTATGCTGCGCCATGCTGCGCTATGCTGCGCCATGCTGCGCTTTGCTGCGCTATGCTGCGCCATGCTGCGCCATGCTGCGCTATGCTGCGCCATGCTGCGCTTTGCTGCGCCATGCTGCGCCATGCTGCGCCAAGCTGCGCCATGCTCCGCTATGCTGCGCCATGCTGCGCCATGCTGCGCTATGCTGCGTCATGCTGCGCTATGCTGCGCTATACTACGCTATGCTACGCTATGCTAAGCTACGCTACGCTATACTATACTACACTTCCGCTTTGTACATGGATGACATTGCCTGTAGTGTCATATCCACTCCGCTAGCAATTTCGCTTTGTGAAGAGCTTATTCAGTTTTTGAAGCGAGGCCAGTTTGATCTTGTCAAATGGACAAGCAACTCTAAGGAAGTTCTCGCACGCATACCAGATTCTCATAAAGCTTCTCCAGACACTGAGTTTGAGAAGTCTGTACCGCATAAGGTTCTCGGTTTACGCTGAGACAAATCCTGTGATAGTTTTCGGTTTGACGTCTCACCACCAGATGACAAGTGCGCCAAGCGCACTATGCTGTCCACAGTGGCTCGACTATGGGACATAATGGGTTTCGTGGCTCCCACTATTTTGTTCGTCAAGCTCTTGATCAAAGAGCTTTGGCTATCAAAGTGTGAGTGGGATGAAACACCCCCTGAACATATTGTCGCCGCTTGGGGCCAGTTTTGTATTGAGCTTACCGCGCTCAATCAAATTACTATTCCGCGTCATCTTGGGTTGGTAGATGGATGTACCATTAACTTAACAGGTTTCGCTGACGCCAGCGAGCGTGCTTACGGCGGAGTCGTATATCTGCAAGTCCGCATTGGTTCTTACTACTCGGTGCAGTTAGTTTGTGCCAAGTCTAAGGTCTCGCCTGTTAAAACCATTTCGGTTGCGAGACTGGAGTTGTGCGCGGCCCTTCTGCTGTCTCAGTTGCTCCGCAAGGTTCAAGACACAGTTTGCCCCACTACTCTATTAATAAATATACGCATTTTCCGACTCCAAGGTAGTGCTCGCTAGGATTTATTCTTCTCCTCACCGCTGGCAGACTTTTGTCGCCAACCGCGTTAGTAAATTGATTGAACTTGTTCCCGTTACTTGTTTCAATCACGTCGCGGGTTATCGTACTCGTCTTTAGGAAGAACGTTCCATAGATCATATTGACTGGAAGTTTATTCCACCAGCATCACCACATTTCGGTGGATGTTGGGAAAGCATGGTCAAAGTAATTAAAACGCATCTCTTCAAGGTTATAGGTCAACAGATCCTCTCTTACGAAGAGATTTTAACTGTCCTTGCACAAGTCGAGGCACTGATCAACTCGCGTCCGCTTCCAACTCAGTGAGATCTAGCCTGAAGTTGGACCTACCTCTTAGTTTAAGTATTTAGTTAGTAGTTTCCGCTATTATTGCGTTTGTAGTTTTCGCTAAAGTCAATTTAGATTAATTTTATTGTCATATCGCTGTCTTAGCCTATTGAGGGGTTATGCGGTAGTACACCCAACATAGCTAAGTTCAATTCTATTTTTTTTAAAGGCAACCCTTTAGGGCCGGGGGGATATGGTAGCGCCATCTACCTTCCTATATATAACTAATCGCATCAACATGAATCGTTCCACGCTTGTCTAGTGCGAGCGATATCATATTTCCATCCCTCTCTTTCCCTCTCCCTGGAAGAGGCACTGCCTTGCGCCTGATTTCGTCGACGCGATCGTGAACGCGAGTGACACTCTCGAACATTCCGCTCGCTAAGAACGCCGTCTCGATACCGCTCCGCGCCGCACCGCTGTATGTGATTTACCGCTTCCACCAAGGAAAACCCGCTCGTGAGTGCTAGTGAAAACAAGCAGCTGCATCGCGAAACCACCAGGAGGACAAGAAACGAAGAAGGTTGTATAAGGTAGGTGCCCTGTATCCTTGAAATATCCTACCCACTCAATCACCTCCTCCCGTATCCATCTCCTCATCCCTTATTCCTTTCTAGGCGGCGAAGAACCGCTATCCTCTGAATACAGTCCATTTCCTTTTCCAAGTCGCTTAGAACCCTACCCCACGGTTTCGGTGTAACGCCGAGCCAGTCATACTTAGATTTTCGCTTATGTTTATTAGTTATTAAGTTATGTTTAGCTTCAGTTTGAGCCAACTGTAGTCTATATTTTAATTGCAATGGATAACTATCGACATTATATAATGGTTCTACTTGATTAGTTAAATTAGAAGGTATATTACATACTTTACCAAATACTAATTCGTGTGGCGTGTAATTTGTTTCCGAATGAACAGTAATATTAAAACCGAAACACCAGAAAGATAACCAATGACTCCAAGTTTCCGGGTGATTGCTACATTGAATTCTTAGGAAGGAACCTAACACTTTATGGGTGTTTTCTAACGCGCCTATTGACTCGTGGTGGTACGCAGTCGATGATAGTTTTTCTATATTCAAGATCTTACAAACCTGTTCCATTGTCGACGAAATAAACTCCGTCCCTCGATCTGTGGCTATTACCTTAGGAATACCAAATATTAGAATAAAATGACGTACGAATGCATCAGCAATGGACGTAGTTTCTTTATTTGCTAAAGGAATTGCTTGTACGAATTTTGATAATTCGCATTGTATAGTTTAAATATAAGAATTATTATTAATGTCCTTATCTAAGGGTCCAACTACATCTAGGTATACTTTTTCAAAGGCTGAAGACGCCGTAGTGGTAATCTCCATCGGCTCTTTAATATAACGACTATGTTTCATTTTCTAACACATCGAGCATTTACGTACAAATTCTTGTACATCTTTTTCAATACTAGGCCAAAAATATCGTTTCTTAATGGTGTTTATCATTCTGCGCATTCCAGCATGTTCGCTAGAAGGCAGCAAATGAAAATCATTCATAATAAGAGTTTTCTCTTTATCATCCATTATTCTTTTAACACCTCGCAATATACATAAACGGGGACTGGTCCAATTATTCAATGACTTAATTTCATTGCAAATATTTTTAATAAATTCTATATTTTGTTCATCTTTAACGATACAAACTTCTTCAACGCCTATCTTTCTACAAAATAAACTTAATTTCTGCACGAATTCGACTCGCGAGAAGTGCGCCTTGAAATTAAGATTAATGTATAAATGTCTCATACTTGATCTAAAAGCAAAACACTCCATTTCGGTAGTAATCATATTTTTCGCTCTCAGTTTATCTAATATTTTCCCATCCATAAACATCATCTCAACTGTATAACGCGGTTTTCTTAATATATCCACGACTCTTGGTTGATCAGGCCAATTGTCTTTAGATTTATTAAGATCCACGTTCCCTTTTAAAACTTCTCTTTCATTCATTTCATCCATCCTCATCTTCTGTACTCTAGTCATCACATTCATTACTTGTTCATGCATCTGCTTTAACTCATCATTAATGTAAACAATTTTTTATTTATATTCCTCTAAAGCAAGTCTAAATTTAAGTAGTCTATTAGAAGGATCTTTAATACCAAAAAGATACACTAAAGGCTTGTGGTCTGTCATTAATGTAAAATTTCTGCCGTAAATATAAGGCCTAAAGTACTTCACAGCCCTAACAATAGCCAAAAGTTCCTTTTGGATTGTTGGGTAGTTTCTTTCGGCTTTATTTAATGGCCTACTAGCATAGGCTATGGGTCTCAAATCTCTGTTACATAAGACTGCACCGATAGCGACACCTGATGCATCTGTTTGTACTACGAATTCATTGTTTGTTGAAAAATCAGGATATTGCAATATTGGCTGTGATATCAAAGACTTTTTTAAAATATCGAACGCTTTTTGACATTCATTAGTCCATATAAATGGTTCGTTTTTCCTGGATAATTTAATTAAAGGAATAGTAATATCAGCAAAAGATTTTATAAATTTACGATAATAATTGCAGAACGCTACAAATCACTTGGCATCGTCTGAATTTTTAGGTATAGGATAATTTTGAAGAATTTTGATCTTATTTGGGTCAGGAGAAACGCCTTTGTCAGAAACAACGTGCCCTAAATACAAAAGTTCCTTTTTCAAAAATTCACATTTATGGGGATTTAATTTTAAATTTACTTTTCTAAGTCTTTCCATCACGCTTATTAAATTTTGATTATGCGAGCTTAAATTACGTCCAAATATTATAAAATCATCTAAATAAATGAAACATTTCTCAAATGCAAGGCCTGATATAGCAACAGACATCATTCGACTGAATGAACTGGGACTAACCTTAAGACCCATAGGTAATCTTTTCATTTGGTACTGTCCTGAGCTAGTTGTAAATGCCGTATACTTACGACTCTCAGGAGTCAAGGTCACTTGGAAGTAACCTTGGTGAAGGTCAAGGTGACTAAAATAAATTGCTCCAGAAAGCGAGTCTAAGATCTCATTTATGTTCGGTAAGGGGAATTTATCATCTACTACCAGATCGTCTAATTTCCTATAGTCAACTACTAGCCTCCATTTATTATTTTGACCTTCAACACTTTTCTTTGGAACTAACAGTATTGGACTGGACCATTCACTATTACATTCCTCTATGATGTCATTTGCTTTTAAATTTATATTTGGTTTTCGATTTCAGGCTTTAAGGCTTGTGGTAAACGGTATGGTTTTACATATACTGGAGAAATATTTGGTTTAACAGTAATGGATTGTTGATAAATATTTGTGGTCGTTAACTTATCACCTTCTATATGAAACACATCTGCATACTTTGCACAAATGGCCTCAATGCTTTTCTGTTCTTCATTGTGCAAATGAGATAAATTTAGTTCGAGTAGTAACTTTTGAACTCTATCAACATTAATATTGATTTTATCAAATGTACATATATTATAGTTATCTATAGATTGCAATTCTGGTGTAAAAGAAGCTACATCTACGTCTTGTTCAGAAACATTTAATATCTTAATAGGAATCCTATTATTTTTTACTCTAGTGATTTCATTAGCTAAAAATACATCTTTGCTTAATTCTTTTCCACAAACAACAACATCACCACGTATACATTCATTCACATAAATAAAGTGTATTGATTCTGATCGAGTAGGAATAAGTAAGACTTCTTTATTTTTATCAACATCATTAATCAATTTCAAGGAATAAGTAAAAATGTCTATATATAAAGTAACCAAATTTGTGTGCAAATTAATGTTGGCTTCATATTTTGACAGAAAATCTAACCCTAAAATACCATCAGCCTTTAACGGTAACGACTCAAAAACTGAAAATGAATGGTTAAACTGTACATTGTTACTGGTTTTTAAAGTTAAATTTACCAATCCTTTATTTATTTTTATTTTTTATTTTTTATTTTAAAACTTCTTGCACAATATTACAAAATAATGCACAAAGGCGGACTTAATGCCTGTGGCATTCTCTGCCAACCAACCTTTGGGTGGTGCAGAGACAATTCAAGGTAGGTGCGTAAGAGAGCCGTAATCCGAGAGCAAAACCACATATAGCTATTACTAAACATAAAGTGAATAATAACTGAAAATATAATATACACAATATCACAATATGTATATATATATATATATATATGTATATATATATATATATATATATATATATATATATATATATATATATATATATATATATATACCTATATAATATAATACATATTAATACTTATATATAAAAATATAAGTATGTGAATATAATATTCTAATAATAACAATAAAAATATATATATGTATAGATATTCATAAATGTATATACCTAGTAATTACGATTATACAAATACACTATGAACATTCTGCCAACTGTTCAATATACTGCCGACGGACTCTGGCCTTGAAAAGTTCACGAGAAGAAGACATCCTGATTTCAAGAGGGAGTGCATTCCAGAGAAGGATTGACTGTATATTGAAGGAGGAATGAACAAGAGTAGAGCTATGGGACGGACAAAGTAGAAGGAGATTATTGGTAGAGTGAAGGTCCCTATTATGACTGCTGCATAGATATTGGAATTGAGGTGTAAGATAAGTGGGAGCGTTTGAAGAATTTAAAAGAGAATAGAGAGTAGTCAGCGTTCGCAGATTACGTCGTTGACGGATAGGCAACCATCGCAATTGTGAACGATGAACGGATATGTGGTCATATTTACGGAGATTGAAAATGAATCGAATGCAATTGTTGAGAAGTCGGTCCAGTTTATTGAGCAGATCTGCATTCAAGTCGAGATAACATACATCACCATAGTCGATGACTGGGAAAATTAGGGTTTGCACAAGCATTGTTTTCGTCTTAGTCGGGAGGAAGTTCTTTAGGCGATAAAGAGAACACAGTGTACTCGTGACTTTCTGACTAACACTCGCTACCTGAGTGCGCCAGTCAAGGGTAGAGTCAAGGTGTAGGCCGAGATTTTTTACACTAGGACTCAAGGGTATTACTGAGCCATTAAAAATTATAGGAGCGAGAGAATTTAAATCAACCTTGCACATGATACGTGGGCTACCTATTAGAATAGCTTGGCACTTAGTGGGATTTACAGGTAGGCCGAATCTGTTCGACCAGGCACTAATCGTATCTAAGTCCCGGTCAATCCCATCGATAGCTATGTTGAGGTCTTCAACCCTTTCCTGCGTGTAGATCTGTAGGTCATCGGCGTATAGATGATACGCACAGCGAAGTTCATAGGTTAAAAGATTTATAAACAATGAAAAAAGAAGAGGAGAAATTATACCGCCTTGAGGAACGCCAGAGTCAAGATCTCGCCACGATGATGAGGTCTCATCTACGCGTACCGACTGCTGACGTCCTCGAAGATAAAAAGAGAATCATTCCAAAGCGTCGGAAGAGATCATAAGGTAGGAGAGGACGGACAAGAGGATATCGTGACTGACGGCGCCGAAGGCGTTTGAAAAGTCCACCAAGACCATAACAGTGATCCTGGTGTCCTCCACTCCCGCCCTGACGTCGCCAGTCACTTTCAGTAGTGCTGAGACAGTGCTATGTCCGGGTCTGAATCCCGATTGTAGTGGGGAAAGTATGTTATTTTTGGAGACAAACCCGGACAACTGCTTATGGACGCATGCCTCCAGCACCTTCGATAGGAATGGGAGAATGGAAATAGGACGAAAATGTGAAGGGAGGGAAGGATTGGATATTTTTGGTAATGGGCGAACTAAGGCTTTACGCCATAAGAAAGGAAATTGACCGGACTCAAGGGAAAAGTTTAGGATATGGGTAAGTGGGGAAAGTAGAGAATCCAAGATGGCGGTGACCATATAACGACTCACGTCGTCACAGCCTACCGCTTTGGACTTAATAGACAGGATAATCTTTTTGATCTCTTCCGACGCGATTGGTGAAAAATTAAAAGAACTGATATTTGGACGCACTAATCCGGACATATAGTATAAAGTTTGACACTTTGTACTGGCATCCAGATTGTTGGCAGCAGTAAAATGACAATTAATGTCGTCTAATCCAATAGTCTTAGGAAAGTCTATATTCCGGTGCTTCCCAATACCGAGAGAGCCCAAAAATTTCCAAATACTGGCTGGTGAAGAAGACTCTATGTTGGCAAGAATATGTCGGCGTTTAGCGTTACGTATCATCTGGTTACACCGATTCCTAGCAGTCTTATAAGAAGTCCAGTTGTCGTCACACCGATCTCTTCGGTATTTCCGAAAAGCTCGGTCTCTGCGCCTCATCGCCATCCGAACACCCTCGGTCATCCAAGGCGCCGGAGGACGCTTCAGTTTGATCTTCTTAACAGGAGCGTGAGCGTCGTACAACCTGATTACAGTCTCGTTAAAAATTTGGACCTTGTCATCAACTGAGGTCGCCGCAACCAGGTTATTCCAATCTATTTCCGAAGCATCTAGACGCAATTTATCCACATCCATCCGAGTAAAACAACGCTTGTGCAAGACTTTGGGCAAGGGTTTAGGAGGTTTAATGATATAAGAAAGGAAAATGAGGTCATGGTGAGAGAAGCCTGGAGCAGGATATTGACCGTGGGACGAAACAAGGGAGGGTTCAGAGATAAGGATTAAATCTAGCCAGGTACTATCCCCATTGGGATTGTGGTGCGTAGCTTGAAGGGGTAAGACGTGAAGGCTGGCAGATTCGAGGATGCGGAGAAGACGAAGTGAACGGGAAGACCGATAGGATAGAAGGTCGGTATTGAAATCACCCATGATGATGTAATGTGTATACTCAGACCCCAAGGATTCTAGTACCAATTCTAATTCGGTGAAGTAATCGATAGAAGGTGGACAGTAAACTACTCCAAGAACCAATTTAGTTCCCCTGACCCAAACCTCTAGAAAGAGAAATTCTGCAGAACCAGAATACTGTGAAGGAGAAGAAGCAATGATTTTGTAAGGAAGGTTACTACGCAGATATATAGCTACTCCACCCCCTCTCCTATCAATTCGATCATTCCTGACGAGAATAAAACCTGGGAGAGGGTAAGTAGTAGAAAGAAGATGAGGTTTGAGCCAGCTCTCAGAAATCAGGATGCCCTGAACATCGGTATCGGTAAATGCCTCCAAGAGGTCACTAAAGTGGCTGGGAACACTTTGTGCATTTAGGTGACACACTTTAAATAACCGACTTGTATTTAGATTGAAATTTTGTCGTAAAATGTCACCAAGTGTTAATTCGTCTAGAGAGCAAAAGCTGTCATTGGCAGATAATTCAGCAGAATCATTGGCAGAATAAAAAGAAGAATCATCATGTAAAGACATCATAATATACAAAATAAATAATAATAAATTATATAATACTTATATAAATAAATAATATAAACTAATCTAAGGTATGTATAAGTTAAAATTATTTACGGTGCACGGTGGATTCCTTTAGAAAGCATTCTGCACCACCCGCCAACTGTCACACACAGAAAAAAAAAGTAATATATACAATATTAAAATAAAAGACACAAAAATAAAAACAACAACGAGAACTAAACCGAAACAAAGTACAATATCATTAAGATTTAAGTAGCACGTTTCCGAACGCAACTCGAAGTAGCCTTATGTGTCAGTATGACAACTCTGAAACGTCAAAACAAAACTAAAAACAAAGTCGAAAGTTGTAGGAAATAAACTTACAATTAATTTGTGAAGCAACAACAAACTTGAAAACAAATCAAAAGATAGTAATATTAATTGTAGTAATGCTAATACTAACAATAAATATCTAGAACGTTACTTTAACACCAGAAATACTTATAAAAACATCGACAAACGTAAACAAGAAATAACAGTATGAGTACCTCTAACGCGAGGTGGCTTTGACCGGCCCTGCAGACGAGGCTTTGGGATACTTCTCGAGAATGGGGTTGAGCTCCTCCATAGAAACGACTTTGTGTCGAATGCCATCCGAGGACTTGATATTGATGATGCCATCCTGAGTCCAGCAGTTCTTCATACCAAAGTGAAGCCGCGCCTTTGCGAATACTGACTGTCGGGTCCTAGTCAGAAACTCTTTAACAGATGCCGGGGACCCCTTGAGTTTCGTCTTAGATCTCCAGACTGCAGCCTTGTGGTCCGAACAAGAAAATTTCACCAAAATGGGACGGTGATGATCCTTGCTGGAACTCCCTATACGGTGGCAAATCTTGATGGAATTTTCCTTGAGGTCTTTCATACCCAATTTATTGTGGATGACATCCAGTATCACGGAAGTACAGTTTTCCTTGTCTTGCTCAGGAATCCCGGAGAATATAAGTGCTTTTCTTCGCTGCCTGGTATCTATCTCATCCACTGCCCTGGTACATTCAGCAATTTGGTTCCGAAGCAAACGAAGCATGCTGAAGGTCAGCTCTCTGAACGTCCTGAACTCCTCAGCGACTTCAGCCACAGTGTCCTTCGCTGAACCTCCTAACTGCAGTTGTGCCTAAAGTTCGTCCATTTATCTATTGACACACTCCTCCAAACTCTTTTGTGCCAAATGGATGTCCGAAATTTGTGCCATTGTACTTTATTGTCAGAAAAAGTGTCTTCAAGAAAGTTGATAGTGTCAGTTGGCAGGTGGTGTTTAATATATCTTTGTCAGTGTGTCACATAAAGTGCGACTAACACAGGAACAGATCAAACCGTATGTAAAACACTTGTTTTACTATAATTAATTGGAAAAGTAACAGTAAAACTATTTTAAATTAATTTCTTGTTTTTTAGATGTGTCTTAACTTTATTTACACCTACCGCCAAAAAAAGACCTTTAGCTCTGGTCTGTCCACCTATGCCATTTATTAACGTATTATCTCTGTGTACGGGCGTGTTAAAAGGAATCGCTTCACTTTTTATAACAGACAGTGAGGCACCAGTATCAATAAGTCAATAATATTTTATGTTATTAATGTACAATGCCACGTACTTTGTGTTTTCATTGCATGATAAGATGGTGTTCTTAAGATCGAAAAAACTGAATCGGATTAGTATTTGATTGTTCACTACTTTGAGGCTCCTCTACATTGTACTCAATTGCATATAAATTTCGATTTTGAGAGTTATTTTTACTTGGTGTAAAAATCCTACCTCTGCTACTATAAAAAGGTCTACGATTGGCATATTTACTCTCAAGTTATTATTAAAATTATTACCTCTATAGTTATTATAACTAGCGCGCCCCATTCCACGCTGATATCCGTAATTAATATTACGTTGACCACGAAAGAAAATGCTTATTGTTAAAGAAAGTACGTCCTTGCTTTGATACATGCATGAGGTTACCTTTTGGTTGAGCTGGCCTGTCCTCGTCTTTGGCAGCCTGTATTGCTTCTTTCAAACTGCTATAATTTCGCGACGTGATGATTGTAGATACTCGCGAGCTGCGCAGTCCGTCTGAAAATGTTTTTATCGCAGATTTTTCATTTATGGGCTTAAGTACAGAATAAGCACTCGAGTTTCCATCAGCTTGCGAAATCGTCATGTCAGTAAACAACTGCTCTATTTCCTTACCATATTCTTCAATGCTCTTTTGACCTTGTCTCATAGACTGTAACCGGGACTGAATAGCCGTATACGACTTTTTTGTTATTAAATTATTACGTATATCTCTAAGCAAGTCGTCAACCTTCTCACATTTGTTAGAAATACGTAATTTTGTGTTTTCTGAAAGTCTATTCTTTAAGACGAAAACTATCAGTAAGGACTTACCTTCGTCGTCGAGCATATCCGCGTATATTTCTATAGAGTCAATCATTCTCTTAGTGGTGTTCTCAGTATCATCCATTACTGGAATTAAATTACATGCCAATTTTAATTCAAACTCCATTTTGTTAGTTTTAATTGAGATTGGAAAAACACATAAAATTTTTATCTCGTCATACAATAGTTGACACCTCTTAAAAATGTCTTTGCTTAGTTGAGCTACTTCTGTATCGCTACTCCTCTCTAAAACTAATAATAATGATTGGCATTTCTCAAAAATAACATTTGTTTCTTTCAATTTAGTTTCAATAGTACGACCCTTATACCTACTTTGACCTCTTTTTACTAAATATTTTCGTAATTCACATAACAAATCATAACATTCTTTTAAACTTTCTATCATTATGTATCTATAATTTTAAAATATTGTACCTATAATAATTCATAACTACGTAAAACTTAATTCTATTTCGTAACATACAGACATGAAATGTAACGCGTAAGCAGTTTTTGCCGCAATTATAATTACTAGCGTAATGAAATTTGATCACTGTCTTTACACATTTTACTTAAAATTGTCATTAGAAAACCAAATTAACTGCTGAAATATATTCTAAATTGTTTTAATACCACTCACACTTTCAAATATTGTCATAGTTTATTGAAAATGACAGCACTTTCTGACTTGGTTTTTCTCGGGCTTTTGACTTGGTTTCCTACGACATTTTATGGCAGAAGCTAGAAAGGTTGCAGTCAGTGCCGGTAGCTGTAATAAACATTTTAAAATATTGGTATGGAAACCAAGTCAACAGTGTAAGATGGGCAGGGGCTATGTCTGACTCGTATGGGTTGGAATGCGGGGTGAGACAAGGTGGCTTGACCTCACCGACGCTTTTCAACCTTTACGTGAATGAGTTGATTGGCGAGCTCAGTAGCGCCAATGTTGGATGCCGTATTGATGGCATATCTATCAACAACATAAGTTACGCTGATGACATGGCGCTGTTGAGTGCGTCACCCTGTGGATTGCGAAAGCTTATTGGTATATGCGAAAGATATGCAGAAACTCATGGCCTAATTTATAATGTACAAAAAAGTGAAGTCATAGTCTTTGAGGCGAGTGGCAGGAGTCCTAAAGAACTTCCTCCTATCTGTCTCAAAGGAGTTCGTTTGAAAAGAGTTTTTCAATTTAAATACTGAGGGCATATATTGACACCCGACCTCAGGGATGATGCGGAAATAGAGAGGGAGCGGAGGGCGTTGTCAGTGAGAGCGAACATGCTAGCCCGCAGGTTTGCCAGATGCGGGGAGGATGTGAAGTTGACTCTTTTTAGAGCTTA
The DNA here is from genome assembly GCA_944739405.2 of Euclidia mi. Classification (NCBI taxonomy): domain Eukaryota; kingdom Metazoa; phylum Arthropoda; class Insecta; order Lepidoptera; family Erebidae; genus Euclidia; species Euclidia mi. Next base: position 66,065,570 of record OX123190.2, read on the forward strand.
CTGCACATCTTTCTATACCTGTAGCCTGTGGGCTAGATATACTCAAAAGTCTTACAATGCCCTCCGTATCCAATATAACAATGCGTTTAGAATGCTGTTGGGGCTTCCTCGCTTTTGTAGCGCATCAGGGATGTTCGCTGAAGCGCGTGTCGACTGTTTCTATACCACAATGCGCAAAAGGTGTGCGTCCCTGGTGCGCAGAGTGTGGGCTAGCTCCAACAGCCTTCTGAAAATGATAGCGGGCAGGTTTGACTGCCAGTACGTAAATCACTGCTGCGGAATTGCCCATGGAATTGCGCAGCGGTGATGTGCGTAACTGTTTAAAAAAAAAAATGATTATTTTGTAATGTGCGCTTTTTACTAACATAGGTTAAGTTTCTGTTACTAACAACTATGAGTCTATGGTCACTTGAATAAAGTATATTTATTATTATTATTATATTATTATTTATCATACTAAATGCACGTAATATTCTAAAACACTCACTTATTTACGTACGCCAGTAGAGTAAAATTGGGGCTTCTGCATCACTTGCTCTCGCGTCGCCGCTCGAGCTGCGTGATACAGAAGCCCCAATTTTACAATCGAGATCGATTCATATTAATGTGTTCTGCATAACTCAGAGTGCCCAGTAATACCATACTGTTATAGTTAACATAATTTTTTAAGTTTAGCAATTATTTAGTGATCAATGGTAGCGTTACTTTTAGTGAGTTTTTATTATGAATGTGTGTACCTAATGAATTCCTCACTACATGTAATATCAATGTAATCATGTTACCAATTTAAAAAATAAATGGATATGTTAATGAGTCTAGGAAACTATTAAGTAAAATAAAACAATGTATATTATCAATTTAAAAAAAGTTTATTATCAATGCACCATTTTTTAAACACAAAACATTTTTTAAAGCACATATTGAGTCATGATAAATACAATTGTACAAATCTTCAGAACACTTATAGCGATCATATAAACATAACAAATTAGGACAACATTTATCTTCTAAATTAATTACATTATTAGTATTTAAAATATCCTTCAACCATAACATTTTTTCAAGACCTTTAACGTAAATACACTTATCTTTTAAAACATCTGTATTTAATATTGATAATTTGAGTAAGGTATAAATCCTTCACCCCAGTATATTTTTCTGTTACGTTCAATCCAGCAAACCTGCCGTCTTTCTGATTTAGTCAAATCGTAAAAAGGAAATGGTGGTTTGATTAAAAACACTTATAGGTTTTTACTACACCATACAGCTATTTCTTTTAGTATAAATTCATTTGCTTCTGTTTTAAAGCCTTGAACGTCAACAATGGCCGTCATGATAGCCTACGCACGATGTTGCTTAGAGGTTTGTATTCCACGATTCGGTCGTTTATAATCAAGCAATATGCAGCCGTATTATCTGGTATCGATTTTGAACATTCAATTTCTAATCGAACATCTACTGGACCTGTCTTTAGACTATCGTTTTGCCTTGAACAGTCTATAATAAACAAGGGAGCCTTTTCTTTAAATTCCTTTAGATTGAGCAATGGATCGACTGGACAGTTGTGATACGACTGGCGAAATTTTGCGTACATGTCGTATAATATACTGTATTTGTTCTCAGAAAATTTTAAACTTAAAGGTTCATATGGATAATATTGTGAATTTAAAAACAAGGTCACGTTTGTTACCTCGCAATGATCGAACAGTGAACTATCTTTCAGTTTATTATTTTTTCTATTAGTTTGTAAGCCAAAGATTACATATCTAGGTTTTTCCAGTTGTGATGCAGTTTTAACTGACCATGAATGTTTTGTAGTTTTAGGCAGTAAGGGGTACTCATACAAATCCCAATTTCTAAAAGCCATTTGAATAGGTTTATCTTTTTCTAAATGTTTTAACAAAGTTAGTCGTTCACGATCTGAGACTTTTATGTGTGGTACTCTCCATTGTATTCTTTCTATATCTATTTGGAAATTAGCAATATCATCAGTAAGCATAACGCTGTTTAAGTTAGAGTTACTTCTATTCAATATAAGTTCATGTTTACAGTTTATTACAATTTTAATATAATCTTCCGCAAATCCTAAAATCATATTCAATGGTATTAAAGCACTGAAATGATCCTTATTTTGAAATCCCTCTAAGTTCCAACCCCACAAGTTAGCAACTTTACTTTCCGCTTCATTTAATGAGATGTATGACTTTATTGTAGTTGTTATTCCCGAATTTTTTATACGATCTATTTCAATACCATTAATTTGGTATCTGATGTCTTGAAATAGGAACATATTAAAATTATTATTAAATGTAACAGTTTTCTCAATCGGTTTTCCATCTTTGCCAAAGAACTTAGCTCGCCCTTCGACATAAATTGCACTGGCTGACGGTAGCACGTATATGTCTTGCTGGTGTATGGGAATTCGAATTTCGTCGTTTTCTCTAAAGCAGTTATTGTACGGATTATAAGAATGGATTTCATAACTTTCGATAGAAGTATCAAAGTGTGGTAAATCATTAATCTGCAGCATATTCATACTTGAAAACCCAGAGCTTTAAGAAAGTCTATATTTGCTTTAGTTAATTTGTTCACTTTTTTCTTACGTCTATGCACCTTAGTGGTTCTAGGAGAAATAAGGTGTTTTATTTTAAGTGGAGGGTTTATATTATATAATATCATTTTGATTTTCTTAAATGAAGACGTAATTGAATATGATCTATAAAGTTAATGAGATGATTAAACTGATCAACAATCTTAATGGATATGGATGAAATTATATTTTTGTTCACGGGTATGTAAATAATACTTTGAGGCGTTTCTATGTAATGGTCTCCTGCAGTAGTATTAGGTACAAATTCATGAATAATATGAGTTGGTAATCCGTTAGTGTAAGAGCCGTATACTATGTCACATTCAATCCTGATAATAGTGGGAATTTTAGTATTACTAGAATACACATTTGATGCCGAGTTTAAATTGAACAATATAGCAAACCGCACTCATAATTTACAGATAAATTCAGAGGTGGTTGAAAATATGATTCTAACTCTGATTTGGTGCCAGAGATAGTTACCGTTATAGACATACTTGCATACTGAACAGTTTTGAGCCCTACTGTTTATTTTATTCCATATCTATGCCAAAATGTCCTTAAAAATTTTAAACATAGATGTCCACAATTGAAAGGATCATTACCTTGTATATTTTCATAATTGTAGTGGACTTTACAGCCTAAGTAATTTATAATTTCTTTTGGAGGCTTAAGATTTCCGTAGCTGTCAAAATATTCAATATATTTATTATGTTTGCATAGGCTACCCAATGAGAACCTGGATTCTTAGATATATCTAAGTTAACAACTCCACATTCTTTTTTGTAGGGACATTTCGGGAGCTTATCTCTCATAAAAACACCTCTAAAATATGGGATGCTACATCCATACTTCAAAATATCTAAGTTAGTTAAGGCGCGGTTGGGTAGCCGGTATTTTTGCTTTTGAAACGAAGATTCCAAGTCCATTTTTATGCGGTTTAAGGTGCAGTCCTTTTCCAATGCAAAGGGCCTCCATTTTTTATTGTGTCTCTTCGATTCTTCATACAGTTTTTTTACCATCTTGTACTCATTTATGGTCTTTGCAATACCAGCTGCACCACCTGCTAAAGCTCCTGCCGCTGATAATCCCGCGAAAATAGGAATCAAAGGTAATACTCCACCAGTTTTTGGTATGGGAATAACTCGAGGAAGCTTAAAGGATGAATCATCAGCTAATTCTCTGGCAGCAGCCATTGCTAATTCTATTGCTACTTTCTTGCATTTTGGTTTTAATTTTTTCATACGTTTTGCCGCAACAGTAATTATATTTTTAAATTTATTTTTAAGACCTTTTCCAGATGCTGTTTTACTCGAAGGCTTTCGATGACGTGTTTTTAGCCCAGAACCTGTTTTAATTTTCGTTAACATGGCATTACTTACTAAATGCGCAGCAATTTTTTCTCCTGCATTTGAATCAGGGGCAAAGGCGCGCTTCCTTGCCATTTTTAACAAAATTAAGTCAGCCTTGTGTCGATCCTTCAAATTTGATGACTTTTGATATGCAATATCATGTTCTTTACAATATTCGTCTAATTTATTTATACCCTTATCTCCACGTTTTAGTCGCTTAATTAATTTTGTACCAGGTCTACAGTAATTGTATCCTGGTAAATGTAATTCAAATGGCAAATGATTTATGAGCCAGTTGAGAAGAATACTCTCTCCAATACACATAATAAGACTGATTTATCTGGGAGTAAATATTTAATAAATAGGTCTACAAAACAATGCGTTTGACACTTTGTAGATTAAGTTTATTGGTTCTCATAAAATATTCGACTTATCGATCCAACTATTTTCAGTAGATGGTAAACCTAGCCACTTTACAAAAGCCCTGTTACCTTTGCGTTTAATAACTTTTTCAACTAAATATATGTCAGGATGTTTCGTTTGCTGAAGTTCTTGAGCATAAAATGCTCCTAAAATAGGTTGACCTCGGATCGTATTCTTCTTATTATTATAAAATTCTGTTCCATTATCAGTTTGTAGATTTTTAGGACTGCGACCATCATCCAACAAACTCTTGAAAGTGTCACATACAACATCTTTATTCTTAGATTTCAGAGGAAATGCCCAAGCATATTTCGAAAATGTGTCAATAACTGTAAGAATAAATCTATAGCTTTTATTTTCTTTGTATATTGATTGCATATCAATTAGATCAGCCTGCCAAAGATCATCTATATCTTTCATAATAACAGTTCTTCGCGGAAAGTTTACCCTTGCACTTTTATGAATTTCATTTACAATATCAGCCTTACTCATGGTTTGAAATTTCTGTATATATATGTATGTATTTTTTGTTTACAAGTCTTTTTTTCAATTCAGTATCTGAACATACTATCATGGAGTTAAAATACCCAAACATATATCATTCTGGACGGTTTAGTAATACTAAGTCAGAATTTGTTTGTCATCAGTATTTATTCCTTAATTATGTTAGCTTCTTTTAATTCTTCAATTATTGATAAAATTTCATTATCATGATTTGTGTTACCAGCATCTCTTGAAGCTACTAATAATTTTAATCTATCAACTAATTCATTGGGATCATCCCAATACACCAAGTCAGTGTGTTTCTTATATTTTTTAAGTTTTGGCAAGCTACCTCCAAGCTTAGTTTGTTTTTTTTCCATTGAAGCCTCACAAAATAACGGCTTTATAATTTGACGATACTTAGTGCCTTTATCACCTCTTATTTGACCCCTAGGATTAAAATCTCTCTTATGAGTGTCTGCGCTGCATAAACGCCTGATCATTTTAAATGGCATCAAGTTACTCGTTTAAATAATACTGTACCTGACTCCTAAATTTATTTTACTTACACCCGCACATATTTTTGTTATTCGATTTCTAATTTTGTTACGCTGGCATCAATACGTAAAAACTGCGAATCATTGTAATACTTAATGACAAAAAAGCAAGATTAAAGCTGTTATCAACGGAATCTGAGGTTTTCATTACAAAACTTTGTCTACTATTACACATTAAAATTGGCGACCGCGACATCACGGATTTGCAAAATTCGGATCGAAGTACGAAAACAAAGAATTCTCGTCAAAAGGAAATCTACCAAAGATTGATTGTGGAGGACTACAGACGCAGGAACACTATCAAAGAAGACAACTAAGCCAGCCAGGTCGGTCAGCAGAAAGCGCCGCGCCCAGCCTTAGCTTCTACGACGACGCCACGTCGGGGTTCACCGTCAGCCTGCCACGCCAGTTCGAGGATTCCGTCAACATTTGTAGAACAGCTCGTGTTTCTATCAGTGCCAACAGCCATCAGCGAGGACCAATGCAGCCGGAAGCAGCCGTCTCGCCTATCAGTTAAGTGCCATTCCCATAGTTTACCCTAACACCTAAACCTATTTTTCCTATCAAAAGGGTCGCTGTTTGGTACATTCCACTTGTGTATTTCATTAGTTCAACAAAGTATCTAGCTAATTTAAAGCTTATTTCAAGTAAACAACCAGTAAATATAGAAAAATAGTGTAATTAAAATTCATTGTTCAGTGTGACAACTACCTACGTCATCATTTGTAAAATTATAAATTCTTAAAATACCAGTACATTCCTTAAAATAAGTTCATAAATGAACAATACTTGAGTATCTAAACACCAATTAGTAATATTGCCAATTTTTCTCATAGACACCCTCCCAATAGTTCGTGCCATTATTGTAGTTAACATTATTTCAAATATTTTGGGCCGACTATTCCAGAAACTCCATCGCTGCCTGACGCTGCCAGCTACCGCTAGCCGCGTTTGGGTGACGTCGGTGCATCGTCGTGCTGCCGAGCTGCAGCCGCGCTGCTGCGCCAGGTGCCGCCGAAGGAGTATCAGATAAGATTCTAAACATATAACTTTATTCCTTCATTTTGCGTTACTGTTTAGAACTCAATTAACAATAAGCATTTTTCGTAAAGTTCTCAGTGCTAGTTTATCGTTTGTTGTTGCTATTAGTATTTAACAAAATGTCTTTAAGCGAAGATAAAGACTGTAATGCAAAACAATTGAAGGAACTGTTTGCTAAGCGTAGCTCGGTCAAAGGTCGTTTAACAAAGTTTAAAAAATATTTAGATGGAGTATGCTCTTCAAAATTGAATAAAACCCAAATTAAAGAGTTAGAAATTAGTATTGGTAAAATACGAGCTATGTCTAGCAAATTTGATGAACTACAGGCTCAGATTGAGGTCATTAATTGCGATAATATGGACTCCGAGATCGACGAACGTGATGAAATTGAGCAGATCTTCACTTCACATCTTGCAATTGCTGAAGAGCAACTTGATAAGTACAAAAATACTTCAAACGAATCTGATTTGCACAATTCATCACAATGTCATAACGATCTGTCATCTCAATGTCATCATGTTGATTTTAAATTACCACAAATACAAATCGCAAAGTTTGATGGCGCTTATTTCCGCTGGCTTGAGTTCCGAGATACCTATTTATCGCTTATTCATAACAATGAACGCATTAAACCTATTCACAAGTTCCATTATTTGGTATCGTATCTTGAAAAGGAAGCCGCGCGAATTATTTCCAATTTAGAGATTTCTGAAAATAATTATAAAACTGCATGGCAGCTTTTGTGCGATCGTTACGATAACAAGCGCCAACTTATAAATCAACACCTTAATTCATTGATATATTTCGAATCAACACAACAACAACACAAACGTGAATCGGACAAATCACTGAGGTTTCTAGTTGACCACGTAACTAAAAACTTGCGAGCATTGTCAAGTTTAGCAACGAAAGATGAACTGCTTGAAATGATAATTATTAAAATTCTTATACCAAAATTAGATAATCGTACTGCCATGAAGTGGGAAGAACATCGTAATAATTTGTCCAATCTCCCTGCTTTAAAGGATTTCAAAAAATTCCTAACTGATCGCGCTGATGTGTTAGAAACTATGAATCAAAACAAGTCTGATATACCCAAGGTCACACAATCACGTCAAAACAATAATAACAATTCTCGTAGTACTAAATCCTTTTCATCTACAGTTCAGAACACCGGCTCTGTCGCTAAGCAGTGCGTTGTCTGTAAGGGTGACCACTGGATATACGACTGCCCTACATTCCTTGCGAAGAGCGTTCAGGAACGACGAGATGAAGCATTTAAGTTGCACTTATGCTCCAATTGTTTACGAACTGGGCATCGTGCACGTGACTGCAAGTTGGGTCCCTGTCGTGAGTGCAAGCGTAGGCACAATTCACTCTTGCATTCCCCTAATTTAAACAATACTAGTGCAAGTAATGCTAGTACAGTCAGCAGCAATAATACCAACACAGATCGTGGTTCAACTGAAATATCAGTAAATAATTCTATTAGTGATAATTTTATAGAAAATCACATTCTTTTATCAACAGCTATGGTTAATGTTATCAATCCACAAACAAACAAACAATTTCGAGTGCGTGCTTTGTTAGACTGTGGCAGTCAGTCTTCATTTATTAGCCAGTCACTTATGAACAAGTTATCATTACAGGTATGTGCTATTAATACTATAAACGTTATCGGTATAGGCAACAACTTAGCGGAATACGTAAACAAAAGTTGTATTGCCCGATTAAATTCTCTTAATGATGACTATAGTGTTGTACAGTCATTTTATGTATTAAACCAATTAACAAGTGTTATTCCAAAACAATCTATAGACATTAGTCAATTAAATATTCCAACCAACCTACAGCTAGCTGATCCTAGCTTTAATCGGCCTTCAGCCATAGACGTCTTGATAGGTGCAGACCTGTTTTGGGACCTACTCGGATGTGATCAGCTTGCATTAGGTACTAATATGCCCCAGCTTCGTAGCTCAAAGCTAGGTTGGCTCGTTGCCGGCCCAATTTCTCCAAATGTAAGGAATTGTTCGTCACCTAAAAATATTCCGTGTCATGTTTCAATTAGTGATAGTGACGAATGCAATAATTCCAATATTGATTCTCATTTGAAAAGGTTTTGGGAACTTGAGCAGGTTCCAGATAAGCAATATTTTAGCAAAATTGAGCAGGCATGTGAAGACCATTTTTATCGTAATACTTATCGTTTAGAATCGGGTAGATTTTGTGTGAGGCTGCCCCTAATTGATAATCCAGATTGTTTAGGAGATTCTTACGCTATGGCTAAAAAACGATTGTTGTATTTAGAAAGACGTTTCCGTAAGAATCCAGAATTAAAGTTGAAATATTGCAATTTCATTCAAGAATATTTAGAGTTAGGTCATTTAGAGGAATGTCCGACTACTAATCCCGTTCCATCCTATTATCTTTGCCATCATGCAGTATATAAGCAAAACAGTGAAACGACAAAGACTCGTGTTGTCTTTGATGGATCGGCACGAACTTCCTCAGGTTTCTCTCTGAACGATCTGCAGATGGTCGGTCCCAATGTTCAAGACTCAATCTTTTCTATTTTGATTCGAGCTCGTCAGTACAAATATATTTTGACAGCTGATATTGAAAAATTCTTTAGAATGGTTGAATTAAATGAAAAGGATCGTAATTTACAATTAATACTTTGGAGAAGTGATGAGTCCAATCCTATCAAAACTTTACGTTTGAAAACCGTAACTTATGGTCTTGCAAGTGCTACATATTTGAGCACCAAGTGTTTGTCAGTATTGGCAGAGAATTGCGATGACCAGCTTATAGGTAACATTATTAAACACGACCATTACGTCGACGATCTGGTCACCGGATCAAACGACGAGTCCAAGCTATTATACATTCAACGCAAGGTGTCGGACACTTTAAAGTCAGGTGGGTTTAAACTACGTAAATTCAGATCGAATTTACCAAGCATTTTATCATCATCAGTCATTGATCAGAATGATAAGGTTAGTTTAAGTGAATCTAATAATACTTTAGGATTAAATTGGAATCCTAAAACCGATACCCTTCAAATATCGATTGAGATTCCCAATAAAAATGATGTGGTTACCAAGCGATCGATACTGTCTGCATCATTCAAGATTTTTGATCCTCTTGGAATTCTCAGTCCATGTGTAATTATACCTAAAATGTTACTTCAGTCCTTATGGCTGAACAAGAAGGGTTGGGATGAACCAGTTAGTTCCGATATCCTGGAATCCTGGAACAAGTTCATTGGCAATTTACATTTTTTATCAGATTTACAGATCCCGCGCTTAACACTATGCGAAGCTCCTAATTATATAGAAATACATACCTTTAGTGATGCTTCTCAAGTCGCTTACGGTGCCTGTGTGTACCTACGGTCACACAACTTAGCTGGCGAGGTAAAGGTAAATTTACTGTGTGCTAAGTCTAAGGTGGCGCCGTTGAAACCGATAACAATACCGCGTCTGGAGCTTTGCGCTGCGCTATTAGCTGCAAAATTGTGTAAGACAGTTACCAGCTCTCTGCGATGTGATGTCAATCGCATCATTTACTGGTGCGATTCCAGCGTTGTCCTCAGCTGGTTAAATGGTAATTCTGCAAAGTTAAAAACGTTTGTAGCTAATAGGGTAGCCGAAATTAATGAACTTACCGATAGTTCGTCGTGGCGCTATGTGCCGACTGATCAGAATCCAGCTGACCTGATCTCAAGGGGCGTGAGCCCAGATCAAATCATCAATTCTAATTTCTGGTGGTCAGGTCCAAGCTTTCTAATACAGCCTGAATCCGATTGGCCCTATTTAAAGAAATTAATAAATGAATCAGACTTACCTGAGATGAAGTCCACTTCCGCTGTTGTCCTGGAACCAGCAACAGAAATTCTAAAAATAGATAAGTTTTCATCGTTTTTAAAACTGAGACGTGTATTTGCGTATGTCAATAGATTCATACATAACATAAGATATAAATGTCCTAAAGATAAATTATTTGGTAAATTAAATGTTAGCGAATTAGAATTATCTTTTATTAGCTTATGTAAAATTGCTCAGCAAACTTCATTTACTCTAGAGTACAATCTTTTGTTAAAAAATAAAACTTTAAGTAGCAAGTCAACACTTTTGTCACTTTCACCCTTTTTGGATGATGACAAGGTGATGAGGGTCGGTGGTAGGATAGAATTATCTAATTACAATTATACTAAAAAACATCCTATACTTTTACACGCTTCTCATCCACTCACTAAATTGTATTTTAAATATGAACACTTACACAATATGCATGCTGGGCCTCAGCTGTTGCTGGCCTGTGTAAGAGAGACTGTGTGGCCTATAAATGGTAGGCATTTGGCCCGCCGCACAGTACATGTTTGTGTTCGATGTAGACGTATACAAGGTAAAACATTAACTCCCATGATGGGAAATTTACCTGCACAGCGCATCATACCTGATTTTCCATTCCGTACTGTGGGAGTTGACTTCGCTGGTCCGTTCCTAACACTAAATAGAAAGGGTCGAGGTGCACGACTAATTAAAACCTATTTATGTTTGTTTGTATGTTTTCGCTATAAGTGTGTGCACCTGGAAGCCGTCAGTGATTTGTCCAAGGACGCGTTTATCATGACGTTACGCAGATTTATATCGCGTCGAGGTAAGCCAGCGGAGATATTTTGCGATAACGGTCGCAACTTTGTTGCGGCAGCTAAAGAGATTGGCAATTTTCTTAAAACTAATCATGAACCTGTAGTTAATTTTGCTACCAATGAAGGCATAAAGTTTGTGTTTTCTCCCACGTATGCTCCACATTTCGGCGGCATCTGGGAAGCCGGCGTTAAATCCGCGAAATACCATTTAAAACGCGTTATGGGGAACCATCATTTAACGTTTGAGGAGATATGTACTCTCTTCACACAAGTGGAAGCTGTGCTTAATAGTCGACCTTTGTGCCCACTCTCCCCTTCCCCTAACGATTACCATTTCCTATCTCCCGGTCACTTTCTGATAGGGCGTGCCCTAAATGCATTGCCTGGTCCATCGCTCGAGCACGAGAACCAGAACAACCTTCAACGTTACTTGAAGCTTGAACAGATTCATCAGCATTTTTGGCAGCGCTGGGAAAAGGAATATATAGCTGAACTACAACAGCGCTCCAAATGGCGTACTAATTCAGCATCCCTGCAAGTTGGAGATTTAGTTCTTCTCCAGGAGGATAACGTCCCACCACTGAGCTGGCGAATGGGACGAGTCAGCCGCCTGTTCCCTGGAACCGACGGCGTCACACGAGTCGCAGACGTGGAGACTACCAGAGGCTGCTTCAGGAGGCCTCTCACACGGATCTGCCCCTTGCCTACATCTTTACCGGATGACGACTAACGCAGTTGAAAGGAGTCTTTCAACGGGGGGGAAGATGTCTGCGCTGCATAAACGCCTGATCATTTTAAATGGCATCAAGTTACTCGTTTAAATAATACTGTACCTGACTCCTAAATTTATTTTACTTACACCCGCACATATTTTTGTTATTCGATTTCTAATTTTGTTACGCTGGCATCAATACGTAAAAACTGCGAATCATTGTAATACTTAATGACAAAAAAGCAAGATTAAAGCTGTTATCAACGGAATCTGAGGTTTTCATTACAAAACTTTGTCTACTATTACACAATGAGTATTAGTATGATCAAGTATATCTTTATAGATAAGTTTATCTATGTTTGTTATTAACTTTAAATTGGGTTTCTTTCGAAGTAAAAGTTCTTGAAGCCCCGGGGTTAACTTATAAGTATTGCCACCAATTTTAACTAAAACTGTATTATCGTTGTCTAAGCTGCCAATTTTAGAAAATGAAACTACTTCGTTGCCCATCATTAAAGTTTTGTTTTCGGTTCTTATTCCAAAAGGCACATTCACTCCATCGTAAATACCAAAGATGTCTTCATTTTCCAAAGAACTTTCTATGTTGTGCTTTTTTTCATTTTTAGGAGTACTTGCAGAGTTTAATACAGCGTCGTGAAAACTAAAACACTTAGTTGATGAGCTTGAAGTATTTTCGTCTGACTCAATTTCCATAACATTTTCGGACGTTTCATTTTTCAAATGTTTATCGACTTCAAGAATTATTTTAGATTTCACAAGGCTATTGAGGGGCTCCGAAACAGGTTTGAGCATTTTATCTATTGATAAGTTTATTTCATGTTCTTGATTTTTCATTTGTTTTATTTTATTTTTTATAGAATCAACAGACTTCATTAATTCTTTTTTAATATCTTTCTCCATTTTTATTTAATGACTAGCGAATTCAAGTAAGGACAGAATTGCACTAAACTGTATTTTCTATTAAATTTGTTTATAAATATGTAAATACAAACAGTCAAAATAAAAAACAAAGGTATCAAAATGCTGTCTGTATCTTGCGTTATTTATCGGAAATTTTGCGTAAATCATTAAAAGTAGAATGATTGTGCCAAACTGTTTAACAAATAGATTACATAATTACAAAAGAAAAATATGTCTACCCATAAAGAAATAATTATAGATAAGTATTTCATTTTCATAAATACGGCGTTTGATAAAACTTCCCTCGGCGTTTGACAAATGAAAATTAAATAATATCACTTAAATATATTTATAAACCATCAGTCAAATTTATAAAATATATCAAAGTTCTGTCTATAACGTCCATTATTTAATGATGATTCTTTGTTAATAAGTAAAAAATTGTAAGGTTTACTCCAAATAGTTTTTGAACTGTTTCCATTGTAGATCAGAACCAACATGCTCTTCATAAATATGTTTTAAATTCACATCATCTTGTTTAAATATCATAAGAAAATTAACATTGTCGCGTAACAATTGCTTCGGAATTTTTGAATAGGTTTGCGATAAATAGAAACAATCAATTCGTTTATGTCTACCCATACAAAAATTTTAATTCACATGCAACATCATCAAAAATAAACACAGAATTTGCTATAGCTTCACTTGGAGATATAACCTCTTTGTCATTGCTGAACTCATAGAAATTAATCTGCGGCACTCTTTTTAATACTTCGCTTAAGAAACGATATTTTGGTTGAAACGAAGTTTTGGAGTAAAGATAAATATTTATAAATTTTAAACCATTGTCATGTAACAGTAAACTAATCATAGCATTGGTTTTGCCACAATTTGAAGGATCGCATATGATACATCGAATCGTATTTGGCAATAAAACGCTGTGTCTGATATGGTGAGAAGATTCATTAAATTCGATATTATTAACCTTCAGAGATATGGGCTGCTTGATCAACTTCATCTTGTCGATTACTACAACTAAAAGGCTGTCGAAATATTTATATCTAGTAGGTTAGGTAATATAATAATAATAACTATAATAATGTTCCTACACATTCACACAACGCCATCTAGTCCCAAACTAACTATGGATACTAGACAACTGATAAACATACTTTTATATTATTTTTTTTGCGTCAAGACGTACATATTATACATGGAAACACTCAGCCCAAGTCAAACAGTTAATTATGTTCATGCACTCAAATATTTGACTTGCGCGGGAATCCAACCCGCGACCTTCGGCGTGGCAGTCAGATACACTAACCACTCCGCTATCCAGTCGTCAAATTATGTAATAAGGAAAAGAGTTATATTATTTTTATATGATCATATATTCAGTGCAAGAACAAGTCGAAACCTGTGCATAGTTTCTAAGTTATAGGAGATGGTGTTTGCAACTTGGATCACATTATCGATCTATATGGTCATCATACGTCATTGGAATGTAAATATTAGTACATACAAAAAGTTACAAGTAATTCAAAGTTCACTTGTCTATCGGGGTATAACGACGTTCGACTCTCCTCACAAATAAATTTTAAAAAGTTAAATATTTTCTGTGATCATAGTATATACTTACATATAATATTTCCTCGTCCAGGTAAGTTCTTAAATTAAATTTGTATTAAACAAAGAAAGGTTTCATCCTTGATACTGTGCTTTCATCCTATTCATGTAAATTTCACTTTCTTTTTCAGAATGTCTATCTCACCATCCTACAGCCCTGTTACGGATAATGTAAATGAAAATAATGTTCAACAAGAGCAGAACAGATTATTCGAGGTCAGTATTTAGCTAAGTGCCTACTATACATATATATAATACTGATTATATATATATATAATAATGTTTCCTATTTCTTGTTATTAAATTCCTTTATTTATATTTTTACAGCCTGAGGATTCGAATATTAACTCGCCTCTGTTCTACTGTGGGCAAAATTGCAGCTCATATTTTGAAGAGTCGGCAAACCACCGGCGTCTAAATGCAAATCGACTCGTAAATAATGATAACCAAGCTCCAACATTAAAAAAGACGAGGAAGAGGAAACTTTCAACGGACTCATCATCATCATACATAATTCGTCGAAATGGATCGAAAGGCAAACACATTATTAAACTTCAAATATTTGACGTCAAGGACGATTGTGAAAGTGATTTTATAAGTGACAATAATAATGCTAGTGTAAGTGTTCAGTATGTGGTGCGTGAAAATTATGACGAAATTATGGACATTACTGAGACTCTTATTAAAAAAATTAGTAATAATATAAATAAAGTGGAAATGTTTTAAAAAATATATGATATAAATTAGCTCTACATATAGCCGTTTTATTTATTTTCCTATTGAGGTATTGATAACGTTGCCTGCCTCACTGATCCCGCGGCATTAATGTGCGCGTGGGATCGGGAGGTCCCGGGTTCGATTCCCGGGTCGAGGCAAAGTGTTATGGGGTTTTTCTGTTAGGAAATTCTCAGTAGGAGCATGGAGTCTAGAAATGTGCCCGGTGCGGCAATAGGCTCGCCGTCGCCCCCTATTATGTGGGACCAAAATATGAGACGGAAAGTGGGTGTAGAAATACACCTCTGCCTACCTCTTAGGGTCATAGGTGCAAGGCTATGTATGCATGTAGGTATTTCTAACGATATGCATTGCATATTCTATAATACAACTAAGCAGTGTCCAAACACAAATGAAATATGATAGTAGCTTAATTATATCGTTAATTTAGTAAAAGTTGGATTTTATGAGATAGGCTCCTGCTTAAATTATATAGATGCAATGCGGATCATTGTACCTACATTGTAAAAGGTGGGGTAACGTTTATAAAAAAATTCATTTGTTTATAATGTATTTATTTATTAAATATAATTTACTTTAGTACAATTTGCACACATTCATAATGGAACTTTAATCCAATGCTATATTATCTTACAATATTATAAAACAACTTTTATATAGGAACATATAACATATATTATATTACATACAACAAATAAAAACATAGTTTACCTAGTAGGTATTCATAATAATGCATTTAATATAAACATTTATCTAAAATACAGTTTTATAATGCCCCCAAGGTAAAGTTTTACAACCATCTTGCAGTATTTGTCGTTTGTCATCATCTCTACTAAGTACAATTTTATTAATTTTTTGAGTAAAAATATTATGGTTTTTTGATCGAATTATACACATATTTTCTCTTAGACATTCGTTATATTGTAAAGTTCTTTTGTAATGTTTAATATTAAGTTTTTTAGTAACGGATTTTTTTATACCTTTAGCTTTTCTAATTGAGGTATTTATTGAATCTATACAGTATAATTTAGCTCTTAAAGCAACAAATTCAGATATGACATCACCACCCATTTCATCCTTAAAAAAACCTGGTATTTTACAGTTGACTTTAGGCATATTACATTTCTTGTTTTCAAAGTTGCTTGTATCAAAATATTTAATATGTATGTTTTTTCATGTCCTTATAAAAGTCTTCTGTGTGTATTAAGTACAAGAGACTGTCAGTATCAGTATAACATAGTTTAATACTATTTTTGTAAATACGTTTCATTACAGAATAGTGAAAATTATACAAATGAGACTGAGCTAGTTCCAAAATTGTAAAACCGATGTAAATTGGACGATCAAGGATAATTTTCGTTTGTTGTAATTGAATTGCAATCAGGGACTCAGAAATTACCGACAAATTTTTAAAATTTGGGGCGCTTATGTATTTTTCTGCACCACATATTTTATTAGTTTTATTTAATGTATCTTTCCAAACATTTACTAATTTTACGTCGACTTGTTTCCTTTTATTTTCTATTGTTTTGCCAAAAATAGAATTATTTTGCTTTTTTAAAAAGTCTCTTTCAAAATCTGAACTTGCCTGCTGGCGTAATGTTGTATTTAATAATATGTAGGGTGCTAAAAATGTATCATGATTAAATGATAATATTCTATGAATCTTGAGTAAAATGAGACCATTTTTTAAACATTCTTTTAAGTGAATATAATGAATAACATATTTATGCTTGTCGTACAAGTTAGCAATTAATTTAGGATATTTACTGCCAGGTGGTACAAACTTTTCAGCTGCAAATGGCAAATCAGCTTGGTCGTCATGTATTTCGAAAGGATAATGCAAATCTACTTCGAGTATAAATCCTTTATCACTATCATTCGGAACAGCCATTAAATCAAATTTATTTATTTCTGTTTCATTGAGAAATTTAAAGTCTCCAGTTGGTAACTTTTGCATCATAGCATAACCATATAAATTTACACAATCAAGATATACTAAATAACTATCAGATTTCTCATCATTATAATTAGGAAGGTATTTATTATTTGCCTTTGCATATCTTAATGAGCATTGGGCAAGACCACCTCTAATACCTTTTTCTAACATTTGATATATTTCGATATCTGAAATTAAATCTAAATTAATGCCGGTATATAGCAACATAGCGTCCCAACTTAATGAAGGTGACGATACGTAATAACACGGATCAAGGTTGTAAAATGTTAAACTCATAGATCTAAATTTTTCAAACACATCACATAAAAGTAAAACATCACATTTTAAATATAGATCAGTATATTCTCCTAAGTTTGAAATTTCAAATTCATTCCACACTTTTAACGCATGCCTATAATCTTCGTCTGAAATATTTTCAGATGTAAGGTTATTATAAAAATGCTTTTGATCAGGTAATTTACTTTCTTCGTAACGATCCCAGCAATCGATATAATCATAACAGTAAATACCCTTTTTTCGAACTAAGTTAAATAATTGCTCATCTTTAAAAAACTTCCGCATGTTACGAAAATCTTCAGGTTTCATTGATTTCACTAAATTATCTAGACTTGAACTTAAAAAATTAAAAGAATCAATAAACTTTAACTGAGCTACATTTTGACTGTCAAATGGAATAAATTTTGTAAAGGAGATATATTTTTCTTTATTTTTGGGAATTAGATTTATGCGCCCGATAATAGCAGAAAGCTCTTTAATAAACAGATGACAATCATAACCACATAAATTATGAAAGATTATCGGTATAAATTAACATTTTTTTGCATTTAAATTACATTTGTTATGTGCTGGCCCGCGATATTTGCCTGTAAAATGATCATGATCTGCAACAACTATATCTGTATCAGAAAAGATTTTTTTACATAAATAACACTTCTTTGCATTGTTAAAAGAATTACGCTCACTTTCACTAATTACCATTGATTTTGAATGTGAAAGATTTATATATAGATTTTTCACGTTTCTGATAATTGATTTAATAAATTTCTTTGAACAATCTGGTCCCCTATATGACACGAATTTATTGAGTTCAGGTTTAGAAAGGCAAGAAATATAATATGCAAAGCAACTTGCTTCATGCATTTGAACATTCTCGACATATGAAGTTTTATTTTTGTCTGAATATTCATGTATTAAGCTCTCAAAATCACCGTAAATAACAATAGGAATTCTTTGGGTTCTTTCAAAATTAGAAAAATAGAGTTTTGTGTTGTCGTCAGGTAGTACGGTTTGCACCCTTGCACAATTATGGTTTAACAACTTTTCCGATGTATCAAAATACGTGAAACATTCATCACATAAATGTATTTTTGACTTATGTCTTGTTAACTGTTTATGCACAAGTTTATCAATTTTTTTTATTAGACAAAAATGATTTTTCCCTTTTTTATGAATATATAGTAAGTTCACATGCGTTAATTTTCGTTTGGCTGTTTTATACAATGGTCCAGTAACTTGATTTTTTGAGTCCAAACCATAAATATTTACACTCACATTTGAATTCAAATCTTCAAATAATTTTATATCCTCAAAACTCGGCGGAAATGACATATTAGTTATATTCAGAACTTTCGAATAATGTGGATATGATATTACTCTATTTGGATTCGTCACAGTCGGATACAAATGCGCTATGATACTCCAGAGAAAACAGTGTTGGTCATAATTAATTATATTTAGACATGATTTTGTTGCACGAATATTTTTAGGTAGTGAAACATAAGAACCAGCTCGTAATGGGTTGTATTTTAAAATATTTATTTCTAAATGACTTATAGATTCGATTGTCCAGCCTGAATCACAAAGTTCAAACTCTGAACATTTTTTTATGATTTTTTGGACAAATGTATTACAAATGGATGTCAAATCAGTATTTCGTAAAATTATTTCATATCTAGTATTAAAAGATTTTAGTGATATTTCGTTATTTTTAGGTAAAATATATGAGACAAACAATTCAAAATTAACTTTTAATGAGGTATATATTTTTAACTTCTGTTTAATAAGATCGTAACATGTGGGCAAAATATCATGGAAAAATTGTTCGGGTGAAATTGTTTTATTTTGAGTATCTATTTTATAACTGACAATTTTATTTTTAAAAGCACATGCAATTATATGAACATTATCATGTTCAGTTTGCAATAAGCAATTAGACTTATGAATGTTGGACTTCTTGTGACTTGTATATTGTTTTACGTGAACATTACAGGGCTGACAAAAATACATTTTGTGTAAAATATATTTTTATTGTATAAATAAATGCGTCATTCGATTTATTGTATAGAGTTTTTATTTATGAGCTTTTTAATATTTCTGTATAACATTTATTATACTACCTAAATAATTTGATTTGATTTTTATGCATTTATTTTATATTTTATATAGCAATTGATTTTGATTAATATTTTTATATTAATATACTTATTTATTTTTAATTTGTTATTTTATAAGTACTATTATTTCTTAGTTTTACTTCATATCTTTCAGTTTTGCTTTATTGTTTTTGTGTTATTGATTTTTGGTTTATTGATTTTTCGTTAATTGATTTTTACGTTTATTGATTTTTGGTTTATCGATTTGTCGTTTTTTGATTTTTTCGTTTATTGATTTTTTGTTTATTGATTTTGTTTTATTGATTTTTGGTTTATTGATTTTTCGTTTATTGATTTTTGGTTTACTGATTATTGGTTTACTGATTTTTGGTTTATTGATTTTTCGTTTATTGATTTTTGGTTTACTGATTTTTGGTTTTAGTTTTTCTTTATGTACCTATTTAAATAGATCTTGTAAAAAACATTGCATGAGATTAAATAAGATAGAGTTATAATAATAACAACAAACGCTAAATTATATAAAACAATATTCAAAAGACAAAGAGAGCATAAGAACAATAAAACACGCTTATATTATATGTGAAAAATATTCAAATCTGAAAAAGAGTTTAAGTTAAGTTTTGGATGGGTACAAAACCGGAGGAATATTACGGAAATCTTGTTTTACCGTTGATACCAGCTGGGTAACTGCTTTCCATGTGGGTGTTTTCGTATCCACAGCAGTTTTGAAACTTATCAAGGAATGTTGCCACCTGTTGGTTGTAATCGCCTCCAATTCGTGGCAGTTTGAGATGCGTACTTCAACGTAATACTCGCCGTGCTTGGTAGGATCACTTTGATATGTATTACCGGAAGCTACACGACGTGACAAGAAATTTTTTAATGTTGCAGCTCGAACGGGCACTGCCTCTTCATCCTGTAATATATAAAAATAAGAGATACATTACTTCATTCGCTTCATGACGTATGCAACCATGTATGAACTAGGTAACTTTATCGTTAGCCAAACAGTTTACATACGATTTGTACCAAACAGACAGAAATAGAAAAATATCTACCTAACTAATATGTTAACTACATGACAAGCTTTTATTAAATCGCTTGCCCCCATACACATAATACGTGACACACATATATAGCATAATCTCAACAACAGTTTGGTAGGGTGTTACAGACTAGTGAGTCATAATAAAGGAGGAACATACTTGATGTCTGACGAGTATAGACGACAGTTCCGGATTTGAGTTATTAGTAAGAACTTTCTGATAATACTAGTGGCTACTCGAAAGCGAACCCGACACCTTACTCGAACATCATCAACACAAACTTATGTCGCTGAACTAGCGAGACAATCACTTTCTTATGTCTACAAAAACATACTAATTGACATATATGCATAGTCTCATACCTGGGGATATCCCCGAAAGGGTAGGCAGGAGTGTATTGCTACACCCACGTTTCACCAGGTTAATTTTAGTCCCACGTAATAGAGACATATCAGACACACATATCCAGACTCTATACTGCTACTCAAAATTTCCTAACAGAAAAACCCAATGACACTGCCCGACCGCAGGGAATCGAACCCAGGACTTCCTTATTCCACGCCCGAATTATGCCTTAGGACAAACGAGACAGTAATTAACACAGCTTAAATATGTACTTAATTTTGACTCACCTCTGAATCAGGGAAGACATTTAATTTCTTTTTCTTTATGGTGGCTGGTCCTGTGTCGGTCTCGGACTCCGAATCAGTTTCCAATACCGCTGGTTTTTCTTCAACTTCGGAGCTTGTGGAGGCTGTTTTTTAACTGCGCGAGGCTTAACTTTTTTGTTTTTTGACGTAGAAAGCCCTTCTTCATCTGATTCAAAAGGATTATTGATTGAAGACCTGCAACAAATTATTAGTTAGTAAAAAAAACAAAATGCTTATATTATTTTGCTTGAACTAAATTATTGTTTACATACATACTTAGCGCCTGAGCAGTGTCTATCGCCGACAAATGTATCTATGATGTATTGCAAAACACCTTGAATGCCTATATTTAAAGCCTGAAATCATAAAGCAGCGATCAGATTAAATACTTCTTATATTGATTTAAATTTTCAAGCTAAGATAATGAAATTAATATATTTAAATTAGGCTCTAAATACATCTAGTGTAGGGCTTAGTTTTAATTATTATATGCTACAATTAGACACTTCAATGTGAACAAAGTCTAACCAGCCAAATTTGGAAGCAATACTATCTCGGCGACGCTCTGTCGCTGCAACTTGAGACAAAAATTTTATAAGGCAATGATATGTACTCACAAGATGCTAGATGCCTTAAGCAGCTTAATTTAAAATGGTTTGTAGTTTTAACTCAATTAAGTGTCCATTATAAATTGACTTTCATATTAAGACAACTATATTAATGATTTTGTAAAAGATCCACTTTATGGAAATTTGAAAAGTTATGATGAACAGTAAAAGTTGTAAACCTATATGATTTTTAAACATTATATCTATTTTCAATTAAATAAAAAAAATATCAGAGCTTGTATTTTTATTCTATTAAATTAAAGTAAGTATATAATCTGCTTCTTAACGTAGGTTGTGTTATTATAAACCATAAAAGAAAAGAAAGTTATGTTTAAATTCGACAATATAAGCTAAACGTATTGTATGTCATATTACATATAATTATAATATTAATGTATATTTACTTACCAAAATTGTGTATATTTGTATAGGTATATTTGTACTTACACAGTTAAATCACATTAGAACACTCTTATAAAATTGTTAGTTATACTAAACTAATGCTAATTGAATGTATTTAAAATAAACTATTTTTTAATACATTATTATTATTATTATCAGCCTTTAATAACTATCTATCTATTCATACTTGCAACCTACCGCATACAACTTACCTATACCACGGTAATAATATCTAACAGTATTGTAACTCCATACAAACGCACGAAACTCGCGTCTGGTAGGTATATAACTCACGAAGACGGCCGAGTTACAATACTGTTAGATTATATTACCGTGCCTATACGCTCCGCCTTTTGAGAAATCGTTTAAAGCTTGGTTCTTTTCATCACAGTATTTTTATTTTATTTAGGGAGATATATCAGTAGTATGTACAATGAAAACTATTATTTATACAATAATAATTATAACGATTAGGTACCTGTAACTAATGGTGTTACCGAAAACATTTATAAATACTTAATAGCAAATTTAATGCACTATGAATGATATTGCATCGATCCAAGTATGCAAAAGAAAAAACAAAAAAAAATACAACATTTTGATAGCCCCTCATAGATCACTAAGTCACACTCGAACCTTACAATGAGTACCTATATTCTACTAATGTTAATTTTCTAACAATAACTCATCCATGAATATAAATTAAACGTTACAATCGCAAGCAAATAGCTTATACCTCACTAGCAACCCGGCCCGATTGTGATATTATTAAACAAAAATAAAAAGTAGTGTACAGCATTCAGGGATAAAATACCTTTCTAACAGTGATATCAAGTTTATGACTGGATCTGCAGTACTGGATTTTACTCCGAACATACAAACTCACAACCTTCACCCCTTTATAATATTAGTACCGAGGATAGCAAGGCAATTAAAATTAATGATGGATCGGATCGGATGGCGGAGTGATTTGAGCATCTGACTACCACGCCTATGGTCTCGAGTTCGATTCCCGCACAGCAAGTCAAATATACGCGTGCATGAACATGGCTGTTTGACTTTTTCTGGGTGTTTCTACGTATGTATGTATTTACAAAATAGTATATAAGTAGGTATGTCTAGTACCCATAAAACAAGCTCTGCTTAGTTTGGAACTAGATACCGTTGTGTGAATGTGTGGGACTATTATTATTATTAAGTGTTTAGTAATCTTATTGTTGTATGCCTGTTACAATTGACATTAGTTCATAACTTAAAACAAAGTGAGCTCTAAATAATGTTCAATCACTGTAAGCAGACACGCTTCGAACAATAACTGCTATGCGAACATTAATGTAATCAACGGACATCTGAATCGATGCAATCAGATTACTTTAGGTGATATATTATATTGATCGTTCTCGATTATAAAATTGGGACTTCTGTATCACGCAGCTCGAGCGGCGACGCGAAAGCAAGTGATGCAGAAGCCCCAATTTTACCCTACTTACGCCGTATTGCTTACGTGGTGGTCTCCTCGACGCTGCGGCCCCTGGCCCGTAATGATGAACTGATGCGGGCTACAGTTTGCATACCCAATTCTTCTTGAATAAGGCGTCGATGGCATTCCTTGTACAGCTTACATCCGAAAAATATAACAACAACCAAAACCAGGGCCAAAACAATATACGTTACAATGCTCATGCTTCTTAAGTGGTTGCCAAAATTTTCCAATTGAGCCGAATTGTCGCCAGCGGCATTTTGGTTCAAGAACACCTCTTCCTTTTCTACTTTCGACTGGCACATCTTTAATTTGTTTCAATCATCTGTACCTAAAAGCTGAAACAGAAAGAAGAGGTTCCTTGGCAGAGCCTTGGCAGGGTCGCCATGTGATGTTGGAACCTTAGGCTCTAATAAGAGAAACAACTGTTTACGGTATCGTGTCGTTTATTAGACTAACTCATAATGAATTAAAATTTATACTAATAAAATAATGCTTACATAGCTAAGTGCGGGTACAGTCGCATACATACTTTCTTAACAATATAATATTATTACACACTTCAACAATTTCATTCAAATAATTGTAAGTACCCTTGAAGTTAGTGCCGCAATCAGAACGCATCAAGGAAGGCAGCCCTCTGCGGGATTCAAATCTGTCAAATGTGGCTACAAACGCCTCGGTCGTAAGCGAGGAGACCAGTTCCAAATGAACGGCCTTTGTGGAGAGGCAAACAAAAACACACAAGTAGGCCTTAACAGTCTTGCTGTTTCGAAGTGTCGACGTTTTCACCAAGAAGGGACCAGCGAAGTCCGTGCCAACACCGTCAAATGTCCTGCTCTCCGTTACGCGTTCTGCCGGTAAGTCTCCCATCAACGGCTGCATGGTAGAAGCCTTGAGCTTATAGCAAGGGATGCAGCGAAAGACTACACTCCGAAAAATTCTTCGGGCAGACAAGATCCAAAATTCGCGTTGCAAAATGGCTAACAAAGCATTACAACCAGCATGCGAATTTTTAAGGTGACGGTCAGTTACCAACAAGCGTACCAAATGACCGTCCTTAGGTAACAAAAGGGGGTGACGTGCTCCGTAAGGGAGGTTGGCATTCTTGAGACGCCCTCCGACGCGCAAGAGACCCGTTTCGTCCAAAAAGGGGTTCAATTTAGAGACAGCTCCCGACAATTTCCCAGAACGAACCCAAAAGGTGAGGGACTCCTGTCGTTCCTGCGGTGAGATAAAGGGTGTCAGTCGTTTCTGTTGTGGGTGCCTAAAGTTAAAAACAAAACGCTTTATCCAAGCAGTACCACCTAACAACTTTTCAAGGGAGCTGTAACGATTCAACAAAAAATCGGGGTCGAAGGCGCATTCTACCTTCTCAAGAGCGAGTGTTCGTAGACACGGCAAATTAGAAGTATTCAAAACTGGCGTTTGAGGGCAATCAATTTCTAGTCGACTCAACCATTCCGGACTCCACCACAGCGAATGACCTATCAAACTAGGCGTCAAGCATGCGCGCGAGGCACAATCAGCGGGGTTGAGCTCAACTGGCACGTGTCTCCAAACAAGCTTGACTTCGGATTTTTGTATTTGGGAAACGCGATTAGCGATAAATACCTCCAAAGTGTGGACAGACGCCTTCAACCAACAAAGTACAATTTGGCTGTCTGTACAGGCGTAGGTACCATTAATATAAATGCTTTTACCCAAAGTGTTAGACACGTGATTCAACAAGCGTACAAGTAGGGCAGCTCCCGAGAGCTCCAATTTTGGGATGGTCAGTGATGTCCGAAGGGGTGCAACCTTGCTCTTCGCCATGATCAGGGAAACCCTCACCTGACCTGAGGCACTAACTGTGCGCAAGTACACCACGGCCGCGTGCCCACGCTCCGAGGCATCACAAAACCCGTGAAGGGTGGCCTTGTATTTCCCGGGAGGAAGGATGGGACGAGGCAAGGAGATCTCGTTGACGGCAGGAAGTGAGGATACAAAAGAGGTCCATTCCTCAACAAGAGTGCCGTGTAGAAGTTCGTCCCAGGTCAATCCTGCTGTCCAAAGCTTCTGCAAGAAGCATTTTGCCCAAAATATGATAGGACAAATCCAACCGTTCGGATCAAAGGTTCTGGCGACAGTAGACAACACGAGACGTTTAGTCCAAGAACAAGGCAATTTCAGGTCTACGTTATATGTAAAGATGTCTTGGACTGGTTTGTACTGAACGCCGAGAACAGCCATCATGGCGGGGTTGTCAACAATCTCAAACAAATGTGGATCTTGCTGATGATCCTCTGGCAAGCCTTCCAAAAGCGCTGGTGAGTTGGAAATCCATTTGCGCAACTCATAACCAGCGGAGGCCAAAATACCTATCAATTCGTCCCGCAGGAGGATCGCCTCGTCCGCTGTGGAGGCGCCCGAGCAAATGTCATCGACGTAAATATCGTCCTTCAAGATGGCGGAGGCTCGTGGGAAACGTAAGCCTTCGCGGTCTGCGAGCTCCCAAAGAGAACGTATTGCCAAGTATGGGCTTGACCTTAACCCGTAAGTATTAGTATTGAGCTCGTAGACGACCATGGGATCACGAGGAGACTCTCTCCAAAGGATCAGCTGAAAGCGACGGTCATCAGGGTGGATAATCGTCTGCCTAAACATCATTTTTATATCGGCCACAAAGACAACCTGATGTCGTCGGAAGCTGCTGATGACGTCACAAAGGTCCTTGACCAACTTGGGACCAGAATGCAAGCACTGGTTCAAGGATACGCCTGTTGAAGTCTGCGCAGAACCATCAAACACTGTGCGCAGCTTGCCAGTCAATGGCTTCAATACCGCATGATGCGGGAAAAAGTAATGCTCCACCGAACGCCAAATTTGACACTGACATGTGTCCCAATTGTTCATATTCTATCATGAACTCAATATACTTCTGTCTGAGCTCCGGATCACGACCCATGCGACGCTCCATAGCCAACAATCTCTTTTCGGCTACAGGTCGTGACTCACCAAGCGGAGGCCGAACAGACAGGAAGGGTAGCCTCGTAATGATCCGACAAGAACGGAGTCGACCAGTGTTGTTCTGGAAGAACAGCTCGCACTCCTCATGTTCTGGATTCAAACGAGCAGCTTGAGGAGGCTCCTCTACCTCCCAAAACCTCTAAACTGCATCAGAGAGAGCACAGCCTACAGCCAACAAATTATCAAGTTCGGGTGGAGGGTGGTCCCTAGGTACAGGTCCCATCAAAGCAAATCCAAATATGGTCGGGATGGCAGTCAAACCATTTGGCACCAAGACCCGTTTCCCACCAATCAAAATTCCACCGAGGACATCAATCAACAAGTCGATTTGTCCCGGTGTGTCAAATTTGGGGTCTGCCAGTTCCAATCCCGATGTCAAATTCACCACAGCAGCAGGTAGCTGCTTCTGTGGGTGCATACCCAAAATATTCTTCAACACAATAGCCGAGGTTTTAATCCTCGGGTGTGAAGATTCAACAGGGCCAAACAAAACCTTAACTTGCCCTTCAACATTAGAGGCTACGTCCCCTATGCCCCGTATACAATTTGGAAAAGAGCCCATATTTAATTTAACCTGCCCTACCAAATAAGTGGAAACAATGCAACCTTGTGAACCTGTGTCCAATATAGCACGGACAACAACAGAGGTCCCCGTGGGTCCCCAGACGCTAACAGCAACCGTTGGTAGGATAACGGTCTCAATGGGAGTAGTTGGCGTTATAGGGCAGGAATCAATGACCTATTGTTGCCTGGGCGGCGACCGTTGGCCAGGACCAGGCAAGTCAAAACGAGGGTGCGGCTTGAAGTCCTCAAAAGCGCGATGACTCGATCCGCGCGCCATCTGTGGGGGGTCATAATGACGCACCCGCCCAAAACGAGGTGGGCGCGAGTCAAGGCGGGGACGCTCCGCCAAAGGTGGGGAGTACCTGGGGTAGCAGTCATGGTGCTGGTAACGCTGAACAGCACATTCAGGTGCGCAAGAGAGAGGAGGCGTGCGCACGCTACGGTTCTCCAAGCGGGGCGAGTGGCGATCAATTAAGCGAGGCGACTCTCGGCTACGCGCCGGTGAGCCTCGGCTGCCACCTTCAAGACACCCGCCCGTGCGCGGCGTCGGCTGGTTGGACAAGCGGCCTACCTCTCTGGCATTCATACAGAGAATGTCCAAATGCTGTCCTCCACAGTGAGAACAGGGGCGAGAGTTTGGGCAGTCTCGCTGGTAGTGGGACCCCAAACAAGAGAAGCAAAGGCGGCGGGCATTCGCGATGCGCTTACGAGAGGCGACATGCAGGTCCAAAAATGCCCTGCAACTGGCCGTTCTGTGCCCCGTGACCTTGCAGTAGGAGCACTCCGCTGGGCTCTGCGTGACCGCAAAGCGAGGAGGGCGCCGGTCAACATTGGCTCGGGTGTGACCGCGAGCCTGCTCCTTGACCTTGGGCGGCTGCGTCTTAGCCGGCGTGTCACCACCGGAGTTGTTCAAGACCCGGCACTCATCCTCCAGGAACCTCTCCAGGTCAGCAAAGTGGGCAGATGGGTCGCGCTATCCCCACCAAAGCGCTGTTCAAAACGCGACCTCAGGTCGGCAGGCAGCTTTTTCAGCACAATGTGCACCAAAAGATAGGACCATTGGTCCACGGGCAGGTCAAGGCACTTAAGTGCGTTGATGGCCACCAAAAGCGGGTTCAAAAGTTGGGTGCGCAACCCAGAGACCCGGGTGAGCGTCGGAAAACCCAAAATCTGCTCGATGTGCGTGTCGGCGAGGCCACGCTTATTATGGTACCTACGGGTAATTAAGTCCCGAGCCGTCTGGTACGCCTCGTCAGACACGGGCAGATGCTGGATGAGGCCTTTGGCCTCTCCATCCAGAACCGACATTTAATATGCCAATTTTTGTGCCGGCCGAAGGTCAGCCCTATCATTGACCAGGCTGTCAAACAAATTAACGAAGCCCAGGTAGCTTCCTAGGCAGTCATCAAAATGGGGGAGGTCTAAGGTAGGTAGCCAACTCACCAGCCCCGGTGCTGACCTAGGAAGCTCCTGTTTCAGGCCGGGTTGCCCTTCCCTATTGGCAACTAGTTGTCTCGCACTATTGGAGACAGAATCATACAGGTCTAAGACCTGGGCATAGTCTTCGCTGACCTTATTTCGCTGGTCAGCGGTGAAATCAATGACTGACACTTCGAGACAGCAAGTGCTGAAAGTGCGGAATTGCTGTTCCACACTTGCCAGGCGATCATCGATCCGCTCGTACCTTTGTAGTAAGGCCTGCTGGCGATCAGGCCGGTTCACTAAGGCACTGGCCGAGGCAAACCAGCGCAAATCTGATGCAATAGCACCAGCAGCCGCACGCAAGTCCTTGATAGCTGACATAATCAAAATTCAAAAGAGCCCGGACAAGCGTTAAATAATATTAACAATCAAAACTTAATTTTTCTTAATTCTTTGAAGCCAACAAAGTATTAGCCTGTTTACTGCTGGTGCAAGCAAGTGACAGGTATCTACTGTCCAACAAAATTAAGTTTCAATATATATTGACACAAAACAAGTCAAAGTTATCAAAAGTTGAAACTTCAAATAAGTTAATTAAAGTTATATATTCAAATAACTTAACTAATTACTTGCAACAGACAGACTGGCTTTGTTATTTGAGATATTTAATAGGAAGTAAGCACAGAATATGTGTTACCTAACAATATTATCTTTATATTATAACAAGGTTTAACAATGTAAGGTTCAAACTTAATATATCAATATATGCAATAAACTAAATCAATTGATACATATAACTGATATGTATCCAATCAAAGTGACTCATTAATAGTAGCAGCAACAAATATATGCTAGACTTCAACAATACAAATCAACAATTACTGATTGAGGTTATGTATGACAATGTGCTTCAATTTATGTAGGTCAACTTATACAAATAAATAATATGTATTTTAGGCAAAAACTGACCTGACAAACACTACCATACTGTCTACAAGGTGATAAGATACAAGCTTATACCAATCTGAGGTTTGTACTCAGTAATGCAACAGCGGCTAAATTTCAACTACAGCTCTGCACCAAAAATTATGTATAGAGTTACCATAGCCAGGTGGGAAACTGTTCTGTGTTGCAGTGGAAGCTGTAATACATCCACTTGACCACGATAGACAATTTATCTAAACACTTTCACTGTGGTAGCACAGCGATGAATTATAATCCTAATATTAATAAAATGTCTTACCAACTCATACTGATGCTGTTCTTGAGTGGACCTATAAGATTAACTCATAATTTTGGCCAAAATAACAAGAGAATCGAATAAATACTAGTCCAGTTCAGCGTAGTCCTTCTCCTCGAGCACCAATCAAGAATTCACACACGTATTTTACAAAGTTCAATATTTCACAAATGTTCATTAATTTATCACAAACTTTGCCGGAAGTCAAAAGCGGCAATTGTAAGTATTTACAAGTTAATTCAATTCGCGTTAATTCAAAAGGCGATCAATTTATTACAATACCACAAACATAGCTAGCCCAAAAACCAAGGCCTCTTTTTCCGGAAGCGGCAGTTGACAGTTCAGTGTGACCATTGTCAGAAATTTTCAATAGACTAAACAAAATGTTACTTAATCGATATAATCGATTTGACTTATAATAAAAACTACTTCTATTTCAAACAAAATTCTTACCCTAAAGGGTTAAAAAGGGGAGTCAGAATTTGTATGAAACCTTTTATTCCTTCATTGGGTTAACTTCAAACTTTGTATATAGTTTCCTCAAATGAAGTAAGTGAACACTAAGAAAGGAGTTTTCGAAGTCACTCCCCTATGAAAGGATGTCCCATTTTGTATACAAAAAATACTTCAATGGATTCACTTGAAACTTTGTATATCGGTTCTTCAAGTGACGTAAGTAATTCACCCCTAAAAAGGGGCAGTTCAAAGAGGGATCCCAATTTGTATGAAACATTTAATTCCTTCACTTGCTTTTTCTTAACGTCGCTGATGTGCATTTAATTTTCATTTATTTAAAGTTATGTTGCTGGCTCTCATCCAAGCGCTCTTCATCTTCACTAACTAAAATGTATGATGGCTTTTTATATGACCAATAGAAGCCAAAATACTTAGAAACGTTATTTCGCTATTTATATTAATTTTTACGCAGGTGAGAACTTTTTATCAGTTATCTGCTTTGCCTCCCTCATTTCTTTAACCTAAAAATACTAAGAAAGAGTTTTTGAACTTGGATTATTTATTTTACATTTTTTTACCATTTGGGTGCGCTAAACAGATGTACATTTACTGCTACGGAATCCTTCTCAAGTGAGTCCGACTGCCATTCGACTAATTTAATGTAAACAAGCTTTTGCACGCAGCTATACCTAAATAAAATCTTCATAGTTTGTTCGAGAGCTATCACGAACCATAAGTTAAATTGACACTTAAGTCGATCCAGCCATTTTTAAGACTAAGTCGAAGGTCTTCCTATAAAACGTCTTCGCTTTACTGTTGCTTTCTGATGGACATTTCGATGTTTATGTTCCATTTCCACAGGATTCAGCAACTAAGGTTGCTAAAACAATTACTAGTGAAGGTTAGAAACACCAGCATCTGTCCTCAAAATCATATTTTCGGCCACTGAGTCGGAGGCCGAGCCTGATTCAATGTCGGAATCAGACCATGGCAAGATGTTATCTAATAAAACATAGAAAATTATTATTATTATACACGAATAAAACCCGGAAAAATCAGCAAAAGAAATCTGTTCAAAGGAATCCTGCAGCACATCGGCGAGCGGTTGCAAAGTATCAACATACCCACCCCTAGGTCCATAGAAAAGCACAATCTGCTTATCAAACTTCACAGCCCGACCAACATCGACAGAAATTTGATAATTATCAGCATACAAATTAAGAGGCACGAAAAAATAATTATTGCGTTTTAATATCGTAAAAATAATAAAGCAATAACACGTAATACAAAATTATTTTCAGGACTCGCGTATGATTTTGACGTTTCTTATGAAGCGGATAAAGCTATATGTATAGGCATTATGCGTCATAAATGCCAGGTGGTGTAATGATTTAAAGGGGAAAGATGAAACTGATGCCATGTGTTGCAGTGGAGGGAAGGTCTCACTTAAAGAATTTTCAGTTTAATTATGAATTTATACCCTGACCACAATCATTTTATGGCTGACATTCGAAACTATAACGGCTGCTTTCAAATTACTTAATTTGGAGATAAACAGGTCTCAGATGGTGAAAGCCGACATTAAAATTTAAGGTTCAAGGCCAGGTTTACCATCTGATTGGCAGTTAACTGTCAGTGGATCAACGGAGTGCTCGATTTTTGCAAATTTATTTTGTTGGAGAGGACGCAAGGGAGGCAAACTTAAACCCCCACGCGCTAAGGGCAAGGGCAAGGGCACGCACGGTCGTGCTCTAATTTTGTTGGTCGCTATTTTCGTAATAGTTTTATGATAAATATTCTTTTAACAGTTATGAGAGACATAAAAGTTCCCAGATTATTTATCTGAAAACATATTTCAGCAACTAAATACTAGCATTGTTGTACATTTTCACTGTTATCGTGTTTCAAATGGTAAATAATTTACAGCCACAGTGTTCGTTACAGTAGCATGGCTGCCTGGCACGGCGAACTTTTTGTTACGCGTTCGGATTAGAATTTTTTTAGTGGCATTAGATTCGTTTGTTACAAATAAACAATGTATTGTGTGAAAACCTAAAAGTATACGTGATAATGTTTTTGTGTTTATGAACCAAATAAGTAATGCAATTCATTAATATGTGATGAAATGTTTGTGTGAACGAGTGAAAAAAAACAAACCTCTTAGTTTTTAAGCTTGTTTTGCCGGAAAGGTGAGTATTTAGTACTTAATCATCTTATTAATACGATAGGTAATTTTATAAGCAACACAATGATATGCAAATTATGTAATATAATTATATAAAGGTGTCATAATTATTTTTTTTCGGTAACCTATGCACGGCACGCGGCACATGTAGCACCATGCCTTTAGTTTGATCGCACCTCAAGGGTTAAGATTTTCAAAATCTCCAGGTGTAAAGAAAACAATTGTGAAAGTGCTTCAAAAGATGCTTCATGACGTAAATCTTAATATATAAAATCCTTGCGTTTCTTACTGACTGACAGACACGCTACAGCCGAAAGTATTGGCCGCAGGAAGCTGAAATTTGGCATGTATGTTCTTTTGGGACCATAGAGGTGCACTAAGAAGAGATTTTCCGAAATTCCCAAGGGATCGGCCAAAACGGGTTAATTAAAAAAAAATGCAGGCGTAGCTGCTGGCGTCCTCTAGTCCGTATATAAAAGGTTTAAAAACAGCCATCGAGAAGGTCTCCCCCATTGTTATTAACGCCAAAAAATAGCCAACTGATGGTCATCTAGGTCGTTATAATACTCCAACGACTGATGAAGTAGCGTTAGTCATTGTTAGACAAGAATTTCTAAAAGCGTGGCATTATCTTAGAGAGCGTTTAAGCTGTTTGTGTCGAATCAGTGAAATCCATAAATCTTACGACGCTTTGCAGTATCCTTTGCTATTTTAATTTACCGCAGATCGATCTAAAAAGTAAAGTAGGTCTTAAGAAGACAATTTCGGCCACAAGTTTCTATGCTTACAGAATAATATTCAGAGTCAGTTAAATAAATCATCTTCTTTACTTTCGTTCCCTTTTCAGTCAGTTTTTGGTTGTCGTGTATGCCAAGATTGAGACCGAAAACTCAATTATATACGAAATAACGAGTCTAAATTGCGAGCGGAAAATTATATTCATTTAAAGGATTCCGGTGGCGCGCAAGCCGCACATCCTAATGGTTAAATGGTAGCGGTGCCATCTTCTTTTACAGGTGGACGTCGATATATGCATAAGCGAACTCAAGACGCTATGACCTGCGTGCGGCGCTTTGAAAGAAATAAAGAAAGAAAAGAAATTCAAATTCAAAGATCTTTTCATTACATTTACCTGTAACCCAAAATGGCTGGACATAACAAAATATTTATTACCAGGACAACACTCCTACGACCGCCATGACTTATTTCGCCAGAGTGTTCCGTTAAAAAAAAAGGGTAAAAGTAAAAAAGCATGTACTTATTGATGAGATTTAAAATATTTAGTAAAGTACGCTGTTATATGTACTCAGTCGACTGGCAAAAGCGTGGCCTTCCACACATTCATATACTACATTGGCTTAAAAATAATATTACGACAGATCTCATTGATAAAGTTATTAGTACCGAAACTTTATGAAATCGTGAAATGCAACATGGTGCATGGACCCTGTAGTTTTTTTTTTTATTTCATGTCGCCTTGCATGAAACAAAACATATGCAGCAAGAGATTTCCGAAACAACTTATTAGAGAACTCAAACTGGCGAAGACGGTTACCCACAATACAGGCGACGTTGTCCAGAAGATGGTGGCTTCACTGTTGATGCGAAAGGAATACGATTAGATCATCTATGGGTTGTTCCTTACAATGTTGTACTATCAAGAACTTTTGTTGCTCACATTAACGTTGAGTACTGTAATTCAGTTAAATCAATAAAATATGTTTGCATGTATGTAAATAAAGGGAGGATCAGGCTACTTTTGCCCTTGCAAACAAAAATGACGAGGTGTCAATGTACGGAAACGGTAGATATATAAGTAGTTCGGAGGCTGTCTGGAGGATTTTAGGTTTCCCGATTCATGAACATTTTCCTTCAGTTATTCATCTTACAGTTCACTTGGAGAACGGACAGAGGTTATATTTTAATCAAGAAAATTTAGCTGAGAGATTAAGAACCTACCAAATACTACACTTTTGCCCTTTTTTAAACTTTGCCATGAAGATATTTTTGCAAAAACTTTGTTTTACTCATATATACCATCGTATTTTGTTTGGCATAAAAATAGTCACTTTGAACGAAGTAAAAGAGGTTCTGATGTTAGCGGCTGGCCAGGCATTAAAAAGAAAATGTATTGCGCAGAGTGTATACCGTACATCCTGACAATGCAGAGTGTTTCTACTTACGTATGCTGTTTCATGAAGTAAAAAGGCCAATTTGATTTGAAGCTCTAAGAACTGTAATTGGTGAACTGCATCCCACTTATCAATCCGCTTGCTTGCTTGAAGATGACCAACACTGTAGTGTCACCTTACAAGTGGCTGTACTTTCAGCATCTCCATCTAGGATTCGGGATTTGTTTGTAATTTTAATAGTATTTTGTCAAGTATCAGATCCATTAGCACGTTGGAATCAATTTAAAGATATGTTATCAGAAGATTTTAAACATCAAATCGAGAGAAGTATATCAGAAGACGCGGGTAACGTATGTAGCGAGGCATGCAACAAACGCCTTCAAGTTCTTGAGGTATCCGTTCTTACATTAGGTGAACGTCCACCCACGGAATATGGGTTGTCGCAACCAACCAGGCCACTTAATTTAGGAAACATTATTATTTAGCTGTCACCTCATCAGGGATCGCTGCCACGTTGCTGGAGGGTGGTCGAACTGCGCATGCGTGTTTTAAATTACCACTCGACTTAACACGCGTACCCATATGCAGTATCTCAAAGCAAAGTTACCTCGCTGAAGTATTAAAACAAACTAAAATTATAATTTGGGATGAAATCACCATGGCACACAAAAGAGGAATTGAAGCATTGAACAGATCTTTTCTAGATATTCGGGGAAATAAAAATGTGATGGGTGGCGTGACCGTGCTATTCTCTGGCGATTTTAGTGCTGATGAAGTAAAAGCCTGTTTTAAAAGATCGGGTTTATGGCCATATGTTAAAAGTATAAAATTGACTAAAAACATGAGAGCCTATCTGGGAGGTGATTCGACTGCAAATGTATTTTCAAACAATTTTCTGAAAATAGGCAATGGTAATCATCCTACCAGGGATGGTATATTTGACATCACTGAAGATATGTGTACATTAGTATATACCATCGAAGAGTTAATACGAAGCATTTATCCTGGTATTGCCGAAATACAGGAGAAGCCTATGGAATGGTTTTGCGAACGAGCTATTTTGACTCCGAAAAATGAACAAACTGCGTTTATTAACGACATGCTTTTGGAAGCATTCGACAGAGAAGAAAATATTTATAATTCTATAGATCAAGAACATGCAATGCAGACGATTTTATCAATTATCCAGTCGAATTATTAAATTCACCTAAGCCAGCTGGTCTTTCTTACCACAGACTTCCATTGCGAATCGGTACACCAGTTAAGTAATGCTACTACGAAATCTGAATCCACCGAAATTATGTAACGGCACCAGGTTGCAGGTCAAGGCCTTGCATAAAAATTTAGTTGAGGCTATTATTTTGACTGGATGTAGCCGAAGAGAAACGGTATTCATGACACGCATGCCTCTAATACCCAGTGACCTTCCTTTCCAATTTAAGCGCCTTTAATTTCCCCTTAAAGTTTGCTTCGCTATGACGATAAATAAGTCGCAAGGGCAAACTATCAAAGTCGCTGGTGTGGATTTCATAGAAGATTGTTTCTCTCATGGACAACTTTATGTGGCTTGCTCACGTGTCAGCGCCCCTTTGAACATGTTTATACTGACAAATAATAAAAAAGCGAAAAATATTGTTTATAAGGAGATCTTGTAACTACTCCTCATCAACATTTTATTCCAGTTTTTTATTCGAATACAACATTTTTGTCTTACTGCCTTATCTAAAATAATGTAGGTTTATATAAGTCTATAATAAAACTATGCCTAAACTGTGTCTGTTTTCAAATATGGTATAACACACAAAAATATGTATTAAGGGATTCAACTTATTTAAGGCTAATCGGCAAAGACTGGAAAAGCGTAAAAACTTATATAAAAATATTGTGATTTAAAAATATATACATATTATTTCTATTTATTTTATCCTACGCCGCATCCCAAATGCCGCGTGAGGTACCACCGATTTTTAGTTTTCCGTAGCCGAACGGCAAAAAACGGGGTAATTTTCACTCTATTCCGAAACTTTTCAGGTAGATAAACCTACTGTAAGCCACTTTGCGATGTTTAAATATATATAAAAACATAAAATTATGGTTCCCGTAGTAAACTACAAGGAACCTGTATCGTTTCGCCATGTCCGTCCGTCCATCTGTCCTGCCGCGGTTTTACGCAAATGCTATTAGCACTAGAAGGTTAAAATTTGGCAGAGTTATACATTGTGATAACGTGGTCAAAACTATACAATAAAATATTTTTTTAATACAATATAGGTTTACTTTAGCCGTTTTTTAGGATTCCGTTGCCAAAAATGGCATAATACTAAACCCATGTAAATTCGCCATGCGTGTCTGTCTGTCAGTATGTCCTTTCGTATGTCACAGCCACTTTATGCCGAAACTATTGAGACTACACATTTGAACATTGGTAGCTAGATGTATTCTATAAACCGCTTCACGATTTTTATACAAAAGTTGATCAGTAGAATAATAAGGGGGGAGATTTTAGATGGATAGATAATTCTTTATTGTGCAAATACAATGTTGGTACAAATCTGGTATAAATCACTTAAATGTACACAGGCACATAGCAAATGCACAAGGGTGGCCTTATCGCAAAGTGCGTTTCTTCCAGGCAACCAGCCAAGCTCTCAATACATGAAAATGACTCATTTTTAACCATTGTTTCTCAAAGTCAATCGTTTAAATTTTAAACGATTGACTTTGAGAAACAATGGTTAAAAATGAGTCAGTTTTAAAAGATAGACAGTCCCATAGTAGTAATATGAGTGTCCTACCCATGTAACTTTTAAAATAAAAGAGTAAAAATTCTATAAAAATATACGTTGTAGATCGTAATGAAATCTTTCAACAATAATTGTATTGAACGTAAAATGTAGTCAGCAGTTTTTGAGATATAGCACATATTAAAAAGCCGCAAATTAAATTTTGTCGTTTATACAAACACTATGGAAAACAAAGCTATTTTAGGAACCCAATTCGCACTTGATTTAATTATTTATTAAGGGCAGATGCCTGAACTAAACTAAGAAACGAATTAGTTATCAAAAACCCCTCTATTTTTTAAACCGTAGTATTTAGGTATATAATTAAAAACTATGCTAAATATGAACTTTCAATTAAACTTATAACGGCTTATCAGGACTTCTTAATGAACGAGTAATAATCGATTGACTTAAACTTACATTTGCAAGCGATGAAGTGAATTTTGTGCTTGACTCCAACTATCCTCAAGTCACTGTGTAAGGGCTCCTTCAGAACACTACATTGTGTGTGCTACGAAATGCACAGGACCGGTTCCTTTACCAATTTTCAATTCCATGTATGGGATAGAGAAACAGAATTGATTAACATGATTTTATTCAAACATTACAAAATTTACTTTAAGTTTCCTAAACATTCATTTCAAGTCAATCGTTTGAAAAATGTCTATATTTCGAACAATTGACTTTAAATAAATGTTTTAGGATCCCCTTTCATAGTGGTAAAATGGTTGGCCAATTCCCACCACCCTCTTACTTTTAAAATAAGAAATTAAAAAATGTTCAGACAATATTGTTGTAAAATTTTATTTAAAACTTTAAATGAAAATGGGTATGTGCAATATATTATTATTATTATTACAGCGGGTCGTTTTTGAGAAATGGTACATCTCGAAAACCGAAAATATAACTTTGTCGTTTATACAAACACTGTGAAAAACGAAGATATATATTCGCTGTCCTAAAATTTACGATAAGGTATTTAAACTCTGCAAATCCTCCTATGCCTGCTACTACAGAACACTTCATGAGCGAATCCGACTGGCACTTGGCCAGTTTCTTTTGTACAAAACATGTTATATAAGCTGAATTTACGCGAGTGAAGCAGCGGGCGGCAAAGCAAGTATTCATATAATCTGCGCCATTATCCAGCCTTACAACAATTTTCATTGAAGAAGTTGTCAACATATTAATTACCCAAGCCAACTATATTTCACTGAAGTTGCATATTTTATTTAAAGAGTCTTAAGACGCTTCATGAGACCCTTGACCCGACTTTGCAAGAAAGGAAATACTACTTTATTTTTTTCTAATAATTGCTGCATCCGTCACTAGAATGTTACGTCAAAGGCTAAAAGCCTTATTATGTCACTTTGTCCCCAGAGTTCCTGTGCCAAAAGCACACTATCTTCAAGTAAAGTTTTAGTGTGTCGTATATAGATCGTGTATTGTAAGGTAGTATCGTATTCGTAAAGTTACAGAGAAAACTGGAGTCTGCTTAAATTTTAAGACCAATTTTATTCAAAATAGAAATCGTTTATTCACTTAGGTCTAAAAGTTACGCTTATGGACGTCAAATTATAACTTTAAATAAATTATTTAAAGCTTCTGAATTTATAAGTGCCCCGTTCGCCATGCAAGGGCGTAGTACCATGAAAAAAAACGGGCAATAAAACTCATGGCCACTCTTTGCCATCGCCAGATCTACAATAAATGGAGTTCAGCATGAAACTTATAGAATACCAATTACGATAGTAGTTAAATACATGACAGTTATTCGAACTTTTGTTAGAGTAGGCTTAACGTGACATGTTGAGCGCCGTCGTAGGCCGCTATCACCCTCGTCCCGTTCTGGTGCTCGGGGATCTCAACGCCAAGTCATCGGCGTGGGGATCTCCGGTCACTGACCCTCGGGGCGAGGTGCTAGAAGAGTGGGCGGTGACGACTGGTCTGGTCGTCCTGAATCGGGGTTCGGCTTACACGTGCGTGCGGCAGCGGGGCGGGTCGATAGTGGACGTCTCGTTCGCTAGCCCCTCTGTCGCCAGCCGAGTCCGCGACTGGCATATCGCCGTGGAAGTGGAGACGCTGTCGGACTATCGGTATATCCGGTTCGACGTCTCTGCCCAGACCGCGAGCGGCCGCCATCCAACAACCCCGATTAATGACGGCCCGCGTTGGGCGCTTAAGCGCATCTACAAGGAACTACTCGAGGAAGCTGCCAGTCCTGGATCTGGGAGTCGATGACGGACGGCCCCGTCGACGTCGAGGCGGTGGCGCTGCGGTTTCGCGGGGCGATGACGCAGATCTGCGACGCGTCCATGCCCCGTGTCCGCCAACAGTCCGCAAGGCGCTGGGTGTACTGGTGGACCGCCGAGATCGCTCAATTGCGCGTAGCATGCGTTGCGGCTCGTCGCCGAGACACCCGATACCGGAGACGATGTCGACGAGATTCCGCCGAAGAGGACGCACTGTATGAGGTGTACCGCGCGTCTAATGAGACTCTGTGGCTGGCCATCGGCGACTCAAAGTCGCGTGCCAGGGAGGAGCTGCTGGGGTCCCTAGATCGGGATCCGTGGGGGCGCCCCTACCGTTGGGTACGGGGCAAGTTGCGTCCCTGGGCGCCTCCACTAACGCAAAACATGCAACCCCAGTTGCTAGAGGTGGTGGTATCGGCTCTCTTCCCAGAGCGAGTGGGACACGTTCCCCCGGCGATGGCTTCACCCTCAGCCACAGACTCTCCGGAAGAGCAGAGCACCGATGTCCCCGAGGTGACGCAAGCAGAGACGAGAGTGGCCGTGTTGCGACTCCAGGCTAAGAACACAGCGCCCGGGCCCGACGGAGTTCCTGATCAAGCTCTTGTCCTGGCTCTGAAGGAGCTAGAACCCCAGCTGAAGGGGCTGTTCACGGCATGTCTTGAGCAGGGTCAGTTTCCCAGTGTGAAGAAGGAGGGAAGGCTGGTCCTGCTCAGAAAGGAGGGGCACCCCGCGGACTCGCCGTCCGCGTATCGACCCATAGTGCTGCTCTACGAGGCGGGCAAACTTTTTGAGTGTATTATCGCAGATCGCCTCGTCAGCCACTTGTGCAGGGAGGGACCGAACCTGGACGATAACCAATTTGGTTTTCGTCGGGGGCGCTCCACCATAGACGCCATCATGCGCGTGAGGCCCTTGGTGGAGGAGACAGTGTCACGGGGTGGGGTGGTGCTGGCGGTGTCTTTAGACATCTCCAACGCATTCAACACCCTACCCTGGAGTTGTATTCGGGAGGCTCTGAAATACCATCGCGTGCCTCCCTACCTCCACCGTACAGTAGGGGCTTACCTAGAGGGTAGATGCGTCACCTATCGCGGACGTAACAGTGCTGGTCGGCACCTCATGTCGTGCGGTGTTTCGCAGGGATCGGTCTTGGGACCGCTCCTGTGGAACATCGGCTACGACTGGGTGCTGAGAGGTGAACTCCCGCCGGGCGCTTACTTGACATGTTATGCGGACGACACGCTCGTAACTGTCCGGGGGAGCTCGCACAGGGAAGCGACGTTGATAGCCACGGCTGCGGTGTCACAGGTGGCGAACCACAACCAGCGCCTAGGCCTGGAGGTGGCCCTAAATAAGTCGGAGGCCATAGTGTTTCATGGCCCCCGACGGGCGCCGGCGCCGGGATCACACATCGTGGTCAGCGGAGCCCGTATAGTTGTCGAGTCCACCGTGAAGTATCTGGGATTGGTGCTCGACAGCCGATGGGAATTCGGGCCCCACTTCCGGCGGCTGGCGCCCAAGCTCATGGGCGCAGCAGGCGCGCTTTCAACGTTGCTTCCCAACTTGGGGGGGCCCGAGCGCCGCCTGTTGGCGGTTGTACGTAGAAATCGTGCGGTACATGGTCCTGTATGGGGCCCCTGTGTGGGCGATGGACATGACGGCCGGCACTCTCACCATAATGCGCAAACCGCAGAGGGCGATGGCCGTCAGAGTCGACCGCGGGTATCACACGATTTCCTACGAGGCGGCTTGCATTCTGGCCGGATCCCCGCCCTGGGACATAGAGGCGAAAGTACTCGCGTCATTATATCGATGGCGCGAGGAAGAGCAGATACGGGGCTCGAGGCTGGTGCAGTGGCAGATCGCGCTGCGCCGAGAGGATTTCCTTCAGGTCTTGGTGGCGGAATGGCGGCAAAGGCTTCTGCGCCCTACCGCCGGCCTCGCTACCGTCGAGGCGATCCGGCCAGTACTCGATGACTGGCTCGGGAGAAGGCACGGCTTCGCTGTCGTTTAGAGTGACGCAGGTGCTGTCGGGGCACGGCTGCTTCGGCAAGTACCTGTGCCGCATAGACAGGGAGCCGGACGCTCGGTGCCACCACTGCGTCCATTGCGGGGAGGACACGGTGCAACACACGCTCGCCGAGTGTGTAGCTTGGGAGGAGCAGCGCCGTGTCTTCACAAATAAAATAGGAGGCGATCTGTCGCTGCCGGCCGTAGTGCGCAGGATGGTCGGTAGCGCAGAGTCGTGGGACGCGGTGGTTTCTTTCTGCGAAGTCGTGATGTCGCAGAAGAAAACTGCGGAAAGGAAAAGGGAGATCTCGACTCCCTTCCCCGGCCGCAGAAGGCGCACCGGGCGCAGGAGAAGGGCGGACAACGCCCTTTTCCGGCCCCCATGAATGGGCCCAGGGGCGAGGGACTTGGGGAACTCCTCGCCCCCTATTCGATGGACCCGAAGTGCAGGCGCGCGCGGGTGTCGGCGCGCGCCTCTGAGGCGATGCACGGGGTAGTTCAACACCTCACTACCCCGTGCAGGAGACGAGGCCCGATCAGACCCGGCCAGCACTTGTGTGGGGCTGCGGAAGAATTTGGATTCCCGCGGCCCCGCGCGCATGTGCGAGGAGACACCGGGGTGGTTTTAGCTGATAAGAGTCCGGCACGCCCCTCCGCCTTTCCCCAGGCGGAGGTAGTCCATGAGGATATCCCCCCGCAAAAAAAAATGGCGTAACGTGACAGATATAACCCGTAAATACTGTCTTGATTCAAAAGTTGTTGTTGAAATTTGGAATAGAAGCCCTGGATACTAGTAATATCTTTGGCATAAATTATCAATGAGTTGTGCATGTATTTTCAAACTCTGCTTTAAACAACAACTAAGGGATTCTTTTATCTATGTCCCATTAATATTAAAACTTGATTTATTTAATTCCTATATGAATTCCTATGCTGTCCTATGCGAAAACCAAAATTTGCTGCAAAGAAATACAAAATAATTCAATCAGCTTATCTCTACCATACATTTTCTAAAAGGGTTATCTAAAGCCGTTATTGCGCTATGATTTCAGTGGGTGAAATAATATAAAAGGCCATTAAACGGCTGTGAAAATATTTGTCGAACGGATTAAATACTTTGTAAAACAAATACTTTTGTATTTGCCACGAAAACTTTAGGTAGCCATAATTCTTGCGTTACTGACTGATTGAGAGACAACGCACGGCCAAACTATTGGGTGCAAGAAGGTGAAATTTGGCATGTAGGTATGTTTCTTGGGGACCATAGCAGTGCACTTAAAAGGGATTGCCCAAAATTGCCAAGGGATTGGGCAGAATCGGTTGAGTTAAAATGTAATGTACGAGCTAATACTAGAGGATACCCGCAAGTACAGCAGGCATCCTCTATTATTTTAAACACGTGCAAGAGGTAAAGGAATCTTTTAACTAGCGCTCGCATGTGTGAAGGGATGTAGGCTCAGTTCAGAGGACCTACCATGGTTGCTGCTCATCTCACTTCTTAAATCGCTTCCATTGGCAATCTACGCTATGATTGGTGAAAAGCTCTTTTCGGGCCAATCAGCGTGCCGATAACTGGTCGACTCGATGTGAGATGTGAGTTAGTTTAACCCGTGGTAAGCCGCCTAATCATTGACTGCTAAAGAACAATGGCAAGATTATACCTGTGTATTGTTAGAAGCGTCTATAAACGTAACTTATGAAAAACTTATTAATATAATTATTTCGTATTTTGTACGTTTTTAGTTTCAAGTATAAAAGCGGACGTTAAATTATCTAAATTGATAAACTATTTATTGAATACATTCGTTTCCGGTGCTTGTTTAATGTCATTTTCAGAGTTACCATTTACAAAACAATCGTATTTGTTTAATAGAAAAAAGGTAAGTAATCTTTTTAAATTACATCTAGGAGCAATTCACGATAATGTTATAAAATTTTTTTATGTAAGTATATTATATTATATAAAAAGAAGATTTTATTTATGATATAAATAAATATATTTTTTTTACTTGATCTGAGATATCATTTAATTAGAGGTATCAGTAGGCAATTGATAGATAATTAATGACAGCACTAAGTGAAAATGTCTACATTGTCGACTGAAGGACGCTGTGTCCAGGTCATGAAATAAATTTAAAAAAAAATGTCTACATTGTCAGTAACCTTACTCCTTGCCCTTGTCTATGATCCCTATAGACCGTGCCACGAGAACATAGACTTTTTGAAACAAAGAATTTCTACTAAGTAACTTAGCGACAGATCTGTCAAAAACAAATAATGTCAAATCCAATGAGCGCAACGGTACACAAATGTGTCATTGCAAAGTAATATGTCAATTGACCGGGTTTTTATCGATATATGCGCTGCCAACAGTGTTTTGTGGTGCTGGAATCTGTCAGACGCCTGGAACGTCAACATTTTGCGTTAATCCATTATTCTTTTTTATTCTTAGGCATTTATCAGAGGATAAAACATATTTTTTGGATGTTAAGAATATTTGGTTTCAATGCTCGTCCTACGGTCGGCATCTCTGAAAAGCGGGTGCAGAATTGCAGATGGCAAA
Organism: Euclidia mi; assembly: GCA_944739405.2. Lineage (NCBI taxonomy): Eukaryota > Metazoa > Arthropoda > Insecta > Lepidoptera > Erebidae > Euclidia > Euclidia mi. The sequence goes on from OX123190.2 coordinate 66,109,819, forward strand.
CTATTATATAACGATTTTGTTTAAGTTCATTGTGACGTTTTCATTCATACACAATGTAAATCTCTATGCCTAGACATTTTAATGTAATGCACTAGCTAGTGGTCTGTAATATTATTCATTAGTGGTATTTTTTTTACATTTTACGATAGCTTAGCTATTGACTATACTATCGAGTACCATGTTTGTACTCTATTATTGACATACATGGCTCTCTATTGTTGTCTTGCATTTACAGAATTACTTACGTGTAAAAACTAAAAAAAATCGGCAAATTCATGAAAATACTTCCGGGAAATTCGAATAAGTACTCAAATACAAAATTAAATATTATTTTTCAATATTATTATATTGGTCACGACAAGAAGTCATAGATAATAAAATATAAATTCGAATACTTAGTAGCATAATTGAGCATTGAAACAAAAAAACTACTGTTTATAAAGCATAAAAGTTCACTAAGGCATAAAATCTCAAAAACAACTGTTAGAAACAAAGGTTGTGAAACCCTGAATGTGTGTTTACAAAAAGTCTATCTTCTCGTGGCACCAATTATAGTCTGTGACATTGTCAACGTTCTTTTCTTTCCAAAAAACTTGTTTGGTAGTGTTCTCGTTGTTTTCGCAGTTTTTTGTTGAATTTTATTATCCTTATTTTTTATTCTTGCTTACCCCCTGGACTTGATTCGCTGCCCCATACGTCGACTTGTGCTTTCTTGCGGACTATCTGCGCTCAAAACATCTGGACCATAGCTTTTTCTACACGGACTTCGATTGTGCCTTATGATTTTGTTATGATGCGAAGTAGCAGGCCTACACGCATATTGTGCATGAATTGTAACATTTGCGTCAATACTCTCCGGCGATATCGCATCTTAGATCAGAACACAAGAGTTTGTACTTTGCTCTGCAACTGGGTTAATCCACAAATCGTAAGTTTTTAAACATTATTATTTATCGTTTTCTTTGCCTGTAGTAATAATTGCTTTTCTTAATTTTTAGATTACTGATGATGATTATGTTTGTGAAGCATATTGGGAACTCGCTTTGGATTGAGTAAATCAGAGTTTGCAGCAAGATGCTAATGAAGGTGAACAAGCTGGACCGTGTCCACGAGGCCATAGAAATGTGTGCCTTCTGTGTGGATGTTCATTAGAGTACGAAGGCCTGACAAAATATTAAAAGATAGCCCGACCGAACTACAACAGAACATGATAAATATTATCCAAAGGAAAATAGAACCACGTCAGGTCCATTCATCTTTAATCAGTATTTATTAAATAATAAATCCTTTTGCAGTGTTTTATTACTAAAGAGTTTTATAAGTCTATTGGTGTCTCTTTTAAAGCAATCTAATACAAATTGTCTGTTTTTTATCAATTATGGAGTAAGTATTTGATTACAAAATCATTCCTTTATTTCATTTGCAGCTGTCACCTTCAGATAAGGTTTGTCATGCCTGTTGGTGGCGCACTAAGAGAGATCCCATATCCTTATCCTTACTAATATTACAAATGCGATGTTTATTTGTTTGTCTGTTTGTTACGCACGAAAAAACTACTCAACCGATTAGAATGCACAGATAGACCATAACCTGGAATAGGATATAGTATACTTTTTATCCTGGTATTGAGTTCCTGTGGGATAATTTTCGAATTCCACGCGGGCAAAAGTTAGTTCCTTATAAAAGCAAGTGACTTGTTGTACCTATTTATTAGAGAGATCTAACATCATTCCATAACGTCTAATCTTAAGAGCCCTGCCTCACTTGTACGCCATGGCGATGTCGCCGGCTGCGTATCCAAACCGTTTATATTGAAATGTACCTATGGCTGCCAAACCGTGGCCAAGTGAGTTAGGTACCATACATTTCAATATAAATTGTACTCTAGCTGGCGACGTCGCCATGGCCTCATAATGAGGTGGGGCTCTAATACTCAATAAAATTGTGAAAGATAAAGGGTTATATAAATCCTACATCCCTATTTCGTGATGGAACTTTGATTTTTAATATTAGGTAGGTACTTATCAAGTCTAGCCACTGATCTTGAATCAGTCTAGGTATATCCTATCAATGCTTTTTGCACATCACCACCCCTTATCTAAATGTATTTACTGCATTTGTGTAGTTACAAAGTTATTTTCTATTAACATAACCTTTAAATATAAACAATGTTCATATCTATTTTTTACGGCCTCCAAAAATAAAAACTCTTGATGATTATGTTTAAGTAATAGAACCCCTTTGTTTTTAAAATTTTTTCATACAAAGACGCTTCGAATCGATTTCAAATAAAGTGTTGTATGGGAACTTGCCATTGTTCTTTGAATAATCGTTTTATGACACTGAACATTGTCGTTAAAAGTTGATACTTCGTCACTTTATTACAACGTTTAATAGAAGGCTGTACGCTGAGAATAAAATGGCGCTTTTATGGTATTTCCAACTTCATAAGCCGGTAATGGGCACTTATTGATATATTGTGTAATTTATAGTAACGTGGGACATTTGATTTTCGTCCATATTTAGTCTACTTAAAGTTGAATATGCTTCTATAAAGAGGTTTACCAAAAATTTTCGTAATTGAATTATTATTTCAATAAAGCGTATGTATCGTCAGCTTATATCCTACTTGCAGTATTCATTATGGTCGGTTAACATAGTATCAGCGAATATTATAATGTAAATTGTTCAGAAGTTACCCTACACAGGTGGGATTTTTTGCAGACGGCAGTGGAAGTTTGTATTACATCCATCTGACCAGGGCAACGCAAGGAGTCTCTGACATATATGAGGCTGAGTTTCTCAGCGCTAACAATCAAATACAATATGCAGGTACCTGGATCTTCACTGGTGTCAGGCCTGGAGCAAGCTAGATAAACAAACAACTAAATTGGCCAAATTAGGGAGTGGTATATCTAGGTACTACTTAGCTGTCTATACTCCAAACATGATTTCTTAAAGGCACGTGGCATGGGATTCACACAATTTTCACAAAATTTCAAAGTTCAATACAATATCACAAATTTATCAACGCGGGCAGACTGAGCAAACGGCAAATCAAAAGTGGTAGTTTTACAACTTTTTAGACAATTCAATTCGCGAAGCTGGTTTTCAGTGTGCTTCCAATAAGGAGATTTTAACAGAAGCAAAAACGTGTGAATTTTTCAAGTAAGGGACAATTGACAATTCTTATAAATGTGACCAGTGTCAAAAAATTACCCTAGATGACAAATGTTACTAAACTAATATTCTCGATTTATACGTATTATTATAGACAATATATCTATTTTAAACACAAATGTAAAGTAATAGACAAATAAGAAGCGCTACAAGTCTCACGCCTTTGACTTCGAAGGGGTAAGCAGAGGTGTAAGTAATAGTACACCCACATTTCGCCATGAATTGTAGGTCCCATGTAATAGAGGGTGAGCATATTGCCGCTACCGGGCACATCACCAGACTCCGTTCTACAGAGAATTTGGAAAAAACTAGTTTCACTTTTTGCTCAAACCGGGAATCGAACCCGGGACATTCGATCAGACCAATTTCAATCTGTTTGAGGGATAAGTTTCATTGTCGTTGCAATCTGTACTACTCTCTGTAGGACACAATCAAGTAATCGAGTTCGCTTTTTGAGGCTCAATCATAATTATACGAAACAAATAACGGACGGTCTTTGGAAACAATATTTGAGATTATTTAAGGTTTCGATGTTATCGGATAGCAAGTCGATCTCGGTCTCCAAGATGATACAAGTATGCTTAACAGGTCTTAACTGTTAACTTAAACGTAAATAAGGTATAAAAACCCCGCTATGTTCCAACGTTTAGACTAGCTTTCACCAGTGTTGTAGTCGCGAGTAAACTCACTACTCAGTTCACGGTGTTTCCGTGACCAAGAACGAAGTAAGACTTTTAAACCTTGAAATAAAACACATTATAATAACAAAGAAATTGATTGTTTGTTCGATCCTCACGTGAGAAAAACTTTGAGCGATTCGTAATATTATTATATCGTGACGGAGTCTTTTTGCATGCACATAATTTTTAGGTACTGCTGCAGTAGAAAAATCTATTTGAACAAACAGTGGCATTAATTTAAATCCAGTTATTTGATTAGAATCAGAAATGTATTCAATTGCACGAAATATCCAAAAAATGTACGCATAAAGTATTTTGTACTACGTTATACAGACGTTGAAGAAAATCCAAGCGCTATAGCTCTGAATTACATTACCATCTTGAAACACATACAGCCGCAGTGAATTTTATAAATACAAGAGTACAAATAATAATCAAACAAAATGCCTAGCGTGTTAGCGGTGAAACATGAGGGAATATTTGAGATCGCTGAGCACTATATAGCTAGACTTGATATATTTTTTGTTGGGCTTTACGTGCCTTTGAGTATACGTGACACAAATCTTCAGTTTCATTAGCCTGCTTTCTACGGCAGAGATGCATTGGCTTTGTCCTGTAGCTCAAGTTTTCAATGCATATTCTATTTTTTCGGACATATTTTAGGTACGCTATTGTAGTTACGCTATTCCCAGTATGAAGACATTGGTATTTGCATTACTCTGAAGAAAATATGAAAGCATTTTTCTGATTTGTAGACTAACTTTCTATAAATATTGTAACGTGGTTAAACCGAACTTCAAAACATTAAAAAGTACAATAAAAATACATACAAAGCAATTACGTTTTACATTCGGCAAGAGAATTCATTGTAACCTCAATGGCCTAAAAGAACCAAATGTAATCAGTAGTTACCTAGGCTAGAATGAGGGAAAGTATATTTGTTTGGCCTCTTCCAAATTGACCATTAAAAGTAAATGTGGATACGATAACAGTCTCAAGAGACGAAATTGTTAGCAATATACGATTTATTTAGAGGCTGTGTGCGCAAATAAATGGTTAAGCTGTGCTGTGCTAATTATAAAGATTACAAGCAGTATGGCACTTTTGGTTCAGCTGAATCGAACAAGCTCTTTATAATTACTTTATAATTGTACAATTTATTAATTTCTTATCTTTAAGTTTGCATACTTTCTGTATGTTTAGTGTGTCTGCTTACCTTCCAAACATGTTACAAGTCAAACTATTTCCTTAACAGTTTGTCGCCTGAAAGTTTGGCAAACACCATTGCTTCCAACCGAACTAAAGTTCTCGAGACCGTGCATATTATCTAGTGTAAATATTACGTTATGCTTCAAGGTTGTATATACACTAATACAACCTTGAAGCATAAGCTAATATTTACACAAAATCACAAAATGTAGACTACTTTATTTCGTGATCATTTTAGTAAATGTATTTTACGTACATTTGTGATAACATATTTTTAAAACAACTATTTTTGGTAGCATTTTTTTTTTTCTTCTAAATATTTTTCAACATTCATCGAGACAGATCTGACCTCGAAGTCAACCTCATTGGCTTACATCATGGTCATATCTTTGTAAAACTCGGCGCGAATTATATTGCTGTACAACTTAATTTATGTAGGGCCCTAAGAACATAAACTTGTGCTCATTTTAAGCTACGCACAGCACAGTGTAATAAAGTTTTGAAATAACTTGTAAAGCAAACTTGATCACTTCAACTCATTCAATATTGAGAACTCCTGCAACAATGTATGTAGTTGATCTAATAAGACTGTACCGCTATATAGTGGTTTGAATCGTTCTAATATGCGGTGCCAATTAATCGAAATAGACAATTATGTCTGCCGGAGTGCCACCTCTCGAATGTGAAAAGTGTTTCAAGTGACCTATTTTCAACGTTAGCGAGTAACCTGCCAGAGACGGTGAGAATGTTGATAAATATTTCACGATATACCTAGCTTGTGTCTATGACTTTCAAATAATTTTATGATATAACTATATGTATAACACACAGTTTTATCAGAAAACCAGAACATCGCCTTATTTTATAACGTGATATAGGTTACATTATCATCATCACTACATAGTATAAAACCAAATCTGTCTGTCTGTCCTTATGTATGCTTAAATCTTAAAAACTACGCAACGGATTTTTATCCGTTTTTTTTTATAGATAGAATGATTCAAGAGGAAGGTTTATACGTATAATTGAAGCGGGTGAAGCCGCTGGCGACGTCTAGTAACCGATAATTAAAAAGTTTTATTCTGGCTACAAACAACAAATTAATTAACATTGACAATACTATTAAATTTGGTAAGCTTGTTGCTACCATGTACAAAATGTTTTTATTTCATACTAGCTTTTGCCCGCTGCTTCGCTCGCGTAAATTTCTATTCGATAAAATGTTTTGTATAAACTATTGCGCCTCTTCGTTAGCAATGCAAATTCTCAAACAAATATGAATATTGTTTTTATTTTCTTACAAACTTACAACGACATTATAATAATATATATAAAAATTATTTAATAAGTCAGGGGGTGCTTCTGTCTATTGGTCTGTCCGACCATTAGACAGAGCTTCGGATACGCGCTCCCGGCTCTCCAAGCTACTGTAGTCACTACCCTATATCCGTCCAGTGATTACAGTACCCCCGCCTACAACCCCTTTCGCCCTTGTCATTCCATCCTATCCATTTACCCCTGTATCTCCTATCACCGTCCTTTATAACGATAACATTCCCAAGGAGGGTTGGCGTCAGGCAGGCGGCCGGCTGATAAAATACATGCCAAAACCTTCTGCAGTATGGCCAAGTGTATACATGAATGCGATAGGATTAGGGCGTTCCCCACAGGCGACGCGCAGGGGCAGCACCCGGCACCTGCGAGAAGTATGCAAGGGTTGTTGCACTACTCCGGGCGAGTGCAACGTAAGGAGCGAGCCTGTGACGTAAAGGTGAGGTATGCAAGTTGGAACGTAGGTACGATGACTGGAAAAGCTAGAGAGTTAGCTAGTGTTTTGAAAAGAAGACGAATAAATGTGGCATGTTTGTAGGAAACAAGATGGAAAGGTACGAAGGCTAGGGAGATCGGTGAAGGATACAAGTTTTATGATTTTGGAAGTGATGGCAAAAGGAATGGTGTGGAAATTGTGTTTGACGAAAATCTGAAAGATAGCGTGACAAGTGTAAATAGAGTTAATGACAGACTGATTGCTGTGGTCTTTTTTTTTTTTGCTCTGGCAACTGTAACTGCCAGACGTCAATAATTTTAGCTCCGTAATTATAAAAGTTATAATTTAATTTTTATTGATTATTTACCATATTAGTTAATAAATATTGGTAAAATAGTGACAAGAAGTTATTGTAATCATTGTGTTTGAAGTATAATAACTACATGGCCAAAGTTACGAGCAAACAGAACGGAGACTTGGTGTCAACGGACGGATTAGAATTTACATCTGCTACGACTTAAACCCGGGGAGTATAATACTTATTAAAACTTATCCAACACTCCACAACACCGAATTACTCGGCTCAACCCCGTGTCAGCTACGTCCAACACACATTTGGCTCAGTTCTGTCTCCTTTTGCTTGACTATATGTGGAAGCAAAATCGAGGACTAAACAACAGCCCCAGACAAACACAATCTACAGATACACTTCACATTTACTACACTGTTTATTCTTGTCTGTACTTCATATATTTGTGTACTTTTCTGTATTAGCTATTATTGGTTTAAACCTGTAACTTGTATAGGTACCTCCTTACATTTTATAATAAGTTGATTAAGTACATCAGCTGAGATATTTCAATAGAAACCTTGTAAAAGTATTAGATAATTACTCTCATGTATTCAAATTACCTAAATTGTTCTCAATTTCTTAGTTTCTACAATTAATTAATTTAATATATTTTTTATTCATATACCCCCTTTTCTTTTGTAACTTTTCTTATTTATTCTGTCTATACAATAATACTCAAGCCCCATCACATATCTTCTCTTCTTTGACTTTGCTCAGCTGTTTTCTTCTTTTTTAGGTAATTTGTAATCCTTGGTAATGTCTACCCATATGATGACTCGGAAGGCAACGGTCAAGGAGGCGGAAAATAAATTAAGAATAACTCTGCTCGAGTTAAAGAAGTACAAGGATGACAACAGTCAACTATTAAGGGAACGCGTTAACTGTGAAGAAGAAATTAAATACACAACTCACGGAGCTGCATATAGAGCATATGGATGTCTTGGATCAACGGGACAGACTACGAGAAGAAGTTAGGTGTTTCAGCAGCTGCAACGAAATTTACTCCAGACAACTTAGCCGCAATGCGAAACGCGCCGCAAACTCTAGAAGACACAATTGCGGCCTTTAACAGTACTGCTACTCACAACTTATTCTCTGAGCTCCTGGGTGACAAAATTAATGTGCTAAAAGCTCTTAAATGTAACTGTTTAAAAAAATGTCTTAGTAAGAATAAATTTAGATTTTTTTAAAGTTAAATAAATTATTTAAGAAACTTAGATCTGGTCCTAAGTGGTCTACCAAATGAAGAATTCGTTTCTGGTAGGTTGTTATGTGAACAAGACACAAATGAGTTGCAAGCACAAATGTCAAATCTACAAGCTCAACTCACTAGAACTATAATGGAACACCAGAATGAGACTCATGAATACATCTTAAAATATGAAGAAATTTCACGAGTTGGTCGAGAAAATTTAAAACAACTTATCTCATTATCCAACTCTAATAATTACTGTTCCAGTTGTACAACTAAGTGTGCCACTACACCTGCTGAATCAATAGATTTGAATGCATATGGATGTCAGTATAAAACACAAAACAAACTGCATCCAGTAAAGACTGACAGTAAGAATGTAATAATTTTTTCAGACCAACTGAGAGTGGGTTTAGGGAGCTTAATTGATCATTACACTGAGCAACCAGTACAGGACTTTTGTTCACCTGGAGCTCAGTCTTATACCCTAGTTGGTAAGATTAAGAATGCCGACTTGAATGCACAAACTACTGTCATCATATTGTATGGTGACAGCTCATTAGTCTCCAAAATCAGTCTCACAGAATTAACAGACTTAATGATAGATCTTAGCACAAAAATAGGATGTAGCTTTATTATTTGTGCATTGCCTTATTCATATGCTCTCACAGACGACCAAAACAGGCAGATAGGTAAATTAAATTTATTATTATACAATAGGAAATGTCATAGTGACAGTATTTTGTTTTTTGACACTAATATTTTTATTAGTAATTTCTTTTTAACAAAAGATACTATGTATCTTTCTTATGTACATAGGCGACAACTTGCTAAATTATTAGCATTTAATTAATATACTGATAGGAGTGCTACTAGAGTACTTAGGAATTTGGTAGATAATAGTTATACCAATAGTAGAATTGACACATCTATTAGTTTAAACTTTTAGATAAGACAACAGATAGGCATTCATGTGTTTTAAACTTAGTTCACCAAAACATACAAGGCCTATCTGGCAAAGAATTAGAAATAGATTTATTTTTAAACAAACATAAGATTGATATCTTATGTATTACGGAACATTGGTTGCGAGGTGACCAATTAATATTAATTAACAATCAACATTACTTAGTTATAAGTGCATTCGTAAGAAAGAAGGCTATTCGTGGTGGCTCTCTAATATATGTATGTAATAGTTTGAAATTTAAAGAACGTAAGGATATAGCTAAACTTTCTATCGAGCGCACTGCTGAGATTTCTTGTGTTGAGCTTGAACAACATAATATAGTGTGTGTGTATCAACCACCACAAAGTGACTTTACTCAGTTTGAAAGCATTATAGAGGATGTCTTAAAACACATAATTTCTAGTAGGAAGTCTATAATCGTATGTGGCGACTTTAATGTCAATTTTTTTGAAAAATCACCAATTTGTACTAGGTTACTAAGCTTATTTAGGTCATTTAATTTAAATGTTTTGTTCTCTGAACCAACCAGAATAACCTCACATTCGTCTACATGCTTAGATAATGTTTTTTGTAATTGTCTTTATTTAAGTAAGTCTGTTTTAACTGACTTGACGTCGGATCACTGCGGGCAAAAGGTTGTAATTCCAACTAATACAACCCCTAAAGTACAAGAAATTACATGTAGACCAATGACCTCTGCTCGCCTCAAACACTTTAGTAATGATGTTGCTGCCAAGATCGCCAGTATTGACTTAACCGTTGATGATCCTGATGAATTATATAAATGCTTATTTAAAATTGTTAATGATGAGTACATTAAATTTTTTAAACAGAAGACGTTTGCAAGGAGCATTAAAGTAAATTTTTGTGATTGGGAAACCGTAGGTATATACAAAAGTAGAGCTAGGTTGTATGAACTATATGGTATGAAGAAATACAATTTTAATCCTGATTTTATTCAATATGTTAGAAATTATTCAAAGGTTTTTAAGAGGACATGTGCTTTAGCCAAATCCTTATATTTAAGCAATCAAATCAAAGAATCCAAGAACAAAATTAAAACTACTTGGAGCATTATTAACAATGAGACTGGTCGAGCTAAATTGGTAGATAACAATTATGAATTAAAATTTAATGGTGAAATTATTACTAGGAAAACTGATGTTGCTCAGACATTTAACAATTTCTTCATAAACATACCAGTGAATACAACCAGCTGTCTAGATTCATGTCCAAGCAAAGCAGAAATCTTGGTTAGGGGCAATGTGAATGAGTGTGATGTGCTTTTTAATTTTAAATATATTGACACCAATGACATACTGAAGGTATTCAAGACGCTCAATAATAAAAAATCTGTTGACTTATGGGGCATTTCTGTTAAACTTGTGCGACAAATTATTTCTAGCTTAGCTCCATATTTAGCTGCAATATTCAACAGATGCGTAGATACAGGAGTATTTCCTGATCTAATGAAACACAGTAAAGTAATACCATTATTCAAAAAGGGATCAAAGAGCGACCCTAGTAATTTTCGGCCAATTTCTATCTTGCCTGTAATTAGTAAAATTTTTGAAAAGATTACTTTGCATCAATTAGACAGCCACTTTCACACAAATAATTTATTTCACAGTGAACAGTATGGCTTTACTAAGGGTCGCTCCACCGTTGATGCCGGTGTAACTTTGTTAAAGCATATTTTTAATGCTTGGGAAAACTCGAAGGATGCCATTGGTGTTTTTTGTGACCTATCAAAGGCCTTTGACTGTGTGGAACATAATACACTTTTACTTAAATTGAAACTTTATGGTATTAGAGATACCGCACTCAATCTTGTTGCCAGCTACCTTAGTGATAGAATTCAGTATGTAGATGTTAATGGGAGTAGGTCTCTAGGTTTGCCAGTAGGAATGGGCGTTCCACAGGGCTCTATTCTCTGTCCATTTCTTTTTTTAATATGTATTAATGATTTGCCGTTCTTTGTACAAAATTTATGTGATATTGTTTTGTTTGCCGACGATACGTCACTAATTTTTAAAGTTGATCGTAATTTAAGTAAATTTGATACCGTCAGTAACACTCTTGCATAAGTATTAGATTGGTTTTCGACAAATAATTTGGTACTCAACTCAAGCAAAACCAAATGTGTTAAATTCTCTTTGCCTAATGTCAAAAGTGTTCCTACTAATATAATTTTAAATAAGGAAACAATTCAACTAGTCGAATCAACCATATTCTTAGGTGTAACTATAGATTGTAAGCTTCAGTGGGGCGCCTAAATATCCTGTCTCGCAGTAAAACTTAGTTCTGCAGCGTTTGCAGTTAGAAAAGTTAGGGAATTCACAGATATAGATACTGCTAGACTAGTTTACTTTAGTTATTTTCACAGCGTAATGTCTTAAGGAATAATGTTATAGGGTACAGCTGTTGATATACAGACTATTTTTGTCATTCAAAAAAGGGCCATACGTGCAATTTATAAGTTAGGTGCTAGAGATTCTTTACGTGATAAATTTAAAGAAGTAGATATATTGACAGTTGCATCGCAATATATATATGCTAACTTAATGTACATTAAGAAAAACTTAATTCCGTACCGCAAAAATAGTGATTTGCACAAAGTGAACACAAGGAATAAGCATAAACTGGTGGGAAGTAACTACCGTCTACAAGTTCAGAACTCATTTGCGGGGATTGGTATACGATTTTTCAGCAAATTGCCTCTTGAAATAATGAATTTACCCATGCACAAATACAAACGGATAATTAGTTTTTTTTTTTTTTTACAAAAGAGTTATTACACTATTAAGGAATTTTTTAATGATATGACACCATGGGGATAGCCTTAGGCTTGTTTAACTCACGATTATTTTATTTTCTGACCGTTAAATATAATTGTTGTGTTATATAAATCTGTAAAATTCTAGTTTTGATAAGTGACATGTTAAGTGGCGGTGCCTCGTGAACACATGATTTTTGCAAGATTTGAATATTTTAATGATTTGTTGATTGTAGTTTAACATTATTTATCCCTGATCATATCATTGTTCACTTGTCACCTTCACAAAATTCTTTCTACATTTGCATTCCTTCACGCGTTCCACTAATTTATGTTAATAATAACGATCTGGAAAATGGAGGTCATTGGCGGTCATGGTCAGTATACCAATAGATTGATTCTTACTGCCGGTTCGTACACCACTGTCGTTATGCTCACTAAAATGTCATTTCTTGTGGTGGCTTCGTGTGTCGGGTCATCCCTGTCCCTCTAATATGGCGAGAGGGATGATGTCTGGCACATGCGTCATACTCATGAACGGGTGCTACTTGCGATGACTGGTCGATGACGGTCTTGGGGGCTGGTATTAGATTCTAATATTTAACTGCATCATTTCCATCATGGTTCTGATCACTTTCGCGGATTGCCTGCATTATTAGGTATTTATATTGTAAGTGGATGCTCCTGTTTCACCATGTCTATTCTGAGGAGGCTAACCAAATGAACATCAAAAGTATTATGCTTTAGTATTATTATGTACAGTAAATATATACATATATAATTTGTGAAAGTGATGTGGCAAGGTATGATTTTGAATGTGATAAGTGTGTATGCCCCTCAGGTAGGCTGCGATGATTGCAAGAAAGAGAAGTTTTGGATGGATTTCGATAGCATAATGACGAATATACCGGAGAATGAAGAGATTATTGTGGGATGAGATTTTAATGGACATGTGGGACGAACAAGTGGAGAGTATGAAAGAGTACATGGAGGTTGGGGACTCGGCAGCCGAAATTGTGAGGGAGAAGCAATTCTTCAAGCTGCTGCCGCTTTTGACCTAGCAGTTGCAAATACTTGGTTCCAAAAAAAAGAGCAACATCTGATCACATATAACAGTGGCCACCATATGAACCACATCGATTATATCTTACTAAGACGTAATCGACTCAACTGGGTCAAAGACTGTAAAGTGGTGCCAGGAGAAGATTTAGTCTCGCAGCACAGACTCCTGATGGTCGAACTTAAGATTTGAATAAGCTCTCAAAGAACTAAGCAGCAACTGACTCCAAAAATAAGATGGCATATGTTAGAGAAGAATGAATGTGTAAAAAAATCAGAGATAGAATGGTAGATAAGATGTTAAAAATGGGCGATATGAATGATATTAGTGTCAATGAGTGTTGGGAAGAGATGAGTAAATGTATAAAGTGTGTAGCAAAGGATGTTTTAGGAGAGTCGAAAGGGAAGCGTATGAAAGATAAGGACACGTGTTGGTGGAGAGAAGAGGTACAGAATACACTTAAGGAAAAGAAAGCAAGGTTTAAAGAATGGCAGCTGATGAAAAGAGGAAATGAATCCTTAGAAGAAAGTAAGAAGAAGGAATATAACGAATGTAAAAAGAGAGCCAAAAAGGCCGTAGCCATTGCTAGATCCAAAGCCCTAGACCACTTGTACGAGTTACTTGAAAAACCCGAGGGTCAAAAGTATTTATACAGCATGACTAAAGCTAGAGAGAGAAAGACGAAGGATGTATCCCATATTAAGTGCATGAAAGACAAACAGGAGTGATTCTTATGGACGAAGACAGAATAAAAGAAAGATGGAGGACATACTTTGAAAAGTTAATGAATGAGGAGAACGATTGGAGCAGAAACCTTAAGAATGAGGTGATGAATATTGGTTTAGTGAAGGAAATAAATAAGGACGAGGTAAAAAAGGCTGTTAGTGGAATGAAGAATGGAAAAGCGTTAGGACCAGATGGAATACCAGTAGAAGCATGGAAAGCGTTAGGAGATGATGGATGGGCGTGGCTGACTTTATTCTTCAATAAGCTGTTGCACGAGGAGACCATACCCGAGGAATGGTGCAACAGTTAGCTGGTTCCCATTTTTTAAAATAAGGAATAAAGTATATAGTATGAAAGTATGGGAGAGAGTTATTGAGCGACGCCTGCGTGACGAGAGTGAGATTTCACGAAACCAATTCGGTTTTATGCCTGGTCGAGGTACGTTGGATGCCATTTTTGCACTTCGCCAAATGTGCGAAAAATACAGGGAGGCGCATAAAAACTTGCACATGGTGTTCGTCGACCTTGAAAAGGCATATGACCGAGTGCCTCGTGAAGTCGTGTGGTGGGCCCTGAAGAAGAAAGGAGTGCCTGGGAAATACCTGACGTTGATTCAAGCCATGTACGCCGAACGCAAGACCGATCCGCAGCTGGTATCACAGCCAAATTCGATGTGGCCGTAGGCTTGCACCAAGGGTCGGCCCTTAGCCCCTACCTCTTCTTGTTAATTATGGATGCTATATCATCGGACATACAGGAAGAGGCACCCTGGTGCATGCTGTTTGCCGATGACATGGTTCTGGTAGCAGAGAGTGGACAGAAGGTGCAGAGCAAGCTGGAGGAGTGGTGGCAGAGATTAGAGAATGTAGGCCTGAGAATTAGCAGAACCAAAACAGAATATATGTTCTGTGACTTTGGCGGTCTCTCCAGTCCTATACCGATTACACTCGGCGGTACACTTCTACCAGTAAGCTCCGATTTCCGCTACCTAGTTTCACTCCTGCAAGATGACAGCGAAATTGATCGGGATATTAGGCAAAGAATCAACGCAGGATGGATGAAATGGCAACAGGTCTCAGTCACAATATGCGATCACAAAATGCCTGTGAAATTAAAGGGCCGCATGTATAAGGCGGTTATAAGGCCTGTCGTACTGTATGGAGCTGAGTGTTGGGCTAAAAAGAAGATGGATGAGAAGTGATGAATATGCATGTAGAAGGACGAAAAGGCAGAGGACGGCCAAGGAAAGGATGGATAGACTGTGTGAGGATGGATATGAAAGAAAAAAGGGTAAATGATTGGATGACTAGTGACAGAGAAATATGGAAGAGAAGGATATACTGCGCCGACCCCAAGTAAATTGGGACCAGGGCAAGACAATGATGATGATATAAAAATCATATAAATAAACTCCCCTTTTTGAGCCCCATTCTAGGGGTGCATTCACTAACGACGTTTGAGGAACAGATATGCAAAGTTTGAAGTTAATCCCTTAAGGGATTCAAAGGTTTCATACAAATTCTGACTCCCCTTTTTACATAGCGTAGAAATTTTCAAATGAGATTTCCTATTGTTACCTAATTTCATTTGAGGAACCAATTTACAAGATTTAGAGTTAATCCATTGAAGGAATAAAAAGTTTCATACAAACTCTGACAACGTGTTTAACCTCCTTAGGGGAGGAATTATCAAAAATCCCCTCTTAATGCTCCCTTATACTCCTCAAGGAAAATACATGCCAAATTTCATCTACTTACGCCCAGTAGTTTCGACTGTAGCGTGTCTGTCAGTCAGTTAGTGACGCAAGCATTTTATATATACAGATTTATGAGCGAAACACACGGAAGATTAGACAGTATTAAATTTTAAAAAGTTACCATAATTTTGTAACATAATTTTTATCTAATCAGAACATAACAGCTTAAATTTAAAGGTGTTAGAACAACTGCTCTATTTAACAGGTAACATCCAAACGCTCTTTAAGTTGTTTTTCACATCCCACTTTTGGACCACCAACGTGGTGACACAGCCTTAAAAAGTAACGTCTTTGGTGCTCTTTCTCGCGTAAAACATTGTTGATGATCGCTACTCACAAGTATTTACTACTATTATAATGCGAAAGCTTGTGGATGTTTGATACTCTTTCACGCAAAAACCAAATACATCAGAATAGTACATAGAATATTTTTTGCATCGAAAACCGAACTCATCTGATTCGCGAGTAGAAGCTAATAATAGTATAAGCGGCTTGTATTGTTCGCCGAAAATATAATATGTGCACACACTTAAAACATTCGCAAAAGCGCTGGTTTTATTCAACACATATACATATACAAATCGTTTTATTTTCATTGTTTTCTCTTTGTAGGATTTAAATTGGCATTCACCAGGAAAATACAAATATTTGTATAGGTTCGAGCCTTTGTTTGTGCTATTAAGAACAGCTTTGATCGGATTACGAGACGACTTATTACAATGAAAAAAATTGTATGTTGTTTTTCACGCGTTCAATCTTAGTCACATGTTGGAATAATTTGATTTCTTATACCGGCGACTTATCGTGGTATAGCACCTGACTTGTGTTTAGACTGTCTAGAACTCCAGTAGATATACAGTATTATGCGTGTCCTAAGAAAGACACGTTTCATTCGCCGTTATGTACATTGGCTGCGTGTTATCAGCTGTTAACGTATTATTTGTACGATTAGGGCTTGTACACACTGGTTGAGGTTTATAGGGATATTAACATTTTCTGGTGGTGTTGCATATTTTTATTATTTCTTAAAATTTAAATATGAACATCATGTTCAAGCGCACAAATGTTTGTCTTGGTCTGGGTGTTTCTAAGTATAATGTATTTACAAAATAAAAGTATATATGTATGTTTACCCATTATCTAGTACCCATAGTACAAGCTCTGCTTAGTTTGGGACTAGATGGTGTTATGCGAATGCTAAAAGGCGATGCGACCGTTCAAATAGTAGTGCCAGGGGCCTCCTCCCCTTTTCTTCTGCCTCATCCCACTCCTCCTCCTATTTCCTTTCCCAACCTTAAGGGCAACACACTTGTGACTCCTCTAGTGTTGGTTCTGTTGATGGGCAGTCATGGCAACCACTTACTATCAGGTGCTTCATCAGTTCATAAGCTAATTATTGCACACAAAATACAGCACCAATAGATGCGAAGTTCTATGGTCGATTCTCCTTTAATCTTTCGATACTTTAATCGGTCGACTTTATATGAGCAGAGGACCTATTTCTGTTAAAAGCTTTTCAAATGTAAGGACATAAACGTTTTTATACCGAGGGACAACTTACTATAACAACTGTACTTACTAAAGGGTCGGTTCGAGAGTGCGTCCATTTGGGTCAACCTAAAAAGTATAGTTAGGTGGTCAACTGATTATCAGTTTGGTCTAACACCAATGGAATCTAGCACTGCTGATAACATTTTACAATACATGATAGTTGATATGGGGTCTGTACACATACAACGCCGTGCCCAGTACTTGGACGGGACATGCACTTTTACAATGCAGTGTTGCCTCAAATCTAGCAAAAAGTAATGTTCATTTTATGCATTTGTGTCAGTAAGTGTTTTACAGGTCATTTTTTTTGGCTTGACTTTGAATAAAAACCGGTGATGTATTACCGTCCTACTTAAGTGGAAATTACTGCGGTACAATTATGACTATCATATCTATTTTCATCTGTTTTTATGAATTTGCTTTATTATGTCCTTGTTAGCGTAGCGTCAGGACATAATTATCAGAGTGAGCCCCGATCTTGTCCCATGGCTGGAACGGGTATGTTGAAATACATCTCTAAGCTCAAAATCCAGTCGGCAGGTGTATTACGTTCCACGCAAAACTACCCGCATTACGCCGAGCTACCATGATTTCACAATATTACTGGAGAATATTATGTATGTATTTTATGTATGTAGGTAAAATGTATATTTATTCACTTATTTATGATAATGTAAGTTTATGTATGTATTTTATTTAGGATTATCTTATTGATAATTTCATTTCAAAGCTACACCATCCCCACAAAATACTTTAATCATTCCTGTCCATCCCAAGGTTGCCTGGCAGAGATCGCCCCTGGCGATAAGGCCGCCGTTTATACATGAAGCTTAGCTTTAAGTCACTGTATAATATGTACTTTACTTTGGTGTGCAATAAAGAATACATCAATCATAAAGTCTTCGGTTAAGGTATGAAGCTATTTAACGTTTAAGGTGTTATTGCGGTAGTATTTTTTGGACGTCATCATATAGTTATAGATAGTTATTGAACTACACTTTCTGCTACTGATCGTAATGGAGACTAAAAGGAAACGTTCATTTTCTTAGTTGGAACAAAACGTTTGTAGAAAATAGAAGTACTTAATAACTTTCCTAATATTAATTTGCCGTAGCATTACAATAGATTGATTCTTACATCGACTGTATAAAAGAGATTAGAAAACTTTAAATGGATAACTAAAAATCATTTTAATCGCCTGCATTGTGACTCATTTATAACCATTATAATGTAACTAATTAGATTAAACGGCACTACCACAGTAGGTGTCACTGCGTCCTATATTATTCTGCGGCTATCTCATACAAATATAGTTTAGAAATAAAATGTATAAAACAAAACCAAGACATATGTCTTGGTTTTGTTTTATACATTTTACTATACTAAATATAAATACTCACGTTTTTTGCTATACTAAATTCAGTATTGAACTCCACAAAATTTATGGAACACCTGATTATTTTTCGCAATTTCGGCAATATCCCAGGACCCAGGACAAAAGTTGTCCAAAATTACATATATATAATTATAATCTTACGATTCGTTCCACGTTCGTACTATTGACGGAATCAGGCGAATAATTCTTTATTATTTTGATAGTAGCCTATAATAATTCTGATACCAGCTACACTATCATATTATTTCTACCTGTGTCCGTCGCATGATGACGAAGTCATATGTATGGACCCCGCCTCCGATAGGTACTTGACACGATATCTCCACACCTTGACACAATCCAGTACATTAATTACACTAATCCGTTTTTTTTATAGTCTCACGCCCGTATCCCCGAAGGAATAGGCAGTTGGCATAAGCCTAACAGTTTAGCATAATATTTGCGTTTGTGTAATTTTTTCTATGGTTTGTACTATTGTTGTTGTGGTTGTGGGAATCATAAAATATTTGCAGTAAATTTACCAGTAAATGTAAATTTAGTACTGTTGTAACGCTGTCGTACAGCGCGACGTCACATTGTATAGACATTTATAATATTTATGAACTGTACGCATCTTCAGCCCTTTATACTGTCCCACTACGTGGCACGGGCCTCATCTCTCTATGAGAAGGGTAAGGCCATAGTCCACCACGCCTGCCAAGTGCGGGTTGGCAAACTTCACATGTCTTTCGAGAACTATCAACTGTAATAACACGCAAATTACACAGAAATACCGCGGACTGTGCTTAATAAATTATGAATAATTACTTTTGTTTATTTTTACAAAACAAAGCTTTGTTCTATGGTTATAAATAATTTATACATTAAAATTATTTAATTTTGAATAAAATATTATTTATATTATCTCTGTTAGGAAATGGCGCATGCCTGATATTTTCTAAAATTCCCTTAATATTTAAGTGGTTATGTACCTAGTAACACGTGGCGGTATAAGTTCGTTTTTTAATCCTAAAGTTCTATCGCACTGCTCGCATTGTCTACGATCCGATAATATAATATTTTTTTTATGTTGTTACGCTATAAAAGAAATTGCTTTAATATTCGTGGCAATTTTGAAACGCTAGCTTTAATCTGTTAAGCGGTGTGATGGAGGCCATCATGCAAATGGTTATTGGGAAAAACGGTGGCGTGCAATAAGGAACTACGATGTAGACCGGCGTAATGAAAATGCATACCCGTACCATGTTTTTAGTGTTTGGATATCATATTATGTCTCAAACGGCTCTCAATGTTTTCAAACGCGTGTCGATTTTGCGAAGTCACACATGGCAGATTTTCAAAATACCGAACAATTCTGGTGGTTTATGGACGATATCAAAATTATATTACTTTTAAATAGGGTCACTTAGCTTGTTTCGTAATTTTATTATGTTGTTAGGTGAAAAGAGTAATATGTTTTTGATTAGATCTGGAGCCTGTACTATTATTTTGAGGTGAAATTAGTTTGGCTACTATCTTTCTAGTACGCAAGCTATGATGACGGCTTGAGAATACAAAGTGTCGCTGTGTCTTTTGGACTTTACATTCTAAGGGTCGTAGCACACATATCAACTCGGAAAAGGATCGTCACCGTATCTCCTTTCACCTCGCCGTCAAACAGGCATCAACCTGACGTATCCACGTAACGTAAGCGGATCAGAAGCTCCGGCACGTTGACTCGGCTACACCTAGGCGTCGCCGTGCTTACGGCTCGCCGACCGCTGCCTGGTTGACGGCTAGGCGGCACTACTTCAATCATTTTGAATCCGAACGTTAAGTGCAGCGCACAGTTATGTCTCGGTTCACAATACGTGAATACGTGAGTTGGCTATTAATGCCGTAGTACTTGATGAAGAGGAAAAAGAATACGACTGGAAGCTGCCTTGTGAATGACAGCCAATGAAAGCATGTTCGGCAACGCAGACCGCGGGAGGGGCGTGGACGAAGAGACATAAGCTAAGCTACGGAGAGCGGCTACGTAAGCTTGGGTACGGAGAACCGTAAGCGCGGGAACTGCAAGTCGACCATGCACCGCACCGCGATTCGTGAGCTTGTCCTGAGGCGAGGCTATTACGTTACGATTCCGATTAGTGTGCGTTGCAGTAGGGAGTTCCGTACAAATACTACTGAACGGCTCCAGTTGATGCGGTGACGATCCCTTTCCGAGTTGATACGTGTGCTACGACCCTAAGGGTGTCGCATGAGGTGTCTGAGGAAAATTTACGAATCAAATAGCATCATTGGGAAGAAACAAATAAATCGACATCAAATCTTTACCTGGCCAACGTAGTATAGTAGACCAAATTCTCTTATGGACTCACAATGATATTTAAATGCAAACCAGAAGAGTCGTACATATGTCTATCAGTGAACTGCGAAAAGTCGGTATGATAAAAGACGCTTGCCCAGTATAACGAACATTACTTTGACCAATATTTTGTGTCTAATACGACACAAGTGTTTTTACTTGAGAATAATATTGCCATTACTTCCGATGTCTATGGCTTTTATAAAGTGGGTAGTGTCGTTTATATTCATTACTCTATAATAATATACTAAACGAGTTGATAATATCGTTGTAAGCCTCAATATTGTTGTTTGAAATTCTAATAAATTTACTTCCCACACCGATAAAGGTCATTGAGCTTTCATTAGCATGTAACTTTTCTGAAATAGGTATCACATAAATAGTTGTCATATATTTTCAGGAGTATACCTTATATTAACTTTAGGTTCTAAAATCAAATGCAATGTAAGCACAATTTTGCTATAGCTAATTTAAGTAGAGTGTCATTACTTATCTAACATATCCGTAAATGAAACTTACTACAAAAAACCACTGTAGCTGCGGCAGGAAAAATATTCACGAAAACTTTTAAAAATATTTCAAAATTGGGCTAAAGAGCAATCCAGGTTATTAGAATCATATATTTTAATCTAGCCTTTTGTAGAGCTACTCTTTTAGAATATTTTGATGAAAAATGTCGGGCTCAGTGGAGCGTGATTAATGAGGGCGCTGGTCTGAATGTTGCCGAAGTGATACTAACGCGTGAAGCACCTGCCTCACAAAAATGAAGTGAGAAGTGAAATAATTTTTAAATTTATGAGCACGGATATTTCAGTGATTTTTTATGCAACAATAGTAAAATCACTAGTTTTTACGCAACGTGTATTATAACACTTTAAAAGGCTAACGTCACAGTAAATGTATTGTGAGGGCATCGGTGTAAGTTCCATTTAATAGCTGACGTTGACTTTATTTGATGAATCTACCGGATTGATTCCTATTGCGGTAGTTGTCTTTTAAAAATTTATGTATTTAAAATTTGAATGATACTATGTTGTTAATAACATAACATAACATAACTTCACGCCTTTATCCCCGAAGAGGTAGGCAGAGGTGTATTACACACCCACACTTCGCCAGTTATGTTTCGGTCCCAATGTAATGTACTGTGCAGAGTTTGTTTAAGAAAATGTTGTATTTTATGCATAACTTGTTGTTGTAATAATTTATCTTCCTTTAAAAAAATATAATATATTATATGTAAGCAAGCGGTGTATACCTATAAGTATTTGTACAATTAGCTATTGTCACTTTTGTCATATTAATGTATGACAAAAGTGACAATAGCTTGTAACAATTGTTGGTATACCTAATAAACAAATAATAATTTATTTGATAACTTGCATGAAATGTGCTCAAAATAAATTTGAACATAATTGTGATAAATTTAATTTCGACACGACATGGTAACCCTTGTCGTGTCGACTTCTAGACGTATTTTTAAAATTAATGGAAATGAAAAATGTTGTTGAAACACGCTTCGAAGTCAAATGTGTCGGTTGCGGTGGATTTATGTATATTGAACCGAACCGTAGTGCTCAGAGATTGGACGTGTTAGATTGATGAGATTAGATTTCGCCACTTTCATCGGATGCAATCTCTCAGGTGTAGGTTTTAACTTGATTTGTTTTCCGTCGCATTATGTTTTTGCGTTGTTTTGTGTTGTCTATACAAATATTGTATTTTAAGGCTTACGAACCCAAAGGGTATAACGGGATCCTATTACTAAGATTGCGCTGTCCATCCATCGGTGTAAGTCCGTCTGTCGCCAGGCTGTATCTTATGAGCTGTGATAGTTAGACAGATGAAATTTTCACATATGATGTATTTATGTAACGGCTACAACGAAAAATACTAAAAAAGGAATAAAATAGGAATACTAAAAATCACATTTATTATTGACCTAAATATTAAAATCGGCATAAAATACTTCATCAACAACAAACAGGAGATTTTACTGTCACAAACGATAGAACGTTTGCTCATTTGTACCAAATATTGATTTGTATTGAGAAGATTTATTAGAAGCATCATACTGAAGTGGAATTTGTTAATAATCCCAGCCTGCCACTCTGTCATTCTGTCTGAAATGTTAATTCTACCTTTCGTTTATATCGACTTGAATACTAATTCAACCTAAAGATTTCATCCATATTAAGCCTCTACTGATATGTTCAGTCCTCTTTTGACACGTAATCTAATCCTTTAGTAGATACGTGGACTTACATATTTATAATTACATACACAATACAAAGAGATTACACTCAGATACAGAATAAATAAGCATGGTCATTATAAAAAGTTTAAGAGAAATTCGCCTAATGTGATAACCTATTAAAATTATAAAGGCCAAATTGTGAGTTGTGATGATGGATGATATATATGGATTTGAATGTGCGTTTGTTACTCTTGCATGCACATGTTACCAAATTGATTCAATGAAAATGATCTTGAAATTGACACAATAAACTCATAATCAGCTACTTACATATGGCTAAACCATGCCTTACAACCTATTGGTTGTACCTACGGTACTATTCATCTACATCCAATTCGCAGCTAAGCTAATGTTGGTGAGGTATGCATAATGGGCGTAAACCTCCGTTACTGAAAAAGTGCATATTTATTTAACTAGGGCCTTTATAGCGTAACTGCGCTGAAATACCTGATTCCGTAGAGATTCCGAAACCACGGCTGGTGTAACCAATGATGAAATTTCGTGGATAATATTCAGGTATTATTGACAAATCATTACGAGATTCAGAGCCGTTAAATAAATATTACATACATACATACATACATACAGACTCACGCCTGTTTCCCCGAAGGGGTAGGCAGGGGCATATTAAACGCCCACTTTTCGCCAGTGTTTTCATCCCACGTAATAGGTGGCGAGCCTATTGCCGCTTATTGGGACATTTTGTTTGCCAGAGCCTCGTCCGTTGATCGGCAGGTGCACCACTTGCAGGTGAGGTTGGCTTGGGACCCTAAGTTCTTGGTGGGAACCCTATGCACCCTAAATATTGAGTCTAACAAATAAATATTAGTATGCGTACAAGTCACTATCGTATTAAAAGAGCACTTGATATTATAACTCATAGGCAATTCGTTTGAGCATTCTATTCGACAGAATGTTCCGACAATTATTAATTATGGATTAGCTCTTCAACCCAAATCTCCAATCCGAAGTATATCGATCGTCCAATATTAATCTATTAATCTCATTTAACAATGTTTCATAGGCAGTTTTTTATACTTGCGTTATTAATAATCATTTGGATAATGATTATGATATTTTGACTGGTCGATAAAATTGAACTTGTGAACTACTTCGAGACAAATCTAGAAAAAGTAAGATGTTGCCCATTTTTTAATGTTTTGCGATAAACCACGTAACATTTTGATTTCTTATTAAAACGAGCTATCTCACAAAAATTCATAAACGGATACAAATAACTTATAATTGTGCTTGTGACCGAACAATCTAGATCTCATAAAGCGTTTCCAGATGTCATACGGCGATTCCTACATAAACGCTTTTGTGTACCAAAACATAAACGCTTTTGTGTGCTTACGGTAGTAATTCCTCCGTATTCAAAATGACAGTGATTCAATAGCGTAAAAATAAAACTCAAATAATTTGAAATGTGTTTTACAGTAATAATATCACATGTCATAATGCATCACCGTAGAAATGTGGTTAATTTTACGTTTTTTTTTCACTTGAATGTTAATTTGAGTTGCTGACTCACTAAATTCACAGCGGTGACCGGCATAGTGCCAAAAAGCCAAATTCTTCACACATAGGTAGGTAGTCAAAACTTCAAGAACTTTTTGAAGAATCCTCATAACTTTAGAAACATTAAAAGCTTCTAAAGAAAATTGTGCGCTTTTAGTGCGTGGGACGGATAACATGTCGGAGGTTTGTGGAGACTGATCGCGGTCGATCCAGAGGGACGCCAATAAATCTCGTTTGCCGCCATTTATTCCTCTGATCGAACGAAAACACAAATTTTCACAGCTCGACTTCGAATAACGACCCTCTATATTAGACGCCCGTTTGACAATAGTACCCGAGTACGTTTTTAGGGTCGTTTAGCACACTATTACCTCTACATAAAATAACCTTTATGTTAATGGAGCTAAAATTTGCATTCGTTTGATCTTTACAGCACTGTGATAATAATATATAGCACATTTACGAGCGTTATACAGTGCCTTCATGAGAAAGGTCTGTATTGGACTGTGTACAAATTAGAATTGCCAAGCCCAAACAAGCGACAAGTAATAAATTGAGAGTGTCCGAAAAACGGTTAAAAAAATTGTTTGATAAAACAGTTTGTTACAATGAAAGCAATTTTAATAAAACCGGCCAAGTGCGTGTCGGGCCACGCGCATTATAGGGTTCCGTAGTTGCCCATAATGACTTGCTGCAAAGGGTATTAATGTACAACAAATCCAACTGTTTATTTCGCTGGAAAAATAATTTTAATAACACTATTATAAGAACCTAAGTTTTGTTAAGAAAAATACTAGGTATGTATCCAGTTATGTATTGTTAACATTAAATGTGGTTTCCAAGATATACTACTACTATACATAGGTAGTACCGTAGTACATTACATTCCAAAGTTCGTATATCTTTAAGATTAAGCCAGCGCGCCCAATGTAAACTCACAGAAATAGGTATTTATAAGTTAACCGACGATTACTCGTAAACTAGTGATATCTACTAAGCCGTGATAGTTTTCCTTTTAAATTCGTTATATGTACTACATTTGTGATTTTTTTCACCTCTTCCAAATTAATAGTTTAGCCGGCAGAGGGAGAGACACTTGAGTCTAACAATTTTTTTCACTTCAAAGCTTGATATTTGACAAACCAATCACTTGATCGAAAAATGATTTGAGGAAAGTAATAATATTTTTTAAAACCTATCCAATGATACCCCACATGATGGGGTACTCAACCAAAAAAAAATTCATCCCCTCTATATATGTAGGGGAGATACCCTTAAAAAAATATTTTCCTAAATTTTATTCTACAGTTTTGTTGCAATATCTTATGTCTATATTCATTTCAAATATCAGCTTTCTAGCACCAGGTGTCTTTGAGCTAGGCCGCGGACGGACAGACGGACGGATATGACGAAACTATAAGGGTTCCTTGTGGACTACGGAACCCTAAAACTGAATAGAAGGGTAAATAGGCTTAATATGAGTACTTTTTAAAAAGGATAACTGTCGTTGAAACGTGTATTGAATGATGTTCAGTATCAAAAGGATATTAAATTCACAAAAAGAGAAACAAATATTTTTCTGACATCTTCCTCCTGCTTTTCATTAGTCATTAGGTGTTAATATACACTATTATGGTTTGAAAGCAAGTGAAGATTACTTTTTGGAAGATACTATAATTATCTTGGACACGTTATTGGATATCAGTAATTTAATTTCTCATAGTAAGCGTTCATAAATTCTCAATTTTCTTAGACAATCATAGGTTTAGTGGCTATAAACGTCTAACTATAAATTACTCCGTGTGTACGCTTTCTACGTTGAGAAATTGTGGAACAGTCTGTGAATTAGTTGAGAAATAAGTAAGAGGTTAGTTTTGGTACATGTAACGCAATACTTGATCACTTCTAATAATCATAATATATGTACATGCTTATGTTACTCTAATTGTCTAGCTGAGGTCGGGGCCTAATATATAATCTTGAGGTACTATCACTAGGTAACTTGACTACTACATACATTTCGAACGAAATCAGGTCCTGTACATACAAAATCGGTTACATGTAAAGGTTTCATTTATTCACATTGCAGGAATAATCTTTACACGTCATTTCATAAAGAAGTTGTATTACTCCAGATAGTGTTGCAGAAAGCCTAAAATCACCCGCGGCAAAACCGGGAAGGTACTCGTCCTCCAAGATTATGTTTTAATCTGGGCGCTTGAATGGCACCTGATCTTCTTATATACAGGTGGTACTTGCAGATGATACCAATGCTATCTCATCTGACAATATCCAAACACTTAATCTGCACGTAAAGCTTTGGAAGTGTTTCAGAACTGGTTCACTGTTAACGAACTTAAAGTAAATGCAATTAAGACGAATTTAATGTTATTTCGTACCACTTCTAAAAACATGACCCAGTTAAAATGTGCCTTAGAAGGAGTCAATGTCAGTATGGTGAAAAGGGTAAAGTTTTTGGGAGTACATGTTGATTGCTATTTGAAGTGGAAACCAGAACTTGAAAGTGTTGTTAAAAACTTGTTACGTGCTGAGAAGCTTACGAAATGATATTAACAGAACACAACTGAAAAAAGTTAATCACGCGTTGATTCAGTCAAGGTTACGATACAGTATTTTATGCTGAGGAGATAGCTACGAATATAATATATGTGGAAGCGTCAGGAGGGCTCTCGGAGCAGTCTTCGTAGGTTTTCTCCATTGTGGGCGCAATGGCGGCAAGAGATTCAAAATAAAATCACCACTTTACTTGTACACGCTGTATTGCTCGAATTTATAACAATTTAGCACGAAATACAATAAAATATGGAGGATGAAACACGATTATGAATTTGTGAGCCAATAGTTTAGCACGTGCCCGCCCGGTGCAACAGCTGTCAGAGTAATGGACGACTGTCACCGCGTTTGGCGCCACCTACTACTCTATTCGGGGTTACCCGCTCTCAATTCTATTTTACTACTAATCGAGTAATCGATTAAAACCATTGGTAAATTAAGTAACAATTTCTAAAGACAACTTTTATAGTTAAATTAAACCTTAAAATCATTCTTAAATAATCAGCGCGCCGTCACGGCCATCCTGCGTTTTCACACGTCCTCGTGTGTAACGTTCTCGCCTGTGAATAACAGATACAGTGATTTACTCCACACTCGTATTGGCCTTCCTGACCAATAAATCAATTATGATTAACTATTCGTTTCACACGGAATACATTTTACATGTCAAATTTAAATTCGTTGAATGTATCGTCAAAAAATACACACACTGAAGGGACAAAATCAACTAAACCATTTACGTTGGTTAACGTCTACAACCTAGGCAATGTCATACAGGCTTGTAAGTGCCACACAGGCCAGTCAATGCCACACAGGCCAGTCAGTCAATGCCACACAGGCGAGTCAGTCAATGCCACACAGGCAAGTCAGTCAAAGCCACACAGGCCAGTCAGTCAATGCCACACAGGCCAGTCAGTCAATGCCACACAATCCAGTCAGTCAATGCCACACAGGCCAGTCAGTCAATGCCACACAGGCCAGTAAGTCAATGCCACACAGGCCAGTCAGTCAATGCCACACAGGCCAGTCAGTCAATGCCACACAGGCCAGTCAATGCCACACAGGCCAGTCATTGCCACACAGGCTTGTCATTGCCACACAGGCTTGTCATTGCCACACAGGCTTGTCGGTGCCACACAGGCTTGTCGGTGCCACACAGGCTTGTCGTTGCCACACAGGCTCGTTGGTGCCACACAGGCTCGTCGGTGCCACACCGGCTTGTCGGTGCCACACAGGCTCGTCGGTGCCACACAGGCTTGTCGGTCAAGTCACGTCAATTGTTAGCTGCTTATTGATTACACTTACACAAAATAGAAATCAAATTAATCACGTGCGCCGTCATCGGCACATTCTACTACTGGTACTAGTGCGCCAGTTAACTCTAATGGAACGTAACATTCGGGCATATTATGAACACAATCATGTGCATACTTATAAGTTCTATTAGAGTTAAGAGCCTTAAGCAGGTACCTATCACCATCCAACAGCTCAATTATCTTATAGGGGTCCTTAACAAAGTAATCTTAAACCAGGTTTGTCTAACTCTTTACTCTCTTCAAGATCGTCAGTTATGCTCTGATCCTCTGGCACAAAATTTCAGTATCAAAATCAATAATCAAGAAACTCAAAGTAAAATTGACATTTCACTATCGCGGTATTTCTCAAGATATTATTTCAAACAAAGTAAACCAAAACATTTAAGCTAAGGTGTTTGGACTCTACATCTTCTAACCTAATTCCTTTAATAAACTACCTTCACTTTCATTGCCAGTTACAGCCAGATAGGCTTTAGCTATACCAATTACCAGGCTTCTCAAAGCCACATACAGGCCTCACACAGGCCCCGCGCCACACACGGACCGCGCGCCACATACGGGCCGCGCGCCACACACAGGCCGCGCGTCACACACGGGCCGCGCGCCACATACGGGCCGCGCGCCACACACGAGCCGCGCGCCACACACGGGCCACGCGCCACACACGGGCCGCGCCGGCCACCAGGTTGCGCCGACCACCAAGCCGCGCTGGCCAACATGCCGCGCCGGCCACCATGCCGCGCCGGCCACCATGCCACGCCGGCCACTATGCCGCGCCAGCCTCCAGGCCGCGCCGGGGACTAAGCCACGCCGGCCACCAGACCGCGCCAGCTACCAGGCCGCGCCGGCCATCAGGCCGCGCTAGCCACCAGGATACTCAAAAAGGAAATAAATCTACCATTAGTATTTCAAAGATTCGTCTCATTGTATACCCACTAAATAGAGTATCCGTTCTTTCAGACTAACACAACACAAATTCATACAGCTTGACAACTGCACAGAACGTAACTCCAATACCACTCCATACTTTCAATGAGCTATGTCAAAACTGGATTTAACCACTGACAAAAACTAAAACCAAATGCGAACATGGCGAGAACCGATAAGCTACTTTCGGACAAACTGATTTCCTTTAGCTATATAGAGGCAACGACTACAGTTCTAAGATAACCAATTGACAGTCCATGAATACTTTCAGATTCTCGCAACACGCTCTTTTCATACGACACAGAAACCAAAAGTAGATGATTTTAGCGATCAAAAATCAAATTAGAGCTACTTGAGTAGCAGGGTATCCGTGATTGCGATCAACGACCACACTTTAATGTACTTGGCTCTATGAATAAAAGAAAATTATCGCACAACACTCATTCTAGTCGTTCGGCTATGCCTGATCCAAGTCGGTGGGGAAAAAACTACTCTGATAAAAACATTACGGGTTTTAATGAAAATCACTACTAACTCTTTCTCTTGAAGCTGACATATTGAACAACACGCATACTCGTTAAAATAATAGAAAACTCATTAAAATATTTCATTGCTCATACTCTGACATCCATCGGGTCTTCAACATCACGCTATGCAACCTCCATCCGGTTACACAACACCACCCGGATAATTATTTCGAGCGTAACAAAGTAATCTTAAACTAGGTTCAACATTTTGCTTTGGTTTTCCTTATCACATAGCAGACTATAAAAAAGCTGAATAGGCTAATAGTCTAGATGTTAAGTTTACTACCAAGTATCCATTAAGTCTTTTCAGCGTTATAATTTTGTCATGGATAGTCCAAATACGAAGCATAACCTAACCAAATCATTAGTGATACAGCAACGGACCTTTCGCGTTCAAGACGATGGACAACGTTTGTGATAATATGACAATGCTCTAACGGCTGTCTTGTTTGCGGAGATCAACGGAGACTATGCCTAACACAAAAGCTCAAGGGTAAACTAGGCTAACCAGAAAGGCACTTTATCGGTCCAACCAATGGTAACGCATGGCTAAACGTGCAGCCGCACAAACAGCTTATCCAGTTTATGCAAATCTACACTGACGGTAACGTGGGTACCACAAAATTATCAACGACTAACAAAGTACCCATTTAATGAGAATAAGGTTAAGCATACAATCATCACTAACGATCTACTAACCTAGTTCTACCTATAATGAAAATTAAAATCTCTAAAACTGATTATCGTAACGCACTATGATGATAACTCAATCATTTTCTTCAACGTCTGATAATCGAGTTTGACAGCTTCTACTAGAAACATTATCACTCTTAAACGTCCTAAGCATAACTTGGAATTGGCCAGAGAACTCGGGGCACTTGATAAAAATTCCCAGCGTATCACACGAATTTTAAAAACACACAGTAGGTAATTTTCACGCGTAAAATCTTAAAATTGAATTTAATTTTACTAGTGGTGCCATCTAATAATCATGAGTAAGAAACATGTTAAAAATGTATGCACACAAAGAAGCAGGTGTAATTGCAACACCGAGATCGTCTGTACAACTCAGAATTTATAACAATTTAGCACGAAATACAATAAAATATGGAGGATGAAACACTATTATGAATTTGTGAGCCAATAGTTTAGCACGTGCCCGCCCGGTGCAACAGCTGTCAGAGTAATGGACGACTGTCACCCAGTGTTGCCAACAGCGCTGGCCCTAATGTCGCCGTTTCTCATGCGTGAAGTAGCCTAATATCGCCGAATTTCAGTTGTAGTTACCTAAACTAACCCAAACCTCAAAATGTCAATATGAATAAATAAAATGTCGTTTTTATCAACTATTTATAAGAGGTTTGTAACGCACTGGTAAACAGGCTTAAGCCATCTTGAAAACACGTTAATGAATTTAAAGTTAACATTTTAAAAACTACTTAAACAAATAAAAAAATAGGGTAAGGTACCTATTCTGATTCGTCCTCTGCTAAAATGTCAATATGAATAAATAAAATGTAGTTTTTATCAACTATTTATAAGAGGTTTGTAACGCACTGGTAAACAGGCTTAAGCCATCTTGAAAACACGTTAATGAATTTAAAGTTAACATTTTAAAAACTACTTAAACAAATAAAAAAATAGGGTAAGTTACCTATTCTGATTCGTCCTCTGCTAGCAATAATAAGGCATCGCCAAGACTTTCGCCGTCTTCAGTAGAAGTTGATGTGCTAGCTGGCGCAAGATCCACCGGAAACATACATTTCTCTCCCAGCGTGCTAACTCACTTCTTCTACTCTTGGTTGAAAGTTGTTACAACACATACTTCTTACATTCATAAGGGTACGAATTCTAAGAATGGCGATTAGCATGGGTAGTTGCATGCGATTCCATAATATAAAAAAAATGTCCCTAGAGTAGCCTAATTGGCGACCAGTCGCCTTTTAGATTTTTTCATCGCCGATTCTCGTTCTGAGTAGCCTAAATGGCGAAATATCGCCTACGTTGGCAACACTGCTGTCACCGCGTTTGGCGCCACCTACTACTCTATTCGGGGTTACCCGCTCTCAATTTTATTTTACTACTAATCGAGTAATCGATTACAACCATTGGTAAATTAAGTAACAATTTCTAAAGACAACTTTTATAGTTAAATTAAACCTTAAAACCATTCTTAAATAATCAGCGCACCGTCATATACAAAAAGCATTTGTGTTAAAAAAAAAAAGCTATTTGTACCATGGTATGCATTCTTCAGCAGGAATCTTGTAAAACGCATTTTGTGGATTTGATATTCTCCCTACCTTCCTTTTACATATTGGTGCTCTTATTTATTTATTTAATTCTTTATGCACATACATTGTGTACATTGGTGGACATAATGCCTTGTGGCATTCTCTACCTGTCAACCTTAAGGTGGTGCAGATATAAAAGTGGAAGGTGCATTTAACAATATAAATTTAAATATGGAAAAGTTACAAGGTATAACATCATACTAATAATTATATATAGTATTACATATATATAAAACATACAAAATATATAGTTCTATATATACGTACTTATACATAAGTCTATATACACCTAAATATACATACATACATACTATATACTTACATAAATACTTATAATAATGGATGAGACTGATGTGCTGATTCCTTCAATCTCTCAAAAAGAAGCTCTCGAACTTTCATTTTCTTTTTCTTGACACACTTTTCAAAGTATGTTCATCAATATGAGACTGAAGAGGAAAGAAAGCTTAAAGAGAGAACAAGAAGAAAAGATAGATTTCAAACCAATAAATATTCCTAACCTTATTATAGTCAAACACGGCACCGCCCATGTCAGTGAAAATCTTCAATAAACTGCCCGACGATATAAAATTATCACTTTAAAGAAGGGACTTCAAACCTAAATTAAAGCGTTATTTACTGGAAGGCTGCTATTATTCTATTAATGACATTTAAATTTTAAATATTACATACAATCATACTTATATAAATCTGTGGTCAATGTTGATTATTGATTATATTATTCTGATTTATATATATAAATTATTACATTTCAAATATAACATACATACTTATATAAATTTGTGGTTAATATTAATTATTATTTGTGTTGGTCTGACTTATATATATTTTTTATGTTTTGGAGACATTCGTAGGTTTGAAATTCATGACATTAATTTAAATATTATTGCATTGTTTTAAATATATTAAATTAGTTTATATGTTCACTTATTCATTCTTACTATGATTTATTATTCTTTTTTATATTTTTTAGTAATTGATTGACTTGTTTATTCTGTTTTATTAATTTATTGTATATTTTATTGATTACGTGAATTTTCTTTGTTCTCTTATTTTATAAATTTGTTTCATTAAGGTACTATTAAATTCAACACAATGTAAAAATTGTTATGAACAATGAATAAATAAAAATAAATAAATATATTATTATAAGAAATAGCGCGCAATAACGATACCATAACAATAGATTTTATTCCCTATAGAGTATTTCTTTTTTAAGAATATATTCGTAGGCAATAGATAACCATGAGTTACGTTTGTTGTATCCCAAAACTTTTAGTTCTATTTATGTGAATAGAAGTACGCGAAAACTTCACCGCAAATAATTATGAATCAATCAAAACTTTGTCAATCGGAACTAATCACCAACTACGCACTTCACGCGGTTAACGCGTTGATCTATGTACACACATAATATAAAGAAGTAGACTACAACATTAGCAATTAGAATGCTTCTATATTGCTGACTAACAAATTTATTTCCAGTAAAAGCACGTGTCCCGTTCATTGATAAGTTCGTCAATCTACAACTGAGAAAGACTTGTAGTTATGTCCAATCACTTTATAGTTAAAATAATCTCCGTCAAGTTGTTTGTTTAAGAGAGCCTTTGCTCGTTCTGCGTTAAGAGCGTCAACAATTTAATTAACAAATTCAAATCAATCTCCGTGATATTCACGATGTTTTCTATAGAAATTAATTACTTATACAAAACCTTTGGGTAGGTCGGAGCAGGGCTGAAATATCGAGAGCTATTTTATATTCTGCAGGGAGAACAAGTTTTGTGGGAGGCGAGGATCCGACGCGGATTAATTTAAGTTTGCAAACTGCTGGCATCTGCTGGTATCGAGATCTTTCAACAGTTATGACATGAGTTGGACCGCACGAGCCATTTTAGCACATAATTTACATCTTCCTCACCATAAGAATACTCAAAGTATAGGAACTATGAAACTGAAAATCAAAGTTGTAAATAGCTTTTTAAGTACATCACATTTATCGTTAATATTAATTCTTCTAAAGTTTCAAAGTCGAAACAAAATTTGATTTTAATAACATTTTGAGAGAATTCCGTTTCGTAATCTGTTCATTATAAAAGTTGAACAAAGGTCTTAATAGCAAACGTGATTCTGTTACAACTTTTAAGTGTATTAAAGTTCTACAAATACGTAGTGGTTTCAATGAGACTTATATTTGTATAAGATCTAGAGTTATAATTGCGCTATTGAAACAGTTTTAAGTTCAAAACAAATAACATTTAAAGAAAATTGCAGTATGCTAAGTCGAACAGATGATTTATTAAGTGAATGATTTTTATAAACATTCACATAACATAAGTGTTATTAATTTTTTTCATTAATATTATTATAGGAAAAATATACGACGGAGTAGATCGTCTTGTAAGCGCGCAGCATTCGCGCGCGGAACACGAAGAGACGCCGCCGCGCTGCGGCACCGCTCGCACTCCTTGCATGCGTCTAACACCGCCTGTAATAACACAGAAAGATTATTTTTAGAGCGAGTGTTTAGGGACAACTTTTTGCACAACAAATGTGGTAAGTAAGATGTCTCAATGCTTCAAAAAGTTCGACAAGGTGATGCAGAGATAATTTGATATTAAAAAGAAAATATAATAAAAGAAAAGTGCCTTTTGTGGGGCGAAATAAATACATATTTGGCGTAAGAAGAAGAAAACTAAGATTTTAGAACGTTTATTATAAATTGAGAAAATATAAGATCATACATGGCGGAAAATACATTAAGTAGTTGTGACTAAAGTTTTAATATATAAAACATATACATAAATGTCTGCTATTTTAAAAATCGGCGCATATAATGTATCACACGAACAATATAACGAACAATACGGATACATTATAATATACCCGTATTGTTCGTTATACTATAATTCTTAAATAGAATATTATTCGAATCTTTACAGCCATGCATCTAAAAGTATGACGTTGTAATAACAATTTTTCGTTGTAATAATACTCGAGTATATTTTGAAAGTAAATCAATAACTCTGATAAATAAAGACAACTTTGAGAATCGTTGATTCAGTATCCAAGTACTATTTATTTACTAGTAAAGAAACTAATTTATTTGCGTTCTACAACGTAACTACTAAAGATATATCCTCACAGAGTTGAATTTTCATAAAAGAACCGTACGAACCGAACCGCGGAGCCGTAATAAATCTTAAAGTTAGATAAATAAAATTATAAACCGGTCTTAAAATTCTCGACTATTAAAACTAGAGTATACGAGTGGGCTACATATGTAGCCCAGGGTGTAATATTGTCATATATTGGCGGAACTAGGTATGCCACAGCACAATCGTTTTGTGTATTCCTCGATTGGTTCTCCCCGCTCCTACTAGTAAAATGCCTATTACATCGGCATAGAAGGACGTGCGCAAAAATCGTCCTAGAAGTTGGTGGGCTACACCTGTGTCCCACGCGTGCGTTTAAGGAAAATAACTGCCCAGTGAACAAGTGGTATATTGTATTTTTTTGTATTATTATGAGATATTAATGGTCGATCAGTAACATGGCATGTATAAACGGTCTCATAGTTATATTAAAAACGAATAATCTACAAATGAAAGTGATCTGAAGCCAATATTTCTAAAAAGTGTAATTCTATCTAGCAAGATCGTGTGCCAATTGAGCGTCATATTTTCCAGGAAAATATAGGAACCAAGAGTAATCAAACTGAAAGGCAGACTACTACAGGATTAAAATAACATCCCCAGGGACAAAATATGCCTATTCGGGGGAGTTGATTGGTATTTATTCTGCAGCGCACGCAAGCAATGCAGCAAATGTGTGAGGGGAATTTGTAGTGAACATCAGGAAGGTGTGTCCCCTGATTGCTCGAAAATAGAACAGTCTATTGCAAATTATTTAATTATGTGGTTAATAGCCATTGCTAGTGCTAAACTTAAGGTAAATATTACGTTCCTTAATGAAAATAAGACTATGGCATCTCAGGCCTACCAAATATTAATGCTTTTTAAGTAGTTTTAGTATATGTTTGATAATTATAATTAAGAAGACAAGTCATGATTAATTTTATGTTCCATTCTGATTATAATAAACATATCTATAAATTAAACAATGAGTTTTATTAATTTGTTTATTACTTCATAGAAATAATTGATCTACAAAATGGGCTACACCTGTAGCACGCGTGTGCACTCAAGGAGTATAAATAGGCGCGTGCACTCTAGTGTTAAGAGATAAATATTATGGGAAGTTTATGACAAATGCATTGACCAATTACATTTTGGGCGGAATGGAATCTTATTACGATAAAAGGAGATAATTTTGTGAAAACAGCTAATCACGTAATCCACCATCCAATGGATGTTTTCAATGAAAAATTATACAAAGAAGACGAAAAGAAATCCATGTTTATTAAAGTTGAGCCTTCTGAACAAAAGGGAATGGGAGACGCGTCCTACACAAATTAGGCCGAAGTCGACATTAAGCCGACTCCACGTGTGACCGACGGACGAGAATTTGCCAATAACGACATGTTACTTAGACATGTGTAGTGAGTGATAGTACGTAGAAATCCTACGTCGAATGCTTAAAATATGGTTTCCTGATTTATTTATGAGTTAGTGTGAAATCACTTAGGACCCATTTCTCCGTTTTACATTATAACGTATCGTAATAGTAGGGCTACTTGAATCTTGATTAGTATAATTTTCCATAAATGACGATGAATGTAATCCTACTAACGTGTTAAGCCGAGGTAACCAATATGAGTTTTCCATGTCTGTTTTTTTTTTATTTCAACTGTTTTTAATTTTTAAAGCGTACTGCCTTGATGTGAAAATCTTTATGCCTGATTCAAAGTTGCCTGATGATTGATTTCAAGTTGCGACTAATTTGGGTTACCACTGTGAAAACAAAAAATTCAGGGTGGTTAATGTCGAGAGGCAGCGCACGTGATCGGCATACGCCGCGTCTCGTGGCGTTAGAATACGTCGTTTTTTTTCCGCTCGTAGTATAAAAGAGGTTGTATGAGGGCAAGTATGATGTATGCACATCGAGTAGGGACGGGGCTCGTTTCGGGGGGCCAGCTCAGGCAGGGTTGCGGAAGTGATGCTAACGCAGTTCCCGTGGTCCCGCCATTCAATGGGATCGGATAAAGGAACACCATGGTAATTTTAGTGAGTAGTCCCGGCGCATCTCGACCGGGCCTCTCACAGACCCCCTGAGCCCAGCCCCAGAATGCCAGCCTAGGCGACTCCGTAAGGCGTAAACTATAGATTCCATCCATGAGCCAAAAAATAAAAAAGAGGGTGGTTGACGTACTCTGATAATTTGAGTGCACTTTATTAACTAACCGTACGCAGCGTGCACCGTTACGATAAACGCCGCGTGAGACACGGCGGCGTCATCCACGGACCCCGCCGCTCCTTTTCAAGTAAACGCGTAAATGCAGTCATACAACGCCATTTATTTGAATTGCGCCTTTCGTCGAAGAAAGAACTAAGAATAATATTTCTAATTTACGCAGTGTTTGGCGATTATTTCTAGACAGTCTTCACTATTTTGATACTTCATTCTTATTTATATAAGGTAATATTCATAAATAGAATAATATCGCTTTATCTTTGGGTCGCAGAGGCCTGACGACAGTGTCTCTGTGGCAAATAATAGTTTGTCTAATCTGCTAAGACTACTAAGCTGACAAGGGGCTGCGAATGGAAAGTCTTAGGTGTTAACAGGACTACGTTAGACGACAATGATTATGATTTACTAATAAACAGGTTTCTTATTTACATAATCTGCAGTAGACCCAGCGACTCGATAAAAAAATTACTTTGCGCGTTAGAATGACGGTTTATTCCACTTTGTTCACCTGGGTGATATCAACTGGGTGAACAAAATAGACTAATGGATGTCCTCATTTCACCTCGGAATGATTTTACCTAGGTGCTATCACCTAGGTGAAATAAGTAGACATAGCAGAGAACTTTGTTCACCTAGGAATTAATTCACACAGGTGGACAAAGGTGACTTTTTTTATTCATCTTGTGACTTTTATCACCCACATAAAACGTGCTGAAAGATCTACTTCATCATCAGCCTGACGTAGTCCACTGTTGGGATAGTACGCCACTAAGCACGATGCTCGGCTCTACGTGTCCAGCAACTGACAGCCACATTGCGGATATATTATAACAACCATCGGTATTCCACGTAATTAAAGGGCGCCCTACATTCTTCTTGTCAATATAATACAATCTTAATATATAAAATGTCTTAATATATAAAACTGACAGACACGCTACAGCCGAAACAACTGGTCGGAAGATGATGAAATTTAGCAGTTATGTTCCTTGTAGAGTGTAGGGTAGCACTAAGAGAGGATTTTCGGAAATTTAGGGGGCGCCTTTGACCCCCTGTTTTACGCCTAAGGGCGTAAAACAGGGGGTCAAAGTTTGCATGGAACTTTTTATTCCTTCAATGGATTGACTCCAAACTTTGTATATTAGTTCCTTACTCGACGATAGTGAACTTTAAGATAGTTTTTTTGGAAATTCCTCCCCTAAGGGGGTAAGATAGGGGGTCAAAGTTTGTATGTAACCTTTTATCTCTCTAATGGATTGACTTCAAACTTTAAATATTGGTTCCTTAAACGATGATAGTGAACACTAAGGATTTGGTTTTAGAAAATTCTTACCCTCAGGTGGTAAGATATGGGTCAAAGTGTGTTACTTATTATTCCTTCAGTGAATTGAATCCAAACTTTATTTATTGGAATGATGATAGTGAACACTAAGAGTTTGATTTTTTGGAAATTCCTCCCCTAAGGAGATAAGATAGGGGTCAAAGTTTGAAGGAAACATTTTATTCCTTTAAAGAATTGACTTTAAACTTTGTATATTGGTTCCTCAAATGACGCTAGCGAACACTAAGAATTAGATTTTTGGACATTCCACCCTCTTAGGGGTCAACGTTTGTATGAAATTTTTTGTTCTCTCAGTGGAGGTACTTCAAACTTTGTATAATATTGGTTTCTCTTATGACATTAGTAAACATTAAGAATTTTTTTTGGAAATTCTTACCCTAAAGGGTTAAAAAGGGGAGTCAGGATTTGTATGAAACCCTTTTTTATTCCTTCATTGGATTAATTTCAAACTCTGTAAATAGGTTCCTCAAATGACGTTAGTGAACACTAAGAAAAGAGTTATCGAAGTCACTCGGGGTATGGAGGTTAAAAAAGGGTGTTCCATTTTGTATATAAAAAATACTTTTATGGATTCACTTGAAACTGTATATCGATTCATCAAGTGACGTTAGTAATTCACCCCTATAAAGTGGAGTCCAAAAAAGGATCCCAGATTCTATGAAACATTTAATTTGGAAGTAGAATGTCATTTTATTTAAGTAACAACATTAAAGTAACATAATTTATTAGTAGTATATAAGTGTAGCTTAATCTAATCTAATACAAAAACCATAAAAACAAATTTAGAAAGTGAAAATATTTACCTACATGGTTTAGGCGTCGTAGAATGCTTCCGCATCAATGTCATCGGGTAAGTGCCCAGAAGGCTGGCAGTATTGCCATGCTGGATGGCAATGCTGATTCTTTGAGCAAAGAATAAACCAGCCTTCTGTTCACATGAGACGTCGATTAACCGTTTCGAAATTTCCCGGAAAAGAGAACGAGCGCTCGGACCCCATGAGCCTAGCGTTTCCACCCCAAACGGCTCAAACACGTAATTACTTACTAAATGACTATATTTGCGCCGTTTGAGGATTTCCGCAGTTGCAGCAGCAGCGCCAGCATGGCCTCCTGTGCTAGGAACATGTGATGGCGCGAGGGTGTCTACGCAAGTTGCGTCCCATACCAAAGGCCTACCCATTTTACAAGGCCACAATGACATACCATCAGGTCTCTTACCGTTGTCACGTACGAAACCATTTGGTTCAAGTACAGCTGGTACGCCAGACGCGACAAGAGTACGACGGATTATATCATTCAGATGGGCATGACGAGGAATTCTACCAGTGCTTCTGCTGCAAGATAGCCCATGGTGGCCGAGGCTATCGACGTCTTCTCCACAATGATATCGATGTGGAGAAACACACGGAGCACCTAAACGAAGACAAAGTCTCATTGTCCAACATGGTTCCAGTGTTGGACGATGGTAGTGCCTGAAGCCATAGACCGCATTCCATCTCTCCCACAGCCAGCAAGCGAGCACGCTCTGTAACATTTAAAGAAGTATCCAAAGGATTTTTCTTACTATGTTACAAAGCGGCGCGTCCCACAGTTTTTGGGAGAATAGGTTGGTAGGCAAATTAGTGCTTGGACAAGCCATTTTCCAATCGTTTATAGCTTCGGTCTTGCACGACACTACTGAGTTAACTAGTGTAGGTGATAAAATTTTCCTAGTTAACTCTTCTGTGCTGAAAACCGAAGACAGAAACGCCGGTAAACTGACACTGGCAATTTTGCAAACGCCGAGCCGTAATTAGAATAATTTGGCCGATTTGTTCTAAAAGTGTTTTTTTTTCCAAAGTTGGGAAGATCTTAAGGCATGTGTGAATTTTGGGACGAAAAGACACTAACGAATAATAGTATAAGCCGAATGAATATTAATTTTGAATTGGCGATCTGAAATTTCACTAAAAAATTGTATCTTTTCGTCTAAGAAAGAACCGAAAGATTCTTTAAATACTGGAGAACTTAGGAG
Organism: Euclidia mi; assembly: GCA_944739405.2. Classification (NCBI taxonomy): domain Eukaryota; kingdom Metazoa; phylum Arthropoda; class Insecta; order Lepidoptera; family Erebidae; genus Euclidia; species Euclidia mi. The sequence continues at coordinate 66,150,939 of OX123190.2, forward strand.
GCGAAGAGAAGTCTTATAAATAATTTTGATGTTTGATGCCAAATTATAAAATTTTGATATTATCGAATGTTTTTTTGTGGAGTCTGTTGTATTTATAAACAACTCACACTTACTAGAATTTAGTTCCAAGCCAATAGATGCGAATTTATTTTTAATAAAAGCTAAATCTCGTAATACAATGTCTGCAGCGCCTCCTAGGGTCCCGTCGTCTAAAAACCATGCATTAAATGTATTCCAAAAACCAAACATTGCATTGACATTGCCAAATAAATTAAAAAATTTTTGGGGTTTCTAATTTTGCTTGTGTCAACAAAGTCCCTATTCACTGAATTGAAGGCGCATTTAATTCCTTCACTTGATTTTTTTTCATCGTCGCTGATGTGAATTTAATTTTCATTCATTTAAATTAATGTTGCTGACTTTCATCCAAGCGCTCTTCATCTTCAATAACTAAAATGTATGATGGTTCTTTTTATGACCAATATAAGCGAAAATACTAAGAACCGTTATTTCGCTGTTTATATTTTATTTTAACGCAGGTGAGCACTTTTCATGAGTTATCTGCTTTGCCTCCCTCATTTCTTTAACCTTAAAATACTAAGAAAGGGTTTTTGAACTGCTATGTAATCCTTCACAAGTGAGTCCGACTGGTTTTTGACAAATTTAATTTTAACTAGCTTTTTCACGCAGCTACGCCTAAATGGAATTTTCATAGTTTGTTCGAGAATTTTCATGAACCAGAAGTAAAATTGACACCTAAATCGATTCAGCCGTTTTTAAGATTAGCCTGAAAAATAGACAGACAGAAAAACAATCTAAATAAATCATTGGGGTACTGCAAGCGGGTTAGCAACAATATATAATAGTTATTTTAAGATTACAGACAGACAGTCAAATATTATTTATTTGTATAATAAACTAATAAATTATTCATAGACATTGTTCTTTTTCCATAACTCCCCTCTGTAATTTTGGGATAAAAGAGTATTATCATACATTCATCTTCAGGAAAAATTGCATTAATAATATTACTAGCAGTCGCCCGCCGCTTAGCCCGCCCCTTAGGGCCTACTGCTTACTTTCAAACCTTATTTTATGCCCTATGGGGTGGCATATTATTAAATCCATTCTTAATAGGTGCCTAACTTACGACATAACAGGAATCCGCTACCCAAAATTCCAGCTGCTGTAGTTTGGGCTCTGCGATGATATGTCAATTAGGACACACGACACACGTCTACACGCTCTTAGCACCAAATTGACAAACCTGCGTATACTACTGCTACGCACAACCTGTCATCCCCACCATATCGCTGAACCGAAATTACCTATCGAAACAGGATTAACATCGAAATTTCGTAACTTATTACGTTATTTTGGTAACTTCGCTGAACTAATTCGTTTGTTTTGCATCATATAATTATGCTTGTTATTAATTTGTTTCAGTATTTTGTTGTATATTAGTTTTTTATAAGTTTTAGTAAATAAAGATATAGTTTTAGTTGATAATTATATTTAAGTTTCATAATTTGTTTTTTTTTAATCTTTATTCGTTAAGGTTAAGTAAGTTTTATAGTTAAAATACATACATACATACATACATACATATACTCACGCCTGTTTCCCCGAAGGGGTAGGCAGAGGCATATTAAACGCCCACTTTTCGCCAGTGTTTTGATCCCACGTAATAGGTGGCGAGCCTATTGCCGCTTATTGGGACATTTTGTTTGCCAGATGCGAATATTTAAAATAGTTCAAGAAATTTTGTTTTTAATGGACAACATATACCTCATACTGTGGTAGATACTGGAAAAGGTGGAGCCTTCTTATTCAGGGCTTTATCTTTTTTAATATTTGGGACGTAAGACAAGGCAAGGGATGTAGGTACATGAACGTATAGTTAGCTCTGTTATTGAAAATTGAGCGGAATTTTCGGTCATGACGTGTACAGCCTATGAAGTTAACTGTTCCACGCCAAATGAATATTACAACGATATGTTGAAAGTCACGACTTATGTAAGTTTGTGTGAATTGGTAGCTGCTGGGCGAATATATGAATACGTTTTTGAAGTTTGTCATGATGGCAAGTTTTATGTGAAAACTGGAGTCGAAGGTCTTCCTATAAAACGTCTTCGCTTTACTGGCGGTCTTTGTGATGGACATTTTGATGTTTATGTTCCATTTCCACAGGATTTAGCAAATAAGGTTGCTAAAACAAGTACCCAGCGAAGGTTAGAAATACCTTCACCTTTCCTCAAAATCATATTTTCGGACACGGAGGCGGAGACCGAGCCTGATTCAAAGTCTGAATCAGACCATAGTAAGATGTTATCTAATAAAACAAATAAAATTATCAAAAAGTATAGGGCTCGATACACGAATAAAACCCAGCAAAATCAGCTAAAGAATCTGTTCAAAGGAATCCTGCAGCACGTCGGCGAGTGGTTGCAAAGTATCAACAAACCCAACCCCAGGTTGATAGAAAAGCACAATCTGCTTATCAAACTTCACAGCCCGACGAACATCGACAGGAATTTGCTAATTATCAACATATACTTTTAGAGGCACGAAGAGATATTCAATCCCAATATAGTATATCCCAATAAAGCAAAAACATGGAATACAAAATTATTTTCAGGACTCGCGTATGATTTTGAGGTTTCTTATGAAGCGGATAAAGCTTCATGTATAGGGAGTATGGATCATAAATGCCAGTGGTGCAATGCTTTAAAGTGGAAAGAGGAAACTGTTGCCATGTGTTGCAGTGGAGGGAAGGTTTCACTTAAAGAATTTTCAGTTTAATTATGAATGTACATCCTGATCACAATCATTTTATGACTAACATTCGAAACTATAACGGCTGCATTCACATGACTTCATTTGGAGCTAAACAGGTCTCAGATGGTGAATACATTTAATGTTCAAGGCCAGGTTTACCATCTGATTTGCAGTTTACTGCCAGTACGGAGTGCTCGATTTTTGCAAATTTATTTTGTAGGAGAGGACGAAAGGGAGGTAAACTTGGGATGTTCAAACTTGCCAGGTGTAAAGAAAATTTTTGTGATAGTACTTCATAAGATGTTTCATGACGTAAATCCTTATTTAAAGATTTAAAAACAGTTATCGAGAAGGTCCCACCCCATTGTGAAACATTGAAAATTGTTATTAACGCCGAAAAAAGCCGTTTGATCGTCATCTACGTCGTTATAATACTCCAACGACCAATGAAGTAGCGTTAGTCATTGTTAGACAAGAATTTGAAAAGCGTGACATTATCTTAGAGAGCCGTGATAGCTGCTTGGGTCGAATCAGCGAAATCCATAGATCTTACGACGCTTTGGACGAGTGAGGACGGTTACTCTATTAATTTACCCCAGATTGATCCAAAAAGTAAAGTAGATCTTAAGAAGACAATTTCGGCCGCAAGTTTCTATGCTTACCGAATAATGTCCAGAGATGGTAAAATAAATCATCTTCTTTACTTTCGTTCACTTTTCAGTCAATTTCTGGTTGACTTATATGCCAAGATTGAGACCAAAAGACTCAATTATATAAGAAATAACCAGTATAAATTGCGAGCGAAAAATTATATTCATTTAAAGGATGCCGTAGGCAGGCAAGACGCAGATCCTAATGATCTGGGTTAAATGGTAGTGTTGCCATCTTATTTTACAGGTGGTCCTCGATATATACATGAGCGAACTCAAGACGCCATGACCCACGTGCGGAATTTTGGACGTCCGGATCTTTTCATTACATTTACCTGTAACCCGAAATGGCTGGACATAACAAAACATTTCCTACCAGGACAACATTCCTACGACCGCCATGACTTAATCACCAGAGTTTTCCGTTTAAAAGTAAAAAAATCATGTACTTATTGACGAGAGCTAAAATATTTGGTGAAGTACGCTGTTATATGTACTTAGTCGAATGGCAAAAGCATGGCCTTCCACACATTCATATACTACTGTGGCTTAAAAATAATATAACGACAGATCTCATTGATAAAGTTATTAGTACCAAACTACCAAATCCAGAAAGAGACCCGAAACTTTATGAAAGCGTGAAATCCAACATGATGCATGAAGTATGTTCCCTGTGGTTTTTTTAATTTCAAGTCGCCTTGCATGAAACAAAACATATGCAGCAAGAGATTTCTGAAACAACATTTCAGAGAATTTCAAACTGGCGAAGACGGTTACCCTTAATAATATTAGGCGACGTTCTCCAGAAGATGGTACGAATACGATTAGATAATCGATGGGTTGTCCCTTACAATGTTGTACTATCAAGAATTTTTGGTGCTCATATTAACGTTGAGTACTGTATTTCAATTAAATCGATAAAATAAGTTTGCAAGTATGGAAATAAAGGGACAGATCAGGCTACTTTTGCCCTTGCAAAAAAAAAAAAATACGAGGAGTCTTTGTACGAAAACGGGTAGATGAAGAGGGCGTCTGGAGGATTTTAGGTTTCCCGATTCATGAACATTTTCCTCCAGTTATTCATCTTGCAGTTCACTTGGAGAACGGACAGAGGATATAATTATTTTAATCAAGAAAATTTTGTTGAGTGATTAAGTAATAAATACTACACTCTTAACCATTTTTAAACTTTACCAAGAAGATATTTTTGCAAAAACTTTGTTTTACTCAGATCAAATCAAATCAATCAAATCATATGATAATCATATGATAAAATATCAGTTGTCACAGAAAAACAAAGAGTCCGCTGAATTATTACCTCTTAGAGGTGTGCAAATTTTTAGTTTGACATGCAAAATATCTAGCATGCTAATATTAAAGTAAATTAAATAACATTAATAATGTCGCATTACAATACAGTAAAAAATAAAAATATATTAGTAACAAAATTCAAATAAACTGTAAAATAAATTTGATGTCATCAAGCTCATGTCAAATAAAAAAATTATATTGTCGAATGTCAAAAATAAAAAATTAATGTTGTCAAAAGTCAAATAATTAATACTGTCAAATAATTCAAGAATAATAAATGTCAAAGAAATTATTAATAAAAAATATAATTTAAAAGATTAAAAATTAACGTAATATTATATTAAATTATATTATCTGACAGGAAATCTGCGACACTATAATAACATTTCTCATTGAGAAGTTTTCTTAATCTAAGTTTAAATATAGCCTTATTTGTTTCTTTTAGACATTTTGGTAATCTATTATATACTTTAGGGGCCAGAGAGAAAACACTGTTATGCATTAACGTAGTGTTTGTCTTACGTATACATAGTCGTAATTCATGTTACGCCTCACGAAAACTGCTAATTCATAAATGTATATGGACGGAAGAGTCAAGATGTTGTAGTTTTTAAAGAAGGGTGCGCAACTATCAGTCATTTTTGAGGTGAAACATTGTCCGTATACAACGTTTCTGTGCCTTGAAAACAATATTTGTGTTTGTGGAATTGCCCCAGAAAATATTTTCATATCTCAGGATTGAGTCTACTAAAGCATGATAAGCAGTCAGAAGAGCATCAACATTAACAATCTGAGTTAGTTCATGCAAAGCATATACAGCTTTATTAACGTTTTTGCATAATTTTTCTATATGGGGCATGTCAGTTTTTTATCTATGGTCAAACCCAAAAATTTGGTGGTATCAACTTCATTAATTGATTCGCCATTAATGTGTACGTTTAAGAGTTTAATTGTTGGTGTACGTTAACTGAAGTGCATGATCACTGTCTTGTTGGTGTTAATTTTTAAATTAAGAACATTAAGCCAAGTAACAACAGAGTTTAATACGTTATTAATATCAGATTCGTACATGTTTTTATCTTTGATGGTAACTGTGCTGTCGATTGGCAAATAGAGAGATTGGGTTATTAGTTACTTTAGGTAAATCGTTAATGTATATTATGAATAATAGTGGACCCAGAACACTACCTTTAGGTACACCGTATAATGTTTTACGTGGCTCAGATTGATATACATACTCTCTTTTTGTTGTATGGCTTATTCTTGTAATGTTTGTGTATTGTAATCTGTGTTTTAAGTATGTCTCAATGAGATTGAGTAGTACCATCGTATTATGTTTTGCATCAAAATAGTCACCTTGAACGAAGAAAAAGAGGTTCTGATGTTAGCGGCTGACCAGGTATTAAAAAAGAAAATGTATTGGGCAGAGCATATACCGTACATCCCAACAATGCAGAGTATTTCTACTTACGTATGTTGCTTCATGAAGTAAAAGGGCCAATTTCATTTGAAGCTCTAAGAACTGTAAATGGTGAAGTGCATCCCACTTATCAATCCGCTTGCAAGGCTTTGGCCTTGCTTGAAGATGACCAACACTGGAGTGTCACCTTACAAGATGTCGCCGATGTACTTTCGGAATCTTCATCTAGGATTCGGGATTTGTTTTTAATTTTATTAGTCTTTTGTCAAGTATCAGATCCATTAGCACTTTGGAATCAATATAAAGATATGTTATCAGAAGAATTTAAATCAAATCGAGAGAAGTATATTTGAGGACGCGGGTAACGTATGTAGCGCAACGTATATCAGATCCATTAGCACTTTGGAATCAATTTAAAGATATGTTATCAGAAGATTTTAAATCAAATCGAGAGATTATATTAGAGGACGCGGGAAACGTATGTAGCGAGGCATGCAACAAATGCCTTTAAGTTCTTGAGGAAGCCGTTCTTATATTAGGTGGACGTCCACTCACGTAAAATGGGTTGCCGCAACCAAGCAAGCCACACATTAATTTAGGAAACGTTATGTTATTAAAGGTAACTATTACAATATGGAAATTCTAAAGGGATTGGTCAAGCATAATAAACATACCTTAACAAAAGAACAAAAGGAAGCGTTTGATCAAATTATAAAAGTGTAGAAATAAATTCAGGAAAACTTTTCTGTTTGGTGGCGCCTACCGGAAAAACCTACCTATTAAATCGAGTTTTGGCCAAAATTCGAAGCTTAAAACATATTGCTTTAGCTGGTGCGTCATCTGGGATCGCTGCCACGTTGCTGGAGGGTGGTCAACTGCGCAAGCGTGTTTTAAAATACCGCTCGACTTAACACGCGTAGAAGCACCCATTTGCAGTATCTCAAAGCAAAGTCACCTCGCTGAAGTATTAAAACAAACTAAAATTATAATTTGGGATGAATTCACCAAGTCTCACAAAAGAGGAATTGAAGCATTGAACAGATCTTTACAAGATATTCGGGGAAATAAAAATGTGATGGGTGGCGTGACAGTGCTATTCTCTGGAGATTTTAGGCAAACCTTACCAGTCGTACTGATGAAGTAAAAGCCTGTTTTAAATTATCGGTTTTATGGCCATGCATATGTTAAAAGTATAAAATTGACTAAAAACTTGAGAGCCTAGCTGGGAGGTGATTTGACCGCCGATGTATTTTCAAACAATCTTCTAGAAATAGGCAATGGTGATCATCCTACCAGGGATGGTATATTTGATATCACTGAAGATATGTGTACATTAGTATATACCATCAAAGAGTTAATACGAAGCATTTATCCTGGTATTGCCGAAATACAGGTGAAGCCTTTGGAATGGTTTTGCGAACGAGCTATTTTGACTCCGAAAAATGAACAAGCTGTGTTTATTAACGACACGCTTTTGAAAGCATTCGACGGAGAAGAAAAGATTTAAAAATCTATAGATACAACATGCAATGCAGACGAGGTTATCAATTATCCAGTCGAATTATAAAATTCACTTAGGCCAGCTGGTCTTCCTTACCATAGACTTCCATTGCGAATCGGTACCCCAGTAATGCTATTACGAAATCGGAATCCACCGAAATTATGTAACGGCACCAGGTTGCAGGTCAAGGCCTTTCATAAAAATTTAGTTGAGGCTATTATTTTGACTGGATATGCCCGAGGAGAAACGGTGTTCGTGTCACGCATTCCTCTAATACCCAGTGACCTTCCTTTCGATAAATAAGTCACAAGGGCAAACTTTCAAAGTCGCTGGTGTGGATTTAAGAGAAGATTGTTTCTCTCATGGGCAACTTTATGTGGCTTGCTCGCGTGTCAGCTCCCATTTGAACCTATTTATACTGACAAATAATAAAAAAGCTAAACTATTGTTTATAAGGAGATCCTTTGTAACTACTCCTCATCAACATTTTATTCCGGTTTTTTATTCGAAGACAACGTTTTTGTCCTAGTGCCTTATCTATAATTATGTAGGTTTATATAAGTCTATAATAAAACTATGCCCTTACTATGTCTGTTTTCAAATATGCTATAACACACAAAAAATATGTATTAAGGGAATCTACTTATTTTCGGCTAATCGGCAAAGACTGAAAAAGCGTAAAAACATAAAGTTGTACATGGTATCTTTTATTTTGTGGTTTTCGTGCGGATTGAGTATATGTGCTTGTGCTACAAATACCAACCAATAGTCATTGTGCAGGATGGTTAGCAAGCGGCTTTCTGCTTGTAATTGATGTGTAGTTACCATACTAAAACACAACAACAAAAATATTATTATGATATCCAGGCTTAAGGTTGGAAGAGACGATAATTATTGTAGGGTATACACATATTACGTACTAACCTGTTTCGTCCGATGTAAATATGTATTATTTTATTAACATGTTCGCTTTTGAACGTTTGTGTACTCGCAATGCGCGGCAGGGGGCTTATTATGGCATGCGCCCGCTGTGTGGTGCGCTGTGCACTCGGCAGCGTGTAGTCGCGTCGATGCCGACTTAGTCACTGTGCGATAGATATGCAGCCGCGGCCGCTGTTGCCTGCGCCCCCGCTGCGCTGCCGTTCGGTTCCCCGTCGATGCATTTATTTTGTGTATATACATATACGTCCAGTTTACAATAATATATAATATGTATTTATACGTTGTATTTATTTACTTGTTTAAATTAGGTATGCATGCTATTTATTTATATATTCTTTGTTTACGTATCCTATCTAATATGTTTATTTTATTGTATTATTTTGTAATGTTTGTTTTGAAGTACGTAGCATAGCAGCAGGCATCTGCCTGACTCATGCTTGTGCCCTGTTCCAACACGTCACACTTTTGCTTTTTATTGTATTGTTTTTCTTTTTTTTATTTTGTTTTATATCTTATTTTGTGAATTGATTTACTTGTAATTTTTTTTTCTTATTGTGCTTTTTATTGTGCGTGTTCAGAATAAAAATATTTTTACTTTACTTTTACTTTACTAGGTATATATAAAAAATATTGTGATTTGAAATATATAAGTACATATTGTTCCTGTTTATTTTATTCTACGCCGCATCCCAAATGCCGCGTAAGGTACCGCCGCTTTTTAGTTTTCCGTAGCCGTACGGCAAAAAACGGGTTACTTTTTAATTCGTTATGTCCGTTTGTTCGTTATGCCCCTCTTTTCCAAAACTATTAGGACCACACAATGAAAACTTTGCAGGTAAATGTATTCTGTAAGGCGCTTTGCGATGTTTAAATATAAAAAAATAAAATTATGGTTCCCGTAGTAAACTACAAGGAACCTGTATCGTTTCGCCATGTCCGTCCGTCCATCAACTGTCCTGCCGCGGTTTTACGACACTGCTAACTACGAAACTGTAAACTATAAGCACTAGACTAGAAGTTAAAATTAGGCACACATTGTGATAACGTGGTCAAAACTATACAATAAAATATTTTTTTATACACCATGGCTTTGCTTTAGCCGTTCTTTAGGATTCCGTTGCCAAAAATTGCAAAATACTAAACCCATGTAAATTCACCATGCCTGTCTGTCTGTCAGTCTGTCCTTTAGTATGTCACAGCCACTTTATGCCGAAACTATTGAGACTACACATTTGAACAGTGGTAGCTAGATGTATTCTATAAACAGCTTCACGATTTTCATACAAAAGTTCATCAGTATAATAATAAGGAGGGAGGTTTTAGATAGATAGATAACTCTTTATGTGCAAATACACTGTTGGTACAAATCTGGTATAATGACTTAAATGTACACAGGTACAAAGCAAATGCACAAGGGCGGTCTTATCGCAAAGTGTGTTTTATTCTAGGCAACCATCCAAGCTCTCTATACATGAAACTGACAAATTTTTTAACCATTGTTTCTCAAAGTCAATCGTATAAAAGATAGACAGTCTGATAGTAGTAATATGAGTGTCCTACCCATGTAACTATTAAAATAAAAGAGTGAACATTCTAGAAAAAAAAATATACGTTTTAGATCGTAATGAAATCTTTTCACAAATTTGGTTTAAACGTAATGTAGTCAGCAGTTTTTGAGATATAGCACATATTAAAAAACCGCAAAATTAATTTTGTCGTTTATACAAACACTATGGAAAACAAAGCTATTTTTGCAACCCGATTCGAACTTGATTTAATTATTTATTCAGGGCAGAAGCCTGAACAAAAATAAGAAACAAAATATTTATCAAAAACCACCAAGTGCAAAGCGTCCCCTTCCCCCTCTATTTTATAAACCGTAGTCTTTAGGTATATAATTATAAACTATGCTAAATAGGTGCATACATAATGAACTTTCAATTAAACTTATAACGGCTCATCAGGACTCTCTAATGAACGAGTAATAATCGATTGACTTAAACTTACATTCGCAAGCGATGAAGCGAATTTTGTGCTTGACTCCTACTATCCTCAAGTCACTGTGTAAGGGCTATTTCGGAACCCTACATTATGTGTGGTACGAAATGCACAGGACCGGTTCTTTTAACAACTTTCAATGCCATAAATGGGATAGAGAAACATAGAATTGATATTAACATTATTTTCTTCAAACATAATTATATGTGCGGAGTGTCTATAGCGACGGGTCCTACGTATACTGGTGTAACCAGCAAAACAACGAAAATCATTTTTTTGCATTAAAAGCCTTATAATAATTGCCATATATTTGTATCCTGTAAAATGTTTAATAAAATATCAAATAATTTCAAAGATACAAACTTGTAAACTGGTATAAGTGACATCATTTTAAGCCTCGCGACTGCCTACACTGGTGTAAGTCACTTGCATCAGTGTAGGCCGTCGCGTACGACGCGATGCGTGAGCGCAAGTGACCTCCACTCCAGTATGCGCGCGGCATCGTTGCAGAGAGCACGTGGAACACTGGTATAACTGCGATACGTCTTAGTTTACGTATTCAATGTTACAAAAATGTTCTGAATTTGTTTGCCTGTAGTAACAGTAGTAAGAAGTAACAACAATGAAGCGTTCACGAGGTCAATTAATGCTGGCTTTATTAGAAAATAAGCACAAAACAATAAACATTCCAGAAAATTACGAAAGTTATTATCAATTTTACACTTTGAGTATATTATAATGATAAACTTCGTTTTTTCTGATCAGATGTAACAAATTCGTAAAATTAAATTATGTGTAGATTATTTATTTTTCACTTGCACCTGTATACAAGGTTCATACTGTTTATTCGCGTACTTTGTATAGTGGTTCAAGAAAATTTTAACGGTTATTAGTAACTATATTTAAAAAATTAATTAACACACAAATTTTGATTTATTTTAGATCCGCATGCAGTACCACTCTTTGAAATAGAAATATTATTTATGATAAGTCAAATCGATTATATCGGTTTAGTAACGTTTTGTTTAGTCTATTGTAAATTTTGACTATGGTCACACTATGAACTGTCATTCATTCCTTCTGGTTTATGGTGGTGTCCGGTATAAAAAAAAAATTGTCTTGCGCTCGCGCCGTTTTTGTCTCTCGCGTGGTTTTGTAATTGAAGGAAATTTAAAAACCCCTTTGAATTGCCGCTAATTGATCTGCCGGCATCGGTTTATTTGTGATAAAAGATTTGTGAAATACTGAACATTTGCAAAAATTGTGTGAATCCGGTGTCGACGTCCACGTGCCATCGTGTCTTAAAGACGTCGCGTTTATAGCCTAATAGCTAAGTATTTAGATAATTCACCAGCTAATATTGGCTAATTTTAGATCTGTGTGTGTTTCTAATTTAGCTCCAAGCCTGACATCCAGTGAAGATTTGGTAAGTAAATTAATATTGTAATCTTGTTATTCACTGTGCAATCACAGTAATATTGTTTAGATCTTTTGCCTTGTCGTAGTCAGGTGGATGTATTAAAAACTTCCACTGCGCACTCTGAACAATTTTCTACCTGCCTATGGCAACTCTAAACATTGTTGGTAGTAGAGCGTGGTTGAAATCAAGCCGCTGTTGCATTGTTGAGTACTAAACTCAGATTGGTATTGTATGAGCTATATATCTCATTTGTTAACAGTGTTGTGGTATTCTCAGGTCAGTTTTGCCTAAAATATATAATATTTATTCACTGTATTGGTTGACCTGCTTGAAACACATGTCATACATAACCTCAAATCAGTAATTGTTTGATTTGAATTGTTGAAATCTAGCTTAAATTTGTTGTTGTTAGTATTAATAAGTCACTTAGATTTATTAGCTTCACTTAGATACATAACAGTTATATGTATCAATTAATTTAATTAATTGCATATATTGAGTTTGAAACATTATAACAACCAAACTTGACCTTACATTGATAAACCTTTGGTTGTTATAATATATTGATAATATTGTTAGGTAACACAAACTGGTGTCTACAGTTGTAATATACACCGTGATTTTGTAGGCTATGCCAAAAATTTTTTTAGGCCTTAGGTATCACTTATAGATTACATTTCTGAAAAAAATCAGTAGGTAAAATTTACTTATCGAAATATTTTTTCTTATGTAAATATCAATCCAGCGTGGTCACTAAGTGTTACGTAAACACATAGTAGTCGCGTAATAAACTTCAATAAGCAAGGGGAAGTGCGTGAGCCGCGGGTGTAGTGGGAAGGGTTGTGGTCAGGAAACGAAATTAAATTCATCAGTCGGCCGCGCTCGCGCATCGCGAGGTGTTAGTGTGAAACATTCCGCATTGATCAATGCAGTGTCGACGCGAGACGGCGCGGCGCACGGCGCCCTAGCCTACAATGTATTCTAGCCGCGAGTACTATGAAATGGTGCGAAGCTACATTTTGAGTGGTGAGAGCCTTATCAGAGCGAAAGGGTATACGAAGAAGAAAGCTTACCCCGTTTGAGGACTCAAGGGTACGTGAACGCTGTGATACCCAATCGTCGAACAATTTTAGCAGCTAACCAGAGGCTGTTAGATCATGGCCAATTCACGACCCCATTTCACGCTCAAGCGCGTGGCAATCCGAGATTGGCGGTAAAAATTGATGACGAGATCATGGATTTCTTTGAGAGAAATCCGCGTTCAAGCACGCGAGATGCAGGCCGTTTCTTCGAAGTGAGTCAAAGTGCCGTATGGAGGCTGTTGAACTCAGTTAATATGCACCCATACCACTATAAAAAGGTGCAAAAATTATACGACGGAGATGCAGCACGGCAGCGAACGTTCTGTGAGTGGCTAATTGCAAATCCTAATGCGAATATTTTGTGGACTGACGAATCATTATTTACGCGTGTGGGGCTGTATAATCAGCACAACGAACATTGGTGGTCGTTTAGAAACCCACACATGATACGGGAAACGTATCACCAAGTGCGCTTTAGTGCAAATGTTTGGGCCGGCATAGTAGGCAACCAACTTCTAGGCCCATATTTCATAGGAGGTCGGCTAACTGGGGGTAGTTATTTAGAAATGTTGCGCGGTACCATATCAAATTTTATGGACGATGTGCCTTTGTCTTATTATCAAGATTTTTATCACCAGCAAGATGGTGCACCGCCCCACTATGCCGCCGCCGTACGTGACTATTTGAATTTAGAACACGGTAGTCACTGGATCGGCCGCCAAGGCCCAGTATCATGGCCGCCGCGATCGCCAGACCTTACGCCATGTGACTTTTTTTGTGGGGAGAGATCAAAAGACGTGTTTATGTGGAAGAGGCCGAAAGCCTCGAGGACTTGACAGTGCAAATACAATCTGCATTTGACCAAGTGCGAAGTGATCGTGTAGTGCTTAACAAATTAAAACATAATGTGCAAAAACGTGCGAGACTCTGTTTAGAGAGAAACGGTTTGCACTTCGAACAATTATTAAAAAAAGATTAGAAAGTAATTAGGTAAGGAATTTTTGATTGTATTTTAATCATTGTACATAAGTTGATTAAATTTTTTTAAATACGCCGGATTGCAAAAGGCCGGTCGATCTCTGAGTTCTAATCATAATCAGCAATCGCAGTCAACAAAGGCCTTTTGCAATTTGACGGTCCTAAGCCCGTATAAATTATGAAGGAAAAATTTGCAACTTATGAATGAAATGATGAAGTGATGGCAGCGACGCCTGGTTGGCCGCCGCGCCGTCTTAGCACAATAAACATCGCAGAATCAGATTTGGTATGTATTTTTTTTAAATGATTGGGTTTGGTTTACTTATTTGTTTTTCGATTTTGTACAGACGTAATACCATAGATTTTTTGTACATATTTGGGGGTATTTAAATTTAACTTTTATAACGTATGAAGGCAGCTACTTAGGCATGCTGTTAAGTTTATCAATGAAATGAAGAAGCGGGACGGAGCAGTTTGTTGTCATATTCGTAGACCTCTGTGTGTAAGAGCGCGCGTAGTAACGTGGTATCTATAAACTCAGACATTTTTGAGACATTTTTGCGGCTCAATATCTCAATATTTTTGGACGGAACGATATTAATAAAGTTATGTACATAAATGTTATTAATTCCATGGATTATCATATTAGAATTTTGGCATATATTATAGAATCACGGTGTATAACACACTTAGTCTGTCTGTTGCAAATAATTAATTAATTGATTTAAAGTACAACTTTTAATTTGCTGTAAGTTATAAACCTTTTGATAACTTTTGTCCTTATCTTAATATATAAAATCCTTGCCTTACTGACTGACTGACAGACACGCTACAGCCGAAACTATTGGGCGCAGGAAGCTGAAATTTGGCATGTATGTTTCTTGGGGAGCGTAGGGATGCACTAAGAAGGGATTTCCCGAAATTCTCACGGGATCGGGCAAAACGGGAAATTCGAAAATATGTGCGTGCGAAGCTGCTGGCGTCGACTAGTGTCAATATATAGAAACGAGCAGATTTTGAGCTTGTTATTAATTTTGTTGGGCAGGAAATACCTGTCACTTGCTTGTACCAGCAGTAAACAGGCTAATACTTTGTTAGTTTCAACGAATTAACAAATATTAAGTTTTAATTGATAGTATTATTTAGCGCTTGTCTGAGATCTTTTGAAACTTAATTATGTCAGCTATCAAGGACTTGCGTGCGGCTGCTGGTGCCATTGCATCAGATTTGCGCTGGTTTGCCTCAGCCAGTGCCTTGGTGAACCGGCCTGATCGCCAGCAGGCCTTAGTACAAAGATATGAGCGGATCGATGATCGCCTGGCAAGTGTGGAACAGCAATTTCGTACTTTCAGCGCTTGCTGTCTCGAAGTGTCAGTTAATGACTGCACCGTTGATCATCGAAATAGAGTCAGCGAGGATTATGCCCAGGTCTTAGACCTGTATAGTGCTGTATCCAACTGTGCAAGACAGTCAATTGCCGAGAGGGACGAGCAACCCGGCTTGATGCAGGAGCTTCCTAGGACAGCACCGGGACTGGTGAGTAGGCTTCCCACTTTAGACCTTCCGCATTTTGATGGCTGCCTAGGAAGCTACCTGGGCTTCGTTAATTTATTTGACAGCCTGGTCGATGACAGGGCTGAACTTTGTCCGGCACAAAAATTGGCATATTTGATGTCGGTTCTGGATGGGTAGGCCAAAGGCCTCATCCAGCATCTGCCCGTGTCTGACGAGGCGTACCAGAAGGCTCGGGATTTAATTACCCGTAGGTACCACAACAAGCGTGGCCTCGCAGACACGCACATCGAGCAGATTTTGTGTTTGCCGACGCTCACCCGGGTCTCTGGGTTGCGCACCCAACTGCTGAACCCGCTTTTGGTGGCCATCAACGCACTTAAGTGCCTTGACCTGCCCGTGGACCAATGGTCCTATCTATTGGTGCACATTGTACTAAAAAAGCTGCCTGCCGACCTGAGGTCGCGTTTTGAACAGCGCTTTGGTGGGGATAGCGCGACCCATCTGCCCCCCTTTGCAGACTTGGAGAAGTTTCTCGAGGATGAGTGCCGGGTCTTGGATAACTCCGGTGGTGACACGCCGGCTAAGTCGCAGCCGCCCAAGGTCAAGGAGCAGGCTCGCGTTCACACCCGAGCCAATGTTGACCGGCGCCCTCTTCGATTTGCAGTCACGCAGAGCCCAGCGGAGTGCTCTTACTGCAAGGTCACGGGGCACAGAACGGCCAGTTGTAGGGCATTCTTGGACCTGCATGTCGCCTCTCGTAGGCGCATCGCGAATGCCCGCCGCCTTTGCTTCTCTTGCTTGGGGTCCCACTACCAGCGAGGCTGCCCAAACTCTCGCCCCTGTCTTCACTGTGGAGGACAGCATTTGGACATTCTTTGCATGAATGCCAGAGAGGGAGGCCGCTTGTCCAGCCAGCCGACGCGGCGCACGGGCGGGTATTTTGAAGGTGGCAGCCGAGGCTCACCGGCGCGTAGCCGAGAGTCGCCCCGCTCAATTGATCGCCGCTCACCCCGCTTCGAGAACCGTAGCGTGCGCACGCCTCCTCTCTCTCGCGCCCCTGAATGTGCGACCGCTCAACGTCACCAGCACCATGACTGCTGCCCCAAGTATTCCCCTCCTTTGGCGGAGCGTCCCCGCCTTGACTCGCGCCCACCTCGTTTTGGGCGGGTGCGTCATTATGACCCCCCACAGATGGCGCGCGGATCGAGTCATCGCGCCTTTGAGGACTTCAAGCCGCACCCTCATATTGATTTGCCTGGTCCTGGCCAACGGTCGCCGCCCAGGCAACAATAGGTCATTGACTCCTGCCCTATAACGCCAACCACCCCCATTGAGACCTTTATCCTACCAACTGTTGCTGTTAGGGTCTGGGGACCCACGGGGACCTCTGTTGTTGTCCGTGCTATATTGGACTACACTATATTTGGTAGGGCAGGTTAAATTAAATATGGGCTCTTTTCCCAATTGTATACGGGGAATAGGTGACGTAGCCTCTAATGTTGAAGGGCAAGTTAAGGTTTTGTTTGGCCCTGTTGAATCTTCACACCCAAGGATTAAAACCTCGGCTATTCTGCTGAAGAATATTTTGGGTATGCATCCACAGAAACAGCTACCTGCTGCTGTGGTGAATTTGACATCGGGATTGGAACTGGCAGACTCCAAATTTGACACACCGGGACAAATTGATTTGTTGATTGGCTCTGATGTGCTCAGTGGAATTTTGATTGGGGGGAAACGGGTCTTGGTGCCAAATGGTTTGACTGCCATCCCGACCATATTTGGATTTGCTTTGATGGGACCTCTACCTAAGGAACCCCCTCCACCCGAACTTGATAATTTGTTGGCTGTAGGCTCCGCTCTCTCTGATGCGGTTCAGAGGTTTTGGGAGGTAGAGGAGCCCCCTCAACCTGCCCGTTTGAATCCAGAACATGAGGAGTGCGAGCTGTTCTTCCAGAACAACACTGCTCGAATCCGTTCTGGTCGGCTTATTACGAGGCTACCTTTTCTGCTGTTCGGCCTCCGCTTGGTGAGTCACGACCTTTAGCCGAAAAGAGATTGTTGGCTATGGAGCGTCGCATGGGTCGTGATCTGGAGCTCAGACAGAAATATATTGAGTTCATGAGAGAATATAAACAATTGGGACACATGTCTGTGTCAAACTTAGATTGG
Organism: Euclidia mi; assembly: GCA_944739405.2. Taxonomy (NCBI): domain Eukaryota; kingdom Metazoa; phylum Arthropoda; class Insecta; order Lepidoptera; family Erebidae; genus Euclidia; species Euclidia mi. The sequence goes on from OX123190.2 coordinate 66,168,703, forward strand.
CGTTCGGTGGAGCACTACTTTCTCCCGCATCATGCGGTATTGAAGCCATTGACTGGCAAGCTGCGCACGGTGTTAGATGGTTCTGCGCAGACTTCTTCGGGCGTATCCTTGAACCAGTGCATTCTGGTCCCAAGTTGGTCAAGGACCTTTGTGACGTCATCATTAGCTTCCGACGACATCAGGTTGTCTTTGTAGCCGATATAAAAATGATGTTTAGGCAGACGATTATCCACCCTGATGACCGTCGCTTCCAGCTGATTCTTTGGAGAGAGACTCCTCGCGATCCCATGGTCGTCTACGAGCTCAATACTAATACGCACGGGTTAAGGTCAAGCCCCTACTTGGCAATACGTTCGCTTTGGGAGCTCGCAGACCGCGAAGGCTTACGTTTCCCACAAGCTTCCGCCATCTTGAAAAACGATATTTACGTGGATGACATTTGTTCTGGTGCCTCCACAGCGGACGAAGCGATCCTCCTGTGGGACGAATTGATAGGTACTTTAGCCTCCGCTGGTTATGAGTTGCGCAAATGGATTTCCAACTCACCAGCGCTTTTGGAGGGCTTACCTGAGGATCATCAGCAGGATCCACATCTATTTGAGATTGTTGACAACCCCGCCATGATGGCTGTTCTCGGCGTCCGGTACAGACCAATCCAAGACATCTTTACGTATATCGTAGACTTGAAATTGCCTTGTTCTTGGACTAAACGTCTCGTATTGTCTACTATCGCCAGAACCTTCCGAACGGTTGGATCTGTCCAGTTATATTTTGGGCAAAATGCTTCTTGCAGAAGCTTTGGACAGCAGGATTGTCCTGGGACGAATCTCTACGCGGTACTCTTGTTGAGGAATGGACCTCTTTTGTGTCCTCACTTCCTGCCGTCAACGAGATCTCCTTGTCTCGTCCCATCCTTCCTCCCGGGAAGTACAAGGCCACCCTTCACGGGTTTTGTGATGCCTCGGAACGTGGTCACGCGGCCGTGGTGTACTTGCGCACAGTTAGTGCCTCAGGTCAGGTGAGGGTTTCCCTGATCATGGCGAAGAGCAAGGTTGCACCCCTTCGGACATCTCTGACCATCCCTAAATTGGAGTTCTCGGGAGCAGCCCTACTTGTACGATTATTGAATCACGTGTCTCTAGTACTTTGGGTAAAAGCATTTGTATTAATGGGACCTACGCCTGGACAGACAGCCAAATTGTTCTTTGTTGGTTGAAGGCTTCTTTCCACACCTTGGAGATATTTGTCGCTAATCGCGTTTCCCAAATACAAAAATCTGAAGTCAAGCTTGTTTGGAGACACGTGCCAGGTGAGCTCAACCCCGCTGATTGTGCCTCGCGCGGATGCTTGACGCCTAGTTTATTAGGCTATTCGCTGTGGTGGGGTCCGGAATGGTTGAGTCGACCAGAAATTGATTGCCCTCGAACGCCAATTTTGAATACTTCCAATTTGCCGGGTCTACGAACACTCGCTCTTGAGAACGTGGAGTCCGCCTTCGACCCCGATTTCTTGTTGAACCGCTACAGCTCCCTTGACAAGTTGTTAGGTGTTACTGCTTGGATAAAGCGTTTTCTTTTTAATTTTAAGCACCCACAACAGAAACGACTGACACCGTTTCTCTCACCACAGGAACGACAGGAGTTCCTCACCTTTTGGATTCGTTCTGTGCAACTAGCGCACTTTGAGAAGGAGATTGCTATCCTTAAGTTAGGGAAATTGAAATTATCGGGCGCTGTATCTAAATTGAACCCTTTTTTGGACGATACGGGTCTCTTGCGCGTTGGAGGTCGTCTCAAGAACGCCAACCTCCCTTACGGGGCACGTCACCCCCTTTTGTTACCCAAGGATGGTCATTTGGTACGCTTGTTGGTAACTGACCGTCACCTTAAAAATTCGCATGCTGGTTGTAATGTGCTGTTGGCCATCTCACAACGCGAGTTTTGGATTTTGTCTTCCCGAAGAATTGTTCGGAGTGTAGTCTTTCGCTGCATCCCTTGCTATAAGCTCAAGGCTTCTACCATGCAGCCCTTCATGGGAGACTTACCGGCAGATCGCGTAACTGAGAGCAGGACGTTTGACGGTGTTGGCACGGACTTCGCTGGTCCCTTTTTGGTGAAAACGTCGACACTTCGAAACAGCAAGACTGTCAAGGCCTACTTGTGCGTTTTTGTTTGTCTCTCCACAAAGGCCGTACACTTAGAACTGGTCTCCTCGCTTACGACCAAGGCGTTTGTAGCCACATTTGACAGATTTGTATCCCGCAGAGGGCTGCCTTCCTTGATCCGTTCTGATTGCGGCACTAACTTCAAGGGCACTTATAATTATTTGAATGACGTTGTTAATTTCCTTGAAACCAACAAGGCTGATATAGGCAATAGGCTTGCCCGACGTGGGATAAATTGGTTGTTTTCCCCACCAAATTGTCCACATTGGGGTGGTATTTTTGAGGCCGCTGTAAAATCGGCCAAAACACACTTGCGTTGGACAATCGGTGAATCTGTTCTTACATTTGAGGAACTCGCAACTGTGTTTTGTAAGATTGAGGCCGTTTTGAACTATAGGCCGTTGTGCCCGTTCTCCTCAGATCCAAATGATTTGGAGACCCTTACGCCGGGCCATTTTTTGATTGGTCGCCCGCTTGTCGCCTTGCCTGAGTACCCCTATATTGATACGAGACGTGGTTGTCTCTCGCGTTTTGAATTGGTACGCCAGATTACTCAGAGCTTTTGGAAACGCTGGAATTTGGAATATTTGCACATACTCCAGCAACGCGTTAAGTAGACAGATAAGAACGATCCACCCAAGATTGGTGACCTCGTTTTGATCAAGGAGACTAACCTTCCGCCACTCAGATGGCGCAGGGGGCGCATTCTTCGTTTGGTAACTGGGGTTGATGGAGTTCCTCGATTTTCTGAGATCTTGGTGGACGGTTCGATTCTGAGGAGAGCGGTTGCGGTCACGTCTACCAACTAATTAGCGGACCGGTAGGCCGGTCCAGGGCGGGTGGATGTTTGAAATAGAAATATTATTTATGTTAAGTCAAATCGATTATATCGGTTTAGTAACGTTTTGTTTAGTCTATTGTAAATTTTGACTATGGTCACACTATGAACTGTCATTCACTCACTCTGGTTCATGATCGTGTCCGGTATAAAAAAAAAATTGTCTTGCGCTCGCGCCGTTTTTGTCTCTCGCGTGGTTTTGTAATTGAAGGAAATTTAAAAACCTCTTTCGACGTCCACGTGCCATCGTGTCTTGAAGACGTCGCGTTTGCAGCCTAATTGCTAAGTATTTAGATAATTCACCAGCTAATATTGGCCAATTTTAGATCTGTGTGTGTTTCTTATTTAGCTCCAAGCCTGACATCCAGTAAAGATTTAGTAATTAAATTAATATTGTAATCTTGTAATTCACTGTGCAATCACAGTAATATTTTTTAGATCTTTTGCCTTGTCGTGGTCAGGTGGATGTATTACAAACTTCCACTGCGCACTCTGAACAATTTCCTACCTGTCTACGGCAACTCTAAACAACCACGACGCGAAATATGTAAAGAATTGGACCAAAATTTTGCACGGAACCAAGGAGTCAACCAATTTATATGTAACAAATATTTTTTCTAACGAAAATGTAATCCAAAAGGCAGGTAAGAGGCTAAGATAGAAAAATGAAATTTGATCTTATTGTTTATAAATTCTTTTCGATAAACTTTGCACTTGCATCAGTATACAGGGACTGATTTGGTGTTATTGTTTTAATTTATATTGTAAACTGATATAAGTTACGTTATTTTAACGCTAAAATTTATTAATTAATGCAATTAATAAAAAATATTAATACAATTAATAAAATCCCATTATTTAATAACATATTCAGCAGCTATTAACTACATTATTACTATTTTTTATTGTTTTAGATTCCCCCTTACCCCCAAGTGCGGAAATTTTAGCTAAAGAAATGTCTTTTATTAATAAGGTTGTTAGTTTAAGCGATCCAGAAGACATATTCGAGGAAACGCCCACAGTCGAAAATTTATACCGAATTTTATCAAACATTTCGTCAGATTCTGACAATTCTTCTGACTGCTACACCATCCAGGAGGTGAGTGTGATTGTGCATAACGCTATAGAAAAAGAAAATGAAGCTGAAATGGTACATCTACGTCGAAATTCTATTCCTGAATCAAGTGTGTTAAAGCAGAATAACCTTCCTGATGACGAAATTCACAAATAAATTCAGACTACACTGAAACACCTTTAAGTAGTCCCGTAAGTGTGCAAATAAAAAGCGAAAAGACGAAAGATAAAGGGAGGTTGCGTGAGAGGTACCAAATTATGTGGTTAGATCAAAAACGCAAGTTCAATTTGAATAGGGGATTACAATACATGAGCCGAACGGGAAAGGTACATCAAAAGAAAGAAATAAAAGCCACTTGCAAATGTCCCAAAAAATGTTCGGCAAAAATTGCAGAATCTGCAAGACGCACAATATTTAGAAACTTCTGTTAAATAGGGGATCACACTCGGCAATGGGACTTCATTGCTAAGTATGTTTCAAAACTGGACAAGAAACGAGTTGTTACTGAAAATTCCCAAAGAAATTGCACTTTGCGATATTCATTACCGGTAACAGATCTCCTGTTATTAGTGTAGTGGGAGTATTAAAACGGCTTATGTCTGTAAGATCATGTTCCTAAATACTTTATCCATTAGTAATAACTTCGTGAAAACGGCGTTGGAAAAGTTTGAAAAAGGTTCCGGAGTTATAGAAATGGAATGTAGGGGAAAAAACTCAAATCATCCAGTAACCACAGCCAGGACAGCCATTGAAAATGTTTGCTCTCATGTAAAGATGTTTCAACCCGTAGAGTCTCACTATACAAGAAAAGAAACAAGCAAAGTCTTTTTAGATGGGTCACTGACTTTTTCGCGAATGTTTAATTTTTACAAAGAGTGGTGTGATAAAGAAGAAATTTCCCTAAATTGCAGAGTTAAAACGTTAAGGCAATATAGAGACATAGTTAATAAATATTTTAATCTCTCTTTCCACATTCCCAAAAAGGATAAGTGCGAATATTGTCAAGCATTTGAAAACTTGCAAAATCCTACAGATGACCAAATATCAAAACACAACCGGCATTTGGCCGAAAAAGCAAGAGCTAGGCAATTAAAAGAGATGAATAAACAATCAGCTAAGGAAGATAAAACAGTACTAGCAGTTACTTTTGACTTGCAAAAAACACAAAATTTACCACATCGAAAAGTTTGCACTTTTTACTATAAAAGAAAATTACATTTTCACAACTTTACTCCATTTGATATGGCTGAACTTCAAGTATATTGCTATTGTTGGGACGAACAGACTGCTAAAAAAGGAGCCAATGAAATAGCCAGCTGTATTTTTGCGAAACAAGGCAAACTTTTATATTCTGGTCGGACAATTGTGGAGGCCAGAATCGAAATAGAATCATTTTTCTTATGTATATGTGTTGCGCTTGGAAATTTAACGTGAATATCACCCATAGATTTCTTGTTGTTGGTCATACTCAAAATTAGGGTGACAGCATTCATTCCGTAATTGAAAGAAAAACCAGAAATATTTTCATTTATACTCCAGAACAGTGGATTCTGGCCTTCAAAATGGCGACAACTAACGCGAAACCATACATCGTTAAAGAAGTTACTCAATCTTTTGTCTTCGATTTTAAGTTTTGCCTTGCCTTTTTTGATAACTGGAAAAAGAATTCCACTGGGGAACTTGTTATGTGGAGTAAGGTTTGTGAAGTAAATATTCAAGCCAAAGATTTATTTATGCTTAATTATAAATATGCGTTTGAAGAAGGTGCTTACAAAACCATCAATGTCTGAAAAGTAATACACGTGCCAGTATACAAAATGTTTCAAAAAAATTTGAGAGATTAGATGTAGCTTACAAAAGCTTATTACCGATTGACAAGACAAAATTTAAAGATCTTCAAGATCTTTGCAAGTCCAATGTGATTCCTGAGCGGTACCACACATTTTACAATAATTTGATTATACGGACCGATAACACTGAAGATGTCTCTGACTAGATTATATTTTAAAAAATGCCTAGTTTTTATTTTCTAAGATGTTGTTTCTCTTTTCATTATGTCTTTTTACCATTACCGACTGTGATCACTGTTACGATAGATAACTATGGGATCAGGCAATAATTTGATTAAGTCTGAAAGACCGATTAGTAGTAATAACACTATAAATAAATAATTAGTAGTATTAACGATAGTTTCTATTTAAGTTCAGAATATTTTTTAATTTTCCAATTCCAAGGCTATTTATTTATTACTCCTTTGTAATAAATATCTATCTATAGGTAAGAATATGTGGGTAGTCAGATCAAAAGCACTAAAAAATTTTCGCTCTGTATTTTTTATTATTTAAATATAGTAAATTAAATAATTTTCAATAATAAATGTAAATTTTTATATGCTGACATAAATACCAACCAGTTTGGTGTTAATTCCTGCTTCAGAATCTGATTTACATTTTGCACTATCACTAAATTGTCATGGACAGCGTTGAGGCAATGAAAACATCTTTCTCCACAATGCACCCAGCATAACAAGTCTGGCAGCCGATTTTTCATCCTTTCGGCCATTGGCGCTTTTCAGCGTCAGATTGAGTTGCTGGTGCGCGAAGTGGACAACATCGAGACGCGCAGCCGCCGAAAAATGCTTCTGATCCATGGTATCACTGAACATAAAAATGCAGATCCTGTTCAGCTGGTCATTGATGTCATGAAAGATCTCCACTTCACTGAGGTTAGTAAGGATCACATAAAGCGGAGTCACCGGATGGGTCGTCCGTCAGGTTCAACCAAGCCGCGACCCATTTTAGTCAAACTCAAACTCAAACTTAAAATCCTTTATTCATTTAGATCACAAAGTGACACTTATGAACGTCAAATTTAAACATTATTACTGTATGCTTCTACATTTACATTTACTGCCACGTTCGCAATGCAATAGGTAGAACCATGAGAAAGAACGGGCAATAAAACTCACGGTCACTCTTTTTCATCGCCAGGTTTTTAATAATACATAACAATTAAGCTTTTGTAAGGTGCTGCAACTGTTATACCTTCTATGTTACTTGTATATATTTACTTTACATGATACTCAAGCATAATCAAGTTAAATTTTGATGTTCATTTAGTTAGCCTCCTGAACATAGACATGGTGAAACAGGAGCATCCACTTACATTATGCACCTAACAATGCAGGCAATCCGCGCAAATGTTCAGAACCATGATGGAAATGATGAAGTTAAATATAAATAAAAAATTATACCAGCCCATAAGACCGCCATCGACCAGTCATCGCAAGTAGCACCCGTTCACGAGTATGACGCATGTGCCAGCCATCATCCCTCTCGCCATATCAGAGGGACAGGGATGACCCGACACACGACGCCACCACAAGAAATGACATTTTAGTGAGCATGACGACAACGGTATACGAACCGGCAGTAATAAAATTAACAATCTGTTGGTATACTGACCATGAACGCAAATTACCTCCATTTTCCAGATCATTAATTATAGCATAAATTTGTGAAAACGTGTGAAGAAATGCAAATGTAGTACCCATATTTAATTGATGTGATACCTTTTGAAATACAACCACCGATCCAACTGATTGAGTACAAGACAATAAAAGTAAACATAATGAATAAATAGTATCTAACGACATGAAAGACATCTAATGATGTGGTGGCGATTCCAAAAAACATCATTTACTTATATAATTTTATTGGGAATAGAATCATATTCAATTACATGTCATGAAAATTTTAATATTATCTACCTACTTACCCAATAATTATGTGAATACTAAAACAGATTATTGCCAAGCGCATTTGTCATTAAGGTAATCATTTAAATTGTAATAAGCCTTTTGCATTAGGTTATTTTTAATCGTTGTCTTAAATGCGCTAAACGGCAAGTCTAAAATACATATCGGTATCTTGTTGTAGATGCGTAAACTTTGTCCTATAAAAGAATTATGAGTTTTACACAAACGGAAATACGGAACACATAATTTATGTCTATTTCTTGTATTAATAGAGTGAATATCACTATTCTTTGAATATGAATTTATATTCCTACGCACATGCAAAACACTGGCATAAATATACTGAGACGCTACAGTTAAAATACCGATGTCCTTCAATCTTTCCTTGAGCGAAACTCTTGTTCGTAATTGGTAAATGGCCCGAACTGCTCTTTTTTGCAATATAAAAATACTTTCGATATCAGCAGCTCTACCCCATAGTAATATGCTATATGACATAACACTATGAAAATAGCCAAAATATACCAGCCTAGCCGTATCGACATCTGTTAAACTACGCACCTTCTTAATGGCATAAGCAGCCGAACTAAGTTTCGCTGACAGATATGTAATGTGTGCGCCCCATTGCAACTTTGAATCAAGTGTTATTCCTAGAAACAACGTAGATTCAGTTGTTTCCAGTACATCACCATTTAAAACGATGTTAGTACCAAGGTTTCTGACGTTTGGCAAAGCAAACTTAACACATTTGGTTTTTTTGGCGTTCAGTACTAAGTTGTTTACAGTAAACCATTTAGTCACCTGAATAAGAGCACTGTTTATTTCAGTAAAGTTTTCCTTATTTCTATCTACTTCAAATATCAATGAAGTATCGTCAGCAAACAATACCACGTCACAAATGTTTCTCAGGTAAAATGGCAAATCATTAATGTAAACAAGAAACAAGAAAGGCCCTAGGATACTACCCTGCGGCACTCCCAATTGTACTGGTAAACCACTGGATTTTAAGCCATTTATTTCGACACATTGGATTCTGTTATTTAAATATGCCTTAATAATTTCAACAGGCAGCAATTCGTGACAAGGTTTGGTTCTCCAAGACCAAACTGAAAGGTAGCGGCAAAACCCTGCCTGAATTTCTCACAAAGGCACGGCACGATACTTTCATGGCAGCAAGGCACCGATTTGGAGTCACAAAGAGTTGGACAAAAGAGGGACATATTTTTGTGTTAGACTCCGACGGGTTGCAGCATCGTATTACATCTCTTGGCGAACTCAACAAGATTAAGGCGGGTACTCAAAAGACGCCGACTGTTGAGAAACCTGCGGCTGGGAAGACGAAACGAGCTGCGGCCACGAAGAAGTAGGTAGCGTGCATCACAGAATTCTAGTTGGCAGTACTTGCGGCATCCGTGGTTTGTTTACTTTATAATTATGTTCTATGTATTTTACACTTTTACCCTATATCTATCTTCAATAACACTAATCCGTAATACCTCCTAATTCGTTATTTTTGACTCTGACTTCCTAACTAATCTACTTCTTTAATAAATATTATTCCACCTTCTATCTATAATTTATAACACTGTTTCCAGTTTCCAACTTCACGAGTTCATGACACTTAACATCTGTCAACGTCAAAACTGCGTTCCGTTTTCTTTATTTGGAAACGTTTAGAAACTGAGCCGTGAATAAAATTATAAGTAAGACTACTCTTCTTTTTATATCCATTTTAATGCTTATAAATATTTACTTCCTAAAAGTATATACTTGCACTATTTTACTTATTTGTATACTTATTTATTATTTTCTCCCTATTAATATAAATGTATTTATTGCTTCCTTAATTATTCATACTTTACAATATAATATTTATTATGTATGCCGTACCGTACCAAAAACAAAGCCCGGATGTCGCATTTTACAAAATTACCTACTGTTTTAGTATTTTTTTTTTTTGCCAGTTTTAGATGTTGAAACTTTTACTTTTGTTCTTTATTTTTTTTTTGTTTTCAATCATTGCAATTTGTATAATTATGTTTTTGTTCTGTAATTTGTTAGCACTGAACTGGCAGGTGGATAAGACAGACTTAGTTAATTAAGAAGTTATTACTCTAATTTTATTATATTATATTTTTATTTTATTTATTTTTATTGTATTTATTTTTATATACTATGTCAGACCAGTTAAATAGTGATAATGATAGTTTTTTTCTATGAGTAGTCATAACAGTAGCTTTGAAAGTATTCCTTCTCTTGCTGAAACTTTACAGTGCGAGTTTGCCGATGTACCTGGGAACTTTAATGTCGTTCATATAAATGCTCAGAGTATTCCAGCCCATTTCCAAGATATGCTGACAACTTTTGACTGTAAGAATATCCATGCCATTCTTGTTTCAGAACCTTGGTTAAAACCATGCCTCTCGTCTGTTTCCTACTCTCTACCAAACTTCCGACTTATAAGAAATGATCGAACCGGGAGTGGTGGTGGTGGTGTTGCAATTTATCTCCGTTCACACATTCCTTTCAATGTTGTAAATGTGTCACCACAACCTCCACCGCTTAATGCCGTTGAGCATCTCTTTGTAGAACTAGATCTAGCTTATACCAAGGTTCTACTTGGTGTTTTTTATTCCCCTAACTGTCGTATAAATTACTTCTCTTCTTTCGAGCGTATCTTAGAAAATCAAGCTCCTGCTTACAGTCATACCATAGTCATGGGTGATTTCAACACTTGTTTGCTGAAAAAGGATTCGCGCTCATCTTCCTTGTGTAGTATTGTCGAATCTTGTAATCTATCCATCCTCCCTTTAAATGCTACACATAATTTTCCTAACTCAACTCCTTCTCTTCTTGATCTCATGTTTGTTGTCTCATGCTTCACCTTCCCTTGTCGCTAAACATGGGCAGCTTCCAGCTGATGCTTTTTCCTACCATAACCTTATCTATCTCTCCTATAAACTTCGTCTTCCTAAGACAAGGACAAAAAATCTGCTGCAACGTAATTTTGGTGGCATGAATGTAGAAAATCTTCGTACAGATGCAAGTATGATCAACTGGAGTCCTTTACAGAGCGCAGAGACCATCGACGAGAAAGTCGAACTTTTCACTGATTCTATTATTCGTCTATACGATGTCCATGCAGCAGTCCGTGCGATTAGAGTCAGACAGTTACCATCGCCTTGGCTAACCACTGAAATAAAAGTTTTGTTGTCTAAGAAAGCTAAAGCTAAAACTAAATATAAATGTCAACCTAACTCTCGCAATTGGGACAACTACATTGCTATCAGAAATCACTGTAAAAAGGTGTGTAGGAAAGCACAACGCCAATAAGTCCATAGTTCTGTTAAGAAAGAAGATCCAGCTAAGATCTGGAAATTTCTAAAAACGTTGGGAGTTGGCAAATCTTCAAATGATCTTGTTTCTGATAAAATAGATATTAATTCACTAAATCGTCATTTCACTACTTCGTCTTAATTTGATCAGACTACCAAGGCTAACACTTTGCATGATCTTTCATTGCTACCAACCCCAAATCATCTATCTTTCGCTTTTAATCAACTAACTGAGTGTGATGTTAAAAAGAGCGTATTATCAATTGCCTCTAACGCAGTCGGTAATGATTGTGTCAGTCGGAAAATGATCCTTCCTATATTAGATGAAATCCTTCCCATCCTTTGCCATATTTTTAATTTTTCCTTGTCTAGGGGCGTTTTTCCCACCATATGGAAAGACGCCCAAATTATTCCTTTACCTAAAAAACCTAATCTGTCTTCCTTTTCTGAGTTCCGGCCAATCTCCGTCCTACCATTCCTTTCTAAAGTGCTTGAGCGCCATGTCCATGCCCAACTCAGCACATTCCTCAATAAAACCTTATTTTCAATCCTCTCCAATCCGGTTTCCGTCCAGGTCACAGCACGGTTACGGCACTGATCAACATTACCGACGACATCAGGCTCGGTATGGAAAATGGCAACGTGACTGTCCTTTGCCTACTTGATTTTAGTAATGCCTTCAATACTATTGATTTCCATATTCTGCTTGGCATTTTGCGCTCTATTAACATATCTCCACCAGTGATTGATTGGTTTCACAATTACCTGTTTGGTCGCCGACAGCGTATACGTATTGAAGACTCTTTGTCTTCTTGGTGTACGTCTACAGTCGGCGTTCCACAGGGTGGCGTTCTATCTCCCTTACTTTTCTAAATTTTTATAAATGCTATCTCTTATCAACTTCATTCAGCCTACCACCTTTATGCAGATGATCTCCAAATTTACACTCAAGCTCCTGTCCATGAGTTGTCTGAAGCAATTCGTATCATAAATTCGGATTTAGAACGTATAGCTGCATGGAGCCACAGATTTGGTCTCCAAATCAACCCTACAAAAACGCAAATTATTGTTGTTGGTAGTCCCAGGTTAATTGCGCGCGTTGACCGGACTTGTTTACCCCAAGTAAACTTTAATGGTACTCCTTTACCCATAAGCGATTGCGTGAAGGATTTAGGAGTGTATATTGATAAAACTTTATCCTGGGTACCCCAAATTAGGGAAGTTAGTAGAAAATTGTTTTCTGCGGCTGGGATGTTGCGAAGATTGCGAAACTTTCTGCCGACTGCCACTAAGATTGCGCTTGCAAATTCTCTTCTTCTACCTATCCTTGACTACGCGGATGTCAGCTATCTAGATCTCACGGAGGAGCAACTTGATAAGCTTGAGCGACTTCAAAATTTATGTATTAGATTCATATTTGGATTGCGCAAATATGATCACGTTTCTAAATTCCGCAACTTGCTCAAGTGGCTCCCAATTCGCCTTCGACGGAATACTCACATACTTTCTTTACTTTATAATATTCTCTTTAACCCTTCTACTCCCCATTACTTAAAAGATCGCTTCGAGTTCCTCTCTGATACGCATTCTAGATCTCTAAGGTCGTCGGTGAATCTGAGACTTGCAATACCAATGCATTCCAGTAGTTTCTACGATAAATCATTTACTGTCCAAGCTGCACGCTTGTGGAATGCATTGCCGATGTCTATTAAACAAGCGCAAATGCTGACTTCATTCAAGAAATTACTCAAAGACTACTATTTGACTCTTTAACCTTACTACTCTTGTAATTATATATTTTCTATTTCCTTTCATTTATTTAGCACTATTTTATGTATCATTAATATTACTATATATATATATATATAAGGTATTTAATAATTATTTATTTCTTATTTTTTATGTATGTACATAGTTATTTATGTAAGTATATCTTTATTTATGTATGTATATGCTTATTTATCTATGTAAATATTTGTATTATTTATCTTTATCAATAGTTAATGATCACCAAACTACCCTTTTTCTGAAACCGGGTTTTTCTTATCCATCCAGGTTAGGTTGCCTGTAAGAGATTACTTAATAGTGATAAGGCCGCCATTTTGTTAAGGTTCGTTATTGTAAATTTCTTTGGTGCAATAAAGATGATTAATAATAAAAATAATAATAACTATTAAGCATAGGTCTGTTGAAGCTCTCTGACTAGATTATAATAAGAAAAGCCTAGTTTTTATTTTCTAAGATGTTGTTTCTCTTTTTAATATATATTTTTACCATTACTGACTGTGATTTTTGTTACGATAGATAGCTATGGGACCAGACAATAATTTGATTATGTCTGAAAGACTGATTAGTCATAGTAAATAGTAATGCCAATTTAAATAAATAATTAACGACAGTTTCTACTTTATGTGGGTGTAGAAATACACCTCTGCCTACCTCTTCGGGGTTATAGGCGTGAGAGTAAGTTTGTTTGTTTTGTTTGTTCTACTTTAAGTTCTTAATTTTTTATTTTGTTAATTTACAAGGCCAAAGCCATTGATTTATTTTTCCTTTGTGAGAATAATTTTTTTCCTTTACTCCTATACCCATTCAAATATAATAACAAAAAAACAATATAAAAAAACTTTATGCAAGGTTATGTAGCGGGCCTTACTCGCGATAAATAATATATTTAAGGCATAAATACCTCGGTTTTTGCCAACGTTTCAACTTACTTATACTGACGACTAATATAAAAAACTGTTGCAAGTAGTTTTGTAGTACTAAGTAAACTGTTGCAAGTGTTAAAAAGTCTATAAAAAAGATGTTTTTGTTAATAGTATATGCTTATATTAGCTCAATAGATAAAATAGTTCATTTAAACAACACCTTTCATTTTCCTTAATTATGTGTACAAACAAGTACACTATATACTGGTATAAGTGGTCACTTGTACCAGTTTACCGGTTCTATCATGGTAAAGAAAATAAGCTACACCAATGCAAGTCATGCTATTTTCTAAAGTATAAAAAATAAGAAAATCAAATAATGCAGTCTTTTTCATATGATATTCAAATACAATATTAAAAAATTTCAATTATTTCTATTGATTTTTGTCAAAATTACAAGCTATAGAACGTTTAATCCGCTCTCCTGTAAAGTTGTGCGTTTGCACTTGTACTAGTATACGTATATAGGACCCGTTGATAGATAGGTCTTACTAAATTTACTTTAAGTTTCCTAAAACATTTATTTCAAATCAATCGTTCGAAAAACAGACACTTTCATAGTGGTAAAATGGTTGGCAAATTTCGGCCGCCCTCTAATTTTTTAAATAAGAAATTAAAAAATGTTCAGACAATATTGCTGTAAAATTTTATTTATAGCTTTCAATGAAAATGGGTGTGTCCAATATATTATTATAGCGGGTCGTTTTTGAGATATAACACAATATCTCGAAAACCAGAAATATACCTTTGTCGTTTATACAAATACTGTGAAAAACGAAGATAATTATATTCACTGCCCTAAAAGGACAATGGCAGATCTTCATACATCAAAATGTCTGAAATTAAATTGCAGCGAACAGTAATGAAAAATATATCAAAAAATTTGGCGTAAGTAACAGAGTCTACAAATGATTCTATTTTCACTCAGGAAAGGTGGCAAAAGAAGATATCGGTGTTTGAAGTTTTAGTTAAGAATGAACAATGTAGGTACAAGGAAAGTTAAAGTATGAAACTATGAAAGTTAAACAATGTAGGTAGGTACGTTTGAATTATCAAATGACATATGTCAGATTGACATCAAAACGCGGAAGTATTTTGTAGCATCTAACTGTCACAGCCAAAGACAAAAGCAGAGCTGCACATTTTTTATGTGAAATCGATACAACTTTAAAACGATGCTGAGACGTTTTTATTTCATTTAAACGTTGTTTTGCTTCAAAAATATTAGCTTATTGATATAATGTTGATTAAATATTTAATAACTGCATTTTAAACCAAACCAACTCTATAAAGGTCGATCGTATCGATTACTTATTTAATAATCGATACGGATATAGCACTCACGTCTTTTCCTGTCGCACCATTGTCTATGGCAACAATCAAATAAAAAAGTATTCGTAATCAATTGGAATGCTTTTTATCATCATAAAATACTCCAGCTTTAACGAGACAAAGTGAAAATATTAAAAATCGTAGAAAAAAAAACAATTTGTTTTGTTCATATGAAGTTTAAGGTCGCCACAACAAACCCAGACCAAATTCTGCCATTGTCCTTTACGATAAGGTACCTAAACCCTTCAAATAATTCCTATGCCTGCTACTACACAACTCTTCATGAGCAAGTCCGACTGGCCAGTTTCTTTTTTACAAAACATTTTATATAAGCTAAATTTACGCGAGCGAATCAGCGGGCAAAAGCTAGTATTTATATAATATGCGCCATTAACCAGCCTTAAATCAATTTTCATTGAAGAAATTGTCAACATATTATATTATACCCATGCCTATTATATTTTACTGAAGTTGCACATTATGTTATCTAAAGAATCTTAAGACACTTCGTGAGACCCTTGACCCGACTTTGCAAGAAAGAAAGTACTACTTTATTTTTTCTTACAGTTGCTGCATCCGTCACTAGAATGTTACGTCTAAGGCTAAAAGCCTTATTATGTCACTTTGTCCCCAGACTTCCTGTGCCAAAAGTGCACAATGTTTTCAAGTTAAGTTTTAGTGTGTCGTATATAGAGCGTATATTGTGAGGACGTATCGTCGACGTAAGTTGCAGAGAAAACTGGAGCCTGCTTAAATTTTTAAGAATCATAATTATGAAAGTCCAATTTATTCCAAATAGATATCGTTTATTCAATTAGGTCACAAAGTGCCGCTTATGGAAGTCAAATTATAAGTATAAATTTATTATTTAAAGCTTCTGAATTTATAAGTGTCACGTTCGCCATGCAAGGGCATAGTACCATGAGAAAAACGGACAATAAAACTCATGGCCACTCTTTGTCGTCGCCAGATCTTCAAAATATGGAGTTCAGCATGAAACTTATAGAATACCAATTACGATAGTCTCATTATAAGAAGGTCATTTTTATAGGGTTAAGATACATGATAATAATTCGAACTTTTGTAAGAGTAGGCAGATATAACCTCATATTATACTGTCTTGATTCAAAAATATATTATGGTTGTTGAAGTTTGAAGTAGAAGCCCTGAATTCCAGTAACATCTTCGGATTAAATTATCAATGAGTTGTGCATGTATTTTCTCACTCTGCTTCAACCAATAATATTTAAATAATATATGTCCCATTAATATTAAAACATTTAATTTATTTAATTCTGAGTTGATTTACTTAAAGCTGTCCTTTGCGAAAATCAAAATTTGCTACAAAGGAAAACAATATAATTCAGTCAGTTTATCTCTACCATTAATTTTCTAAAAGGGTTATCTCAAGCCGTTATTGCGCTACGATTTCAGTGGGTGAAATAATATTTAAGGCCATTAAATGGCTGTAAAAATATTTGTCAATTGGATTAAATACTTTGTAAAACAAATCGTGGGTAGAATGGAAGAACTGAATAACTCAAAATTTCAAGTTTCGAGATAATCGCGATTTACTGTTTTTTTGACACTTTTTTGTACATCACTAAAAATGGAGAACAATTTTACCGTCAGCGATTTTATATGCTTTTAGCAAGTTTGCTGTCGATTCTATGCTTGATAAAACTAACTTTTATCAGAATTCTCTCTGCGAAAAATAGGCCAGAAGGCTGGCCTATTTTTTGCAGAGAGAATAAGCATTGCCATCCAGCGTGGCAATGCTGCCAGTCTTCTGGGCACGCTACCAGTAGACAGCGTTGCGGAAGAATTCTTGGACGCAGTATAGCATATATATTATTATATATTTTTTCGTTTTCGTTGTTTTCCTTTTGTTCCTTTTTTTTCTTAATTTTAGATTAGTTTTAGGTTTAGCTTTAAATTTAATTATAATAATGTATACCTATGTTCAGAACTTTTATCATGAACCAAATAAATTATAAAAATAAAAAACCAAGTTATCCAATTTTGCCACACCAAGATATTGCAAACATACCGTGGTTAGCTAATCCTTTATTGTAGTTATTCAGTTTTCCCACACATTAGATGAATGTGAATTCACGAATTTGGGCCAACTAAGTAAACTTATTGAGTTTTGAACCTAAAGAAATATTTAAATACGAAAGTTAGGCATTCTTAGTGAAAGTTTATTTATGAAATTTTATCACTGATTATTGATCTCACATGATATTCGAACGCTTCGTCGTGTAGTTCAATTTTTCAATGCATACTCTATTTCTTCGAACATATTTTAAAGCTTATTGAGAAACAAATTGCAAAGGCTATTATTAGGCTATGTATTGGCATTACTCTGAAGAAAATATGAAAGCATTTTTCTGATTTGTAGACTAACTTTCTATAAATATCGTAACGTCGTTAAACCGAACTTCGATTGCCTTAACCTCAATAAAATTCTAATTTAATTGCCTAAGCAATGAAAACATTAAGAAGTACAATGAAAATACATACAAAGCTATTACATTTTACATTCGGCAAAAGAATGCAAAGTAACCTCAATGGCCTAAAAGAACCAAGTGTAATCAGTAGTTACCTAGGCTAGAATGAGGGAAAGTACATTTGCTTGGCATCCACCAATTTGACCAACAAAATTAAATGTGGATACGATAACAGTCTCAAGAGACGAAATTGTTAGCAATATACGATTTATTTAGAGGCCGTGTGAGTAGATAAATGGTTAAACTGTGCTGTGCTAATGAAATAGATTACAAGCAGTATTGCACTTTTGGTTCAGTTGTATCGAACAAGCTCTTTATAATTACCTTATAATTGTACAAGTTATTAATTTCTTATCTTTAAGTTTGCATACTTTCTGTATGTTTAGTGTGTCTGCTTAACTTCCAAACATGTTAAGCAAACACCATTGCTTGCAACCGAACCAAAGTCCTTGAGACCGTGCATATTATGTACTGTAATATTACTTTATGCTTTAAGGTTGTATATACACTAATATACAATAAGAACTTTGGTTCGGTTGCAAGCAATGTTGTTGATATCTAATCGGTTATTTTTATATTTTCTTGTGTAGAATTATAGACAGCAAAATGTAGACTATTTTCATTCGTGATCATTTTAGGAAATGTATTTTACGTAAATTTGTGATTATACATACTTACATTTAAAACAACAATTTTTGGTAGCACATATTTTTCTTCTAAATTTTTTTCAACTTTCATCGAGACAGATCTGACCTCGAAGTCAACCTCATTGGCTTACATCATGGTCATGTCTTCGTAAAACTCGGAGCGAATTATGTTGCTGTACAACTTAATTTACTTAAGGCTCTAAGAACAAAAACTTGTGCTCATTTTAATCTACGCACAGCACAGTGTAATAAAGTCTTGAAATAATTTGCAAAGCAAACTTGATCACTTCAGCTCATTCAATATTGCGAACGCCTACGGCAATTAATATAGTTGATCTTATATGTTCACTGTACCGCTATATAGTGGTTTGTATCGTTCTAATGTGCGGCGCCAATTAATCGAAATAGCCAATTATGTCTGCCGAAGGGCCACCTATCTAATGTGAAAAGTGTCTCTAGCAGAAGTAGTCTTACTTTCAACGTTACAGAGTTACCTGCTAGAGACGTTAAAATTTTTGATTAGTATTTCATAATGTACATAGCTTGTGTTTATGAGTTTTGAATAATTATGCTCATATTATTATAATGCGTAATATAAACTCAAAATATAAGTTATAGCTGATAAAAGTTTTCATTGGACTACAAACAACAAATTGATTAACATAGGAAATGACTCTCAACATACAGCTCACGCTAGTTTGAAAGTCAGGACTAGACAAAATTTGTAATCACCTTGTTTTTGAAATAAAAAAATATTATTGTTATTGACGATATTATTAATTTTTTAAGCTTATTTTTACTCGTGTACAATGTACTTTTTATTTTTATTAGCGAATCTTGTTCAGATTAGACAGTACTGAATATCTTCTCTATGTATAAAATTCTTTTTATTTTTTTTTATTAGTTGACAGACAGACAACGCACAGCCTATACTATTGGGCGCAACAGGCATTTTTGTTCCTCGGAGACACCAGGGGTGCACTAAAATAGGATTTCCTGAAAATAAAAAAGGTGAGATCATATTGTAAAATGAGAACAAAGCACCTTTAATAGAATTGTCCTGTGTTCTTGTATTTATCAAATCGACAAGATTCAGGTGATTGCTTGAAACACTATACCCTTTCGTGCAGAATAGTGTTGACATAGACTTAATCAAATTGGCTGTATATCAGAAATAATTCATCATGATTATGTATTCATTCAAAATCAAAATCATTTATTCATCTAGGGCACAAAGTGACGCTTATGAACGTCAAAATTTAAGTTAATTACTTAATGATTCTACATTTACATTTACTGCCACGTTCGCAATGCAATAGGTAGAACCACGAGAAAGAACGGGCAATCAAACTTATGGCCACTCTTGTCAAACAAATATAATGATGGCACATTTTATTTTTGTAAGGAGCTGCAACTGTTTCACATTGTAGACATCTACTAGTAAAATTTTTAGTAGCTATTGATATCATACTCAAGCAGTAAATGATGTTCATATGGTAAGCCTCCCAAAGTAAATATGGTGAAACAGGAGCATTCACTTACGTCTTTTTAATGTAGGCAACTCGCAAACATGGTCAGAACCACAGAAATAAATAGTAATAGAACGGTGACATGGGCGTGGTGCGCGTGTCAAACTATTGCACTATAGCGCATGTGTTTACACATGTTGTACAACATTATTCTGCCTGACAATCAGCAATAGTCAGTTTTTATATAAACAATAACATAATTTCATTTTCCACAGCTACATCACACACACACACATCGATAATAATTCTTTAGTATCCCCTCACTATCTATACGTCACTGTGTGCGGGGCTTGCTGAAATGTGGCACGCGTGAAATGTACGCGATGACGTGACATTCACCATTCTATTACTATTTATTTCTGTGGTCAGAACTGTGGTAGAAGTGAATGAAGCATAAAGTAACGGTATTATGAAACCAAAGAAATCGACAACCTATTAGTTAGCCCATGACCACGAGTTACCCACATTTTACAAATCCGGAAAGTTATAATGAAAGTGTGGAACATGAATGCAAAAATATAGTATGAAATGAGAATATCGTAATTAACTACACTATAAAATAAAACTACTAATTATTGACCTAGTCAAAAGCAAACAACTACTTCCAAGCGCTCCTGTCATCAAAATAATCCTTCAAACTTTAATATGCCTTATTTATAAGATTCTTTTTAACGTCTGCCTGAAACGAACTTAATGGCAAGTCTAAAATATAAGTTGGTAATTTATTGTATATGCGAATACCGAGCCCAATAAAAGAGCTTTGCGTTTTGTGCAAACGAAAATACGGAACACATAATTTATGTCTATTTCTAGTATTGATATTGTGTATGTCACTATTCAGTTTATAAGAATTTATGTTTAGTCTTACATGCATAACACTGGCATAAATATATTGTGACGCTACAGTAAGAATACCAATAGTTTTAAATTTTTCTTTGAGTGAGACTCTTGTCTTTAACTGGTAAATGGCCCTAACTGCCCGTTTCTGCAATATAAAAATATTTTGGATATCAGCAGCTCTACCCCATAACAATATGCCATATAACATAACACTATGAAAATAACTAAAATAAACCAATCTAGCCGTATCGACATCGGTCAACCTACGAACCTTCCCTGAGAGATATGTAACATGCATTATCCACGTTATTGTAATTCTGTCAAAGTCACAGTTAAAGCAAAAAATCATCTGTAATCATGTTAGAGTTCTCGCGATCACGTTTCACGTCTTAATACCTTAATGTGTGCGATATACCTTGGGTTTGTTCAAAAGCAGATTGTATTTACGATGATGTTGAAGTTTCAGTTAGCTGGCTTAGCTAGTTAGCCAGACATTCACGCCTTATTCACTCGTCGCACCGAATTTAGAACAATGGCTCTATTACAAATAACGTCCGACTGCTCTCGAAGTTGTTTTTATACATACCACTTTTCATTTAGAAACTGTTATCTTTCGCATTCAAGTAGTAAAATGTGGGGACAAATCCATTAGAGATAATTCTTTCCTCTATATAGTAGCTCAGTCTATAAGCCTTGCCCATCTTTTTCACATGGCGGAAGTTAGGCACTTAAACTAAAAACATCATTTTATTTTCATTGTTTTCTCTTTGTAGGATTTAAATTGCCATTCACCAGACAAATATTTGTATTGGTTTGAACCTTTGTTTGTGCTATTATGAACGTCGGTTTGGCTTTCATCGGATTACAGACAAGTTCCAATGGAAAAATATCAATGTTGTTATTCGCGCGTTTAATCTTAGCTAGGGACGTGTTGGAATAATTTTGCCGGTGGCTTATCGTGGTGTGGCACCAGGTGTGTTTGCTGTGTTTAGCCTGTCCAGAACTTTAGTAGTTATAGACATGATTGAATCGCCGTTGTGTACATTGGCTGAGTGTTAACTGATAACTTATTAATTTGTACGATTAGGGCTTGGACATACTACTAATATAATAATTAATTTTAATTATATTCACACCAGTCGCAAATCTATCAAAATATATACAAAGCTCAAAGTCTCTCAAAGCCTAAACTAAATAACTAATAAATGAGCGAAGCTTACACCACAGACATCATCATCGTCGCCCTAGCGTTATCCCGGTTGCATCCAAGACTAACAAGCCTTGGAGCCTGAAGTCCACTTACTGGATATGACAGAGTATCAACTTTTCCACAGAGCGACTGCCGTTTGACCTCCGCAACCCAAAGGGTTAGCGATATTCCATGGTTTAGACCAGTATCAGTTTATTTGAGGGTACGGGTAACGATTGCAAAAGATTTTCATGACAGCCGGGACCGACGTTTAACGTTCTCTCCGGGGCAAGCGATAAATAACAATTTAACACGCACTTGACTTCGAAAAGCCATTGGTGCGCGCCGTGGATTCGAACCCGATACCCTCTGCATGGCAGTCGGATGGTATCTCCTTTCTTAAGATAATTAATGTCGTAGCACTGCAGCGGTGCGGTTACATTCCAATGTGCTACGGGGTATTAGGATAGGATAGGATATTACGAGTCAATCGCTGCTTGTTAAATCGTAGCAATTACGCTGTTTTCATTACTAATCCGAATCTCATGAAATATTAATTTTTGATATTAGAAATTATTTCGTAACTGTTCATTTGAATATCAAATTATTTAGGATAGTTAGTTAAGTTAATAGATTTCTATTTTTGTTTATTTATGTAGGAAACACTAGACTGAAATCGAAGGTTAATTTAACACTAGAGTACACTCGTGGGCTACATATGTAACCCAGGGTGTAATATTATCATATATTGGCAGAACAAGGTGTGCCACAGCGCAATCGTCTTGTGTATTCTTCGATTGGCTCTCCCCTCTCTTACTAGTAGAATGCCTATTACATCGACATAAGGGCTTGCGCAAAAATCGTCCTAGAAGTTGGTGGGCTACACCTGTGCCCCGCGCGTGCGTTGAAGTAAAATAAGTTCTATGGTAGGTATAAACGGTAACATAATAATCTACCAAAATAATAATCTACAAATAAAAGTGATCTGACGTCAATATTTCTAAAAAGTGGAATTCTATCCAGCAAGAGCGTGTCCCAATTGAGCGTCGTATTTCCCAGCGAAATACAAGTACCAAGAGTTATCAAACTGAAAGGCAGGCTACTACAGGATAAGAAGAACATCCCCAGCAACAAAATATGCCTACTCGGGGAGAATTTAGTTGGTATTTGTACTGCAGCACCGCCAAGCAATTCAGCAAATGTATGAGGAGCATTTGTAGTGAACATCAGGAAGGTGTGTCCTGATTGGTCGCCAATAGAACTGTCTATTGCGAATTATTTAATTAACTGGTTAATACCATTGCTAGTGATGAACTTTAAGGTAAATATTACGTTCCTGAATGAAAATAATACTATGGCATCTCAAGCCTGCCACATATTGATGATTTTTATGTAATTTTAGTTTATGTTTGATATTATAATGAAGAAGACAAGTTTTGATTAATTGTATGTTCTATTATTATTTATTAGAGATATATATAAATTAAACACTGAGTTTCATTAATTTGTTTAGTTCTTAATAGAATTAATTGATCTACAAATTCGCTACACCTGTAGCCAGCGCGTGCACTCAAGGAGTATTTATGGGTGCGTGCACTCTGGTGTTAAATACTTTGAAATTCTGGGTGTTGAAATAAGAAGGGTTCTACAACACTTAAAAAGATCTTGTGCTTTAAACTCTTTGCAGTTCGGTGAATATTATTGCCAGTAGCTAGTATCTTGCGGGGCTTGGGTATGAATGGCACGGATGCAATCCGAGTGACGTCACATTTTTTACTTGAGAAAATGTTATACAGATGAATGGTAGCCTTGTAATGTTAATGCTTTTTTTGTGACGGTCATCGTATTTTTCGTTTTTACAGTAACGCTTATATATGGCTTGATTATTATACAGGGTGTAAAAAGACCCTTAACGAAAACTGAAACCCCATATTGAGCCAATCATAATAAACATTTTTTACTTCAGCACCATACCTGGGAAATTACTGGTTCAGAAGTTATTGAGGCTCAAAGTTACTATACAATTTTTATAATCAGGTACAAAATCGATGCAATTACCCAGCCAACTTGTGCTATGGATGTCCTATGCACACATGGATAAGTAGGTATTTCGAAAATCATACGTGCACCTTTTTAATTGCGGCTTTTAAATGAGTCTATTTGAAAAAAAAAAACCCAAGTTTTATTTTTGCTTTGTATGACTTGGCATGATGTCCAAAACGAGTATACTTCGGCTTGGTGATGGGTCTTGTGACACCCTGTATAATTTTATATATCTTTATAACTATTATTTGGCAATATATTTAAATCAAACCAAAATTCTCAATAATAATGTAATAAAGACGAAATTTACACTGCTCCAAAAGCTCTGCTGCAGCTATTCCATCATTTGTTTGAATTCTTTTATTTGTTGCAAGAACCTTCAAAGAATGTAAGGGTGCTTGTACACGTCGCATGTAGCTTGAGCATGTTGAGGCACTTGCGCGGGTTATATGCACCGTAAAAATACCGTTTAAAAAAATGTGCGGGTCCAGCGACACGAGCATGAACCAATGCGAGCCACCTGCGCAAGTAATTCGCGTGCTCTGCGGCGCGCGCGGGTCACTCGCGCATGTTACTTGTTAAAATTACATTTTTTACCCCCCACGTGATTACAGCACGCACAGTTGTGCTCTAATTTTGGTGGTCCGTAGTGTTTGAGGCACGCACGGTCGTGCTCAATTAAAAATTGTTCTATTGGTCGCGGTTTTTTCACGTTTTGCTTTACTTAAACCAAGAAAAGAAAGTAGTAACTATTAGAATAGTTCATATTCTATGCAACTAAATGGTTTTAGAAGGGTGAGGGAAACGAAATGTGTCTCAGTTGCGAAAGCGTCCACCATTGTTGTGTTTTGTTCCGCGATCTTTATATAAAAGTTGTCTTGTGGAAGAAATCGGTGAATATTTTATAAAGATACTTATATAGATTTACTCATAAATAAATAAATATTAATTGTGAAGTGACATCATTCGTGACATAGACAAGAAATACAGTGATAAAAGGCAAAAACTTTTTAGAAGGGCTATTTCTACTCTTGAAACTCGCTATTTTCGTAAGTGTTTTATGATAAATATTCTTTTAATAGTTATGAAAGACATAAAAGTACCCCGATTATTTATCTGAAAACATATTTTAGCAACTAAATACTAGCATTGTTGTACATTTACACTGTTATCGTGTTTCAAATGGTAAATAATTCACAGCCGCAGTGTTCGTTACAGTAACATGGCGGCCTGGCACGGCGAACTTTTTGTTACGTTCGGATTACATTTTTTTTAGTGGCGTTAGATTCGTTTGTTACAAACAAATAATGTATTGTGTGAAAACCTAAAGGTATATGTGATAATGTTTTTGTGTTTATGAACCAAACAAGTAATGAAATTCATTAATATGTGATGAAATGTTTGTGTGAACGAGTGAAAAAAAAACAAACCTCTAAGTTTGTAAGCTTGTTTTGCCGGAAAGGTGAGTATTAATTAGTAATTCATGTTTTTATTATGATAGCTGATTTTATAACTAACACAATGATATGCAATTTATGTGATATAATTATATTAAGGTGTCATAAATCATTTTTTCTGGTAACCTATGCCAATGAAAATTTGCAGCAACGTGACCTTTCGCACTTGTGGCACTTTGCCTTTAGTTTGATCGCACCTCAAGGGTTAACATATGATTTTAAAATAATTTTCGTTCGTCGAGATATTTTGACGCGATTCAAGTCATAAAGCTACCGCGCGAATAGCATGCACATGTACCTAGCTCTTAACCACGAACAAATAACTTGTACACATAGCTAGCGCAAGTAGCCCGCGTCTTTACTTGCTCCAGTTATTTGCACCACGTACAAGTACAATCGAGTAACTTGAACAAGTAGCTCGCGCATATTACTCACGCGTATAACCCGCACCTTTACTTGCTCCAGCTACATGCACCGTGTACAAGCACCCTAATGAAAACAACGATCAAGGTACAAGAAAATAATTAAAGTTAGGTAATAAAGTTATAAATACCAAGTACGAAGTGATTGGAGTTTTTGGTAGCTAAAGCTGTATAATATTAAAGAACAATCTATAACGAATGTATATACTGAAATATTTCATTGCAACAGGTTGCACACTCAAACCTAATGAAATAGGTAATCATTGTTATTTTATTGCAGAACAAAATTATCGAAAACCAATCTAAAGAACCACAAAATAAAGTAGAATTTCCTTTAACACTTTAATAAAATACGTTTGTTTATCATCACTCCATCAGACGGTACTGTGATTACAGAGCTTACAGATTGATGAGTTGGTAAGAACGATTCATCTTGTTCCATTTACAATACCCTTTTAGTAAGAATTCTATCCTTGTTTATTTGATAACTTAGGGGTGATTCCTACTAGAGCAAAAGGAAAACAATACAAAGCGATTTTAATACAGTTTAGCTCAAGATCAGGGTCAAACGAGACTTTTTATTACAAAAGTCTATTTACGTAGCTGAGAAAGGATAATATGTATGTTTGTTTGAAAATTAGCACACGCGCATTTATTATTTGGTTTAAGACACCGAGCAACAGCTAGTTATCCATATGAATGGGTATTATGAATGCGCTAGACTGGTTTTATTTAACTGTTGGTTTATTCTCCTTTCACTTCAAAACAAGGCAACGTGTCGATATGATTTTTCATAATAATATGAAGATATTTAACAGGTTGAAGTGACATAAGAGGTGGGCAACAGAGTGGGTGACAGCTAGTGCCATAAAAAAATTGTCAAATCTGATTTAACAAGAAAGTGGATCTCGGGTTCCCAAGTGGCTACAATCGGTATTCAGTTATGATATCGATATCGGTATTTATAATGCTATTAACGTTATTATACCACTACGTCTACCGTTATACAATGTACCACCACTCGTCAAGAAAATTTAAAAACAAAATATAGTTTCTTAAATCAGTTTTGCGGTTTATTTCACAAATTCTATTTACACCGAATAAAAATTTGTATAACAAAATAAACGCAAATGTGTTCTTCTTCAATCTATGTAAATCTTAATAAATAAAATCCTTGCGTTACTGACTGACTGACAGACACGCTACTGCCGAAACTATTAGGCGCAGGAAGCTGAAATTTGGCATGTATGGACCTTAGGGGTGCACTAAGAAGGGGTTTCCCGAAATTCCCACGGGATCGGCCAAAACGGGTAAATTTAAAAAAAAATGCAGGCGTAGCTGCTGGCGTCCTCTATTTTATATAAAACTGAGCAAATATGATAATGTGTCAGCTTTGCGTTTTCTATTCCTTATTAAGATAACATGGTTAAAATATTTGACTATTGAGTACTTAGTTAATAGTAGTGCACTAAACTACAATTTACATGGAGAATACATATATGGAATAAGAATGACACTAGATCGAAACTGCATTTTGAACAAATGCTTATAATTATAACAATTGACCCTCTGACTGAAGACTTTCAATTCAATAAATTTATTAACTGCTGCCCCACAACCTTACAATATAACCAAGTGCTACTGTAATGAAATTTTGTTCCGTATCGAATGGGAATAAAAACATTAATATTATATATAACAGTAATTGAATTGGTATACATTCATCATCATCAGCCTTTAACAGTCCACTGCTGGACTAGGCCTCTCCTTTGAAAGGAGGAATTGGCCTACTATACCACGCTGGCCAAACGGGTTGGTTTGTATCAAGTTTTCCTTCTCTTACAGTGCTGTTCTCTGCATAATATGCTCCCTCTGTCGGCTCTTACGACACCCATGGGATGATATGGGGTGGTGACATTCCGTATTCTTAATCCGTCACCACACGGACTGGTATACATTATATGAATATTATTGACTTCAGTAATGACTTCGTTCATTGGTTATTATCAGAATTATGTAAATATTTTTTTTAGGAGAATGGGAAGTTTAAGTGTTAAGAACTTCATTTTCCCTTAAAAAAGACGCATTAATTATTCCTACCCTATGGTAATTTATGGTTATTGGTTAAAGGACATATTTACTTATTCAAAGAACCAACCCTCGATGGAGATCACCTTCTAAAGGAAACTCTCGCACTAAGGAATAAATCTGTATTACAAACATGCAGTCAATGAACATAAAAAGCACCCAGAGCCAAAAAACAAATTAAACCAAATTACCGTTCAAATGGACGCTGCCGTTTTATTTAAGAGAATGGTTCATTTATTCAGTCAGGTACGTTTCTAAAAAGCCAATATAACACAATAAAGATTTGTGGCACAACACTTAGATAAAGGACCATAGGCAAAAATGTATGAAGCCTGGGCTCACCCACCAACAGAGATGAGACCACTTTAATATATTTGAAGAATCCATGGGGTTATTTTGCTATAAATATTTTTCTCCTACCATAAATAAACTAAAATCCTGCAAAGTAATGCTGTTATGGCATTGTAGTTTTTGTTGTTTCACATCTTTAACTAGTTTTAATTCCATGTGCAAAGAATACATAAAAAATAAAACAGCTGTTACAGTTAAAAATATTTTTATTAATATTTCAATCAATATCAATAATAATTTCGTTTAGGTGACCTGCCGGTGGATTAAATTGTATGTGCCACATGAGAGGATACACGAAAACACACAGATAACGTACATACTTACATACATAGACTCACGCCTGTTTCCCGGAGGGGTAGGCAGAGACTACCGAACGCCATTTGTAATGAACCTGACATATTTTTCTTGCTTCATTCACTTCCATCAAATTCCTCATGCATGCTCTTCGGTTCAGGGTACTTCTAACCTGTCCTGTTTTTAGGTCATACAGATAACACCGTGAGAATCACGAGTCAACTGACTGAGAGCAGATGGGCGCCCGGGCAGGCGTCCGAGAAGTGTGAGAGGGATGGAGAGTGTTGTAAATCACACGGGCGCAAGCGCATCTATTGTTTATCATTATTTTAAACAGTGGCGTAGGAAGGGAGAGGGGGCGGCGGGGGCGGTCCGCCCCGGTAGTCACCCTTTTTGGGGTGCCACCCCAAACTCGCCTTTAAGAACAATGTACAAACATATAAAAAAACATAGGCACTAGCTCAGCACTACGATTCGGGGGCAGTTAGCCCGTAATTGTTAGGTATCGACAAAAAAAAAAAGAAAAAGGTCAACCGCCAACTTCCGCCCCGGGTGCCACCCAAACTAGCTAGGCCACTGATTTTAAAGTATGAATATATTGACATTAACAGTTTTATGACTCACAATTGTATTTTTCCACAAAATCTATTTAACCCTAGAATACTAGTCATCGCCTGAGAGGCCGCGTTCGGTTGATTTTTTAAGAATTTTTTTAAATTAAGTCTATGTATCGCGACGTGCGTTGGGAGAGTGGTCATGGGTTCAGCGGGAAATACTCAGGTATCGAGTTATTGACCTCACGCTCGCCTAGGAGGCAATCATTAGTATTAACGGTAAGTTTTTTATTAATGTCGTTTTTTAGTTTTTTGCAATTATATCTTTATTTATTTGTAACAATAAGTTTGATTTAACTGAGAATTGATCATTTTGTTTCATAGACGAAACTCGACGAGAACCAGATAACAAACTATTTTGAAAACGAAGAGCTCCAATCTTCTTTACGTTGATGTATCACTTTCTTCATGTTTCGCCAGATATCATTTGTACCCCTTTCCGTTGCATCTCAGCTTTATAAACTTACTTCCCTCCCTTTGATTCTGGCCAAGACATAAGATATCTTTAAGTACGTCCGCCTAGGTCTTCCCCTTCGTCCTGTCCCTTCCACACTTGCCTTATATATCTGCTTGGTCAGTCTTTCGTCATCTATCCTCTCCACGTGTCCAAACCATCTTAGCATACCTTTCTCGATGCTGTCACTACATCTTATTTTACCCCACAACACTCTCTTACCACACAATTATTTACTCTGTCAGTCAAAGAAACACCACACATACTTATCAGTGCTCTCATATCTACAGCATTTATTCTACTTTCATGACTCTTCTGCCATACCCAACTATCACTACCATACATAAGAGTAGGTACTAACACCCCTCTATGCACAGCTGAAAGTGCCTTTTCGGACACGGTTTGGCTATTCATAAACGCCTTCAGAGCTCCATTCACTCTATTACCTTCATTAAGTGATGAAATGAGTACACCATGTAGTCTACTTTGTTCATCCAGGTGAACAAATTTGAATAAACCAAAATCCACAGGGACGTCGTAAGATTTTTATCCGTATCGAAACAATCCTAGTGTGAGCAAACTCAGCTCAAGGCTTGAAACTCGGAGCCTCTTCAACTAACAAACTAATCCCAACGAAACGCTTGAACTGAGTAACACTTGAGTAAGCACTTGAACTGGTAATACACTAAGCAGAGATTTTAGAAGTAGTTAAGATTGGAGTTTCGCGGGATTATTAGACTTTAGTAGTTACTAAGATTTAATACGGAAATACTCAATAATCGACGGTACACGTATGCTATCGATACAATGTACCGTTGTGTAAGTGATTAGTTCTATAATCGGCTTGTTCTAAGGTGGTATGTTCGATACGAGATGAAAACAAAGATACTATAATTATGATTTGTGTAGCACGTTTGTTAATGTGCTATACAAAACCTTTACTTTGAGGCTCCAGGCTCCGTGATGAGTTTAAATTACTATTATTAGGGTTCCGTACCTAAAAGGTAAAAACGGGACCCTATTACTAAGCCTCCGCTGTCTGTCTGTCTGTCTGTCACCAGGCTGTATCTCATAAACCGTGATAGCTAGAAAGCTGAAATTTTCAAAAATTATGTATTTCAGTTGCCGCTATAACAACAAATACTAAATATAAAAAAAATTAAATATTAAGGGGGGCTACTATACAATAAACGTGTTTTTTTCGTATTTTTTGCTTAAAATTACTAACGGTAACAGGTAGATGCTTTAAATTTTCACAGAATATGTAGTTGTGTATAAACTTAGAAAATAACTAATTAAATAAATAAAAAAGTTAAATAAAGGAGGGCTCCCATACAACAAACGAGTTTGTCTGTGTATTTTTTGCTAAAAATTACTAACGGTAACAGGTAGGCGCTTAATATTTTCACTGAATATGTAGTTGTTTATTACCTTTCAAAATAAATAATTAAATTTAACAAAAGTTAATAATAAAGGGGGGCTCCCATACAATAAATTTAACTTTTAAGCAATTTGTTACTCGATTTTAAGAAACAGGTAGAAACTTAAAAAATATTTAAGTATTTAACGTGATTTTCTTTTATAGATGATGGTACGGAAACCTTCGTGCGCGAGACCGACTCGCACTTGCCCAATTTTATTAATATACTTCATACACTTGGATGACCAAAAATAATTTATATGCCGACCACCGGTTGATCAAATAAAAAATAAAATATTATTGGTATTTTCAGTTACGCAGTGACACTACTTATAAAATTATTTATCTAATATGCCCTAAATATTTTAGTTTAACTCATGGACTTAAATAATATAAGGCGATTTAAAATAATTTAATCGTAAAGTTCTATCGCACTGCTTGCACTATAAGACCACAATCTGACAGCATATTTTGAAAATGCTGCAATCTTGAAAAATGTTTTGATACGCTAGGTTTAATCTATTAATCGGCATGGTAGATGATGACCTCTAAGATGCCGCTTAGTGCATGATGACATGCAAATGGTTATTGAAAAGAAACGATGTTGCAATAAAGAACTATGACGCAGACCGGCGCAAAAAAAATGCATACCCGTACTTGGTATCATTTTTTATAGACTCACGCCTGTATCCCTGAAGGGGTAGGCAGAGGTGTAATATTACACCCACAAGACTGTTAGTGTTTCAATATAGGAATACGACGTATTACATGCTTTTAAGGACGCGTTTACGCATGTATCAAAAAACCACTTATTGCCGGTACATTTTAAGACAATTTTAGATAATAACTAATAAAACTAATGATTACGATAAATGGATTACTTATTTATCTATAAATCAATTTGAAAATAAATAAAAGATATTTAATTATTATTAATGTAAAATCGATTCGAAACTGCCTCTTAAACCAAAAATAGGCATATACTGCTGTCTTTGGGTACAATTTTCTCTCTATTTTTACATTTATTTAGTTATTCATTCGTTAGAATAGGGTAGTAAATATAGTCAACTCAAAAACAATTTGATTATACTTTTCAAAATATTGTAAATTGACTCAAAAAAAGCAAAAAATCATCTTAATTTTTCTTCTATTTTGCTCGCATACGTGTGTCTTAATGTGTGGCAATAAGGGTCGTTTTATTTAGCCACTTTCTTGATTTATATATCCAAATTCTGCAATGAGATCTCAGTCTGCGCTTGAGCGCCGTCGGGAGTGGACTCTATGTCGCATGTCGCTGCAGCCCGATGTCGAAAAAAGCAATATACGAATACAAAATATTCGCTAAAATCAATTTGATACTTCTCGTATTCTGTGCGAATTACGTACAAGTCAGTTTCTTATAACTTTAATATAAATGGACATTATTACTTTATTTTCTCCGTTATGTTGACTCAGTATATATTTCGGTATTTAGATAATTATTATTTTGTTTCTTGCGTTGAAATCTGGTAAGATTATCTGGACTGATGGTATACCATCCCGTTCAAGTGTTGCGACTGGAACTCATAAAAGAGTAGACCAAGTTATGCCAGGTTGGGGCTCATTTTATTTGTTTTGGTGAAGTAACCTTCCAAGGTTATTCGATGAGTCTTGCTGGTACTCATATGTGAGTAAAGCTACGCATGCCGAGTTTGGGCTCATTTTGTTTGTACGTAAGAGACCCTACCACTGGAACTTATGAAGTAACCTTCCAGGGTTATTCAATGACTCTTCTGGTACTCATGTGTGAATAGAGCTAGGCGTGCCGAGTTTGGGCTCATTTTGTTTGTACATAAGAGACCCTACCACTGGAACTTATGAAGTAACCTTCCAGGGTTATTCAATGACTCTTCTGGTACTCATGTGTGAATAGAGCTAGGCGTGCCGAGTTTGGGCTCATTTTGTTTGTACATAAGAGACCCTACCACTGGAACTTATGAAGTAACCTTCCAGGGTTATTCGATGACTCTTACTGGTACTCATATGTGAGTAGAGCTAGGCATGCCGAGTTTGGGCTCATTTTGTTTGTACATAAGAGACCCAACCACTGCATTTTATGAAGTAACCTTCCAGGGTTATTCAATGACTCTTGCTGGTACTCATGTGTGAGTAGAGCTAGGCGTGCCGAGTTTGGGCTCATTTTGTTTGTACATAAGAGACCCTACCACTGGAACTTATGAAATAACCTTCCAGGGTTATTCGATGACTCTTACTGGTACTCATATGTGAGTAGAGCTAGGCATGCCGAGTTTAGGCTCATTTGTTTGTACATAAGAGACCCTACCACTGGAACTTATGAAGTAACCTTCCAGGGTTATTCAATGACTCTTGCTGGTACTCATGTGTGAGTAGAGCTAGGCGTGCCGAGTTTGGGCTCATTTTGTTTGTACATAAGAGACCTTACCACTGGAACTTATGAAGTAACCTTCTACGGTTATTCGATGACTCTTACTGGTACTCATATGTGAGTAGAGCTCGGCATGAGTACCAGCAAGAGTAATTGAATAACCCTGGAAGGTTACTTCATAAGTTCTAGTAGTAGGGTCTCTTATGTACAAACAAAATGAGCCCAAACTCGGCATGCCTAGCTCTACTCACATATGAGTACCAGCAAGAGTCATCGAATAACCCGGGAAGGTTACTTCATAACTTCCAGTGGTAGGGTCTCTTATGTACAAACAAAATGAGCCCAAACTCGGCACGCCTAGCTCTACTCACACATGAGTACCAGCAAGAGTCATTGGATAACCCTGGAAGGTTACTTCATAAGTTCCAGTGGTAGGGTCTCTGATGTACAAACAAAATGAGCCCAAACTCGGCATGCCTAGTTCTACTCACATAAGAGTACCAGTAAGACTCATCGGATAACCTTGGAAGGTTACTTCACTAGTACCAGTGGTAGGGTCTCACCAAAATAAATAAAATGAGCCCCAACCTGGCATAACTAGGTCAACTCTTTTATGAGTTCCAGTCGCAACACTTGAATGGGATGGTATACCATCAGTCCACATAATCTTACCAGATTTCAACGCAAGAAACTAAATAATATCTACCGAAATATATCCTGAATCAACATTATAGAAAAAATAAAGTAATAATGTCCATGTATATAAAAAAATAAGAAACTTATTTGGACGTAATTCGCACAGAATACGTGAAGTATCAAATTGATTTTAGCCAATATTTTGTATGCGTATATTGCTTTTTTCGAAGTCTATCGCGTCTTACCGTCATTACATTCATACGACACCTACAATATAATAATAATATTCCAGGCCTATAACATAGATACATATCACAAAATATTCTAAAGTCTCAAAGATATTTAGTTGAACTACATTTACGCAAGTTACCGTACGTAGTACGTACCGTTGCCGCCGTGTCGCTGTAGTGACGCGATTTTGTACCTACTAATTTTGTAAACGCGTCCTTAAACTTTATAAACTTCTATTAATTTTACTCCTTATATTTTTGGGGATATGATCGCGTAGGTATTTATTATATACGTAGTACGTTTTAAATGTCAGCCGTCCCTCCATGTCGTAGGTACTTCTGCTATTATATGAATTATCTAATCGATTTTGGTGAGGATGGTGTTAAAAAATATTACTAAGCAACTGTCGTTTTACCTTTGCAAGATAGAGGGATAGCGATACTCCCTTTCTACAATGCATCCTTAGTATTTAATAATAATAGGAAATGTGTGAATTGGATTAAAATTAATTTTATAGAATGCGCCGTTGTGCATACAGAACAGACTTATTTACTTTACTTTTCAATATTACTGTATACCTAATAATGCAGTAGCGGTATATAAGATCGCTATAATTTGCTACCTCACTAACAATAATAAAGTAAAACGGCATTATATTATATTCCTAAGGACCAGCTTACAGATGGGGAAAGTTTGCGAAGTAAGAAGAGATGACGAAAGATTCTTCAAAATGTTTGTATAAAAGGTTGATCATTTATGATACTGTTATAAGAAGGGGATCTAGAATCGTTTTCCGATCAATACTGCGCAATAGTCATGTTATTAATAGTCTCAACAAAAGGAAATGAAACATAATTAAAATAAACCCACAGTATGTTTTTGTGGTAATGAAAGAAGATATTGTAAGGCGATCTAAGTTACGAAAGCCCATTGACAAATATGAATTGGCAGAACTCATATACGTCTCAAACGCTCTCAATGTTTCCAAACGCGTGTTGATTTTGCGAGGTAACACATGGCAGCTTTTAAAATACAAAACGATTTTGGTGTTTTATGGACAATATCAAAATTATATTACTTTTAATAAGGGTCACTTAGCTTGTTCCGTAATTTTGTTATGTTGTTCGGTGAAAAGAGTGTTGTTTTGATTAGATCTGGATCCTGTTCTATTATTTTGAGGTGAAATTTGTTTGGCTACTATCTTTCTAGTACGCAAGCTATAATGACGGCTTGTGAATACAAAGTGTC
Organism: Euclidia mi; assembly: GCA_944739405.2. Lineage (NCBI taxonomy): Eukaryota > Metazoa > Arthropoda > Insecta > Lepidoptera > Erebidae > Euclidia > Euclidia mi. The sequence goes on from OX123190.2 coordinate 66,204,274, forward strand.
GCTATATCTTTTAATCTTTTCATTCTTTGAGGTGTCTGAGGAAAATTTACGAATCAAATAGTATCATCATTAGGAAGAAACAAAAAAAATCGACATCAAATCTTTACCTGGCCAGCGTAGTATAGTAGGCCAAATCCTCTTATGGACTCACAATGCTATTTAAATGCAAGCCAGGAGAGTCGTACATATGTCTATCAGTGAACTGCAAAAAGTCCTCATGATAAAAGAAGCTTGCCTAGTAGTACGATCATTTCTTTGACCAATATTTTGTGTGTTTGACCAATATTTACTTGATAATAATGTTGCCATTACTTCCGATTTCTTGACTTTTATTAAGTGGTCAGTGTCATTTATATTGCATTACTATATAAAAATATCCTAAACGATTTGATAATATCGTTGTAAGCCTCAATAATGTTGTCTGAAATTCTAATAAATTTACTTCCCAGGTCATTGAGGTTTCAATAGCATATTACCTTTCTGAAATAGATATCATATAAATAGTTGTCATATATTTTCAAGAGTATACCTTATAATAACTTAAGGTTCTGAAATCAAATGCAATGTAAGCATAATTTTGCTATAGCTAATAATTTAAGTAGAGTGTCATTACTTATCTAACATATCCGTAAATGAAACTTACTACAAAAAACCTCTGCAGCTGCCGCAGGAAAAATATTCACGAAAACTTTTAAAAATATTTCACAATTGGGCTAAAGAGCAATCCAGGTTATTAGAATCATATATTTTAATCTAGCCTTTTGTAGAGCTACTCTTTTAGAATTTTTTGATGAAAAATGTCGAGCTCAGTGGAGCGTGAATAACACTTTCACGGACGGTAAACGAGACACAATTGAAGTTTTATTGTTATCACGCCTATAGGCGTTTACTTTCCGTGAAAGTGTTAATGAGGGCGCTGGTCTGAATGTTGCCGAAGTGATACTAACGCGTGAAGCAGCTGCCTAACAAAAATGAAGTGAGAAGTGAAATAATTTTTAAATTAATGAGCACGGATATTTTCAGTAAATTTTTATGTAACAACTAGAGGACGCCAGCAGCTACGCCTGCATTTTTTTTAAATTTACCCGTTTTGGCCGATCCCGTGGAAATTTCGGGAAATCCCTTCTTAGTGCACCCCTACGGTCCCCAAGTAACATACATGCCAAATTTCAGCTTCCTGCACCCAATAGTTTCGGCTGTAGCGTGTCTGTCAGTCAGTCAGTAACGCAAGGATTTTATATATTAAGAAGATAGTAGAATTACTATCGCAACGTGTATTATAACACTTTAAAAGGCTAACGTCACAGTAAATGTATAGTTATAAAGTATTGTGAGGCCAACGGTGCAAGTTCCATTTAATAGCTGACGTTGACTTTATTTGATGAATCTACTTAAAATTTTATAATTATAATTATTTAAAATTTGAGTGATACTATGTTGTTAATAACATAACATAACTTCACGCCTTTATCCCCGAAGAGGTAGGCGGAGGTGTATTACACATCCACACTTCGCCAGTTATGTTTCGGTCCCAATATAATGTACTGTGCAGAGTTTGTTTAAGAAAATTTTGTATTTTTATGCATAACTTGTTGTTGTAATAGTTTATCTTCCTTTAAAACATTATTATATATGATATAAGTAAGCAAGCGGTGTATACCTATAAGTATTTGTACAATTAGCTATTGTCACTTTTGTCATATTAATATATGTATTATTGTAACAATTGTTGGTATACCTAATAAATAAATAATAATTTATTTGATAACTTGCATGAAATGTGCTCAAAATAAGTTTGAACATAATTGTGATAAATTTAATTTGTTACCGTGTCGTGTTGACTTCTTTCTAGACGTATTTTTAAAATTAATGGAAATTAAAAATGTTGTTGAACCACGCTTCGAAGTCAAATGTGTCGGTTGCGGTGGATTTATGTATATTGAACCGAACCGTAGTGATCAGAGATTGGACGTGTTAGATTGATGAGATTAGATTTCGCCACTTTCATCGGATGCAATCTCTCAGGTGTAGGTTTTAACTTGATTTGTTTTCCGTGGCATTTTGTTTTTGCGGATAGTGTTGTCTATACAATTATTGTCTTTTAAAGCTTACGAACCCAAAGGGTAAAACGGATCCTATTACTAAGACTCCGCTGTCCATCCATCGGTCTGTAAGTCCGTCTGTCACCAGGCTGTATCTTATGAGCTGTGATAGTTGGACAGATTAAATTTTTATATATGATGTATTTATGTAACGGCTACAACTAAAAAATGAATAAAATAGGAATAATAAAAATCACATTTATTCTCGACCTAAATATTAAAATCGGCATAAAATACTTCATCAACAACAAACAAGAGATTTTACTGTCACAAACGATAGAACGTTTGCTCATTTGTACCAAATATTGATTTGTATTGAGAAGATTTATTAGAAGCATCATACTGAATTGGAATTTGTTAATAATCCCAGCCTGCCACTCTGTCATTCTGTCTGAAATGTTAATTCTACCTTTCGTTTATATCGACTTGAATACTAATTCAACCTAAACATTTCATGCATATTAAGCCTATACTGATTTGTTCAGTCCTCTTTTGACACGTAATCTAATCCTATAGTTGATACATCATGTACTATATTACGTTGACTTACATATTTATAAATACATACACAATACAAATAGATTACACTCAGATACTGAATGAATAAACGTGGTCATTATAAAAAGTTTAAGGCGCTGTTATACTTCAGAAGCCGTAAAACACCAAATTTTTCGTCGCGCATCTAGCCATAACGGTACATATTACAAACTAGCAAAAAATAGAGCTTAAGATTGAAATTAAACTACAGTTTACGGATTTTATCGCGTTATATTGGTTTCACTTGTTTTTACATTTAAACCGAATGATCTACTTAGAAACTACATTTTTATTACTGCTGTGTGTGAACATGTAGAACAAGGAACCGACCATTTTACCTGCGATTTGATAAACCACAGATACTCGCAAAAGAACACCGCTTTATTCCAAGAATGATACGAGAAGCTATTGAAATTAAAAAACATCCTAATTTCAATAGGGAAGATGGTTGGAATGTTCCTCCAGCTTGGGACCCTGTTATCAGGCTAATGAAACCCAAGAAGGACAAAGTCACCAGAAGACATCAAGACACAGTGAGCACATTCTGCGTAGATAGTAACACCAATAGTTGAAAAATGTTTGGGTACTTTGAGATAACTTTTAAATTTAAGACAAAGACAAATACCACCTCAGTCTACCGTGAACATGAATCCTGTAAAGAATTCGAAACGTTGGCTATTAATAAAAATGTAGTTTCTAAGTAGATCATTCGGTTTAAATGTAAAAACAAGTGAAACCAATATAACGCGAAAAAATCCGTAAACTGTGGTTTAATTTCAATGTGTAACATTCGCGTAAATCCAAGAAAATAATAGAGCTTAAGGTCAAAAGTTTGAACAAAAGACTTTTGAAAGAATTTTTTATGTATGTAAAATAGAATCACGGTAAAAAAATCACAAAATCGAGGCAGAAAATAATCTTTCGTCTCACTGTTTCAATATTTTGATCGTAAGCTGTCATATTTTATTTGATGATATTGTTGCCAACCCGTTTGGCCAGCGTGGTATAGTAGGCCAATTCCTCCTTTCAAAGGAGAGGCCTAGTCCAGCAGTAGACTGTTATGGGCTGATGATGATGATGATGATGATGATGATGATATTGTAGGAAATCTAATGAACTAAAGAATTACCCTATTTATTTTCATATTATACATGTATATTTTGTAACATTAAATAAAATCTGCCAAACGTCTATGATTTTGACGCTCGGTAGATCCCATCAATATCAAACGCTTCAGCAATTTAAACCTTATTAGCATAAGCGGTGTACTGAGTGTCAGTTGCCAGTTTACGCCCCGCCCAGACCTCATCATTCGGCTATGAGCCCTGTGAGAGATAGATCATGTCGCTTGCGTCTCCGCTGCACGAAATTTTACGTAAACCTGTTTGTTATTATAATACGCCGATTGGAGTTCGTAATTTCATGTTTTATGTTATAGACTGGATACTTTGAATCAAATAGGCTTTTCATGTAACTATGGACACATATAATTAGGACCTAAGTTTATACTCTTGTTGCATTTAAAGTGTTTCTGTTTCTGTGCTTATAAATATATAATTAGAAGAATAAAATATGGACTCCCATCAAGAACTTAGGGTCCCAAGTCAACCTCACCTGCAAGTGGTGCACCTGCCGATCAACGGACTAGGCTCTGGCAAACAAAATATCCCGATGAGCGGCAATAGGCTCGCCACCTATTACGTGGGATCAAAACACTGGCGAAACGTGGGCGTTTAATATGCCTCTGCCTACCCCTTCGGGGAAACAGGCGTGAGTCTATGTATGTATGTATGTATGTATGTTAAATATGGACAATTAGAGAAATGAAGTTCTACGAAGGATTTGTACAAGAAAGCGTCGTAATAAAATAGAAATTCATCCATGGCCAAGTGATTACGAAATATGTAACATTTTTACTCAAATTATTTTCATAAGAGTCTTGTATGACTAACTATGTTATGGATTATCGATTATGCATAATATCATTATATAAATTATGCGCACAATCCCTAGCTGCCACAGTTTTCAATTTTTGAAAGAGTAATAACATAAAATCGAATCATTTTATGTACCTATATTGCAAATTCATTAGCTTGTCAGATCGCCTGGAGCGCTAAGATGTCGCCACGGCGAACAATAAACAGCGCTAATATGGCGCTCCGCAATCCGCACACAAGCGGTAACGAATGTTCTATTATTCTGTTTTGAACATAAACCTATTTAGGTACATCGGGTAAAACTTTGATTATTCATAAACTATTAGGTATGTCTCAGTACATCTAATATCTTTTTAATTTCTAAAATCAATCATTTATAATAGGCATGAGACCGATATATCAAAACGAAACTGAAATCCGATTGCAGTCAGAAATCGTATCGTATCGATATTCCAATATGAGAAAACCGATTTTAGAAAACGCAAAACAATACCACGATAACGCAAACAATCGAATACGAACCAAACGAAAACGGTGCAAGCGCAACCAAACTACAAAGTAAATCTAAAGCTTACGTTTTCGATAGTTTTCATATTCATTCGTTCTCTTTCACACTACCAAACAACTAGTTAGTTAGAATGAGAGAGAGCGAATTTCATTTCCCTTTCTTTCTAACTTACTGATCCGTTGAAAGAGCGAAAGAGATGAAGCGAATTTTAATGTCGCCAAGCAAGCGAATCGTTTTGGATTTAGGCGGTTTTATGAATTTCAGAAGGATTTAATAGATAAAATAAAACTAAACATCGAGGCGATAAGATCTAATTCAGATTGCAACTATTTAACGTTTGTTTTGAAAATTGCACATAGTTTTAATAGTTATTAGGGATTTATGTTTGGAGAGTTTTGACTTGATCGATGTTTATTTGTTCACTTGACCTAGGTGACACATGCAGTGCGGTGCGCGCGTAATAATAATTAAGTACCTATATTTGGTTTTCGTGAAAGTTATAATATTAGGATTTAAAAAGTTTTATTGTTACGTTGTTAGGATTGTAATGTGTAAATAAATAGAAACAATTCGTGTTGTGTAATTTTAGTTTGTTTGGCGACTGTGTTTTTTAACAATTAATTTTAGGTAGTTAGCAGGTCAGGTTAGGATTGTTAAGTGTAAATAAATAGAAAAAAATCATATTATTATTGTGTAATTTTAGTTTGTTTGGCGACTTAGTTTTTTAACAATTAGATTTAGGTAGTAGTAGTTTAGGATTGTAAAGTGTAAATAAATAGAAACAATTCGTGTTGTGTAATTTTAGTTAGTTTGGTTACTGAGTTTTTTAACTCTTAGTTTTAGGTAGTTAGGAGGTTTTCTTTTTCAATATGTCACGCAAACCAAGCGAAATATGGACGCATGACATGACAATACAATAAGAATTCGATTGTTTGCGTTTGTCTACGCAACTAGTAACTACGTTCGTCACTCTGACATCCGCTACAGAAATCGATTTCTAAAATCGGTTTGTGAAATCGATTTCAGTATCTGAAATCGAATTTGTATCGGTTTGTGGAAAAATCCGAAAACGCCCATGCCTAATTTATAAGTAAGAAGGTGACCTCTCTGTTTGCTATAACACAAGATATAGAATTTTTTAATAATAAAGTACGTAACTAATTATCTTTATTGTAATTACAGTGAAGTTAAAGATAACAGTTCTGCAACGTTTTACACTCATATGACTGCAGTCATTCCTAACACGATATGTTCAAGAGCTAGCCAAGAAATGCCCAACATTTTTTTTAACAAATTTGACTCAAATTCCGTAGTGATAAGCAAAAATTACAAGAGGGATAGCAGTGACTGGTTCGAATTGCGTAAGAATATGTTGACAGATTGAAATTTTGGTATAGTAGTAAAAAAAGAGATAACAGTAAAGCCAACTTAGTAAAAAATATTTTGTACAAATAAAATATTTGCAATGTAAAATCAGTTGCGCATGGAATCTAAAATCAACAACTGGCTTTGCAACAACTGGCGAAGCAAGAAAATGTAACGATCGAGCCTTGTGGATTATCCGATTATTAGTGCCACGCCAGATGGATTAATAGGTCCAAACACGATTGTGGAAATTTAATGTTCTATAGTTGCCTATAAGAATGGCCTGGAGAATAGTATAAGAGCAAATAAAATACAAATATGGAAACATGATAAAAAAGTGAACTGACTAGTCTAAACAAATTTTGTAATTGTTATTACCAAATTCAGGGGCAACGCCACGTTACACGCAAACAAAAGTGTTTATTTGCTGTGTGGAGTGGCGAAAGTATACCACTAAAAATAGAAATTACAGAAAGAGATGATGTTTTCTGGGAGAAGAAAAGCTTGTGGCGTTTTATATGAATTGGCAGTTGCCTGAAATTGTTGATTCTCGTCAAGCTCAAGGGATGGCATTGCGAGATCACGGAGAGGAAAATGTTTCATAAGTGCTTGAAATTTCTAAAATACCAGGCCGTAAAAGAAAAGTAAATGAAACTGTGCCTCGTGAACAACAGCAAATAATAAGTATTGAAGCCTTATCACCTCACACACTGCCTTTAACATTCGATGAGAATAAAGAAAATCTGCCGCCTTGTAGCAGACAGCTAACTTTTGATAAACTGTAAACTCTGTATTTCGTTAATAAATGATAAATGAATATAAATAATTCTTTTAATATTTATTTTCTTTGAAACAACACATATTTGAAGCGAAAGAAAATTTTTATATTTTTTCCATACAAACATGTATGAGGAGAGCTAACGAAACAGCAGTAACTCAAATTCTAATTCTATTATTTTGTATGCGACATAGCAGTATCTCATGAATAAGGTATACCCACATATATTTTTGATGTTTCATCTATATTGAAAAATAATAATGGGGTGGGTTTCGAAACAAGTCGCCTGAATTTGAGGGTATTGGTAGTGTAGGGGGCTTAAGGGAGTTCGTTTTAATCCCCTATAAGTAATTTTGGCTGCCGGAGTTGCGTCTAAATATTTTTAAACAATTTTCAAAATTTCATAAATACTTCGGCAATTATGCAAAACGGAACGTAGTTTTTATACTTTAGTACAGTTTTACAAATGTCATTTTAGGCTTAATGTGAAAAACGTGAAACGAAACGCAAAACTGCCATCTTGGAATGATCATATTGACAGCTAATGTCAAATTTGTGCGTCATTGCTTTCGACTGTAATAATTAACTAAATGGGTTATGTTAGGTTCTCTTTTGACCCTTAATCCGAAAATAGGAGCCCTTCGCAGGGCTCCGTCAACCTTAGTTTATTAAACTAATGTGATGAATGTGGAAGTTGGCAGTGCCATACACACCGATGTTTAGAGATTTTTTTTTTCAGAGGCAACCAAGTATTTCCGGCAAGTGAAAATGGTGAGGGGGGTTTCAAGACCTCCCCTCCTCCCTCTCCAATCACTCACAACTCCTAAAAACGGCGACGTATTTCGAAACCCTTACCATAGTAATTATTTCTATAATAACAATAAACATCCATAAATAAATAAAAGAAATCAACTTTTACTAAACTTCAATTATCTCGTAACTCGCTTTAGTTGAGATACGGCTTTTGCGCTTAGTAGAGCAGTATTGTGTTTTTTAGGGTACCGTAGCCAAAAATTGTAAAAACGGAACCCTTATAGATTCACAATGTCTGCCTGTCTGTCCGCCCGTATGTCACAGCCAATTTATTGCAAAACAGATTTGAAAACTGGCAGGAATGGAATTAGATAGATAGATAATTCTTTATTGTACACCACAAGTCACATTACAGAGTTAAAAGAGAACAAGAAGAAGTTTACAAATACAATGCACAATGGGCGGCCTTATCGCTAAAAGCGATTTCTTCCAGGCAACCTTTGGATGGAAAGAAATAAATAAGGGAAATAGAATTATAAAATGGTGTAGTAATAAAGTTCCTTGCTAAGTCAAGGTAAACATACATATATTACGTAAATACAGAAACATATAATATACATACATGCATAGGTACGTACATACATACATACATGCATACATACATACATACATACATACATATATATATACATACATACATACATCCATACATACAAACATACATACATAAATACATACGCACATAACACATTATAGATATTATAGTCACAATACCCTTTTGACACTGACTAGCTACTCGATAGGAAATGCTGTTTTGATGCCTTTTTAAATATGCCTATCGACTTTGCTTGCCTAATTTCAAGAGGCAACGCATTCCACAAGCGCACTGCCTGGACAGCAAAGGATTTATTATAATAATTTGTTGAATGCGTTGGCATTTGCAGCCTCAGATTCTCTGACGACCTTAGAAACCTTGCATGTGTGTCATGGAGGAACTTAAAACGTTCTTTGAGATACAAGGGAGTGTTAGGATCGAATAAAACATTATACAATAATGTAAGACTATGAGTATTCCTGCGAAAACGAATAGGGAGCCACTTGAGTTTGTTACGAAATTCTGATACATGATCATATTTGCGAAGACCAAATATGAATCTGATACAAAAGTTTTGGAAACGCTCAAGTTTGTCAAGTTGCTGTTCAGTGAGATCAAGATAGCTGACATCGGCATAATCGAGTACTGGAAGGAGTAAAGATTGAGCAAGCGCAATTTTAGTGGCTGTTGGAAGAAAATTCCGAAGCCTACGTAACGCCCCAGCTGACGCAAACAACTTACGACTGGTCTCCTGAATTTGATGTCCCCAAGTTAAGGTGCTATCCAGATAAATGCCCAGATTCTTTACATGGTCGGTACATTTTAGAATATTGCCGTCGAATTTAATCTCAGACAACATTAACCAATTGACCTTCGAGATCATCCTGGGACTGCCGATGAGAACAATCTGCGTTTTTAAAGGATTAACCTTGAGGCCATACTTTTTGCTCCAATCACAAATTTGCATTAAGTCAGTATTTATAGAAGCAAACGCATCTGCTACTGATTCTAGAGGTGCCTGGGCGTAAATTTGTAAATCATCTGCGTAAAGGTACTTACTAACTTATGGGATATTGAATTTATAAAAATTGCGAAAAGTAACGGAGATAGAACGCCACCCTGCGGTACGCCGGCGGTTGTATTACACCACGAAGAGTACGTTTCCTCAACGCGTATACGTTGTCGGCGACCGAACAGATAACTATGAAACCAGTCAATCACCGTTGGAGATATGTTAATAGAGCGAAGTATGCCAAGCAGGATGTGGAAATCCACGGTATTGAAAGCGTTGCTAAAGTCGAGTAAGGAAAGTAGCGTGAGCTTTCCACTATCCATACCCAGTCGTATCTCATCAGTGATATGTACCAATGCCGTGGTAGTACTATGTCCAGGACGAAAGCCGGATTGGTAGGGATTTAGAAGAGCGTTTTTAGAAAGGAATGTGCATAGTTGTTTATGAATAAGACGCTCTAGGACTTTGGAAAGGAAGGGTAGTATGGATATATGACGGTAATCAGTGAAGGAACAGGGTTTTGGCTTTTTAGGGAGAGGAATTATTTGCGCATCCTTCCATGCTGAAGGAAAGATTCCGCTTGTAATTGAGTAATTTAATATATGACAGAGGACAGAAAGGATTTCATCGAGGATAGGAAGGATCATGTTTTGACTGATACAATCACTACCAACAGCATTGGACGAGGTTGAGATTATGCTCTTTTTAACATCACAACCGGTAAATTGCTCGAAAACAAAAGATGAATATTTGGGAGTTGGAATACTTAAAAGATCTAGTAAAGTATTAGTTTTAGTAGTCCCATCAAAATTGGACGAAGTAGTGAAATGAACATTGAGTGAATTAATATTGATGTCTTTGGATGTCACGTCAATTCGTGACTTTCCCACTCCCAGACTTTTGAGAAATTTCCAGACTTTAGCTGGGTCTTCGTTTTGGACAGAATTATGGATATGTTGGCGTTGTGCTTTTCTACACACCTTATTGCAGAGATTTCTTACACTAACATATTTATCCAAATTAAACGCAGTTGGTCGTAGCTTATACTTTGTCTTGGCTGCAGCTTTTTTGGACATTATTTTTTTTATTTCATCAGTAAGCCAAGGTGCCGGTAGGTGTTTCAGCCGTATGGCACGGATTGGTGCGTGTTTGTCATACAGCTGAATTATTTAAGTCGTAAAAATTTGGACTTTAGTGTCTACATCATCTGATGAAAACAAGGATGACCAATCAATGTTACGAGCATCTTCACAGAGCTGCGATCGATCCATTCCACTGAAATTGCGCTGCATTATAATCCTCGGTTTTGCCTTAGGGGAGCGTAATTTATATGAAATGTAGAGCAAGTCATGATAGGAGAATGCATCAGCTGAGCATTGACCATGCTTATGAACAAGACTAGGAGAAGAAACGAAAATGAGATCGAGTAGAGAAGGAACAGAGTTTGGAAAGTGATGAGTGGCATTAAGAGGCAGAATAGTTAGGTTGCTAGATTCAACAATACTCTTAAGCGAGGATGCACGTTGGTCCTGTCTTAAAATGCAAGTATTAAAATCTCCCATTATGACTGTATGATTGTAGGAAGGTATTAAACTTTCTAAAATTTGTTCGAAAGATGAAAAGAAGTTAACGCGTAATGAAGGGGAGTAATAAACACCTAGAAGAACTTTAGAGTGATTCAATTCCACTTCTAAAAAGAGATGTTCGCCGGCGTTCGGAGGTGGAGGCTGTTCTGAGATGCTAACTATACTAAAAGGTATTTGATGACGTAGATAAATTGCGACACCACCGCCACCCCCAATCGCACGGTCATTTCTAATTAGACGGAAACCAGGAAGAGAATAACAAATAGATGGTAGACATGGTTTAAGCCATGACTCCGAGACAAGAATAGTGTGTATGTTCATACAGTCAAAGGTGGTCAGCATATCAGAGAAATGAGCTGGAATACTTTGTGCATTTATATGGACTACATTAAGGTTTCCTGGCACGTCAGAAAGCTGAGACTGAAGAGTTTCATTAAGTGTAGGCAAACTATTGAAGCTGTCATCAAGGCTAGAAGCGGTTAAAAAGCTTTCATCACTAGTTGTACTATCACACATTAATGTACGTATACGAATAAATATAATAAATTAATAGTAAATAAATAAATATAATATACAAAATTTGTATGAAAAGAAATATATATATTTATAAATATATATATATATATTTAAACTAAATAGACTAAGGGGCGGAACATACCTGACCGAAGATGCGTCGAACGTATCTTCGGTCGCGTCTATTCCGTCAAATGAATCGGTACACATCTGACGGAAAATGCGTCGAGCGTATCTGCACACATTCGCTGAAAGCGTGGCTATTATGCACACATATAAGTTTGTTCGTGCAGGGCCGTACTCAGGGCAGCTCAATATTTTACTGTCATATTCTTTTACCTAACCATTTTTCGTGTTCCCTGATGTTATGTAGTCACTGAAGTTCTGTAGTTATTTTTATTGCAATTCGAGTTTGACTATTAAAAATATGTCGAGCGTTATTCGAATATATATCCTATTTAGGTATGGAGGTTCAAAAATAAAAGACGATAATACGATTTGGTTACGGTTTTTCACAAAACTTATACAAATGATAAAGAAGGGGTTACAGACTAGGTACAGTTGCAGAGCAAGACACAAAATGTTTTCTCTATAGGTATGTATGGAAATTGTTCCCGTGGAACTTAAGCACCTCATACCCAAAAATTGGCCCTCGATCCAAGCTAGCAAATTTGCGTACACTCATAGCACATAGTACTAACACTACATTATTCTACACATTTCGTTTCTGAAAAAATAAGTAAGGTCTGGCGGCCCTGGAATCTTACGATCTTAAAATCACCGATCTAGGAATGACATGGATATGGTATGTCCAATACCTACGAATTTAGCGTGCGCACCTACGAAATTAGCGTGCACACCTACGAAACGTTGGGCAAATAAAATGGCTTTGCCCAAATGCAATGCAAACTGTTCTCCAGAATGTAATCGATATCGATATGGAGCCGGTTAGAGGAGAATAATACATTTTTGTAGTGAGTTACCTTTGTAAGTTTAAATCTTTTGCCAGATTAGTTTATTCCATAATGCAAATGTGGGCGAACATGGCAAAGCGAAAGACGACTCTTGTATGAAACATGTAACAAAATATTCTCTGAGAGCCAATATCGGACTTTTAGACATATTTATGCACAAAAACAAAATTATTGTGTTCGATAGATAACGATTTCACAGCAGATGTACCACAAACCTTGGCGAAAAATATAGCGATAGTGGCACGTATGACATTTCTAATAGAATATTGTCATGATCAATTTATTCAGTAAACTATGGCTATCTCTTTTTTTTTGACAGAGATATCCCTAAGGCAAAACGAAACAACACTATGTTTGGTGGCTTTATGTCGGTTTCGTATATATGTGTATAAAAACATCATGGCGAAATGTGGGTGTAATATTACACCTCTGCCTACCCCTCCGGGGATACAGCCGTGAGTCTATACAATTATAAAATATAATAATATATTATGTGAATAATGTAATTTTTCTATATGTACCTACTATTTGCCCTCTCCATTTATATTCCTTACTCAAAGGTCAAAATTCACGTGGTGCGTGGTGCGCGCGACGTCGACGGATAATCCGTTAGTACGCCCGACGTACTAACGGATTATCGGTCAGGTGTGAATGGTTGAACGTTTTTCTATACATTTGTATGTATTGGCGTTACGCGACCGATAAAACGCGACGGATCTTCCGTCAGATATGTTCCGGCCCTAAGATCTTTCAATCCACCCGCCAGTTGCGTGTTAAAGAAATTAGACAGTTACACAATAAGAACTCTTAACTAAAACACAAGTAGTACCGGAAAAACAGGAATAAAAAGAAGCAACAATAATAATAAAGATACGACTGGGTGAAATAAATATACAGAGAACAAGAAAAAAGAAACATAAAAATAAGGAAAAAAAAAACAATTTGTTTTTGAACGATTAAAAGCCTTGTATCCAGAAGGGTAGAAAAAGTGATACTGATACATGTCAAAGTGATTGTGAAATAAAGAGAAGGTATAATACGTAAATAATTATTATAAAATTAAAGAAGGTAGAATAACTATGATTGAAAGCAATTCACCCAGTCCGCTAAACAAAACAAAAACAAGATATTCAAGAACCTATTTCTTAGCCGGTGCCGCGGCGCGTCTTGATTTCGCAGCGGCAGTCTTCACAGTGGGCTTCTCCGGTTCCGCACTCTTTATCCTGTCGAGATCACTCAAGGACAGAATGCGGTGTCGTTGACCATCCGCACCAAGAACAAAGATGGAGCCCTCCCTCGTCCAGCACTTATCCACGCCAAACCGCTCCCGAGCTGCCATAAACGCTGTATGTCGCGCACGGGTCAGGAATTCCGACATTGTTATACCAGCTCCTTTCAACTTGGTCTTGGCAAACCAAACAGTGTCCCGTAGTGACACACTATGAAGCTTGACAAGAATAGGCCTGGGCTTCTTGCTGGATTGTTGGCAACCCATCCTGTGATGTCTGCTCATCATCATCATCGTTTGATGTCTGCTGCTGAGAAGGATTCCACCTTGAGGCGCTGCTTTATTAAATGTACAACTACTTGAGCTGTTTCCTCGTTCTTATGCTCCTCAACACCATGCAGAAGAAGTATTTTTCGACGGCCACGCATCTCCATGTTGTCGACCTGGCGTGCAATAGTCTGTAACTGCTCTGAGAAAGACTTCATAGTGATCAGTATGAAGTCCTTGAAAGCTTTGAAGTCTTCCTCCAGGCTGCCTGTGCTAGTCGACGTTTTTCTTTGAAGATCCAGTTCAAATTTTGCCATTCGCTCTTCAAAGTATTGTTGGATGTTCAGTAACGACATGTCCATGAAGTTGTGTCAGTGCTGGTGTTTGACTTAAGTTGTGTTTTAGTGGAGATAACACTTTACTGGCAGGTATTTGATGTTAATTGTATATTTTATCCATAAAATATATTTAAAATATGTATTAACTATTTTATTTCAATATTTTTTGCTATGATGCAAAAAAACAGCTGTTTACTCTACTACCCACTTGACAGTTTTTGAATTAGATTTGGAATTAGATTTAGGTATTCTATGAACTGCTTCACTATTTTTATACAAAAACAAAACAAACATAATAATGGCCTCTCCATACATGGAACTGACTTAATTATTTTTATCATCTTACGGCACGTAGGTATTTACCTACTTTCGTCAACTATTAATACCTATAACGTCTAATGTAAACCAGTTTTGCTCATGGCTGCACTGAGAACAAAAATTGCAATATAAATTTTAGTATCAGTATCTCAATTCAATATGCTAAAACCTTTTGCTTGCGATTTTGAAATATTGGAATACGGATGTCGCTAGAATACGGCCGCACACGACGAGAATGAAGGGGGGCGCCCCGCAGTAGACGGAGCTAAGCTCCCTTCACCTCCCATGCTTCACCCCCTCATTTACCAAAACAGTCGCTTAGGACAGCGCCTTAAGAGAAATTTATTTCGCCTAATCTGTTATCCTATTACAATTATAAATGCGAAAGTGCGAGTTGTGATGATGGATAAAAGATCTGGATTTGAATGTGCGTTTGTTGCTCTTGCACGCACGTGTTACCAAATTGATTTAATAAAAATTCTCTTGAAATTGACACTATAAACTCACAATCAGCTACTTACATATAGCTAAACCATGCCTAACAACATATTGGTTGTACGATACTATTCATCTACATCCCTATTCGCACCTAAGCTAATGTTGGTGAAATATGCATATGTGCGTAAACATGCGTTACTGAAAAGTGCATATTTATTCAACTAGGGCATTTACAGCGTAACTGCTGTGTAATACCTGATTCCGTAGAGATCCCGAAACCACGGCTGGTGTAACTAATGCCGAAATTTCGTGGATAGTATTCAGGTATTATTAACAAATCATTACGAGATTCAGAGCCGTTAAATAAATATTAGTATGCGTACAAGTCGTATCACATTAAAAGGGCATTTGATATAATAATTTTTTTTAGGCATTTGATATAAACTCCTAAATTAACCAACTTCTAGGGAGCATACCTGACACAAAACCCCGATCTAAGGTGTGAACTGACCCGTGCCGAGGGATTCGTGGTAAGAGGGCAAGCTGGTCGTAAACGGAGGGTACCTGTGTTGGTGGTCACAGGGCACAGCTGATATTCCGCCTTACCCCCGTAAAGAGCTCTGCGGGGGTGGACAGTCTAGATCTCTACTCTCGTGGGAACGCTATGGGAACGAAATCTACTTCTTCTCCATACGACGGGACGCGGTTGGCAACCCGTCACGTCTCGTTCCCCGCGAGGGAGAAAAGCGGCCTACGGAAAGCCGGTTTGCAACATTGAACGTTGGAAGAGGGATGGACGGCAAATTGGATGAATATGTCAGATGATGGATGATAGAAAGATTGATGTTGTTTGTTTGAATGAAACAAAAAGGAAAGGTTGTGACACCACCCAGCATGGCGCATATACGGCGTATTGGTCTAGGGTAGATAGTACCTCCAGAGCCTGCAAGGGAGTTGGTGTAATACTATCTGCGCGAATGAATGAGTGTGTAAAAGAGTTTGAATGTGTAAATGCTAGGCTACTATGGATGAGAATGAAAGTAGGACTTACTCGAGTCTTTATTATTGGAGTGTACGCCCCGGTCAATATAGTTAAAGGGTATGTCACAGCAAGATCAAGACGAAAGGCAGGAGTTTTGGAAGAGTTTAAGAGATAGTTTAAGGAAATGTAAGGATAACGAAAAATTGATCTTGTTAGGGGATTTCAATGGATGGGTGAGAGTAAAACGAGATGGATTTGAAAAGGTGTTAGGTGCATTCGGTGATGAGAGTGTGAATGAAAATGGAAAAGCTCTGCTTGAGGATTGTTTGGAGTGGAGTCTTTGTTTGACAAACACCATGTTTGATCACAAAACGATACATATGTATACGCGTGCGGCAAAAAATGTTAGAAGAAGTATGATTGATTTTGTAAAAGTAGATGAACGATTGAGAAATAATGTTTTTTTTTTTAATTTATTTACCAATATAAAAATACATACAATTAACAGATATTATAGCATTATGAAACCTCTAGGGTTTGTAATTAAATGTGTTGGATACAAGGGTGTATCGAAGGTTCGCCATCCACACAGACCACTTCTTGGTGTTGAGCCGGATGAGTGGGCTCTTTAAAGGATGGCGACACCGAGAGCATAATGAAAAAAGAGTCTCGTAAAGAATAAAAGTAGAAAATCTGCAAGAGAAATATGTGAAAAATAAGTATAAACGAAGATACATAGCAAGATTTGAGAGGTTCGATGGCATAAATGATATGGATGAATTGTGGCAGTCCTTTAAAGAAGAGGTTGTATGTGTAGCGTCTGAAGTATGTGGTGTGATCAATAGAAGGAAAATACGAAAGGTTAAGAATACATGGTGGGACAAGGATGAACAATCAGCAGTGTCAGAGAAGAAGAAAGCTTGGTTACATTGGTTGGCTGTCAGAGCAAATGAAAGGATGGGAAAAGCAACAAGCGAGGACATAGATGAAGCAAGAAAGGAGTTAGTTAGGTCAAAAAGAATAGTGAAAGAAATGGTTAAAAAGAAAAAAGAGGAAAAGAAACATGAGTTTGATAGCAGATTATCTGACGATTTCCGGAGAGACATTAAGTTTTCCTGGAAATCCGTTCGTGCAGTTAGAGAAAAAACTCAATCCTCAGAATACACATCGATCAGAGACAAGAATGGAAGGATAGTGAATGGTGAATCGTGCGTGCTGAAGAGATGGAAAGAGTATTTTGAAGGTTAATTTGAAAGAACGGCGATAGAGACACCGATTGATGAAATGAATGGTAACGATAGCAACGATGAAAGCGTTATTGGCGTGGATTAGATCGTGAAGGCACTGGGAAATATGAAAGTAGGTAAGGCTGGTAAGGATATGATAGGATTACAGTCGAAATGCTGAAGGCTGGACAGGGCATCATAGTTGGTCAGTTGCAGCGGTTATATAACTTGTGCTGAAGCACCGGCCGAGTACCTAATGACTGGGCCACAGCTTTAGTTGTGCCTCTGTATAAAGGAAAAGGCTCGTAACAAGACTGCAAAAACTATCGAGGCATTGGCCTTCTCAGCATTGTTGAGAAATTGTTTGCAAAGGTACTGATTGAAAGAGTTATGAAAGTAACCGACAAGAAAATATGGGACATACAAGCGGGATTCCGAAAGGGTATGGGATGTACGGATCAGGTTTTTTCCTTGCGAAGCATAGCCGAAAAGTTTTTGGCCATAGGTCAAAAGGACTATTTCACATTCGTGGATTTGGAAAAGGCTTACGGTAAAGTGGTGAGGAATGAAATGTGGTCGGTGCTGTCAATGAATGGGGTGGATAGCAGCCTCATTCGAGCTCTGAAATCCCCTTATGAGGATTCTAGAGCTTGTGTGAGGATAAACTGGGCGTACACTGACTGGTTTACCATCGAGAAAGGTGTTAGATAGGGATGTGTAGTGTCGCCGTGGCTGTTTATCCTCTTCATGGACAGTTGTTTGCAAGATTTAAAACATAGTAAATGCGGACTAAGGATGAATGGGTTACTCGTCAAATGCCTCCTTTATGCTAAAGATCAGGTAATACTTGCATCTTCAGCGGAGGAGTTGCAGGAGATGGTAAAAATCATGCATGGTGCGTTAGAGAGGAAAGGAATGAAAGTGAATGTAAGTAAAATGAAAGTTATGGTTTTTGAAAAGGAGGAATGCGTTACGGCTTGTAATGTTTTGATCGATGGACAGCGAGTGGAACAAGTGAATGAGTCTGTTTACTAAGGTACGTTGTTAACAAGAGATGGTAAGAATGAAGAAGATATTGAAAGAAGAGTTAATGCAGGTAATAGTGTAAATGGAGCTCTGAAGGCATTTATGAACAGTCATAACGTGTCCAAAAAGGCACGTTTGGCTGTGCATAGAGGCGTGTTAGTGCCTACGCTTATGTATGGTAGTGAAAGTTGGGTATGGCAGAAGAGACTTGAAAGTAGAATAAATGCTGTAGAAATGAGAGCACTGGGAAGTATGTGTGGTGTGTCTTTGACCAACAGAGTAAAGAACAGTGTGATACTAGAGTGGTGGGGGGTAAAAGAAGATGTAGTGACAAGCATCGAGAAAGGCATGTTGAGATGGTTTGGGCACATGGAGAGGATGGATGACGAAAGACTGACAAAGAAGATATATAAGGCAAGTGTAAATGGGACAGGACGAAGAAGAAGACCTAGGCGGACGGACGTTCTCTGACCAGATTGGAGACATCCTAAAAAAAGGACAAGTTTGAAGTACCCTAAACAGAAGAGCATGCATGAGAAACTTGATGGGAGTGAATGAAGCAAGAGAGGTATGTCAGGATCGTTGCAAATGGCGTTCCGTAGTCCCTGCCTACCCCTCCGGGAAACAGGCGTGAGTCTATGTATGTATGTATCTTTTGATATAATAACTTATAGGCAATTCGTTTGAGCATTCTATTTGACAGAATGTTCCGACAATTATTAATGATGGATTAGCTCTTCAACCCAAATCTCCAATCCGACGTATATTAATAGTCCAATATCAATCTATTTATCTCAATTAACAATGTTTCAGAGGCAGCTTTTTATACGTGGGTTATTAATAATCATTATCCAATTTTGACTGGTCGATAAAATTGAACTTGTGAACTACTTCGAGACAAATCTAGAAAAAAGTAACATATTGCCCGATTTTTAAAGTTTTGCAATAAACCACATAATATTATGATTTCTTATTAAAGCGTGCTATCTTATAAATATTCTTAAACGGATACAAAGAACTTTTAATTGTGCTTGTGACATAACAATCTAGATCTCATAAGGCGTTTTCAGATGTCATATGTTGACATATCCTACATACACGCTTTTGGTACATGCTTATGTTAGTAATTCCTCCGTATTCAAAATGAAAGTGATTCAAAAGCGTTAAAAATAAAACCCAAATAATTTGAAATGTGTTTTACAGTATGACATAATGTATCACCGTAGAAATGTGGTCAATTTAACGTTTTTTCACTTTAACGTTAATTGAGTTGCTGACTCACTAAATTCACCGCGGTGACCAGCATAGGGCCAAAAAGCCGAATTCTTCACATAAAGGTACTCAAAAATTCAAAAACTTTTTGAAGAATCCTCATAACTTTTGAAACCTAAAAATCTTCTAAAGAAAATTGTGCGCCGCTACTGCGTGGGACTGATGACATATCGGAGGTTTGTGGAGACCGATCGCGGTCGATCCAGAGGGATGCCAATAAATCTCGTTTGCCACCATTAATTCTCCTGATCGAACAAAATCACAAATTTTCCCAACTCGACTTTGAATAACGACCCTCTATATAAGACGCCCGTTTTACAATCAAAGTGAGACCGAGTACGTTTTTAGGGTCGTTTAACACACTGTTACATCTACATAAAATAAACTTTATGTTAATGGAGCTAAATTTTGCATTCGTTTGATCTTTACAGCACTGTGATAATAATATATGGCACATTTACGAGCGTAACACAGTGTCATCATGAGAAGGGTTTGTATTGGACTATGTACAAATATAAAAAAATTGTCAAGCACAAACAAGCGACAAGTAATAAATTTAGATGGTCCGAAAAACGATTAAAAATATTTAAATAAAACAGTTTGTTACAATGAAAGCAATTTAAAATGAATACAGGCGGAAAGAGGCTTAAAATTACTTAGTACTTCTAAGAAAGGATTACTTCTTAGAAAGGATTACTTCTTAGAAAGAATTACTTTTTAGAAAGGATTACTGTCGTTGAAATGTGTATTGAATGGTGTTCAGCATCAAAAGGATATTGAAGTCATAAAAAGAGAAAAAATATTTTTGTGATATTTTCCTCCTGCTTTTATGCTCAAGTCATTACGTGTTATTACCAAGACACATTAGGGTTTGAAAGCAAGTGAAGATTACTTTTTGGAAGAAACTATAATTATCTAGGACAAGTAATTGGATATCAGTAATTTCATTTTATAGTACCTAAGCGTTCATCAATTCTCAATTTTCTTAGACTGAAGAAATGTCGCTGTAATTTAGTTGAGAACTAAGTAAGAGCTTAGTTTCGGTACATGTAACCCAATCTCTTACCGCGTCTAATGATTATACACACATGCTTACGGTACTGTCATTTTTTAGCTGAGGTTGGGACTTAAAATGTAACCATGAGGTACTCTCACTTAGAAACTAACCTATTTCTTATTTTGCAATGAACTCTGTTACATAAAATACCTGTTCCATGTCAAGATTTTATTAATTCAAATTGTAGGAATATTTCCTCCACGTCAGGTTTATTTCATAAAGAGGTTTAAGGCCACCCTCACATTGGACGTCAGCGTCAAAGCAGCGACACCTTGGCATCGATGCGGCGCCGATGCCGCGTAGATGCTGCGTCTTCGTTGCGTCAGCTGAGCGTTCTCCAAAAGTCGAAAGCGTTCTCAAAGAAAGCTCGACTGACGCGCGTATATTGGACGTATTATTATAATATTAGCGTATATCTCACGAATTGTGAGTCGTACGAGAACAAGTGTCTAGACCATTTTTGTACAAAATTGTATGATCTACAACTTTGTATGATCTGCAACTTTGTTTGACCTCTTTAAGATAAAATTCACGGTTGAGCTTCAGGCGTTACTTGGCGGCACTCCATTGTAACCTAATGGAAGGAAAAAGGAACCCACAACGCACCTTCGGATTGACCGCCCCAACGATTGCAATAGAAAAAGGTTAACAATACCGAACTCCTCTAAAAGGATAAGGGATAAGTATAGGAATGGTATGGGTTCCAAATTTCACGATATTCAAAAAAGAATTAAAAAATCCTAAATTTTGTATGTTTGATCTTGGATAAGAAAAATGCAGAAATAGGATCGATGGGGATTTTTTGCATTTGATTTATAACTAGAGGACGCTAGCAGCTACGCCTGCATTTTTTTTAATTTACCCGTTTTGGCCGATCCCGTGGGAATTTCGGGAAATCCCTTCTTAGTGCACCCCTACGGTTCCCAAGGAACATACATGCCTATGCATAAATTTCAGCTTCCTGCGCCCAATAGTTTCGGCTGTAGCGTGTCCGTCAGTCAGTCAGTAACGCAAGGATTTTATATATTAAGATTATGTATTTAACGTCTCTGCCAATTTTCAGCTCTATGCGAATCATGTCTAACGGCCATTTTCAGTATTCGAACTATTGATAGATCTGTAGGATTTAGATGCGTGTTTGACATATTTTGTATGGAGCTTATGTCAAAAACGTCAAAAATGAATCTAAAATCTACAGATCTTTCTATGTTTCGAATATTGAATTCCATAGTAAGTCAAATGTCTGTTTTGACTGGACTATAAAGTCAGCGGCGGCAAAGCCGAGACGATACTCGCGCTCTAAGTTTATGTTTTAATCTGGGCGCTTGAATAGCACCTGACATCATTAGCTCGACGTCGTCTAAGATAGGACTACGTTTCGTTATGTTAAAATCTCGGCCGTGAGAAAAATATTAAACATTTGTAGCGTTTAGAAAAATATTAGCATATATTTTTTATGTGTTGCATTTATTTCACGTCATTTGGTTGCTCTAAATAAGACAAACGAGTTTCTGAAATATTTGATATGACAATTATGACGTAACGATGGCGGGGTTTGCTGATTATTTTGGGACTGTCGTCAAAATAAGTACCTCGCCCTTGTGCTCTAAACAGTTGTGTCCATTTTTCTGACTCAACTCTAGCTAAAATGATAAATAACGGGGAAAAATGTTGTTTGTGTACGCTCTTTTTGCGTATAAAGTATTTTGTTTCCAAGAATACATTCGTAAGCAATAGATAATCATGAGTTAAGTTTGAGTCATATCCCAAAACTTTTAGTACTATTTATGCTAATGGAACTAAGAAAAACTTCATCGCAAATAATTATATGAATCAATCAAAACTTCGTCGATCGGAACTAATCATCAACTATAGTCCGTGCCACGAGAACATCGACTTTTTGTAAACAAAGAATTTCTACTAAGTGACTTAGCGATAGTTCTGTCAAAAACAAATAATGTCAAATCCAATGAGCGCAGCGGTACATCAATACGTGTCATTGGAAACTAACATGTCAATGGATCGGGTTTTATCGATATTATGCGCTGTCAACAGGATTTTTTGATGTTTTGAGGTACTGACGCCTAGGATGTCAACATTTGGCGTTAGTTCATTGAAATGTTACATTCTTGGGCTTAATATGCATTTATCAGAGGACAAATTTTTTTTAGTTATCAAGAAGGGGTAAATGTTAGTTCATTGAAATGTTACATTCTTGGGCTTAACATGCATTTATCAGAGGACAACATTTTTTTTGTTATCAAGAAGGGGTAAATAGTAAGTTAAATACAAGTTTGTAGGATCGCAACGCTCTTCCCGCTGCCGGCATCTCGAAAATGCGGGTGCAGAATAGCAGATGTGTTAGTCACGCGGAAAATTATTTATACCTAAAAAAATATTTATACCTAAAATTGCTTTTTCAGACTGCCGTAACTTTTAATGGATTTTGTTTAAGTTTATTCTGTCGATTTCATTCACAGACAACGTCAAATCTCCATGCCTAGAAATTTTTATGCAATGTACTAGCTAGTTATTTGTAATATCATTCATTGTTGGTCAATCATTTAATATTTTAGGATAGTTAGGCTACTTTGCAAATGATTTATTGTCTATAATTAAAAGAAAGTCATGTCAATAATAGAGTAACATGTATGTACTCTATCATTTACATACATGGTCCTCTATTTTTCCTTAATTTACAGAATAAATTACGTGTAAAACGACAAAAAAATCGGCAAATTTATGAACATTCGACCATTCAAACACAAAATAAAATATTTTTATTTTAGTAAAATTTAACAATATAAATTTAAAAACATAGTGATATAATTAGGCATTGAAAAAAAAAGACTGTTCAAAAAGTATAAAATCTAAAACACAACTGTTTGAAAAAAGGTTGTGAAGCCCAGAATGTTTGTTTACAAAAAGTTTATCTTCTCGTGGCACCAACTATACGCACTTCACACGGTTAACGAGCTCATATATATAGACACATATGAAGTAGTAGATGACAACACTCGCAATTAGAATACTTGTGTATTGCTGACTAACAAATTTATTTCCAGTGAGCCCACCGATGTCCCATTTGATTTGATAATTTCGTCAATCTACAAGAGACAAACTTATAGTTATTTCCATTCACTTTACACTTAATAATCAAAATAATCTCTGTCAAGGTGTGATTTTGTTTGTTTGGTGTCAATAATTTAATTAACAAATTCAAATCCACTTCCTTGATATTCAAGATATTTTTTATCGAAATTAATTACTTATACAAAACCTTTGGGTGACCCGGCACCAGGCTGAAATATTGAGAGCTATTTTATATTCTGCAGCGAGTACAAGTTATGTGGGAAGAGTGGAACGGACAGGGATTAATTTAAGTTTGCAAACTGCTGGTATCGAATTCTTTTAACAGTTATGACATGAAAGTTGGACCGCACGAGCCATTTTAGCACATAATTGACATCTTCCTCACCACAAGAATACTCAAAGCTTTGGAACTATGAAAGTGAAAATCAAAGTTGTAAATAGCTTTTTCTAGTTCATCACATCGTTAATACTAATTCTTCTGAAGTTTCGAAGGCCAAACAACTTTGATTTTAGTAACACTTTTATCATCATACAAAATAAATTAGCAGATCTTAATCGCGTACAATTAATTTATTTAAGGTATAAATATCTATTTGTTTCCGACGTTTCGCTCGTCTTGCACCGAGTGTGGTCGCGGAGAGACTGATGCTATACTTTTATTATTCCTGGTTATCAATTTCCTAATAGTCTTTAATTTCAGACGACATCTCTCCTTTGATGTAATATTTTTTCTAAAATGTTTTATAATTTTGGTCATTCGAAGAATTTCGTGACATATTTACAAAGAAATTAAATCAAGAGAATATTTTGGCAATCGAAAAATACACTTACACATCACGTCACGCAAGGGTCGAAACAGCCCATTCTCACTTGATAGGTCTGTACTGACCAAACACCACGCGAAAACAGGCTGCGGCTGTGTGTGATAGCCTATATTATTGGCTATCCACACACTCAGCCATCGAAATTGATAACCAGGATTCAGATTGTTTTCAGAGTGACTAAGACGAACTTTCTGAGGACGACGAAGTTCCTAAGACTGGAGATTGTCGTGCCGGACTTCCGGCAACGTGTCTGTCAGTTTGCTGCAAAGAAGACGCGACTTAAATCATGATGTGCCTCTGAGTTACGTCCGTCAAAGTTACCGCCAGGATAGGAATGGCGCTCGTGAAGAAATGTTTGCACACATAGTAACTATCATAACCCAAGTTCTCCGTAAAATCAAGGCGATGCCAATTTTGCTATAATTATTATATTTTTAGACATCGTTTTTCATTTACATGTATCAATTGCCAAAAAATAACTAAAATTAGATTGTTGTAGCATTGACAAAGGAAGAAAAAACGCTTACTTTATAGAAAAAAAAATTATATGTTATATGGAGCTTGATTAGAAAAAAATGTTTCATATAAGTCTTTATAAAACTCCCTTATTTATAAGATAGTGAATTATACTTGATAATGAAAAAAAAATAATGTTTTTAAATTAAATAAAAAAAGTTAGAGTGAAAGTGTTCTCGTTCATTTATCGTCTATAATATAACAATGAATCGCTGAATGTGTTGCTAAGCGCAAATCTCGAGAGCAGCTGAACCAATTTTGCTAATTCTTCTTTTACCTTGGAGTACGAAGTAAGGTATATTATAATTGAAGTACGAGGATGATTCTTACGAATAGAAAAAAAATTAAGAATCGACTGTTAGGCGGTACGAAGTTCGCCGGGTCAGCTATTATTATGATAAAAGTAAAAAAAAAATTGTGATCTCCTAAATCTTGCAATGTATGTTCCATTTTTGTCTAAATAATATATATTTTTAAGTTTGTTTCAGTATCCTTTTTCGACTTTATTTGCAAATAATTCCGAAATAACATTAAGTTATTAACAATGCATTCCATATCTGGGTCCTTTCGACCCTTGCGCAGCTGTTCGTTGTCTCAAAATGAGACACGAGTACCGGCGGGTTAGGTGTATAAAAGTTATACAAGCACGTGGTGGTTTCAATGTGCCATAAATTTGTTTAGGATCAAGAGCTATAATTGTGTTATTAAAACAGTTCTAAGTCCAAATCAAATAAAATTTTAAACACGTTGCACTATGCAACCAACTAGGCACCAAATTATTTATTAAGCATACACATACATACATATGCTCACGCTTTTTTCCCGTCGGATTAGGCAGAAACAACAAAATGCCACTTGCTTCTATCCTTATAAACCTCACGCACTTCCTCTACATTCATTATTCTTTTCATACACACTTGTCGGTTACGGGTGCTTTGGAGTTTTCCGTTTATCAAGACGTCCCCAATTTGGTTGACGAACGTCTTACGACGTCTGCCGCAACCGGCTTGCCACACATCTCTGCCATATATATTTGATTTGTCAATCTTTCTTCACTAATTCGCTCCACGTCTCCAAACCATTACAGCATTCCTTTCTCAATCCTTGTCACGACCTCTTCTTTCAGGCCACATCGCTCTCATATTACTGCATTCGGAATCCTATCAATCAGTCTCACCCCACACATACTACGCAGTGATCGCATCTTAACTGCGTTAATTCTGCTTTAATGCTTTTTCTGCCATACCCAACACTCACTTTTTTAACATTAACTTTCATACCTTTCGCAACTCTCGTTCATGCAGTCCATCATTTGTTGCAACTCATTCGCCGATGATGCAAGAAAGAGTTGATTATCGGCGTACAACACGCATTCCTACCATATCGACCCCGCAATCAATTTCTCTCATATCTTTCATGCAGCTATCCATGAATAAGTTTTATTTATTAAGGTGACTGAATTATTGTTTTTTAATAATCCATAAATCGTAATATAAGTCTTATTAATTTTTATCATTAATATAGCAAAATATGAACTACAAGTGATAGCAGTATCAATGGCAAAGTAGATCAGCTTGTGAGCGCGCAGCACTTGCGCGCGGTAGCGGTACACGAAAAGACGCCGATCGCATACCTTGCGTGCGTCTAGCACCACCTGTAACAACACATACGAAGGTTTCTTCCCAGTTTAATGACAAGTTTTTGTACAAAAAATGTGGTACGTTGCATGTCTTAATGCTTAAAGGCATCTCTAACCCTGGACATGTGTGTTCCTTGAGCTGTGTTTCCGCGGACCGAAGAATGCGCACGCCCAATGTGAGGTTAGCCTAAAAAGTTATCCAAAGGTGACTAAGAGATAATATGATATTGTGAATATTATTTTATTTCCATTGGAATTTGGAGACGTTTTGCTAAGATTGTTAACAAATCGAATGCTACTGCCATTCAACATAAAATGTTATTCGAAATACGTAATAACTAAAATAAAATAAAAATGTTAGTATATAAAATCTACTTTTTGAATCATGGATTTAGTATACAAATTTTAATTACCCTCTAGTAAAGACTCTCATTTCCGCTCAACGTACCAACTAAATAAATATCTATACAGGGTTTCATAAGAGAACATTAGCCGTATTTTTTTTTAAGAGTTGATACATTTATAAATGGGTCTGCAAATTCTTCGTGACTAGTTGGATTAAAAATGTTATGAAAAGTTTGTGACAAATGCATTGTCATCAAGTAATATTTGGACGGGATGGTGTGGCTGTGTTTACAAAATCATCTCTTAACATCATAAAACGATATGAAGAGATAATTTTGTAAACACAGCTCCTCTCATTATCCACCATTTGACGGATATTTTCAAAGAAAAATTATACAAAGAAGGCGAAAAGAAGTCCAAGTTGAGCCTTCTGAGCTAAGGGGAGAGGGAGACGCGTCCTACATAAGTAAGGCCGAGGGAGACATTAAGCCGACTCCACGTGCGACCCACGGACGCGAGTTTGCCAATAATGACATGTTACTAAGATACGTGTCATAGTACGTAGAAATCTTACGTCGAATGCTTTAAGTATGGTATGCCCAGTTATTTATGGGTTGGTGTGAAATCACTTAGCACTGGTTTTTTTGGTATACATTGTATGATATGTATGAACAGTATCGAGAACCTTAATGAGTCAAAATTTGACTCTTAAAAGAGTTGTTTTACATAACAAGTTTTCTTTGAATATCATAGCGAAAGATTTACTATATCAAGTGCTTTGTAGACAACCTAAGAACATATTTTTCGAAAGGTCTTGATTAAGGAGGTCTAAGGGTTCTCGCAATGTAATTTTTATCATTTTTATAAGTGTAATAATAGTATATTAAATAAACCGCAAATAAGCACCTGCAAAATTTAAGCTTGAAGTTTTAACCCTAGATTACTAACCTTCGTCGATTCGACTACGCGGGTTTGTTTAAATCGTGCTAACTTTTGCGCGCGCGATCGCACTGATTCCACACTCTAGCTAATCTCAGTCGACCCGTTGCCCCCCCGACTGACGGTAGTGTTTTGAGTGGGGGGCACCGTGAGCGCCGTTCCAGCAACCATGGCTCGTCGCATCGACGAAGGTTAGTATTAACGTAACATTTTGTCTTATTTAGTTGGTGAACTTTTGCGTTTTTTTACATACATACAGACTCACGCCTGTTTCCCCGAAGGGGTAGGTAGAGGCATATTAAACGGCCACTTTTCGCCAGTGTTTTGATCCCACGTAATAGGTGGCGAGCCTAGTGCCGCTTATTGGGACATTTTGTTTGCCAGAGCCTCGTCCGTTGATTGGCAGGTGCACAAGTGGTGCAGTTAGTTAGTTAGTTAGTGCAGCAGGTGAGGTTGGCTTGGGACCATAGGTTCTTGGTGGGAACCCTATGCACCCATGCGTTTTTTTTGTTTTGTTTATTTATTTTATTTGTGAAAATAATGCGACTGATGACCTCCTACCTAAAATAGGAAAATATAAGCCTTGTGTCCCTCCGCAAAGCGAATGATGACTAAAAGTAGTTGCACACAGAGCAATAAATCGTTGTGCGGAGAGCACAAACTTGACGTTTGTCACAAATGTATAACTTGATAGATTTTACCAAAATTTTTGTTTCATTCGTTATTTCTAATATTTGAAAATTATTTTTCACGTTTACTTTAAAA
The DNA here is from genome assembly GCA_944739405.2 of Euclidia mi. NCBI lineage: Eukaryota > Metazoa > Arthropoda > Insecta > Lepidoptera > Erebidae > Euclidia > Euclidia mi. Next base: position 66,233,207 of record OX123190.2, read on the forward strand.
TAATACTTTAAAAAAATCTTTTAAAATGTTACCATTGTTAATTTGCCATAAAACCTACGATCTCATTTATAAGGCAGATTTTTTAATAAATATGCCGTTTTGGTTTATGTAAATTTATTAATTAATAAGAAGAATATGATAAATTTATAATAAAAATAAAAAATATGCATGTTTAATTCAAATAAAACCCATTATCCGCTTTATTAAATACCGTAGTCGAAAGTACGAAGATTAGTAAAAAGTGTCGAAAAATAAGGTTAGTGATCTAGGGTTAAATTCAAACACATTGAGATGAGAGAAAAAGCAACCACTATCATAAAAGGAACACTGGAAAGATTAATAGGGCTTGTCACGCGCTGTGAGAATTCCCACTTTAGCAAAAGATAATATTTAGGTCGCAGATCTTACGTAATTTTGTTCTATGTTACATATTTCGCCAACTATATTCTCTAAAAATAATATTTCTTATTGACTCAGGGTTAATCATTTATACAGACAGTTATCATTCTTTTGATACGTTAACTTGGTTTACGGTGGTCAGACGGCAGTCGTTCTGTGGAAGATATTTTATGTCAAATCTGGTAAGACGATAAGATGAATCATGAATAGAAATGTTGCGAAATTCGCATTACATTACAAAAATATAAACATTATCTGATAGCATAACTTGTCAAAAATATAATTTCTCTCTCTCACGAAGAAACCCGAATATGATTTACGATATCTTGCAAAATCAAAAATCATTTGACGCATATTTTCTTGTAAGAAATATGATTCTCACCTACGAACCTAATAATATGTCTACACCGGCAGCCGATTCATGGAACGTTAAATTATATAAACAGTCAGCCATTTGCGAGCTACTGTCAAAATGTCTGACGGGGTCGTATCAAACGCCTTCCCCTTCCAAAATACCATAGTATATTTAAATGCATTTTATATCTCAGCCATGTTTCTTCAAAAGCAATTCACACATACGACCAACCACGTGGGGCTGGCACTAAATTGTATGAAAATTATACTATGTCAAATCATCCGAACCACACTGTAATTTGGCGCGATGGTGAAGCCAAGTTGCGGTGCGAGTGAATAACACTGACCACAACTACACCACACCATCGTTGTTAGGGTTTCCGTGTAAGGGAACAAATAAATCTAACGCTGAACAAGGTTTAAGAAAACACGTACATATGTTGCCAAGATAGTTATTGCCTTATGCTTTAGCTTATCTACTAGAAAATCTAAAGATTAAATTCATTCAAGTCATTTTTGGCGACTACAAATAAAATATATTATTGTATGAGCCAGAATGCTACTGGAAATCTGAAAATGAGACCCAGCTTTATATCCCGGCCATTTCTATACAGATATACAATAGGCTTTTTACAGCTCTTTTAATACTTAAATGATAAAATACGAGCGATGTTATTACTTGAAACCCTAAATGGTGCCGACACCCTCCAGAGCCCCTAATATTATTTTTTAATGGCTTCATCAGCTTTCTTTTTTATTCTTTGTATAGTCAGCATTTTTGGCCTTTAGCCGTGTGCTGAAAAGTAAATAATACGCTCAGAATTTTTCATATCATACTTTAGTGCGGTCTAAAAGTGGTCGAGGGTAACAAAAATTTCAACGGCAAACATTTTATTATTTACTACTTTCGTATGTATATCAACTTCAGAGAGTAACCCTAATGTGTACAATTATTCTATATCGAATATCAACCTTCTTATAAATCATATCCACATATTAATCGATTGTTTCTTCTAGCACATTTTCATTTTTATTCTTCAAATATATCCTTTCTTTGTTATGGATTTCATCATCACTATGTTATCATGTGTCACGTTGTACTTTGAACAACAGACACAAAGTACACCCGCACTCAAAACAACAATTTGTGGCGTTTACAAAGTGTTGGAATCAAACCTTCAACACTCGGCGCAATGTAGACGGGCGAGATGGTTGCTTAAACGACTTTCACAAACACTCATTACAAATTAAATTTGCTAATGTAAGAGAAAGAAAGAAAAACCAAAATGGCGTAATAATTGAATTGCTATATTTCCATTTTTTCTTTACTATCATTTCATTGGTTTACACAAGTAACACTGTGTGAACTTTATGGAAGTACCAAAGCGCTAATGCATGTCTGCTGTGAAAGTGTATGTGTGTGTGGAATATAAGCATTGTCTTTGTAAATCCCAATTACTTACTGCTAGCATAAAATATTTCTTTCTTATAAAATATTTTATACTTGTGAGCAGGCACTGCCTTTTATGACACGTAGATATTACATCTAGCTCAGAAGTCAGAGGCTTCATATAAATTTTCATACAAACATTCTTTGCAATAAAGACTTATTATGATAACTATTATTTCATGTTAATTGTACAGAGCATCATTAATCTAAAAATTCTGCTTCATCAACATCATCAGCGTACGTAGTCCACTGCTGGATTTAGAGTCTTCGATGGCAGGTTAGTAAGCTTGATTTTCGGCTCTACATTTTGCTGCCACTTTGCGTATATCGTTATCAATTCAATATACATACTAAATGAATTAATTAATTACACATACGAGTACATTCAGCTTAAAACAAAATCATGAAGTACGTATGCTTAAGGCTTCGAAGACATTTTACTTCACTGCGGCAAATCTGCACACAACTTAAGCGTACACTTAAACCTTCAAAGGCAAAGAAATGCTTTAAGCATATACAAAATCGTAGCTCCGAGATAATATATTATATTTCAAAGTGCACTGCAGGTAAACGGTACAGCACTAGAATTATACAAGTTCCTTAGTTAATTGTACCGTATTCGCGACTAGTTCAATGTGGGTAACTAAAAATACGTGCGCCGTACTCTAAGACTATTTAAAAGGCCTATATGTTTGGATGTGGATAAAATATCAAACACACCGAGTGAAACACGTATATACAAATTTACGTATTAACGACTTCACACCTGTTGCCCCGACGGTACTGCAGGAATTTTGTTTCTTCTTATTTCGCTTGAATTTTTTGAGGGGTTTATAATATTTTATTGATGATGTTTCTACTCTTTTAACAACAAAGACAACTCTTTTTCTTGTTTAGTATGGAAGACACTCCAGGTAGATGAATGGAAGTGGTTAGCTTTATAATTCAATAAGTTGTTGGTGGAAGAGGCCATACCTGATGAATGGTGTAACAGCTCGCTGGTTCCCATCTATAAAAACAAAGGTGATGTGCTGGAGTGTAACAACTATAAAGGAATAAAGCTAATTTCACATAGTATGAAAGTTTGGGAGAAACGGATTGAACGAAGACTGAGAGAAGAGAGTGTCATTTCACAAAACCAATTCGGTTTTATGCCTGGTCGAGGAACAACAGATGCCATTTTTGCGATCCGCCAGCTCTGTGAAAAATACCTAAGTGCACATAAAAACTTGCACACGGCTTTTGTGGATCTCGAAAAGCATATGATCGGGCACCTCGTGAGGTTTTGTGGTAGGCCGTTAAGAAGAAAGGTGTGCCTGGGAAGTATGTACAGTTGATCCGAACGATGTACAGTAGATGTACAACCTACGTCCGGTCTACAGCGGGCAATACCGGCAACTTCAATGTGGCTGTAGGCTTGCACCAAGGGTCGGCTCTAAGCCCTTACCTCTTCCTGCTTATAATGGACGCTCTCACGGCAGACATACAGGTTGAGGCTCCCTGGTGTATGCTGTTCGACGACATTGTGTTGATTGCCGAGAGTGCTCCTGAGGTCCAGGGCAGACTGACAAAGTGGTGGCAAAGGCTGGAGAGTGTTGGCCTGAAAGTCAATATACGCAAAACTGAGTACATGTTTTGCGACTTCGGCGGTCTCTCCAGTCCCGCGCCCATATCCCTTGGTATAGAGCCCATGTCGGTCTGCTCCGACTGCCGGTACCTCGGGTCACTTATTCTAGGGGACGGGAAAATAGACCGCGACGTCACGCACCGGATCAACTCAGGTTGGGTGAAATGGCGACAGGTCACAGGAACAACTTGTGACCCACGGATGCCCCTTAGGTTAAAGGGCAAAATCTACAAATCTTCTTAATATATAAAATCCTTGCGTTACTGACTGACTGACAGACACGCTACAGCCGAAACAATTGGGCGCAGGAAGCTGAAATTTGACATGTATGTTCCTTGGGGACCGTAGGGGTGCACTAAGAAGGGATTTGCCGAAATTCCCACGGGATCGGCCAAAACGGGTAAATTTAAAAAAAAAATGCAGGCGTAGCTTCTGGCGTCCTCTAGTCCGTAATAAGGCCTGTCGCACTGTAAGGATCGGAATGCTGGGCCTTGAAGAAGACGGATGAAAGAAGATTGCATGCATGCATGTATTGAAGACGGATGAAAGAAGATTGCATGATGAGGATGTTGAGATGGATTTGTGGGTGACAAGGATGGATAAAATTAGAAATGAGTTTATTAGGGGAAGTCTAAAAGTTGCACCGGTGCAAGAAAAGCTGAAAGGAAATCGTCTATCGTGGTATGGGCATGTGATGAGGAGGGATGAAAATCATGTGACTAGAAAGGTGATGAAGGTGAGAGTTGAGGGATATACGCAAGAGGAAGACCAAAGAAAAGATGGATGGATTGTGTGAAGGGTGATATGAATGAAAAGGGAGTGAATGATGAGATGACGTCTGATAGGAGAGAATGGAAGAGGAAGACATTCTGCGCCGACCCCAAGTAATATGGGAACAGGGCAGCCAGAAGAAGATGTTTCTACTCTTTTACTCAGGAGAGGTATGTATTTATCATTTTTAGGTCAGGATAATATGGAATATATTTTCTGTATAAAACCTTATATTTTGACAAATATTAGTAGAACAAGGTCAAAGACTAAGCGAGGTTCTTCGTTGTGTTCAGGCTACCACACATTTAATCTATCTATACTAATAAAATAAAGCGGAAGAATTTGTTTGTTTGTTTGAACGCCCTAATCCCAGGAACTACCTGTCGGATCTGAAAAAATCTTTTTGTATACGATAGTCCAGTTATTCCGGAAGGCTATAGACTACATAACATAACGCTTCGACCCTTTGGAGCCGGGCAAAAGGCTAAAAAGGCTAAACAATAATGTCGGCTAATCTCAGAAACAAGCAGTCGGATTTTAAAAATTGTTATTGCCTATGATAGCCCAATTATTCTGAAAGGCTATAGGCTAAATAAAATTACATCACAACTTTTAGGGGCCAGACAAAAATAATAAATGGTCAAACGAGAAGGGGGAGGGTTGGGTCAAAGGCAAAAAAAGGCTAAACGAATAGGATACAATCTAAATGGGTATCGTTTTCGAGATTTTCGGGACGCTGATTAATAATATGAAATTTGTCTAGTGATCCAAGATGGCAGACGGGAAATCAAAGATGGCGGATGAGAAAAATTTAATAATCAATATGGGTATCGCCTTCGATATTTTAAGGGGTGGGGAATCGAAATACAACATCTATTTCGTGATCAAAGATGGCGGATGGAAAATCAAAGATGGTGGAAAGGAAAATTAAAAAAATCAATATTGGTATCGTCTGCGATGTTAAAAGGGATGGGAAATCCAAATACAACATCTATTTCGAGATCAAAGATGGCGGATAGGAAATCAAAGATGGCGGACGGGATTTTTTTTTAAAGTTGCTATGGGTATCGTCTCCGATAAAGTTAAAGGCATGGGGAATCCAAATACAACATCTATTTCGTGATTCAAGATGGCGGATGGGAAATCAAAGATGGCGGATGGGAAAAATTTTAAAGTCAACATGGGTATCGTCTCCGATATTTTAGGGAATGAGGAATTCAATATTATATAAAAATCTTTGTTTGTTTGTTCATCATTTATAGACTCTGAAATGATAAGAGATTAAGCGCTAAGTCAATAGTAACTTTGGAACAGGGGCTTGGTAAAAAGGGAAATCAATAAAAACTCTTAAAAAGGCGATACGGAGTTCGCTGGGTCAGCTAGTACTAAAAAAATTGGTGCTCAATGTTGTTCGCTTTGAAACTAAATCAGAAGCTTTGAGACTAAACTCTTTTTTGTGAAAGAATTTCTATTCCATGTTTAGGTTAAAAGAAATCAGGAGGCCAATTCTGCTATTTTTATGTGACATTGATATTATATTTTGAATGGATTTAAGAGCGGTATTCTGATAACCGAATGTCATTATCGTATTATTTTAACGTAAGAAGTTCGTCGTTGACACATACGATCTCGTTACAATTTCATTCAAATATCAGATAATTTAGAAGAATATGCTTTTTGTGACGTAAGTATGACACTGACATGATATCGAGACTATATTTATTTAGCAGAATTGGGCCCATTCACCGAATCATTCATCGTAACAAAAGCTTTATATTTTTTTACTTGGATGATTTCATCTAGTTGCAAGTAATATTTACAAACTATTACTTAACTACTGATAAATAATTGTCCTCAAAATTTTATGTCAGAGCTCGTTCAGTTAATACATTGCACATTTAAAATATGTCGATGTACCAAGCACATTTTCAGACTCCGGTACTGCTACCATGATAGACAATCTAAAAAAAAATAGTTTAGTTTTTAACCCAGAACCTAACAAAAATAAAGATATTTCATTATTTTTCATTTAAATATAAATACAAATCAAAATCAACATTATATCTTTGATCAAAAATTGTTAACTTCATGTTTGAAACAAGATTTTTAGATATAGAGCAGTATGTTTCCATTGTGGCAACAATAAAATACAAGTCTTGAAACTGCGGTAGTAAACATTTTATTTCCAGGATATAAGTATTTCCACAAACACTATAAACATTTAGTCCAAGTTTAAAGTAAAAGTATATAGTAGTATATATTTGAGAATGATGACCGACAAATAATATACATGTCATTTAGAAAGTGTAACAGTTGCAGCTCCTTATAAATTGAAATTGTTCTGTATTATGCAAAACCTGGCAAATAAAAAGAGTGACCAAGAGTTTTATTGCCCGTTTTTCTCGTAATTCTTCACATTTCCTGCATTCAAACGTTGTTGTCCGTGTGGTGACGGATTAAGAATATGGAATGTCACCACCCCATATCTTCCCATACTCGTAGGTGTCGTAAGAGCCGACAGAGGGAGCATTTTATGCAGAGAACAACACTGTAAGAGAAGGAAAACTTGATACAAACCCTATACCAACCAGTTTGGCCAGCGTGGTATAGTAGCCCAATTCCTCCTTTCAAAGGAGAGGCCTAGTCCAGCAGTGGACTGTTAAAGGCTGATGATGATGAACGTAGCACTAAATGTAAATGTAGAATATATTTAGGTCTTTAAGTGATTTATTTAAATTTAAAGTTCAACGTAGCTCCTAAAAGTCATATCATGTAACATGCATATGCAGTCAGTAGGTATGTAATCTAAAATGAGAGAGTAATCAAACGTCAGAGTTGAGGCGTAGACGCAATTTGTTTTTTTAAACAATAATTTTGGAAACGATTTCATAAAATTTAAAATCTGCCTTAGCTAGAATATAATATATCTTAATGATAACGATGTCTTAATTTTGTGTGTCTTGCCAAAGCGTTAAAAGTAGGATGTGATTTGAAAGAGTTGTAAAATCAAAGCTCGGGGTCTAGTTTCAATTTATAGTCTAACTCAAAACTTTACGTGAATGTAATAACTTACCACCACACATGGTCTCGTTAGAATTTATTACTTTAAATGGTTATCACCTTAGCCCAAATGGAATTACGTTAGTTCCCATAGCCTTTTCAGGCCATGTGTGACATTTATGTATTGTTTCATAGTTTGTCACATGAAACGGGATAAGCCAACGTATGCGTAAAGTTGATTGATGTTGACGATCTTTTACGCGCCGTACGCTATATCAATTATTACCACTTATGAGAAACATACACTAACATTTATTTTCTAGGAAAACAACATCAAAGTCAAAGTCAAAAGTCAAAGCGTTTATTGCGAACAAAGTGTACAAACATAGGTGTTTAGTAAAACTGAAGTACTAACAACTTAGTGCCTTTTAGAAGCATTGCAATATGATATAAAACAAAAAATACAAAAAAATATCTACTTACTAAACAGTATAGTCAATATTATTTGTTTGTTTTTAATTAGTTTTGGTTTATGTTAAATGCCTAATTTCACATTCACTGCTCATCTTTTATAGTTCTAAATAACTCATGTTTTAATCGAGATATTACAGAGATAACACTTTCACTGGTTATTTGGGCAATTGCGGATATTTTGATAATATATTCACTGTTAAATGGTATACATTTGTGTTTTTAAACTTGTTTTAAAACGGAGCTGTTATTTCAAGTGTCGGCTACGACATCTATCCAAAAATGTGATAAGATGATGAAGATCAAATTATAAGGAAGCAAAACACCTGAGGCCCAATTCTACTAAACAAATTTAGTTTCGATATCATGTCAGTGTCATACTGACGTCACAAAAAGCGTACTCTTCTAAATTATCTGATAATTGAACGAAGTTGTAACGATTATCAGAGTACCGCTCCTCAGTCCATTCAAAATATGATATCAATGTCATATAAAAATAGGAGAATTGGCCCCCTGAGCCCTTAGGGCTTAAAAAGTGTGACAACAAAACCAAAAACCGTAACAAAATCCATGAATACATGACATTTAATACTACACACCAAACAAAACGCTCTTCGCTTCGTGTATTTAGTGCCTTCGCAAAAATATTCACATTCGAATACATTTATAGTGATAGAGGCAAGTGCCTTTTGAATTTTCCACTAAGAGTACGGCTCACGCATATTCCACTACCGTAGTGCCAAACTAGTCGTGAATATGGCTCTACGGAATATTTAGTAAGGAACTTGTGTAATTCTAGAGCTTTAGCCGTTTACCTTAAGTGCTCTATCAGATATGTAATATTATCTGAGAGCTATGATTTCATGTTCGTTAAAGTTTTCATATTGCTTTGAAACGTTGAGCGTTATATAGACAGTACCTACATTATAATATTAGAATTAGGTTTAAATAAAAGTAAGTAAGTAGTAAGTTATGTAGATAAAGTTTCAAATTAATATTTAAAGCTTTGTCTGATGAATTAGTGATTGGAATATGTAATTTTGTCACTCAGATTTTGTGTCTATGAGAAGTTTGTAATATTCATGAATGGCAATTTTTGGAATATAATATAATTAAAGTCACAATAAAATGATTGCAAAAACTGATAGCTAAATCTTGATACTAAGGCCTCCCTTACATTGGTCATGAACGCTGACGCCCAATGAGGGCGGCTTAAAGGTAAAGGCTAAAGGCAGTAGGTTTTGTCAATTTGATTATAAGAAGAATAAATAATACACTTGTGATTATATTATTTGGCAATTATGCCACCGAAGGTATAATTGCGAAATGAAATATTTTCCCAAACATTTGGCAGAGTTGAATAAACAAATCACAAAAAGTAAGCCAGACGAGCCAGTATAAAATAATATTCAGGGCTCTCAAAGGTGTCGGCCCCATTTATACCTTGTATATTAATATATAAAAGATTCTTATAGCTCTTCATATTTGCAAATTTAGCTAACAAATGTTTAAAGCTGGGTCTCGTGAGGCAAGAAACAGATTTTCATTAGCCTTGTTACACAAACGATGCTATGATACATTAGTAGTCGCCGAACAATGGTTTAAGTATTATTATCTATCTGGTTTGGTTAGTAGATGACTCGGAAAACACCACTTACATAAATGTATGTACTTATAGCAAATTTCCTTTTATACTAGTTTTCAAAGTTATAATGATAATTATGTGTGTATGCATCGTGGTCACATAGATTATTATCTAACCGCTCCAATCCAATCCAAGATAATGCTATTTCGAAGATAAACGCGACAGAACAATTAAGGAACCGATTGGTATCAACTTCCTTGTTATTAATTTTCATGCCAACGTGGTCCAATGAGCGTAGAAAGATGCACTACCTATTTAATTTAACTTTGGTCAGCACTTTGGGGCAGTTCCTTTTAAGATGGTTAAAATATATCAACAGAAAATGCGATATTAAATATTTAGGGATATGCGCTGTACAATTTTAAAGAAAACTGTTTAAAAAGATTTAGTTAAGGCACGTACGGTGCAATAGCTACGGCTTTCAACTGTCATTGCTACAGAGCCAAATGTAAAGATTCAAGATCACAAAGCCTTCATATTAGTATAATGCAAATGACTTAACATTGATTTTTTGATAACATGGTTCGATACTTTGATTATATATTGTCGTTCGACATTATAAACAATATATATTCCACGCAATGTCTTTCAAAAGACCAAAATATATACAACTTGTACATACAACACACTCATAGTTTTCAATAAATATTCTTCATATCTTACGCGGGGCAAAATGAATGCATCGATGAAAATGATTAGGAACGAAAGAGGTGAAGTCATGAATGACGAAAGAATGATACTGAACTGCTGGATGGATTATTTTGAGAGCTAATTTGAGAAAGATGTGACTGAACTAGAGCCAGAACAGATGATTGATAAGAATGTGGGTCCGAGTGATGAAATTGGAGTGGATGAAATAATGAGAATGATAAAAAGGTATCAGGTCAGGAAAGTCTGCTGGTTGCGATAAGGTGATGACTGAAATGTTGAAGGCTGGCGATGGACTAATAGTAAGCCTGCTGCATCGCCTTTTTAATCTGAGTTATGTACAGGGCCAGGTGCCGGATGACTGGACGAACGCAGTGCTCGTCCCAATTTATAAAGGCAAAGGTTTGCAGCAGGAGTGTCATAATTATCGCGGGATCAGCCTTCTTAGTGTTGTAGGAAAAATGTATGCCAGAATATTGATTGACAGACTAATAAATGTGACGAATGACAAGATATGGGATGTGCAAGCGGGATTTCGGAAGGGAATGGGATGTACGGATTAAGTCTTTTGCTTGCACTGCGTAACCGAAAAATATCTGGCAAAAAACCAGAAGGTATATTGTGCGTTCATAGACTTGGAAAAGGCCTATGATAGAGTGCGTAGAAAAGAATTATGGAAGGTGCTATCTATGTATTGGGTGGACAATTTTATAATAAGATTGTGTGTGTAAGGATTAACGGTGCTTATACAGAATGTTTTGATATCTCTAAAGGTGTCAGACAGGGGTGTGCAGCTTCGCCCTGGTTGTTCAATCTATTCATGGATAGCTGCATGAATGATATGAGAGAAATTTAATGCGGTATCGATATGGTAGGATTGCGTGCTAAGTACCTCTTGTACGCCGATGATCAAGTGATTCTTGCATCATCAGCGAATGAGTTGCAACAAATGATGGACTGCATGAACGAGAGCTTTAAAATGAAGGGTATGAAATTGAATGTAAGAAAGACGAAAGTGATGGTGTTTGAGAAGGAAGAAAGTGTGACTGAGTGTAGTATTGCAATTGAATGAACATGTTGAACAAGTTGCAGAATCTGTATATTTGGGTAGCATGTTTAAAAGAGATGGAAGATACATACATACATACATAGACTCACGCCTGTTTCCCCGAAGGGGTAGGCAGAGGCATATTAAACGCCCACTTTTCGCCAGTGTTTTGATCCCACGTAATAGGTGGCGAGCCTATTGCCGCTTATCGGGATATTATTATATTATTATTAGATGGAAGATGTGAAGGAGATATTGAAAGGAGAGTGAATGCGGGAAACTGTGTGAATGGAGCGCTGCATGCCTTTATGAACGGCCAGACTGTGCCGAAAGAGGTGCGACTGGCGGTTCATAATAGTGTACTTGTGCCCATGTATGGTAGTGAGCGTTGGGTATGAATGAAAAAGCATTAAAGCAGAATTAACGCAGTTGAGATGCGATCACTGCGTAGGATGAGTGGGGTGAGACTGATTGATAGAATTTCGAATGCTGTAATATAAGAGCGATGTGGCCTGAAAGAAGATGTCATGACGAGAATTGAGAAAGGAATGCTGAGTTGGTTTGGACACGTGGAGCGAATGAGTGAAGATAGAATGACTCACCTAATATATAAGGCAAACGTGTATGGGCAAGCCGGTCGCGGCCGACCTCGTAGGACATTTGTCGACCAATTTGGTGACGTTCTGTAAAACGAACAAATTCGAAGCAACCGGAACCGGCGAGCATGTATGAAAAGAGTAATGAATGTAGAGGAAGCGCCTGAGGTTTGTAAGGATAGAAGCAAGTGGCGTTCCTTTGTCTCTGCCTAACCCGACGGGAAAAAGGCGTGAGTATATGTATGTATGTAACTATGTATCTTACGTGTCATGAGTAGAATGCGCGATGGTTTGAAAATACAGACTAGATTTGTTTTCATACAAATTGTGTGAAAACAGTGCGATCGGTGTCGTTTATTATTCACCAAGCAATATTTGCACTTTTTGGCAGCAACATCTAACAGCTAAAGAAGAACATTTGTAACAGTTTTTCGCTTTTCGGGAATGTTAGTTCCATGTTTCCTTTTTTTGCATTAATTTAATACCCGGCATTTGCATTAATATAATGCCTCGTTGGTCTCGCGGCATAAATGTGCGCATGGGATTGGGAGGTCTCGGGTTCGATTCCCGGGTCGGGCAAAGATGTTATTGGGTTTTTCCGTTAGGAAATTCTCAGTAGCAGCACGGAGTCTGGTAATGTACGGTACGGCAATAGGCTCGCCCCCTATTACGTGGGACCTAAAATTTCATGGCGAAATGTGGGTGTAATATTACACCTCTGGCTACCCCTTCAGGGATACAGGCGTGAGTCTATAAATAAAATAATTAAATAAAAATATTTTTATTATTTTTATTATCACCAATAATTGAGTGCAGTGCTACGTCCAGCACTTGACAATATCTGCTTTAAAATTTAGAAAATCTTTGTGAAACATTTTACAAAGATTTTTCTTGCTCTGATGGGATAGGTGATCTTAGTGCGAAAGTTAAAATTCTCAAGCTGATAATCCTATATCATAATATTTCCAAATGGTTGGAACAATATTCGGCAGTTGGCCGTAGTCAATATAAATTTATTAGGAACTTACCAGCAACATGTAAAACATAAACTCAAATTTTTGTCTAGTTCACGCTAATGAAATTATCGCTATTGTGATGTTCAAAGTAAACGTAGGTATGAAGTTCATTGAAATATTCAACCTTTCGTATTTGTTTTATGAATATTACTTGATGAGAATAAATGGAGAACGTAATTGAGAACATTTTACAAATTTTGAGTTAATTAGAAATACGTTTTCATAATGTATATTTGTCAAACATAGGTACCTTTACCTTGAGGATCGTAGGGGAGGACAAAGACAGGATTTTTGAAAATTCCTCTCCTAAGGTGGTTAAACATTTTGTCAAAGTTTGTATGAAACTTTTTATTCATTCAATGGATCAACTGTAAACTTTGTGTATTGGTTTCTCAAATGAAATTACATTAAGAAACATTTTTCAGAAATTGGTACGCTAAGGGGGTAAAAAGGGTAGTCAATATTTATATAAAACCTTGGTATTCCTTCAAGGGATTAACTTCAAACTTTGTATATTTGTTCCTCAAATGACGTTAATAAATTCACCCGTAGAATAGGGACTCAAAAAGGAGTCCGTATTTTTATGTAATTTTTATATATTATTAAAATGTCGTTGTAAGTTTGCTTAAAAATAAAAACAATTTTCATCAGATTTGTTTGAGAATTTGCATTGCTAACCAAGAGGCGCAATAGTTTATACAAAACACTTTATCGAATCGAAATTTACGCGAGCGAAGCAGCGGTCAAAAGCTAGTAATTATATAAAATTCTTGCGTTACTAAATAACTGACAGACAACGCACAGCCGAAGCTGAAACTGGAATTTGGCAAGTTTGTTCTCCCACCCTAACGAGGTAAAATAGTAAAACGCAGGCGGTGCCAACGAAGACCTAATCAGTTATTACATTTTTACTAGTGTCTGCGGCATGACACTATTTGATTCATGTATTTTCCTTAGTCTTCAGACATTCATTCTCCTAGCGTTATCCCAGTTTAAATCTGGGGTCCGCTTTCTAGTCTAACCGGATTTTGGCTGAAAATTAGCTTTTCCACAGAGCGACTGCCTGTCTGACCTCCGCAACCCGAAGGGATAGCGATATTCTATGGTTGAGACTAGTGTCAGTTTATTCAGAATGTACTGACGCCCTAGAACGACTGTCAAAGATCTTCATGACAACCGGGATGATGAATGAACCTTAGTCTTCGGACGTTCAATGAATGAAATTGAGTAGTGACGTTTTATATTCAGTATTCCCCACCACGACACGAATAGTGCCACTACACCATAAAACAAAATTCTATTCATAATAGTCCAGAATAATGTCTTGATTCAGGAGTGACGACACGGCCAAATTACATTACGACTTCTTTAGAAAGGCAAGGTTCCCATCAGTAAGGCTTAGCGAGCCATGGCCATTAGACGTCTAAATAAATTTGATAGATGCCGACATGTATGATGTAATCTTGCACGTTACTATGCTACATATTATGCTTAAAATGTTCACATGTACCGCATTATGGATAAAATGGGCCCATATTTAATACTTTGAAAACGTTTCATAATAATGTGATTACACTTCTAAAGTTTACTGCCTCAGTGGTCCAGCGTATATGTCTGCTGATCGAGAGGTCCCGAGTTCGATGCCCGGGGCAGGTAAAAGTGTAACTGAGTTTTTTCGAATTCTCATTAGCAGCACCGAGTCTGGAAATGTGCCCGGTAACGGCAATTGGCTTGCCACCTATTACGTGGGACGTAACATTTATACGGCAAAATGTGGGTGTAAAGACTAGCATGTCTAAAATTGTGTTTTTTTTTATTTATCATCATCATCACCATAGTGCACTGCTGGAAATAAGCCTCTCCAATGGCACGCCACTAAGCCCGATTTTCATTATTGGATAAATTATTTGTTATTAATAGTATGGTGCCTCACTACTAAGAGAACCCACGTTTTAAATACGGATTTGGTGTATTTGGTTTTACAAAAACATCATGTTTGGTTTTGAGTGTAATTATAATTACGTCGCATCGCAAATCAATGCCTTAAATATCAACTCGAATAATTTCAACGAAACTCATTCTATATTTATTCGCTTCGTAATGTACTGATTCAATGAAATGAACACCTACCGACGCGTTCACTCGTAACAGAATAACAAACGTTCTCGTTCTCAACATTCACTTCAGATCAATGAACGAATAACCAATCCAGTGAGTGATGATAAAAGTTACAGTGCCAATTAAAATAACTTGTTCATCTGAATAGTCTGGAAAGTATTTACAGGCTTAAAGTCTTTACAGACTGTTGACTTAAGATGCGCGGTGTGCAATAGGGAACATTACGAAGAGTTTGACATATATGTACGTTGCTACAAACAAATGCAGCAATCAAACACGAAACGAAATAGTGTAGATACTGTTACTTTACGTGATATTCTTTGAGAGGGTAGTACTTTCACGGCCAGAGGTGGCCTATCATCATCAGCCTGCCATAGTCCACTGCTGGATGAAGACGTCTCCAATGGCATGCCACTGAACCTGATTTTCGGCTGTACGTAATTTTCGAGATGGCCATTCATATCGAATTTTTTTTAAGTCATCTCCCGCAATAGGACACAATCCTGTATCGCGGGGGACTCTACAAACATACAATTAACGGACGCAATTGACACCCAGACACGAAACAACAATTTATGAATCACAGAAAGTGTTGTCTCGTGTAGGAATCGAACCCACAACACTCGGAGCAGTGTCAAGCGGCGAGGCGGCCGCTTAAACCACTACGCCAACCGTGCAGTTAAATCATCAAATCTCAACTACCTAATAAACTAAACTTATTTGCATCTTATCCCATCGCATAGCTTTCGTCCTTTAATTGGTTCTATCTACACGCGAGTATTACCTCAAAGCTTATCACATCTTAATTTCGTCTATCTAGCTACACAAAGTTACGAGAAACCATAATACGTTGAACGGGGCTTTATACAAATTGCATTAGTAAGCACATATTGTTTAAACTTGGGTAAATTGCTGATTAGTGTTATTCGTGCCAGTATAAAATGGAACGGAATGCAAATCTGAAATTACTCGAAAACTACAAAGACGTATGCTGCAGGTAGATAGGCGTATATAATTTGCTCATATGCTCTATATTTATGTTTTTAAGACACCCACTTGCTGCTCTCACCGCTCGCATTCTCACTGCATTTTCACTATAATATATTCTTTAATTATTATCAATCATCAATTGTTGACTGACTGACAGACAACGCACAGCCGAAACTACTGGCCGCAAGAAACTGAAATTTGGCCTGTATGTATGTTACCTGCGGTGCGTAGGGGTTCACCAAGAAGACATTGCCCGAAATTCTCACGGAGTCAAGAAAAATGTACATCTTACAGCTAAAACTACGGCAAATAAAATAAATAATGAGCGTAGCTGCGAAGTGCCAATATTCTTATGTACACACACTTACTTTAGGACTGTTTTGGAATAGATATAGACATACCCTTTTCGTTTTCATACGGGACTTAATTCGATCGCTTGATTTTTTATCAGCCTGAATAACCCTTAATCTCCTTTCCGTTACCAATAAACATTTATTTGTAAAAATATCTTTGTTCAGCTTTAAAGTCAGGCCCATTTTCTCAGTAAATCGTATGAAAAATAATTTTATTTTTCAAATTTCACTTTGCCACTGCCCGCTTTTCAATTTAAGTCATTTGACTTAAACTGAAAAGCGGGCAGTGGCAAAGTGAAATTTGCTGTAACAATAAGATCTTATAGAATAAACTGTGCGCTCAGACCGAGTAGAAATCATATTATCAGTAACTGAGTATAAACGAATGAGTTTCAAGGACTGCTTATAGTACAGTAAAAATAGCATATTATGTTGACGGCAAAAATGTACAATGATTGGTGAATGTTCTACGTATAAATTCAAGAATGTTGTTGTACTTATTACATTAGCGATACAGCTATTATTTCTACAAATAAGTACCACAAAGGAATACTAAAACTGTCGAGTGGTTAAGGTTTTATACGAAGTGGGACTGGAGCAATACTTGGGTTAGTAGTAATTGGATTGACGACCTATTTATAAAAATAGACATTTATTATGTACCCAATATTTTCTTCGTGTACTTATTATATTTCTTATTTTTCGCAAACAAAAATAAATTGGCCATTGGATACGAAAATGAAGGATCAATGTGGCGTAGTTAATGGTTATTATTAGGAATTGATATTAGACGTTGGAGACAGATATATATATTATATATATATATATATATATATATATATATATATATATATATATATATATATATATATATATATATATATATATATTCGAATACCTATAAATAGGCTAATAGTTTGGGAGGCTTACATGGGGATATGGATCCAACGTGCAGAGGCCCGTAGAGAACTTTAATCTAAAATGGGATGGGACACATGCCGCGGAGCCTCCACATCTGCACTACTGAGTACAGCTATGTACTAGCCGCAGCAAATGTAGGACTATTGCAATGATGTGGAGTCTAATTTACTGGTTTATGGGGATGGGTGTTAAATGGACTGGTAATAATGATACAATGGATAAAAAACGGCACCTGCCATTGATACTCCTATAGCATCCGTCCGCGTGGCAGGTGGTGACTCGCCAACTCACTAGATGGGCCCTATCTAAACAGCCGCCCAAAGCAAACAAACTCTGCCATAAAGGCAGCCAGAGGGCAACACCGGTGCGAGTGGCTAGGGGTGTCGAGCGGTGCGGCACCGGTTTCGCCATCGCGGGTCTCGTGACAACGGAGGCCCGGAGCGGGTTTCCCCGTAGTTACTCCCTTGAGAATGACACTTCCACCCCCGAGCTAATAGCTCTTGCGGCTTCCTTCTGGCCGACCGACCAAGGCAAGCCAGAGTTGAGAGTCCTGCGGGCACTCTTGGAAATCCACTCCGGCCAGCCAATAAAGGCAAGCAGGAGACGAGGCCCTGACCGACCCTCTGAAGCATTCGGGACCGCAGTGTCGCCACACACATTCAGCTCGCCACAAAGCTGCCCTGCGGTTGTAAGCTTTCTTTTCATCTTGTAATACATTTTTTGTTTATATTACACGATGACGATGATGTTTGAAAGCTGTTACTCTGCCTTCTGAGATTGTGTTAGTCTCATGATGAGATAACGGCTGCCCCAGAGGGGTTATTATTATTATTATATTGTTCTATTCTATTACTATAGATATTTGATAACTGAGCATAGTGAGGATGTTCCTTACTCTATTCTATCGTGCAGATATGTAGTATACTCATGACATTAGGAAAATTATGGAAACAAGTGTTCATTCTGTCTAGTTTATTAATATCTCAAAAGCACATTACATAAAAGTGGTTTACTTATGTAAGGTCCCCATTTTTATTAAAATTAATATCGATTGGAATTTAATAATTTGTAGTCGATTGACTCGTCCGAGTCACATCACTATCGAAATAATTCAAAATGGCGGTTGGCGAGAGCGGGCATTCCATTCCGGGCGACGGTACTGAACGGACGGTGGCTCTTAGGAAATATTATAATATCTGTACAGTGTAAAGGTGTGTCCGAAATATAAATTGTATTGGAATACAACTGCAGTTTTACTACAAATCAGAAGTACATGCTCACATTAATTTATATTCGTTTTAGTTGAAGTTATGATTTTACGTGTGCGCGTATGGGGGTATTTTGTATTCGTCCTAGTTTTGAACTTTTGTTAGATATATATTGGAATAGAAAACTAGTTACCAGCGTACAATGTAACAACGCTAACAAATTTAAAATTACCCTCTTCATAGTGTAATAATTGTCTAACGGATTATTACTGTCTCGTTGGTCTCGCGGCAAAAAAATTCTCGTGGGACATATCCTGGGTTCGATGCCCGGATCGGGCAATGTATTGTTGGGATTTCTTTGGTCTGGTCAAAAGTGAGTATAGCAATATCTAGCTCTGCCTAGCTCTTCGAGGATATAGAAGGGAGACTGTGTATGTTTGTAACGGATAATTACGAAAAGAATACTACTTGATTATGGTTAGCTTGTGCCGTGAACGTATGGTCAAGGTCACATTAAGGTGCAACCATGGTCTTGAGGAGAAAGCTCCAAGACCGTCTATTTTAATTATTAAATAAAGTGTATCATTGGTAGTGGTTCGGAGGACCAGGGTCAAGTTCATGTTAAGGTCAGAAAAGGGTTCTAAGAAATATGCTCCGGGGATTTATAAAGGGGTATGAATTTTTCATTATTTTTGCGCTAACGCGCACCGTTTTCGAGATAGACGATTTAAAAAAAAAAAAATAATAATTTACCGTCTATTTAAAAATACAAATTCAAACCGAACTTTTCGTCTCTGAGTTAAAGAAAATGGAGCGAGGCGGGAATGGACCAAGCTGACGCCTGGAGACGCCGGCGCCCGGTGGATCGGGACGCGATGGCGAAGGAGCTGGGCGGGAGTCGACTGCGCAGCGAGGTGGACTGTGGAGGTCGCACTCGCTATCGGAGCCGTGGCCCTGCTCATCGCGGCGTCTGCGGCCGGAGCGTCCGGGACGGGGATCCTGGGTCGGAGAGAGAACGAGAGTAACGAGACGGAGTCGGGCGCTTGGAAGAGGAAATCGGCTTGCAACGGAGTCGTCATCGACCGGGTTCCCGACGGCATGGCTCTCGTCGCGGCGACCGTAATGCGTCGCATATTTGTTATTTATTTAATTATTTGTCATTCACACGTTCATGCAGAAATAGTGCAGTGTCCCACAAAACCGTGTCATCGGTTTGACTGTGGGATCCAGTCTCCGTACAGTAAATTAGAACGTTTACATAGATAAAATTACAATAACTACTTATAGCTAACTTCACTCTTAAATTCTAGCACTTATCTAAGTAATATTGCTTAAGTCTCCTTTTAAATATAGTTTCATCATTTTCGTTCCTTATGTCCTCTGGGACATTGTTTGGCGGAAATGGCAAACGTTTTTAAAGTTCTACCACCGTAATAATTAAACACTCTTGGTACAATATATTTGCCAGAGGCCATCGATCGGGTGTTATGATTATTTGTAACTGGTTCCAATAAGTATTTATGTTTTAGGGAAATTGGTAGTTTACAAATTTTAAATAATTTTGTGTAGACATTTTTATGCTGATTTCTAGTTTTATTATTGACAAGAAGTTTAAGAAACTTTGTTTGGATTGATTCTAATTTATTTATATATGTTTTGAATGTAAGACCATGGCAATCTAAAGCATACCGAGAATAGACTCCTAGAGTGACTTATATAAGGATTTCAATGTTCCTTTAGGTACTTTAAAGCTTAAATGATAGAATTTTCCAAGTAATACTCTGTTTTACATCTGTTTTAAATTGTATGATGAATACTCTGTTTGTCACAAAGGTAATCTAAATGATGGGACCATGAAAAATGTTCATCTATTTTCATGCCTAAGTATTTAAAACAGTTTACTTTTTCAATAGGTTTACATTGACGGTTTGATAAATTATGAAAGCTTGAATGGTTGTGTGTATACAATACTGGTTCTACTGATGGTCGCAAATAGGTATAGTGTGTTATTAGCAGTTTGGTTTTCTCTGACTTGATGACGATGCCGTTATCGTCGCATAGACCGACATAATTGAGACAGGATGAGATGCGGTCTTTTCGAAAGGACAGCCGAGGTGAGCAGCGATGCCGTCTTAAACGGGACGACAAAGAGCTGCCTCATGACCCCTCCAGAAGTTTTCGTCTCCAAGTACTCATGGATCTCAGAGTTGCGAGTGGGCCGGGCGGCGCCACTTGTAGTCCTGAGGATGTTATTTTGGGCTCTGGAGGCATTGGATGTTTGATTTGCAGGCTGAGGACCACAGTTGGAATCCATAAGTCCATATGGGTTTTATAACTCAGCTGTAGACTCTGGGTTTGTTACTCAGGGACGGAGCGGATTGTTTACCGAGTAACCACAATAGGATTTTTTTAAAACGAAAGTTGACTTCGTTCCGTTTATGTTTTACATGCTCCTTCCAGGTCATACGTTGATCCAAGTGGAGGCCCGGGGGCTTCACACATGTAGATTGAGGTAGCGGTACTTGACCGGGATTTGTTGTTGGGCATAGTTTCTTTAGCGGCATGAAAGTGATGTGGTGCGATTTGGGGGTACTCGCTCTAATTCGCCATTTTTGCAACCAGCTATAGGTTTGGTCTGGTTGGATTTGTAAGGGCCCCCTGGCTTCATCTGGGTCACTACTAGATGTCAGAAATGCAGCGTCATCCGCAGGCGTCGCAATAATTACGTTTGGGGGCTTGCGGTAGGTCGTGAGTAAATATGTTATACATATCTGGGCCAAGGACCGAGCCTTGAGGCGCTCCTGAATCGCAAGTGTGCGGAGGGGATCTGGAGCCGCGTTGCTTGACTTGGAGGGTTGTATCCTTTAAATATGATGCCAAAAGAAGGTAGAACGTGTGGGGCAGGGTCCTCTTTATTTTGCACAATAGGCTTTTGTTCCAAACCCGATCGAAAGCATGTTGGACATCAAGAAATGCTGCTGAGCAGTACTCCTTATTTTCGAGACTGTCTTATCTTTTGGTAGACTCTATGCATTTGCAACCTGTGCGAGAGCAGTCCGTAGTTCAGTGATCACCCGGTTGAGTCGTGTTTTGTCTTCTCTATTGCGTGAATTTTGCCACACTCTGCGAAGTCTGCGCTTTTCAGATATCTTGCTGCGGATATCAACTGGAAATAGTTTTCTACAATTGGGTGTTTCTAGAGTGGGAGTATTTTTCCAAGCCGCTACTTGTATCAGGTTGGTGATGTATGGGCACGCGTGGTCAATGTTTTTGGGATTTTTCAGTGGAAGTTTAAGAATTATATTGGGTTCCAGAAATTCACGAAAATTACCCTAGTCTGTTTTTGAATTTTACAGGTTCTCATTATAGAGTACACAGTAAATGATTGTTGTGCTTATCATCAGCATCACTAGACTATGGTCCGAGGAGACGTCGAGGCTTGATACTATGTGAACGTAAAGGGGTTGAATATTTTTGGTGATATAAAAGTCCAACAAATCTGGTATCTTGTTGCCGTCTGTGGGCCAGTAGGTCGGTTCACCAGTAGATAATAGTATAAGTCGATTGGAATCGACGCTCCTTTTTAGTTCTCGACCTCTTGTAACCGTTACTCGTGATCCCCAGTAGGTGTGCTTAGCAGTCCAGACCCCACCAGCTATGAAGCGATTCCCCAGAGACTGGAAATATTCTGTGAACATGACTTCTTTTATGCAATGTCGCGGTGGGCAATATATGGCCGAGAGGTTCATATGACCATAGCCGTCTTCTATGCGGACTGTGGTAGCTTGTAGGTGATTAGTCGCGTACGGCTGCGGTAGGCAGTGTTTTATGCTATTTTTAATAACAATCGCAGAACCAGCATGAGCTCCGCCATTCGGGTGGCAGGTAAAATACACGCTATATCCGGTGATGCAAATTCGGCTTAGATTCGATTGTTTGTATGTGCTTCGGATATAAGGCATGCATCAAGTTTGTTGGAGTGGAGGAATGCTTCAAGTTCATGAGAGTTAGGTGCAAGGCCATTAATGTTCCACGTTGTTGGTTTAGAGAAGTAATTTGTTGTTCTATAATGAGAGTTGTGATAGGTCCAACATGGAGCACATTTGTTGAATTAGGAGATCGATCGTCTCACTTTGTTTTATGAGTATGCTATTTCGTTGATTGTCAGTAATATCAGTGGTGTTATCAGAAGCTGGTGTAGATTTTGACTGCGTTACGGTCTCGGCGGCTACCACACCTGCATGGGATCTCTGTTGTAGTTCACAATCTTTGGTGGTTGTTGTCTATGGTGGAGGTTTTTAATGACTAAGCGGTAGCTTTTATTGTCCTTTGGGGTGAATAGCCGATAGCTCATTTGACCGGATAACAGTTATGTTTTTTGGGGGCACGTGTAGGGTGGGTCAAGGAAAGGATGGTAGTTCCTACTGACGTAAGTAACTTTACCCCCCTCCCAAAAATTATTAATTTAAAATATTAATGTACCTAGGTATTAATGGTACAGTCCAGAGCTGTATTGTTACGGGCTTATTTTTGTAGCAGTGATAAAACAGCCTATCATTCTAATTTATATTAATTCCTTGTGTATATTATGTCGCTATGATAATAATATGTTGTTAACTTGTGCTAAAAATTAAATGGTTAGTAATAGTGGTGTTTTACACATGTTGCGGTAACTATTGTATGAGCTGATATATTGCACTGTTGGTTGTAAAACCGTATTAACTAAATTACGTTGCGCCGTTTGAGGGTCTCCGCTGTAGCAGTAGCAGCACCCGCACAACCTGCTGTGCTGGGAAGATGAGATGGTGCAAGGGTATTGACACATGTTGCGTCCCATACCAAAGGCCTACCCAGCTTCCACTTCCAGTTAATATAGCCATGATTTTATTTATTAAAGGTCTATTTTGCTATGTGAAAATTCTGGTCAGAATTGGATGGGTTGACCAGAATTATAAGCTATTATAAGCAGTGTAGCAGTTCCTGCTAGAATTGGATGGGTTAGCAGGAACTGCATGTAGGTATTGTTGGTAAATGTCTATCTTGCTAGAATTGGATGGGTTAGCAAGCATTGCATTTATAACATGTAGGTATTGTTGGTAAATGTCAATCTTGCTAGAATTGGATGGGTTAGCAAGTATTGCATTTATAACACGTAGGCATTGTTGGTAAGTGTCATTTATAACATGGTATTGTTGGTAAATGGCATTTATAACATGTAGGTATTGTTGGTAAATGTCAATCTTGCTAAAATTGGATGGGTTAGCAAGCATTGCATTTATAACACGTAGGTATTGTTGGTAAATGTCAATCTGGCTAGAATTGGATGGGTTAGCAAGCATTGCATTTATAACACGTAGGTATTGTTGGTAAATGTCAATCTTGCTAGAATTGGATGGGTTAGCAAGCATTGCATTTATAACACGTAGGCATTGTTGGTAAGTGTCATTTATAACATGGTATTGTTGGTAAATGGCATTTATAACATGTAGGTATTGTTGGTAAATGTCAATCTTGCTAGAATTGGATCGGTTAGCAAGCATTGCATTTATAACACGTAGGTATTGTTGGTAAATGTCAATCTTGCTAGAATTGGATGGGTTAGCAAGCATCGCATTTATAACACGTAGGTATTGTTGGTAAATGTCAATCTTGCTAGAATTGGATGGGTTAGCAAGCATTGCATTTATAACACGTAGGTATTGTTGGTAAATGTCAATCTTGCTAGAATTGGATGGGTTAGCAAGCATTGCATTTATAACACGTAGGTATTGTTGGTAAATGTCATTTATAACATGGTATTGTTGGTAAATGGCATTTATAACATGTAGGTATTGTTGGTAAATGTCAATCTTGCTAGAATTGGATGGGTTAGCAAGCATTGCATTTATAACACGTAGGTATTGTTGGTAAATGTCAATCTTACTAGAATTGGATGGGTTAGCAAGCATTGCATTTATAACACGTAGGTATTGTTGGTAAATGTCAATCTTGCTAGAATTGGATGGGTTAGCAAGCATTGCATTTATAACATGTCTAAGCTTTTATAAGCGATTTATAAAATTTATTGGTCAGAATTGGATGGGTTGACCAGGATTGTAAGCTTTTACAAGCGATTTATAAAATGTATTGGTCAGAATTGGATGGGTTGGCCAGGATTGTGAGCTTTTATAAGCGATTTATAAAATGTATTGGTCAGAATTAATGGGTTGACCAGGATTGTAAGCTTTTATAAGCGATTTATAAAATGTATTGGTCAGAATTGATGGGTTGACCAGGATTGTAAGCTTTTATAAGCGATTTA
Organism: Euclidia mi; assembly: GCA_944739405.2. Lineage (NCBI taxonomy): Eukaryota > Metazoa > Arthropoda > Insecta > Lepidoptera > Erebidae > Euclidia > Euclidia mi. The sequence goes on from OX123190.2 coordinate 66,258,123, forward strand.
TAAAATGTATTGGTCAGAATTGATGGGTTGATCAGGATTGTAATACGCACTAAATTTAAAAAAAATGGCTCATAAATTCGTTATGCATCGTATTAGGACATTACTGATAAATGGAATTTGTAAAGAAGGATATGCTTTATGGCATACGTTACAAAAAAAGTAAGTTTGGTTCATTAAGTGCTCCTAGATGATCAAACAAAAATAAAAAAATAAAATATATATATATATGCCGGCATTTTACCCCCCTTGAGCTTACCACACAGAAACTTGCATTGTACAATATTTTCCCAATAAATCATTTAAAAAAATAAGTATTTTGAGGATAAAAATACCGCAAAAATATTAAAACGAATTAAGTTGAACGACGAGAGAATAAAGTAGTCAACAAGAAACATTGTTACTCATAATACACATAATGTCTTTGAGTTTCAACACTTACGTGAAAACATTTGAAATAAGATAGGAACACGAAGTTTTGTAATTGCCCGCAGCTGGTGTAATCATATTTATTTCATACATTGTGACGAGAAAGTGAAAACTCCACTTTAGGAAAAGCCGGCTTCATCTAGAATAGGGTTTTGACATGTATAAGTGTTGTAAACAACCAAAATGCAGAAATAAATATGTCTTTATGTCTTTAGGGCGTGCCCAGACCTACGCATGTGCCATCACGCGCCGTTCGCACACTGCTCGCGAACACTTTGCGTACTGTTATGTTGCGTGCAATACATGGAGTTTATTAGCTTTTTGTAAAAGTGTAGCTACTTGTAGGCAGTCAACATGGGTGGCCTCATGTCCCTCTTTACTGTTGACTTCACGATCGTCGCAAGTTCCCAATACGAAAGTATTTGCCTTCAGTAGAATAAGCTCTTACTCGATTTTCCGTCTTATAAACCTACTACTACTGTAATATCACTCGACATAATCTATCTAATAAACATAACAATCCTTATCTTTGTATAGTATCATATTGTTTCCAAATGAAACGTCGTCATAGTACGCTAGCCAAGTTAGTTTAGATAAGTAGGTACTAGAAAAAGGTAAACACCACTATAAAGAAACCAACTTTAGTGTAACATGAATACCTATACAGAAACATATTTGCAATATCGTTGAGTTTGCCAACCCGCGCTCAAGTCTACCCATTTCACTCTCTGATAATGTATATTGGTAATTGACCTTGTCAGGTTGTATTGTACCACGCGTAAGTCATAGCTGTTACTTTATTTATTATGAGAAAATACTCCTAGTTTTGTAAATAAATTATCCTTGTCTGTTTATGAAATGTTAGGCTTTTCAACAAATATTTCAGCATGAAAATTGTATTGTAATAAACAAAATGAAAGACGTCATTTGCTTACAAATTAATATTTTTGTCAACTTTCTATTTATCTTGTATTATTTTGGTGTGAGTCAAGTCAGAGGCATACCTGACAAGTGGTGAATGCAGCCCGTAGTCAAGTGTGCGCTGAATTTATCGGCAAAAAATATATTCTAGTACAGATAGACCTAATCATAAAATATACATACATACATACATAGACTCACGCCTGTTTCCCGGAGGGGTAGGCAGAGACTACGGAACGCCATTTGCAACGATCCAGACATATCTCTCTTGCTTCATTCACTCCCATCAGATTCCTCATGCATGCTCTTCTGTTCAGGGTACTTCTCACCTGTCCTGTTTTTAGGATGTCTCCAATCTGATCAGAGAACGTCCGCCTAGGTCTTCCCCTTCGTCCTGTCCCTTCCACACTTGCCTTATATATCTGCTTGGTCAGTCTTTCGTCATCCATCCTCTCCACGTGCCCAAACCATCTTAGCATACCTTTCTCGATGCTTGTCACTACATCTTCTTTTACCCCATAACACTCTCTTATCACACAATTCTTTACTCTGTCAGTCGGAGAGACACCACACATACTTCTCAGTGCTCTCATTTCTACAGCATTTATTCTACTTACATGACTTTTCTGCCATACCCAACTATCACTACCATATATAAGAGTAGGTACTAACACCCCTCTATGCACAGCCAAACGTGCCTTTTTGGACACGTTTTGGCTATTCATAAACGCCTTTAGAGCTCCATTCACTCTATTACCTGCATTAACTCTTCTTTCAATATCTTCTACATTCTTACCATCTCTTGTAAACAGCGTACCTAAATATACAAACTCATTCACTTGCTCCACTCGCTGTCCATCGATCATAACATTACAAGCCGTAACGCATTCCTCCTTTTCAAAAACCATAACTTTCGTTTTACTTACATTCACTTTCATTCCTTTCCTCTCTAACGCACCATGCATGATTGTTACCATCTCCTGCAACTCCTCCACTGAAGACGCAAGTATAACCTGATCATCAGCATAAAGGAGGCATTTGACAAGTAACTCATTCATCCTTAATCCACGATCACTATGTTTCAAGTCTTGCAAACAACTGTCCATGAAGAGGTTGAACAGCCACGGCGACGCTACACATCCCTGTCTAACACCTGTGTTGATGGTAAACCAGTCAGTGTATGCCCCGTTTATCCTCACACAAGCTCTAGAATCCTCATAAAGGGATTTCAGAGCTCGAATTAGGCTGCTGTTCACCCCATACATCGACAGTACCGACCACATTTCATTCCTCACCACTTTATCGTAAGCCTTTTCTAAATCCACGAATGCGCAGTAGACCTTTCGACCTTTGGCCAAAAATTTCTCGGCTATGCATCGCAAGGAAAAGACTTGATCCGTACACCCCATACCCTTTCTGAATCCCGCTTGTACATCCCATATTTTCTTGTCGGTTACTTTCATTACTCTTTCAATCAGTACCTTCGCATACAATTTGCCAACAATGCTCAGAAGGCTAATGCCTCTATAGTTTTTGCAGTCTTGTTGCGAGCCTTTTCCTTTATAAAGAGGCACAACTACTGCTGTGGCCCAGTCATCAGGTACTCGGCCGGTGCTCCAGCACATGTTGAATAAACGCTGCAGCTGACTAACTATGATGCCCTGTCCAGCCTTCAGCATTTCGACTGTAATCCTGTCATACCCTGCAGCCTTACCTAATTTCATACTAGCCAGTGCCTTCAAAATTTCATCCACGCCAATATCGCTTTCATCATTCCTATCATTACCATTCATTTCACCTGTTGATGTCTCTGTCGTCGTTCTTTCAAATAATCCTTCAAAATACTCTTTCCATCGCTTCAGCACACATGATTCACCATTCAGTATCTTTCCATTCTTGTCTCTGATTGCTGTGTATTCTGAGGATTGAGTTTTTCCTCGAACTGCACGAACGGACTTCCAGAAAAACTTAATGTTTCTCCGAAAGTCGTCAGATAATCTTCTATTAAACTCATCTTTCTTTTCCTCTTTTTTCCTTTTAACTATTTCTTTCACTATTCTTTTAGACCTAACAAACTCCTTTCTTGCTTCATCTATGTCATCACTATATGGAGCACTATATGAATGGGAAAGGCAACGCCTTTCCCATTCTTTCATTTCCTCTGGCAGCCAACCAATCTAACCACGCTTTCTTCTTCTCTGATACTGCTGATTGTACATCCTTGTCCCACCATGTATTCTTAACCTTTCGTAGTTTCCTTCTCTTGATCACACCACATACTTCAGACGCTGCACATACTACCTCTTCTTTAAAGGAATGCCATAACTCTTCCATATCATTTATGCCATCGAACCTCTCAAATCTTACTATCAATCTTCGTTTATACTCATCTTTCACATCGTTCTCTTGCAGATTTTCTACTTTTATTCTTTCCAAGACCCTCTCTTGATTATTTTCTCGGTGTCGCCATCCTCTAAAGAGCCCACTTATCCGGCTTAACACCAAAAAGTGGTCTGTATGGATGCCGATCCCTCGAAGAACTCTCGTATCCAACACATTCTTTCTCAGTCGTTCATCTACTATTACAAAATCAATCATACTTCTTCTAACATTTTTCGCCTCACGTGTATACAAATGTATCCTTTTGTGATAAAACATGGTGTTTGTCACACAAAGGCTTACTCCAAACAAACCTCAAGCAGTTCTTTCCCATTTTCGTTCACACTCTTATCACCGAATCCACCTTAAACCCTTTCAAATCCATCTCGCTTTACTCCCACCCATCCATTGAAATCACCTAACAAAATCAATCTCTCGTTATCCTTACATGTCCTCAGAATCTCTCTTAAACTCTCCCAAAACTCCTGCCTTTCGTCTTTTTCTTGTTGTGACATACCCGTTACTATATCGACCGGGGCGTAAACCCCTACAATAAGAAGACGAGTAAGTCCTACTTTCATTCTCATCCATAGTATCCTTGCATTTACACATTCAAACTCTTTTACGCACTCATTTATTCGCGCAGACAATATTAAGCCAACTCCCTTGCAGGCTCTGGTGGTACTATCTACTCCGGACCAATACGCCGTGTAGCTGCCACGCTTTGTAGTGTCACATCCTTTCTTTTTCGTTTCATTCACACACAGAACATCAATCTTTCTATCATCCATCATCTGGCATACTTCATCCAATTTGCCGTCCATTCTACCGCCAACATTCAATGTTGCAAATCGGTTTTCCGTAGGCCGCTTTTCGCCCTCGCGGGAAACGAGACGTGACAGGTTGCGAACCGTGTCGCCGCCATTTGAAGAATAATTAATGTCTGTCCTCATAGCGTTCCCACGAGTAATAGGGATTTAAAAGGTCCATCCCCGCAGAGCCCTGTACGGGGGTAAGATGGAATCCTAGCTGTGCCCTGTGACCACCAACACAGACACCCTCCGTTTGAGACCAGCTTGCCCTCTGGCCACGAATCCCTCGGCACGGGTCGGTTTACACCTTAGATCGGGGTTTTGTGTCGGGTATGCTCCCTGAAAGTTGGTTTAATTTCGGAGTTTTCCTTCTCCTAGACAGTTTGCCAACCAAGGCTAACGAGGCCCATCTCCCCGAACGTTTGGTTTAATTTCGGAGTTTTCCTTCTCCTAGACAGGTTGCCAACCAAGGCTAACGAGGCCCATCTCCCCGAACTAAAAATACTCCTAGTTTTGTAAATAAATTATCCTTGTCTGTTTATGAAATGTTAGGCTTTTCAACAAATATTAGAGTAACTGTAAACGGTTGTACTCACGTATTATTTTTGGTCGGAGTAGCCCGACTAGTTTCGGACCATACGGAGGTCCTTAATCATGAGCAAGCGTGACCGTCCGCGTCGGCGTCGGGCGCTCCACTGAAGCGGGCCCACCGCGCAGCTTGTCGTTGCGAGCGTGTAGAGGACGTATTCACCGGCGCCTGCGATGAAGTTGGTTGCGTTGCCGGCGAGTCCGGTGTGCCTGTGTGAACGTCATCTTGCAACGTGTTCCGCTGCACCGTGAAGGACGTTGGATGTGTACACACCGTGCTGACTGTGTCGCATTCTAGGTTCGGGGTATCCAGATGTGTGGTCAGTTTTAAGGCCGGTCTCCAGGCAGGTGACAGTCCCCAGCCACTATCTCGGTTGAAATTGGGACGACGGCTGATCTCGATGGCCTCCCGTACTTTCCGCGGTATGAAGTATTTCTCCCTCGCTAGTACGGTGGCCTTGTCGAAACGTATGTAGTGAGCCGTGTCCGTTTCAGAGGCATGTTCGGCGACCGCCGACCTGTTGCTGTCCATGCTCTTGACGCTTCTGATATGTTCCCTTACCCGTGTCGTAATGTTGCGACGAGTCTCGCCTACGTAGCTCAGGCCACAGTCACACGGGATCGTGTAAACGCCG